>JAMFTG010000488.1:141034-741034 GCA_023974075.1 Chaenocephalus aceratus
GTGGGTTCTGTTGTGTTTGCCTTGCTCTGTTTTTTCCTGGATAACCTACAATAAAGGATGGTTTTTTCAAAGTTAAATTGTGTCCTTCACTTGGGTCCACCCTCCTCTGCTCTCCAGTGTTTCAGGATATCGATCTATATATCATCATCTTCAAGATATAGATTTATTTCAGACTCAAATATGTTCATTTAATTCATTTCTTGTTTTAACAGCTACTTACCTGTATATCATTTTACTGTACTTTCGCTTTTGTTGCTGCTTCGGGCCCATCTTATCTTATCTTAGAAGTGTTCCCTTTGCACCTCTGTGCCACCATGTCCATCTAAACACGCCTCTTTTGTACAGAGCTCGGTAGAAAAATAAAATCATATTTTAGTTGCTTTTTGGAAGTGGAAATACATTACATTAATTACATTGGCTTATTATGTCCCTGAGGACCCTGATTGAATCACAATAATATTGTGGCAGACTTTGTGGTCTCAGCGAATATCGTATCGTTGACCAAAGAATCGAGAAACATGGCATCAGGGTGAAACGTTGGATAAATATCCCTAACTAGAAGCAGCTTCATCAAACAAGAATGCCAAAATGTGTGGCTGTTTTTAACGTCTTGTTGTTGAAGCTTTTTTATGACACGCCTTGTGAGAGAATCCATGGCGGCCAAATATGAAAACGAGTACTCTGGACCTTCGAGTGATTGTTTTCGATGTGACCTGCACCTATCCTAGAGGAAGCGTTTACATCCAAGGTATTTGTAGGAGCCAGAATGCCCTTTAGCCCGAGTTTATTATTTGTATTATTATGAGTTGTTTACATCACTTTTATTTGTATTTGTTGAGCACTTCCAGCAACTGTCACATGGGTGTGGTATGATTTAGTTTATTAAATATCATCAACCGTTTTTAAACTTCAGAATGGACTTTCTCATTGAAACCGCGTCGCAGCATGACGCCGAGCTCAGCCTCTTGGCGACTCAAATTTAAACGGGAATTGAGCCGACTAGGGCTGCACGATATATCGTGTCGATAATCGCGATATTCACATCGCAGGACGTGCGATTTTTTTAATGTATTTATTTTTTAGGACTTGCGATATTAAGTAGGCAAATTAACTCAATTATTTTGCTGCTTGCTACAAAAGGAAAACGTGCGCGGCTCTCATGTCAGGGGTACTTGAGTGAGTGACAGCAAACCACCGATCACAATCAAATCTCCAAAGCAAACGGACCCGGAGATTAAAGGGAACACTGAATAAAGTAGTTTCATGTGTTTCTCCAGTTCGGCGCTGCTAACCGAGCTAGCTTGTTGCTCTGATAGCTTAAGATCCAGACGTCCGTGACTAAAATCCTTCATCCGGTTAAATATAGTTAGAAAAATACCAATTGTATTTCATTAAAGTTCAAGAAAGGATGGTTTGCGGGGGGGAAAAACGGTCTTTTCTTCAATTCCTGTATTTTTTCATATCGCAATATACAGTATATCGCAGTGGGGGCAAAAATCAGTCAGTTTTTTAAGGGGCCGATACGTTCTTTACCGTAAGGTCAAATAAAGTCTTGCTTTCATTCTTTTACATGCAGAACAGACGCATATCAAATCTGCACCTTTACCTCAGCACCGAGATGGTTTTTAGGAGCGATAGTTCTCTAACAACCTTGGACATAAATGCTTCATTGGAAAGTGTTACATATGAATGCCTGTACTTTCTGAATGAGGGTGGAAAAAAGGTTTGATTTGCCCTTTACTATGAGGTCAACTCTTCTATCATCACGTTGCAATCCTTTGTACGCAGGACAGCCATTGAAGAGATGCAAAGAAAGATATCCTGAGTGGTATAGGGAAGCATTACATTTCATTTAGGCTGACGCTTTTATCCAAAGAGACTCCGATAAACCATGAAGACACAAACTGAGAAGAGGAAGAAGCTTGAAGGTATATCGTTAGCCGAACCATTGCAAGTGCTAGATATTTCTTTGTTAGGACTAATGGCCAAGGTGAAGTGGGTTTTCACTCTGGGATGGAAGATGTGAATACTGTCAGCAGATAGAAAGGTTTAGGCGGAAGTGGCAGACTCTTGAAGAGGATATATTCTGTGTTAAAGCTCTCCTGTCGTGTGTTATATAGTGTGCAAGTAAACGGTCTGCAAACACCTGCATTGGACACCTTTGCTTACATCCTGAACATAGTGACATCAACACTTGTGCTCCTGTTGGCTCGCGCTCCAACACATTGTACGTGAAAGGCTAAGGGGCGGGACATCTCTATGTGGTAGGGGTGTAACAGTTCACAAACATTTCGGTTCGGTACGTACCTCGGTTTTTAGGTCACGGTTCGGTACGGTACGTTTTCGGTACAGCAGAAAAAATTATCACATAACATACCATATGTATATATTTGTTTTAGTTATTATTAAACTGTAAATAATGTATTTACTCAAATACATACAAAATATAATAAAATAAACATTAAGGTGCAGCATTTCGATTAACTGAAATTATCTGTATTTGAACCGTACTAGCACCTAAGCAGCCAGTTGGACATTAGGACTTGCTTGTCATTGTATTTTCATGTTTTCTTAAAGAAAGATGTACTTGTCCACATTGCTTGCCGAAAGGGCAGATCTGCTGGCACTAGCAATGTCTCCTGCTGTGGAGAACACCCTCTCTCTAGGGACAGAGGTAGCAGATACAGCCAGGTAGCGCTTTGCTACCATGGCAACATAAGGATATTTGGCGTTTGTAATAGCTTTGGCTCGGTCTGAACTTTTTGCGAGTGGTGGAGGCTAAATGCTAGCGGGAGTTGGGTTTGCACTTCAGTCTTTTGGTACCGGTGATATTCACGTTCGGGTGATGCCTTTTCAAATGAGTGCATGTGCAAGTTTGATGTATTGCCAGCCGCGTAACCAATTTTAGTTGAACAATGTCGACAAACAGCTTTGGTCCGGTCCACCTGTCTTTGTCCGTCATCCTTGTTCGTAACTGCGAAACCAAAATGTTCCCAAACCGGAGACTTCAATGATGCTGGAGGATTTTCAGCTCAAATGTATCTGCGTTCGCCATTTCCTCAAATTACTGACTACATTTGAACGCATCCCTCTGACCAGCTCGTCCAATGAAATGACTTGCTCGCTCTATGACACGTTGAACACAATGTGAGCAAATTACTCTGAATGCTGCGACGCAGCACCTGAGATTACTTCCAAGAAGTTGTTCACGTTCTCAATTTTTTACGTTTAACGTTATATTCGTTCGGTACACATCGGTACACACGTGTACCGAACCGAAGGGTCCGTACCGAATAATTTCGGTACGGGTGCGTGTACCGTTACACCCCTACTATGGGGTTGATCAATCACAACAGAGCTGGCCAGCTAACCAATCAGAGCAGACTGGGCTCTGGTTTCAGACAGAGGGTGAAAAGAGGAGCTGAACATCAACAGGAGAGGACTCTTTAAAGTAGAGACACTACATGCTGATATACACCTGAACATCAGCAGGAGAGGACTCTTTAAAGTAGAGACACTACATACTGATATACACATGAACATCAGCAGGAGAGGACTCTTTAAAGTAGAGACACTACATACTGGTATACACCTGAACATCAGCAGGAGAGGACTCTTTAAAGTAGAGACACTACATACTGATATACACCTGAACATCAGCAGGAGAGGACTCTTTAAAGTAGAGACACTACATACTGATATACACATGAACATCAGCAGGAGAGGACTCTTTAAAGTAGAGACACTACATACTGATATACACCTGAACATCAGCAGGAGAGGACTCTTTAAAGTAGAGACACTACATACTGATATACACCTGAATATCAGCAGGAGAGGACTCTTTAAAGTAGAGACACTACATACTGATATACACCTGAACATCAGCAGGAGAGGACTCTTTAAAGTAGAGACAGAGACACTACATACTGATATACACCTGAACATCAACAGGAGAGGACTCTTTAAAGTAGAGACACTACATACTGATATACACCTGAACATCAGCAGGAGAGGACTCTTTAAAGTAGAGACACTAGATACTGATATACACCTGAACATCAGCAGGAGAGGACTCTTTAAAGTAGAGACACTACATACTGATATACAGCTGCACATCAGCAGGAGAGGACTCTTTAAAGTAGAGACACTACATACTGATATACACCTGAACATCAGCAGGAGAGGACTCTTTAAAGTAGACACTACATACTGATATACACCTGAATATCAGCAGGAGAGGACTCTTTAAAGTAGACACTATATACTGATATACACCTGAACATCAGCAGGAGAGGACTCTTTAAAGTAGAGACACTACATACTGATATACACCTGAACATCAGAGGAGAGGACTCTTTAAAGTAGAGACTCTACATACTGATATACACCTGAACATCAGCAGGAGAGGACTCTTTAAAGTAGAGACACTACATACTGATATACACCTGAACATCAGCAGTAGAGGACTCTTTAAAGTAGATACACTACATACTGATATACACCTGCACATCAGCAGGAGAGGACTCTTTAAAGTAGAGACACTACATACTGATATACACCTGGACATCAGCAGGAGAGGACTCTTTAAAGTAGAGACACTACATACTGATATACACCTGAACATCAGCAGTAGAGGACTCTTTAAAGTAGATACACTACATACTGATATACACCTGCACATCAGCAGGAGAGGACTCTTTAAAGTAGAGACACTATATACTGATATACACCTGAACATCAGCAGGAGAGGACTCTTTAAAGTAGAGACACTACATACTGATATACACCTGAACATCAGCAGGAGAGGACTCTTTAAAGTAGAGACACTACATACTGATATACACCTGAACATCAGCAGGAGAGGACTCTTTAAAGTAGAGACACTACACACTGATATACACCTGAACACCAGCAGGAGAGGACTCTTTAAAGTAGAGACACTACACACTGATATACACCTGAACATCAGCAGGAGAGGACTCTTTAAAGTAGAGACACTACATACTGATATACACCTGAACACCAGCAGGAGAGGACTCTTTAAAGTAGAGACACTACACACTGATATACACCTGAACATCAGCAGGAGAGGACTCTTTAAAGTAGATACACTACATACTGATATACACCTGCACATCAGCAGGAGAGGACTCTTTAAAGTAGAGACACTACATACTGATATACACCTAAACATCAGCAGGAGAGGACTCTTTAAAGTAGAGACACTACATACTGATATACACCTAAACATCAGCAGGAGAGGACTCTTTAAAGTAGAGACACTACATACTGATATGAACCTGAACATCAGCAGGAGAGGACTCTTTAAAGTAGAGACACTACATACTGATATACACCTAAACATCAGCAGGAGAGGACTCTTTAAAGTAGAGACGCTACATACTGATATACACCTGAACATCAGCAGGAGAGAACTCTTTAAAGTAGAGACACTACATACTGATATTACACCTGAACATCAGCAGGAGAGGACTCTTTAAAGTAGAGACACTACATACTGATATACACCTGAACATCAGCAGGAGAGGACTCTTTAAAGTAGAGACACTACATACTGATATACACCTGAACATCAGCAGGAGAGGACTCTTTAAAGTAGAGACACTACATACTGATATACACCTGAACATCAGCAGGAGAGGACTCTTTAAAGTAGAGACACTACATACTGATATACACCTGAACATCAGCAGGAGAGGACTCTTTAAAGTAGAGACACTACACACTGATATACACCTGAACACCAGCAGGAGAGGACTCTTTAAAGTAGAGACACTACACACTGATATACACCTGAACATCAGCAGGAGAGGACTCTTTAAAGTAGAGACACTACATACTGATATACACCTGAACATCAGCAGGAGAGGACTCTTTAAAGTAGAGACACTACATACTGATATACACCTGAACATCAGCAGGAGAGGACTCTTTAAAGTAGAGACACTACATACTGGGGTTTTAAAGACTCGTGTATTATGCTCCAAGCCTTCTGGGCAATCTGCTACACTCCCTATCTGCAAACACACACTTTATCCTCTACTACAGTCTGACACAGTGCTTTGCATTCACCGTGAGATAGTAGTAGGAGCATCTAAAAACAAACACCCACACAGACATTGCCAACAAGAGAGAGCAACAATGGCGTCTCGCGCCCGTGGAAATATGACCCAAGCGGCTCTTTAAGAGCGAGTCAAACGACCTCTCCATTACCTCGCAACGAGAAGCCTGAGATTTGTTTATCCAAAGCCAGAGAGAGGGAGCCTGGGAACAGATGCTAATCTGAAGGGAAGTCAGTGTGTGTGTGTGTGTGTGTGTGTGTGTGTGTGTGTGTGTGTGTGTGTGTGTGTGTGTGTGTGTGTGTGTGATCTAGCACTCGTGTTTAGAGGTGACTTCATGTCCAGACTGCAGGGCATGAAGTCACCTCTGGCATTTAAGCTCTTTAGCTTCTTCAACAGGCTTTTGGTGGCGGTGGCGGCGAAGTCGATAGGGACTTGGCTTGGCAACTGGAAGGTCACCAGTTCAAGTCCTGGCAAGACCAAGTGCTACCGAGGTGTCCTTGAGCAAGGCACCGTTCCCCACACTGCTCCCCGGGCGCCGTTCAAAATGGCAGCCCACTGCTCCTGACACTAGGATGGGTCAAACGCAGAGAAACAATTTCCCCACGAGGATTAATAAAAGTCCATCTTATCTTATCTTTTGTGTCTTCATGTGCAACAACAAGGACACTGTTTTAGAAAAAGCAATATAGTTAACCCTAGTTTTGATGTCATGGCCAACAGTGTGTGTGTGTGTGTGTGTGTGTGTGTGTGTGTGTGTGTGTGTGAGCAGGTGCCACCTTGTATAGCATCCTCTGCCTCTGTATGAATGTGTGTGTGACTTATATATGTAAAAGTACTATGAATATAATGACTGGAAAAGCACTTTCCTTCAGGGTCTCGCCTTAATAACAATATCTGTGAATGAGGCACCAGATGAATGCTGCTCTACACTCCTACTCCTACATCAACATGTGTCCCCTCTTCTTCACGTCTCTTCTACATCAACATGTGTCCCCTCTTCTTCATGTCTCTTCTACATCAACATGTGTCCCCTCTTCTTCATGTCTCTTCTACATCACCATGTGTCCCCTCTTCTCCATGTCTCTTCTACATCAACATGTGTCCCCTCTTCTTCATGTCTCTTCTACATCAACATGTGTCCCCTCTTCTTCATGTCTCTTCCACATCAACATGTGTCCCCTCTTCTTCATGTCTCTTCTACATCAACATGTGTCCCCTCTTCTTCATGTCTCTTCTACATCAACATGTGTCCCCTCTTCTTCATGTCTCTTCTACATCAACATGTGTCCCCTCTTCTTCATGTCTCTTCTACATCAACATGTGTCCCCTCTTCTTCATGTCTCTTCTACATCAACATGTGTCCCCTCTTCTCCATGTCTCTTCTACATCAACATGTGTCCCCTCTTCTCCATGTCTCTTCTACATCAACATGTGTCCCCTCTTCTTCATGTCTCTTCTACATCAACATGTGTCCTCTCTTCTTCATGTCTCTTCTACATCAACATGTGTCCCCTCTTCTTCACGTCTCTTCTACATCAACATGTGTCCCCTCTTCTTCATGTCTCTTCTACATCAACATGTGTCCCCTCTTCTTCATGTCTCTTCTACATCAACATGTGTCCTCTCTTCTTCATGTCTCTTCTACATCAACATGTGTCCCCTCTTCTTCATGTCTCTTCTACATCAACATGTGTCCCCTCTTCTTCATGTCTCTTCTACATCAACATGTGTCCCCTCTTCTTCACGTCTCTTCTACATCAACATGTGTCCCCTCTTCTTCATGTCTCTTCTACATCAACATGTGTCCCCTCTTCTTCATGTCTCTTCTACATCAGCATCTGTCCCCTCTTCTTCATGTCTCTTCTACATCAGCATCTGTCCCCTCTTCTTCATGTCTCTTCTACATCAACATGTGTCCACTTGTCCTCATGTCTCTCCTACATCAACATGTGTCCCCTCTTCTACATCAACATGTGTCCCCTCTTCTTCATGTCTCTTCTACATCAACATGTGTCCCCTCTTCTTCATGTCTCTTCTACCTCAACATGTGTCCCCTCTATCTAAAGTAAAAGACAGAGAATCAGCACTTTGGAAGCAGGGCTGAAACAGAGGGGATTCTGGGTAATGCTGCAATGATCTGTTTGGTGTGTCAGCCAATCAGAGACAGGCTCTGGATATATCTGAGACCTGTGATGTATTGAGGATAAACAGTATGATAGGGACCTTTAAACAATGTGCACCAGCTTTCATACTCTATTTACAAAGAGTGTTGCAGATGGTATTGAGACACATGAAGACCCTCCAACCCTCAGAATGTTCCTCGGCCAGTCTCTCAGCAGGAGGTCTGGGGTCTCGTCTGGACCCCAGACACATTCAGATGGTTTCTGTGTGGGCAGATTTCCTCAGAAAACAGACAAACAGGAAGCAGAACTCGACACTAAGGCTGCCCGAGTGGAAGAAATCCCTCACTGCAATACATCTGCAACATTCTCATTATCATCGAACAATATATTTAAGATGTTCAAGGTGTGATATTTTTTATGTAGATCTGTATATAAATAAGGCATTTTATTAAGTCTGGAGAATACGTTTTGTACGCCAGGGCTTCTGAGCAACACCACAAGACCACATTCAGAATAACAGCACATATTTATTGTCAAATATTTCAACTATAACTAGTCCAGCTCAAACTAGTCCAGCAATGTTTCTCAAACGTGTTCATACCAAGGACACTTAACCAATAAAAAAAACACTCGCGGACCACCTAACTCCACAAATATCCAAAATCACATCGTTTTTCTAGAAAAGATTACAAATCGCCTGAAAATGGTACAAACAAGTGGCAACATGTGTGACGAAGGTGTGGCGCTGGGCTATATCATGCAATTGAAAGTGAAACTTAAGCTCGCTCCATTGCGGAGATATTCCCGCGAGAGTGCGGAAAAACTGAAATGTATTTATTTATTTCAAATGTGAAATGTTACCAATATACTCACGGACCACTAGGGGGCGCTCACGGACCACCAGTGGTCCGCGGACCACACTTTGAGAAGCACTGATATAGAGTAGTGAGGCGATGACACATTTTTGTAGGGCGACTTAGAAGTTAGCTTAGCATTGACAAAAATTCGGTTCATTGGGTTTTGGAATATTGCAGAAAATAATCTCTGTGGCAAGCAAACGTTTACGATACTTACACGTTTTGTTCAGCAGGATAATCTCCACATATTAAAAACACTTTATGGTTTTTGAAGCGTAAATGCAATCTCCTGAAGTGAAAAGCTAACGTTGGGCTATAAAGGAACTACGGCACGGTCACATGACTTCACGTCACCACCGCTAAGCTAAAGGCGGCTAATGTTGGGTGTGATGACATTAAGTCGTCTCATTTAGACACTTGTTAGCAACCTCCGTTTTTAAATTCACCAGTGGGGTATTTTCTGATTAATTGTATGTCGTAGAATAAAATGTCTTCAGCTTGTGTTAACCACAGACTAGGGCTGCTCAATTAATCGTATTTGAATCGCAATTACAATTTTGGCTTGCAACGATTATGAAAACAACATAATTGAAATAAAACGATTATTTATTTTGTATTATTATTTATTTAAAAAAAAAGATATATATTTTTTTTTATTGGTTTTTCAATTGAATAATACTTAAAGTTCAGGGGGTTTTTTTCAATAAATTGATGTTTTCAAAGTAATGGATGATCATTTTTTAATAATCGTGATATCAATTATTGACCCAAATAATCGAGATAAGGATTTTTGCCATAATCGAGCAGCCCTACCACAGACATTATTTCAGGCAAAAAAAACTTCCAGACCAGTTAGCCGGAAGTGCTAACATGCTAACTCACCACGTTGGGGGATTTTAAATTGCATTTCAATACATTTTGCATCTCTTCTCAACATACTCAGGTTCACCAGTCAGGTTCTTACGGACATATTTTATGTCGTAGAACAAAAATGTTATAATCTCAACCACAGACCTTATTTCAGGACTCAAACCAAAAACATGTAAAAAAAACAACTGACTTTGAGACAAGGGAACAGGAAGTGGTTACATTCTGACTAACTGCCCCTCTCTTTTGTAATGTTGACAACATTTCAATTAATGTCGCAGCTCTACTCACCACATTCAGTTTCTGAGGAGCTGGAGAGCTCAGCTTCCACCGCCGTCTCCTCCTCTTCCTCCTCCTCTTCCTCTTCTTCCTCCTCCTCTTCGTCCTCCTTTCCCTCCTCCTCCAGAAGTATCGCGGTCTTCTCCTGCCTCTCCTCCTGCTCCTCCTCCTCCTGCACTTCCTCCCTTTCTGATTGGGGGATATTAGGCCCCGCCCCCAGCTCCTCCCCCTTGCTCAGAGAGTAATTGTGCTCTTCGCTGCAATGCTCCAACGCCAAACCTGCGGCCGCCGCCTCCTCCTCCTCCTGCGCCACCTGGTACACCTCCTTAGAAACGCCTCCATCTTTCCCAGCAACACTTAAATCCCTCTCGGTTGTGGAAACAGGAAGAAGTTCCTCTCTCCCTGCCTGTACAGCTTCCTCCTCCTCCTCTTCCTCCTCCTCTTCCTCCTCTTCCCAGCGGTTCATCAGCACCGCCTCCTCGGAGCAGGCCAGCAGCTCCCCCCCCACCCCGAGGCCCAGCCGGGTGTATCGGGCCATCTCGTCCAGCGCGGAGACGTCCCAGCGCTCGGGGAGCAGGAGATCTTCTCCGAATCCTCCGTCGTCCACCAGGTCGCTGAGCAGCTCAAAGGGACGCTTTCTAGGAGACGCCGGGGAGCCCAGCATGAGGAGGATGCTCTGAAAGAGAAACAGAGACGAGCTTCAACATCACTGATATGTGAAAAATCAACCAATGTGTAATCTCCAAAATGGTCGAACGAGCTTCAGAAAGACAACAAACTTTTGGCTAAAACGGGGTAAAAGGAACGCCCTCATACCAAAATGCCGATTTCCCCGTAAAGTGTTTAAGTGATGCCAGAAAACAATATTTCTGTTCGTCGAAAACTGTATAATTACTCCAGAAATATGAAAATCATGTCAAATAGAGCGTCCGACGGCAGACAGCTTTGTTTTTAGGGCGTTCCGAATAAATAGGGCAAATAGGCAAGTGACGTTAGCGCCCTCATGCTATCGAGAATAACCCCCGTCTTCTGTCTTCTGTTTACCTTGGACAATACAACAAAAAGAGTAACTTATGCAGAAGCATCCTCAGGGTTTATTGCACGTAATGTACGTCGCTTTGGACAAAAGATTGAGCTAACTGCGATGTGGTTTCTAAATAAGTTAATATACTGTTAGTAGCTTGGTCCATTAGAAAGCACCAACTCTATTTTTCACATCGTGTATTTGGAAGTACGGAAGAGGATTAGGGCCACGTGTGAACGGAGGAGATGGTTCTATACAATCATAATCTTCAAGAAAAGTGTCCCCACAGGAATGCTTGTAAAAAGGTTTAATTAAAACCCAAGTTCCCATCAGCAGAAACACGTGGGTTTGCTATCCGGGCTCCAAGATGGTGGAATGAGCTCCCATTGACATCAGGACAGCAGAAAGCTTACACACCTTCCAGACTGAAAACTCATCTCTTTCGACTCCACTTCGAGCGATAGAATTACTAACAAAGAACTTATATACTAACAAAGGGCTGGCTTACCTAAAGCCAGTTGAGTAGCAGGAGCTCCACCAAGCCGTGTAGGACAGAGAGTGAATACACAGACTATACAGAGATGCTGTGAGAAACCAATGTGAGTTTGGAACAGTGAACAATTTAAATCTATTCTAGTCGACCTCAACGATGGATTTATGATCAGTAGACATGGCCATGACACCTTTAAAGTCAGTATCATCAGTGAGATTATCTCCATGGACTGCTGAAAACGTTTAAAGATATTCGATGTGTAACTTGTGAACTTTTCTGCTGTAACAAATGTAAATGTCCCCTCTGTGGGACGAATGAAGGTATTCTGATTTAGATTCTGGTTCTGATGCTGTCTCACCTGGTCGTACTCGGTGCGGCCCCCCTGTGGTGACATGGCCAGAGGGTGGGGGCTCAGCAGACCCCGGTGCCCCCCGTACGCCTCGCCGAACGCAGGCTCCATCCCATTCATGCCCGGCTGCAGGGAAGACACACGGAGAGTTGGGGAGAAAAAGGTTTATGCATGTTTTTTACATTTAAGACTTAAAATTGATTATTGGTCAACCCTGTCAGAGACTCTATGACTCAGCCTATCATAACAAGCTAGTGAGGCTGTCCAACAACATCATCTCCGACCCAAACCATGTTCTGAACAGTGAATATGAACTGCTACCATCTAATCGGAGATACAGGGTCCCACGATTCAATAAAGTCAGACTGAAGCACTCCTTTGTGCATCAGTCAGTCCTCTCAGTGAACACAGAGCTAAGTCCCAGACCAAATGCACGCTGAAGGCTCTTTGAGCATGTTTTTCTCTCACTGATTGTGCTGCTATGTTAAATGTTTGTGTTTCATGTATTTGTGTATGCATATTTGTCTGTTGATGTTGGACATGGAGCTGCTGTGACGCAAGTCAAATTTCAGACTTGATCTGACAATAAAGTAATATCGTATCGTATCGTAAAAGAAAAAGCTTTTTTTGGTGGTTTTTTTACTGCTTTTCTTTAATATCCATGTTCCCGTTTTGCATTACGTTGTTTGTTTGTTTTTACTAATAATGGCATAAAGCATGACAGGCTCCATCCCATTCATGCCCGGCTGAATGGGCATTTAGAGGTGCGACTAAAAAGACAAATTATGTTTGCGTTTCATTTCATTCAGGCCCGGCCGCAGGGAGGACACACAGGGAGAGTCGTTTTGTTTGTTTTAGTTTTTCTTCACTATGTGTTAGTACATTACTTATTGTCGTTATAATCCTTTTTGTATATACATTTATGACATTTTGAGGTACGACTTAGATGAAAGACCATTTATTTGGAGTGTTTTTTACAGCTTTTTTCTATGCATTTAATATCCATGTGTTCGTGTTGCATCTCCTTATTTGTTTATTTTACCCATAATGCCATAAAACATTACTTTCTTAGTTGTATTAACCTTTATTCCCCGCGACACACATACTACCAACATGAATACAGTTTTGTTTTACATTTAGTTGTTATTTTATAGTTGTTTTTAGTTAGTTGTTCTAATAGTTTGCCATTATATTAATACGGGAGGCTGTGGCGCAGTGGGGTAGTGCGTTGGTGTTGGGATCAGGGGGGCACAGGTTCAAACCCCACTGCATGTCAGCATGTCGTTGTGTCCCTCAGACGCTTCACCCCAAATGGCTCCTGTGGGGATTGCCCACAGTATTGAGTATGTAAGTCGCTTTGGATAAAAGCGTCTAACAAGTGACATGTAATGTACTCTAATGAATATCTGTACATTAATCTGCTGTTTTCTATAATTTATTAGTATGTGGGAATTCTCCCTCTTCCTGCACTGTATTCATTATCTGTTATGTTTCAGTGTTTCTAAATTGTGCAACAAGAATAGAAAAGGCCCAGAGGAGAGTCATTCAGAGGTGACGGGTGAGTTTTCAGTCGTGTTCACGCTTTACCTGAGGCATGCCCGAGGCAGGAGGGTTTCAGGTCGCGGTCGCAACGTCGGTGCAAGTGAATTCTGCTGCAGAGAGAAAAAAACACAATTAGGCGGCAAGAAAATACAGTAGGTTGTAACTCTGTTAGCTATAAGGGCAACATGTAGCTAATTCACACAAATATAATCTAACATATTTAGAACATTTACATTATCAAACAGCTCGGTGAGTTACCGTCCTTTTTCTGTTTTTATGACAAACTAAATTCTTCTGCATGTCCTAGAAAGACAAGGTAAACTTAAAGGTCACCTCTCATGCTATGTGTAGTTAATAGCATACAAAATACCAAACAGATCATTCTAGCCATGCCTCATATCCCTCTATTTCACTTCCTGTTTCTAAAGTGCTGATTTGAGTACAAAGCTTTAAAAAAAAAAAAATTGATAACAAATAAAAAAGGAGGGGGCTGAGCTCGTGCGGGACCCGGCAGCTACCGTCTAAACTACACTGAACAAAATATAAACGCAACACTTTTGTTTTTGCTCCCATTTGTCATGAGATGAACTCAAAGATCTAAAACATTTTCTATAAACACAAAATAACCATTTCTCTCAAATATTGTTCACAAATCTGAAAGATCTGTGATAGTGAGCACTTCTCCTTTGCCGAGATAATCCATCCCACCTCACAGGTGTGGCATATCAAGATGCTGATTAGACAGCATGATTATTGCACAGCTGTGCCTTAGGCTGGCCACAATAAAAGGCCACTCTGAAACGTGCAGTTTTGCTTTATTGGGGGGGTCTGGGGGGGTCCGAAAACCAGTCAGTATCTGATGTGAGGGGTAGAGTTAGGGGTAGGGGTAGGGGTAGGGTTAGGGGTAGGGGTAGGGTTAGGGTTAGGGGTAGGGTAATGTTGTGAATCGAGTGGTCCATGGTGGTGGTGGGGTTATGGTATGGGCAGGCGTATGTTATGGACGACGAACACAGGCCACTCGATTCACAACATTACCCTAACCCTAACCCTCACACCAGATACTGACTGGTTTTCGGACCCCCCCAGACCCCCCCAATAAAGCAAAACTGCACGTTTCAGAGTGGCCTTTTATTGTGGCCAGCCTAAGGCACACCTGTGCAATAATCATGCTGTCTAATCAGCATCTTGATATGCCACACCTGTGAGGTGGGATGGATTATCTCGGCAAAGGAGAAGTGCTCACTACAGACCCGGCGCCAGAACAAATCTAAAGGGAGGGCATATGATTTTCATGGGAGGGCACACAAAACCGTCATGTGCTGCGGCACAATATATCAAACAGCGAGGCCAACAGCATTGCGTAAAGACGCACACTTATCGCAAACATACACAAATAAAGGGCAACATAGAAACCACTTTGAAACATTGTGTGCGTGGCAGCACAAACACTGGTAAATCACGAGCAAGGCACACTGGTTACGGATGGCAGCTTCCTCATCGCTGCACTCGGAGAGAAATAGTAGAGACGGAGACGATGAACTGTTTAGCCCGCCTTGGGCATGGTTTATTTCAATGCACTGCACTCGGACATGTGGAGTGAATCGAGTCACCTCTGAGAGGGAGTTGGTTGACAGCTAAAAAAGCTATAATATCAACGACAGCTGATACGTAATAACGGCTCCGTGACAGCTGATCTGCACCAAAGTACTAATTTCCTTATTTGTTTCCTCGCGTATCTGTCTCTCTCTCCCCACACACTCTCACATGAAATGTGTTCTTTTGATGCGGCATGCATTAGCAGTCCTTTATCAGTCTGTAATGCGTGTTTCCAGTCGCAAAAACCTTTGACAGTAAAACTGTCTACAGGGGAAACAAAAGGCTGCGTCTGCTTTGAACGAATCTTCAAGCCATGGTCTGTTGTGTACCATGCAGCGGCAAAAGTGCGCTTCTTTCCTGAAAACAATCTCCCTGATAACGATCCAGTTTCACGGCTGGGTTTATTAACCCCAAGATCATCGCTAACTCAGCCCCGGGGTTTGCCGAGGTCAAGCTTGTGACATGAGGCGTGCTGCTGCAGCGGCAGGTGCAGGGTCGCCAGCAGCACCATCGGCTGCAGTTCTTTCATCGCTATTTCGTTTTAATAAATCCTTAGACCTTTTAAGCCAATTTCTGATGTCCATTTTGTAATTCAAACAGAAATGGGAGTCTACAGAATGCACAATAAACAAATCCAGAATAGGCGGCAGAGTGTGACGCTGTGATTGGTCTAAATGGGGACGAATCACAAATCACAACAGACACATGCATTTATTTGACGTACATACATCGTAGCATAAAAGTTCAGTTTATTTATAATTAAAAAAATTAAATATATATATTTTTTAATTTTTATAAATAATAAAAAACGTGTTTATTGGGGGAGGGCAGGAATGTCAAATGGGAGGGCCTGGCCCCTCCCACGGCGCCGGGCATGGCTCACTATCACAGATTCTTTCAGATTTGTGAACAATATTTGAGAGAAATGGTTATTTTGTGTATATAGAAAATGTTTTAGATCTTTGAGTTCATCTCATGAAAAATGGGAGCAAAAACAAAAGTGTTGCGTTTTTGCATTTTTGTTCAGTGTAAATGCTGCGGTGATGAAACTCCATATCATGGATTATCAAGGCTCTGAAACAGTCTGGAGCTCAAAGGCTTTCTCTCTTGCCGGTTATACCACAAGGTGAGTTCCTTTTTACTTCCTGCTTCTTCACACACATGCTCTCCAGTACAGGTTAGCTCTGAGTGTTAGCGATGCTAATGTAAACACCGACCATATTACGTCCAAAACAGTCGGGCATTGTTTCCGATAGCAACTTTCTGATTGGCCCGTGGGTCCACATTTCCGACATCAAAAAGTGCATTTTGCATCATAGGTCCCCTTTAAGTATGTGCATTTAAAAAAAAAGAAAAAGAGGAATAGTTTCGGCGAAAACTAAAAGGTACCATGGGATCAGATTATAATTTTACAAAGGCGGGTTCGTTTGGCATGAAACACTTGAAATAACTAAAGGACAAGTTAAACAAGAAAGTACAAAGAAAGTGAGTTCATAGAAAACATTTCAGATGTGTGTATCTCACACTGTCACTTTAATTCATGTACCTGTGCTTTTAAATGAGTGTTTTTAAATGCCATTTTATAATATGTCACTTAATGCTCTTATTGTCTTTCCTTTTTGTAAAGCACTTTGAATTGCCTTGTGTTGAAATGTGCTGTATAAATAAACTTGCCTTTCAATGAAAATAGCATCAAAAAAGCCACAAAGCCAGATGTAAGGAAAACCCACTTAACACAAATTAGTGTTCTGGTGCTAATTTGAGATGTGTTAAATACCATGTTATTGCTGTCTTTTGATTATGTACAGTATTTCCAGCTCTAAATTGTTACATATTTAGCAACTCAGTTTAAAAGCGAGTTGAGATATATGAGATATGAAGGAGGGAAACGGGAAGATGAGAGGATGTGGAGGAGGAGGAGAGGATGTGATTTACCCGAAGGTTGAGAGTTGAGAGGGTGGAGATCCTCTCACATGTCTATCCCTGAAGCGCTCAGCCTCCAGCCTGAGGGGAGGAATCATATCTGGGTTACACAGAGGCCATAAAGCAGATTACACAGCGATGAAACAGTGACAGTGTTAAAGCACAGAGATGTATCCGTGTATGTTTGAGTTGACATGTTGTTTATGTTGTTTATTTCATCGAGTGTTTTTTAAAATGGGTTCTGTTTTGATGTAAAACCACTATATAAATAAAGTAGGGATGCTCCGATCGCCGGAATCAGCATCGGCCGATACCGATCGCCGATCCGATCGAGTGGGCGGGGCCTATGGGGATCTTCCGTTTAAGGCGAGACACCCCAGGTGAATAGGGTAATTTTTTTAACTTAAAGGTATCAGCTAGATATTTCTCCAGTTAAGTACTTACAATAAGGCAATTGTCTTTTGTATTACAAGTGTTCTGAAATAGCATGTTTAAATATGCAAATGATCCATTATCTCATTAAATATGCACATATTTTACACATTTCAGGAATCGAAAATCTGAACTTTGGATAAAGCCAGGTTCAAAATTCTTGTTTAATTTTGTAGTCATATTAGTATCTAAGGATTTTACAGAAGGGATATTGGATATCTCTTTTTATCACTCCATAAATCAGAAAATACTGTCAACAGCCCTAAAATATCCATTTCCGCCATGTTTTTAGGTATACAATGTTGTATAATTCAGGCTATGAATGATATATGAACAAACCCTTCTGTAAAAGCCTTCATAATATTGATAGGAATATAACTGGAAGGTTTGGTGTATCTACGTGCTACTGAAGTCTCATTTTGAGAAAACGACCTTTAAAGATTGCAGTGAGGCGCTAGCTAAACCCTCCTGTTCTTTGGATGACAGCTTGCGCCTCGACGCACTCCGTGAAGGCATTTCATGTTCGGGGTCATTTGTTTTTTGTATAATCTTGCTTCGTGCAAGTGACAATTGTTGTCGTCTTCTCTGTGAACGTTTTTTTCGCCGTTCTTTTGCCATTTTGAGATTTCAATTTCTAGCGGAAAGCTAACCAGGAAGTGTTTTAGCACACCACGTGACGCATCTGAACGAATCACGTTGTCAGAAATTGACACCAGCCAATGAGATTTCGTTTCTTGGTTTAAGACCCCTTTGTGCTTTCACGATTGGTTGCTGATACAAAGGAAATGACCATATTTGGATCCGATGAGATTGTGCAGGAGAGACGGAGCTTTCCAACGATACCTCTGTTGACATGGTGCACACAGCGGTCGCGGTACTTTATGTTACGTTAGAATGCTAACTTGTGGTGAATTTAGGAGAAATCTACAGACGCAAATAGACACACTATAGTAAAATAAACACTTAAATGTGTATTTTGTACGTTTTCCTTCCAAAAGCCTGAAAGAAAACATGTTATGGAATCAAAATAGCACAAAATCTCAAAATTGACCAGTACTTGAAAACGATGTTTTTGCCTGCCGTGTCTCGCCTTAAAGAGAAAAAGTCAATGTATCGAACAAGTCCCTTTTTCATTTCATCGAGTGTTTTTTAAAATGGGTTCTGTTTTGATGTGATACCACTATATAAATAAAGTAGGGATGCTCCGATCGCCGGAATCAGCATCGGCCGATACCGATCGCCGATCCGATCGAGTGGGCGGGGCCTATGGGGATCTTCCATTTAAAGTGATGTTTAAAACTCAGTTAATGCTCATTCACTGGAGCTTCCACAACAACCAACATAATTATTACATTCAAATGAAGTTCATTATTCAAGTTTACATTCACTTTGGAGAATAACACGGGAGAAATGAGCGGAAGCACTCTCTTTTCCTCTCTCCCCCTCCCTCCCTCCCCCTCTCTCTCTTTTCCTCTCTCTCTCTCTCCCCCTCCCTCCCTCTCTCTCTCTCTCTCTCTCTCCCCCCTCTCTCTCTCTCTCGACAGCCTGTCAGTATCTCATGCAGCTCACTGATCCAGTAATGAGTGACCCGACAGTGAAGATTAAATATATGTATAACTAGTTTAGCTTGTTCCAGAGGTAGATCAAATAGCTAAGTGTGTTAGGTCTAACTCTATAGCCGCGTTCACACCGCAGTACTTTTCCCACTTTAGTTCCGATATAGTTCAGAAATGTCGCGTTCACACCAAAAAGAGCCGGAAACTACATTTAGTTCATGAGAACCTTTTCACCCCCTTTTCAGAGGGAGAAAAAGGTTCCTATTTCTGATTGGCTGGGCGGATTGCAAACCACGCCCCGTAAAACGCCCAAAAAGTGTTGCGAAGCCGCCATTTTATTATCCTCACATTAGCATTATTAGCATTAGCATTAGCCCAGCGCACAAACGCAGAGATACTAACTTATGGCAACACAAAATAAAACATGGGAGCGGTGGAGATGAGGAGGTGTCGGCGTTCTGGTGATTTACTCGGAAGTCCCCAACTCCGGGGACTTCCGGCCGGGGACTTCGGGCGGCAGTATACGCCGTGAAGTGGTTTGCGGCCTGCCAGTAAGCCCAAAGCTGCAGAAGGGACTTGTCTCTATTCTTGTTTTGCTCGATCTCAGTGCTGCATTTGATACTATCGACCATGATATCCTATTGCAAAGACTAGAGCACTTAGTTGGCATACAGGGAACTGCTTTAGGCTGGTTTAGGTCCTATCTATCTGAACGCTCTCAGTTTGTACGTGTTAACGATGAATCTTCCACGCAAACCAAAGTTAGCCATGGAGTGCCACAGGGCTCAGTGCTCGGACCTATTTTGTTCACATTATATATGCTTCCGTTAGGCAATATTATAAGGAATCATTCTGTAAACTTTCATTGTTATGCGGATGATACTCAACTATATTTATCAATCAAGCCTGATGAAATTAATCATCTAAATAAAATTCAAGACTGCCTCAAGGACTTAAAAACGTGGATGACCTTAAACTTTTTGTACTTGGCCCGAAGAATCTACGAAACAAATTATCTAAAGATATACTAACTATGGATGGCATTAATTTGGCCTCCAGTGAGACTGTAAGGAATCTTGGTGTTATATTTGATCAGGATTTATCCTTTAATGCCCACATAAAATCAATTTCAAGGACCGCCTACTTCCATCTACGTAACATTGCAAAAATCAGGCATATCTTGCCTCAAAACGATGCAGAGAAACTAGTCCATGCATTTGTTACTTCTAGGCTGGATTATTGTAACTCTTTATTATCAGGGAGTACCAAGAAGTCAGTCAAGTCGCTTCAGCTGATTCAAAATGCTGCGGCTCGTGTACTAACCAGAGTTAGGAAAAGGGACCACATTACTCCTGTTCTGGCTGCCTTACACTGGCTCCCTATAGAACACAGGATAGAATTTTAAATTCTTCTTCTCGCCTACAAAGCCCTTAATGGGCAGGCGCCATCTTACCTTAAAGAACTCATTATACCCTACTGTCCTACTAGGGCATTGCGTTCCAAGAATGCAGGGTTGTTGGTTGTTCCTAGAATCTCTAAAAGTACAATGGGAGCCAGAGCCTTTTCTTATCAAGCTCCACATTTGTGGAATCAGCTTCCAGTTTGTGTTCGGGCGGCAGACACCCTATCCGTTTTTAAGAGTGCGCTTAAGACCTTCCTTTTTGATAAAGCTTATAGTTAGGGCTGATTAGATTCAGCCCCTAGTTTTGCTGATATAGGCTTAGTTTGTCGGGGGACATCTTACTTCTTCCTTCTCTCTGTCTATACCTGTGTACTCTCATGTTCCGATTAACCCAGCTTCCCCAAATGTCTTTCTTTTTGGTGTCTATATACGCTGGGATCCGGAGTCATGGATGATCCTGCGGTCCTGTGTCCTGGATCGCGAGCGCTGGATCTTGAGTCGTGGCTGTGGTCCTGGATGGATATCCTCGTGGATTCATCTTCCTATTATACACACATGCATTTCCAAACATCTGGACTACCTATGTTGTAAATGTATTATCTTTTCAATTTACACACGGCATCTATTGCACGTCTGTCCGTCCTGGGAGAGGGATCCCTCCTCTGTTGCTCTCCCTGAGGTTTCTCCCATTTTTCCCTTTAAACTGGGTTTTCTTTGGAAGTTTTTCCTTGTACGATGTGAGGGTCTAAGGACAGAGGGTGTCGTATTGTCATACTGATATTCTGTATAAACTGTGAAGACCACGGAGACAAATGTAACATTTGTGATATTGGGCTATATAAATAAACATTGATTGATTGATTGATTGAAGAAGAAGTGACGTCAGCGGCTTCATTTGCGTAATCTTCCCTCGGGGAACTTATTCCGGTGTGAACGCGATCTGCTCTTAGTTCATGAGAACTAAAGAGTTCTCGTGAACCTTTGTGTGAAAAGTACTGCGGTGTGAACGCGCCTTTAGTGTGTGTCGCTCTGCTCACCGGTCCGTCACAGCGGGCGGAGCTGCTGGATTTCTGCTTCACACACGTTGCATACCTCTATGTCTTTTTCGGACACCTTAAAAGACTGCCAGACTGGTGAAGTCATTTTTGGAGAGCTTGTTTTGTGTATCAGTCCTGTTCTTACAAGATACCTCCCTATTTAGTCTATTATCATTGATGTCATTGTGTTTGATCAGTACAATAAGAAAAGACGATACAAGATGTTAAATGCAGGTTTTAAAGCCGTCTCTTTGTTTAAATGTGCCTTCAATTACACCGTGTATTGCCTTTCCTCAGAAAACCTTTTACACATGTAATTTTGTTGTGTTCCTTTTTATTCTACATTTAAAAAGCTAAACATGAAAGCTGTTGGAGGAACGGAAAGCCACAAAATGATATAGCATTAAAATAAAGTATACACAGCGTTAAAGCACAGAGCTGTATATGTGCTGAGTCGACATGTTGTTTTTTTCTTTGTTTTTTTTACTTCATCTGTGTGTTTTCTAAATGGGTCTGTTTTGATGTGAAACCACTAAACCACTTCACCTCACATTCACTATATACAGTATTGATTGCCTCCTTCTCTTCCAACCATTTGGACGAAGACTTGCATTTCCCCATAACGATGTTGCTTAGCAACCGGCGTAAACTGACCTTTGCGCGCTATCAAGCAGTGAGCGCGCGATGTCCTGTTCAGATGACGTCAACCCCAACGGGATGCCATCAATAAACTACACAGAATCACACGACACACCTACGCCATGACTACATTCAGGCAGACGGTAGAACACAACCTCTCTGGACCATTCATATACTTATTTAAAACAAGCTACAAAATGTAACACCTTGGAAAATGCCCTTTAATACTTTTTGATAGCCTTAATTTTTGCTAAATTGATTTATTAACTTTTAATACTTTTTAAGACCCCGCGGACCCCCTGAACATAAAAGCTGTTGGAGGAAGGGAAAGCCACAATGCGACATTATGCAAATTATACAGCAATAAAATAAAGTAAACACAGCGTTAAAGCATGGGGTCTGGAGTGTGAGATGTTTTTTGAGATCACAATTGTGTCCGTACACATCGATTTCATTTGGTTTGACCGATACAATAACACGCCATTTTTAAAGAGGCCCGATTGTGCTCTTTCCCTTTCCTGTAGTGTGCTCTATAGGTTTTAGTGCATGCAAATGGTCTTCAAAGGCTAAAATCCCTGTGTTCCCCCCAGGGAGGGAGTTTTCGGTGCAGATCAGGCTAAAGCTTGAGAGGTTATATTGTTGCTATAAGTTATCATTGATTTCAGTCTGTCGGATCAACAAAATAAGAGATGCCAGAAGAAGCGAAAAATGCACGATATAAATGTGTCTTCCTAACGACAACACGCTATGGCCCAACTGCCAACCTTGAGACCTCAGAAATCGAGAGCATTTCAAAACCACCGCGGGGGTGGGGGGGATGCTAGTGGATCGCTGGAGCTGTATTAGATTAACATTAACATGCTTATTGTAGTTGTAAGTGCACTGTCTTGATGGAGCATGTGTGTGGGCTGGAAAGGAGTGAGCAGAGGGTCGAGTTGTCGATTCTTGTTCAGTTTTCCGTGACTATCTGCCTCACCCTCTCAGACTTTCAGTTGCGCGCGCTACTAAAGAGACGCGCTACCATGGAAACCAAACAATGGTGTAGCTGTATTAAAGTCCGAGTGGAAACAGTCCTGAGTAAATCTGATTTAGTCAGAAATCGGGAGAAATATAACCCCGGGAAGAAACCGGGAGAGGGCAATGAAATTGGGAGTGTCCCGCAAAAATCGGGAGGGTTGGCAAGTATGCCCACTACCCACTACCCACTACCCACTACCCACTACCCCTCCATTCGCGCGGAGGGTCCGCCACATTAAGTGCTGTTCCAAACCAACGGTGTGGAGGGGGAGTGGGCTATCAAGTCCTCAAACAGCGAGTCTGCATCGGTGCTGACTGGAGACCGGTCTCTCCCTGACCCAGGGTCGGCGTCATGGGGGGTCATTCGCGGGCCATGCCCCCCCAAATGAGTCACTGTTCCCCCCAACGCAGGGCAGGCAAGCCTTGCCACTTTGCCGGGTTTTTGTTAATCATATAGGCGAAGTGAAAACGTTTCCACTAAAAGTGTTTTGTGTGAAATACATCAGACATAAAGAATACAAATAGAAAACACAGCCTGAGGTGTGCTCACTGCTGCTCTCTGATTGGTGTGTTGCTTGACCAATGACCCCCGACCTTTGTTTTGTTATCATTACGTGGCTGTGTGTTTAGATGAAAGCTGGTGGCGATCTGTTCATCTGTTATACTGATTATACAGTAAAGCCATCGAAAATAATATGATATACAGTACAGTACAAGTAGCCTACTTCTGGGTCTCTGTGTTTCATTCAAGCTCGGCTCTGTGTGTGTGTGGCACGAGCGCATTTTGTGAGTGCTCGAGCGGTAATGTGGAATGTTGTTGTTAGCATCTGGTTAGCTAGCTATGCTAACGGATATAAAGAGCTATTTCTACACCAAGTTGGAGGAGAGTCCTCTCCTGTCAGACTGAGAGGATCATATAACCTCAGCTCAGTGAGGTAAGGACTCTCTCAGTGTTTAGATAGTTCACTTTAGTGTAAGTTATCTCAGTGGGTCTCAAACGGTTCGGTCACCATTTATGTAAACAAGTATTTGCGAACGTCACTATCATAATATCTTCTGAAAACACATTTATATGATCATTATAGTTATTAAAAAACAAGAGAATAAATGAAAAACGGGTATGAAATACTATAACACAAGAATACAGTTTAAAAGGGGAGTGATTAGTAAAATATCCATAAAGAAAAAGTAAATCTGTACAGTTCTGTTTCATATGGATGCTGAGAGATGTAGGCTATCCATAGACCTCTTCACGTTTCTCTCAAAGTGCACCAGATTGATGCTTTTAACTTCAATATTTAAAAGAAAATCTTCCCCCAGACCCTCCTAGAGGAAGTTAGGTCCACCCCCACCTAAAACATGTTCACATGGATAGGATACTAAATACATTTGCACACTTTTTATATGGTGGCCTATGTCCATATGTTTCTGTGTTGGTGGTCGTGCCACAACCGTGCATGTATGCATGTATGCACAGGTCATAGGTGCGCGATACAATAGCACGACACCCTGCAATGTGTGTGAAAGACAACAGACTTTACAGCATGTTTTTTTTAATTTAAGTTGCGTTGGTGTTTGTGTGTTGGTTCTTGACGGCAGTGTGTGCCCCGCCGTGGTAAATGATTGCCCCCCCCCCATTCGATTTGTTCTAGAGCTGACCCTGACCTGACCGGAGTCACGCTGTGTGTGTCCGTCAGGAAACAAGCTGTGTACAAGTAGTTCCAGCAAACATCCACTGATAAACTGCGATGTTAACAACCTCATGATAACCTCATATGTTTTTAACTCAGGATCAAACCTGTGCTTAGTCTAGACAAAGGTAAATGTGTGCATTTTATTATAAAGTTGTGTATATTTACAAACTGTTGCAAAAACTAAGAAGCTTATAAACATCAGGTTTAAAACTAAAAGAGCTTTGCAAAAAAGTAACACAATTAAAGATGTTTGGAGTTTTATTTGAGTTATTCATTTAAACTTTTTGTCTAAGAGATGCTGATTTGAAACCGTTGTTACAAACAGTTACGGCATTTCCTGTTCCTGCCGGAGAGAGGGGAGGCCGTCCCAAAGCTTGCCGCTGTGTTTACTCCCTCCACGGAGTTCACTGCGTCACGGAGGGGGAGTGTGTAGGGTGTGGTTTGGGATTGGGCCTATGTTTAACCTTTTAACAGAAAGCTTTTCTCAGAAGTTATCTATGAAATGTTGTCTTTTCTTTTCTTTTTTAAACTGCTGTATTTTTTTTCTGTGTTTATGAAGTTAAACATAAAAGATGGGAAGCAGAAAATCATATATGGGTTCAACAGACGCCATAAAGCAAGTTATACAGTAATAAAAGTACACTTAGGGTTAAATCATAAGGATGCGTGAGGATGCGTCTGTGTACAGTCTTAAGAATATGATTAGTTTTTCTGATAAGATATGGAAGAATTTAGTCCGTTGACATTTCAGTTTGTTTCTTACAATAACCCTCTATTTTAAACCTTTCAAAAAAGAGATATTTGACAGAAGTCCTCTATGATATCTTGTATTGAAGTCTGTCTTTATGAAGTTAAACATTAAAGATATTAAAGCTCTTTTTACTGTCTTTTCAGCCAAGGTGGATATTGTTGCTTATTTTCCGGCTACTTTTTCTAATAATACTTCCATTTATTCAACATGAAAAAGCCTGCTGCCGCCAGAAATGTAGGACATATCATTTCATGAAAAAGACGTGCCAACAATGCATGTTTAAAATAGAATACGCAGAAGCTTTCATACATTAGATAAAGGTTGAGTATCAGCAGCAAAGCACTCGTGTCACATTTGTAAAGGAATAAATACCAGCTAGCATTCGTCATTTCAGCACTATGCTTTGTTTAATGAGTATTTGTTAACAATTACACAACCTATACAAGAGTAAATGAAGTGAAAGACAAAGAAGATCGATTTTAGCTAAATATTAACATTTCTTAGACGCAGACAATATCTCATAAGTTAAATTAAACCTTAATGGGTAAAGTAAAACATTTGTGTCTAATCAAAAGGGTACAAGAGCCGCTTTCACTCCAAGTACTTTGCCGTACTTAGTACCCAGCACTTAGTTCCCCATGGAACTAAAGAGCAGATCGCGTTCACACCGGAATAAGTTCGCTGAGGGAAGATTACGCAAATGAAGATGCTGACGTCACTTCTTCTTCTTCTGCTTTGGGTTTACTGGCAGGTCGCAAACCACTTCACGGCATATACTGCCGCCCAAAGTCCCCGGCCGGAAGTCCCCGGAGTTGGAGACTGGCTTCAGTAGAAGCTGCTGGGAGTCCCAGCTGCTGGGAGTCCCAGCAGCTTCTACTGAAGCCAGTCCCCGAGTAAATCGCCAGAACGCCGACACCTCCTCATCTCCACCGCTCCCATGTTTGTTTTTGTGTTGCCATAAGTTAGTCTCTCTCCGTTGGTGCGCGGGGCTAATGCTAATGCTAATAATGCTAATGCCAGCAAATACAATGGCGGCTTCACAAAACTTTTCAGAGTTTTACGGGGCGTGGTTTGCAATCCGCCCAGCCAATCAGAAATTGGTACTGTTTTCTCCCCAGGACAGTACCATCTCTAGCAGGCACTAAAAATGGGGGTAAAAGTTCTCGGAACTAACTAACTCTTTTTGGTGTGAACGCAAAATAAGAGGTACTAACGGAACTAAACGGGAAAAGTACTCCGGTGTGAAAGCGTCTAAGGACATGAGAGTGAAAGCTAACATTCAGAAGGCTAAATGTTAGCACTGCTAGCTTACTGGAACTTGTGCAGATAATAATTAATAATATTAGTTAAATAATTTACAATGCATAATTTTTTCTTACTTGAAGGATACATTGAATTTCGCAGTATTAAAGATGCAAATATGTATATATCAAGCTAGGCTAAGGACATGAGAGTGAAATCTAACATTCAGAAGGCTAAATGTTAGCACTCCTATTAGCTTACAGGAACATTTGCTAAGCTAGCCAAGTTAAAGAATTTACAATGCATCATTTTTTCGCTGGTATAGCAACAAACAGCCTGCAGTGGTGGACATTGATGTTTATTTTAGTAGTTTTTTGGGCAGAAAAAAAGATAAAAAGATATAAAAATAACACTGATACACAACACAAAAATAAGTGTTTGCAGTCGAATAGTCCATTTAGCTTAGGAACATTCCTAACGGAGTGAAATGACCCGGAAGTCCCTCAGTGGCAGCCATGATAAGAGCCGTTCCAATTCTCTAGATCAGGGGTTCCCAACACCCGGTCTGCGGACCGGTACCGGGCCGCTGAGGTGTTACTGCCGGGCCGCGAAATAGCTGTGAGTTTATCGTAATATTTGCAGAATTATAAATATATAAAAATATTTTATCATAATATTTTTTTTCAAAAAGTGTTTAATGTTCGCACCTATACCAGTCATGTTATTTCATCCAGTAGCCGAGTTAATCTTTCACCAGAAAACCGTTGAATAAATGGCTTTTATGATGTTCCGAGGGATTCGGCGGCTCAGCCTCTCGTGCGCACGAGAAAGTTACCGGTGTGCCAAGTAGGAAGTGGAGCGCACAGGAGACAACCGTTTCATTGCAGACTGTTATGTTTATGTGGGGAAATGGCAGTGCATACATTATCTGAGATATATTTCATACTCAGACTTCATTTTAAGGACATGTCGGCCAGGGGTGTAGAGCTATTTGTTTAAGAACCGGATTTGCAAAACAGGAGCGTAAACCAATCTGCCTTGATCTATGAATTCATGTCCGGGACTCTCAGCGGTATCTGCTGCCCGCAGCTGTTAGAAGGAAAGCCTCCTTCACTTCATGAAATGGCTGCAGCACCAGGAGGCAGCGGGACGTGTACTCCGCCTCTGAGAAGTGCAGCACCAGCGCGCCGAGAGCTGTGCCTTTTTACGCACCGCCTTCGCTGTGTTTACCTTCATCAGAACAGCTTAAGAGTGACTGCAGGCTGCTACGTGTTACCACACACACCTCTACACACACCTCTACACACACCTCCACACACACCTCCACACACACCTCTACACACATCTCTACACACACCTCTACACACACCTCTACACACACCTCCACACACACCTCCACACACACCTCTACACACATCTCTACACACACCTCTACACACACCTCTACACACACCTCTACACCACCTCCACACACACCTCCACACACACCTCTACACACATCTCTACACACACCTCTACACACACCTCCACACACACCTCTACACACATCTCTACACACACCTCTACACACACCTCCACACACACCTCCACACACATCTCTACACACATCTCTACACACACCTCTACACACACCTCTACACACACCTCCACACACACCTCCACACACACCTCTACACACATCTCTACACACACCTCTACACACACCTCCACACACACCTCCACACACATCTCTACACACATCTCTACACACACCTCTACAACACATCTCTACACACACCTCTACACACATCTCTACACACATCGAACTGCCCGATTACTCCCCCTTTTATTAGTTTATGAAGAAGATGTCCGGTCACCAAGGCGCATATGTGTGTGTGTGTGTGGTGTGTGTGGTGTGTGTTGTGTGTGTGTGTGTGTGTGTGTGTGTGTGTGTGTGTGTGTGTGTGTACAGTAGGTGCTCTGCTCTGCTCAGCTCAGTGTGTTCGTGTTTTCAAATGACCATGACAGTAATTCACACTCATCTGGCTAACTCCAGAGGTGTGTGCGGTGTTCCCATAAGAAGTTAGTTAATCTTAATCTCGATGTAGTGCTAAATGATGTCGGATGTGCACCGGAACAAACGTCACTATCATAATCTCTTCTGAAAACAAATACCAGTGACACACACACACACACACACACACACACACACACACACACACACCTGTCGAAAGACCCGAGTAACTGGCTCAAACTGACCCGAGTTCGTGATTTGAGAACAATGCAATAACCCTTTCTCTGCGGATCGACCTCGGGCACACAAGGAATGAGGAAATGAGGGTTGGCTGGGCGGTTGTGACACTGCGTTGGCATGCCACATGGAAAACTGGTATGTGGTGCAGAGAGCAACATGCCGTGTACACAAACACTCGTCAGACACGTAGAGGGGGGTCAGGAGATAACCAAACGGACGGAGCGAATGTCTTACAAGCATCAAGCTCCGATTTACATGTTTATGGTGAGACCTGAGCAGCAGTGCTGAGCGCAGCAGTGCTTGAGATACTAAACACTGGGAGTTTACACAAGGACTAAGACGTTTCGTGTCGGTCGTTTCGCTTGAATCAACAGTCCAGTTTGTCAGGTGCTATCAACACTGGTTTTATGACACACTATGCTTTTTAGCGGTACTATAGTGTTTTACTACAGAACCTAAATGTACACGCCTTAAACCACTTCAATGTGCAGTTCGAAGTACATTATAGCATAATATAGCCTACTGTATACACTAGTCTGATCATTTAAAATTATGTATCATATTACACCAGATGGTATTGTGCGTATACTTTATTCGGGGTTCCTACAACTTTACCAAAGTCAAATTAAAGAACTTTTTTCAAGCATTTTAAAGATTAGCTTGTCCTGCATTTTACAGCCGTGGTAAACGACGTATACATCAAACAGATCGCCGAGCTTTGTTATTCCCAGGTTGTGCCATGAAGCCCTGGTCATGGCAGCCTGGCAGAAAGTCTATAGTATTACATATCCTACTGTGTACAGATGATATCACTTCTTTATCCAATTCAACCACGTGTTATGGTGCTTTAAACCCAATGCAGGGGCCGTACACCTTTCCCAAAGAGACAAATCAAGCCGTTTTAAAGTCTTTTTCTAAGCTTTTCCTACAGCTGTGGTAAAAACCTACATATTTATATCCAGTACAGTATTATAGATTCTTCTCTATCGAGTACATCACTTCTTAATCACAGTAAACCAGATGTTATTGTGCTTTCAACACGAGAAAAAAGCATATTTGAGGCAGCATTCAGCGAGGCATTTCAAATGGCAAGCCCTTTAAACAAAACCCAAGCACTTTTCATAAAAACCACATTCAAATTCAACTCTTGTAAATGATCTGCCCAACATGTATTCAGTACAACACTAGTGTCTGGTAGGCTACCTTCACTTTGTATGCTTCTAATCATTTATTAATAAGTTCTCTTTGTCTTGTCCTTGTGCTGCTGCTGAATTTCCTCTCTGGGGATAAATAATAATATAATTCTGTCAGAGAAGGAGCCACATTTCTCTTTATATTTTATGTCCTTTCCGGCACCCAACAATGAGACATGCATGCATTCATCTCCATGACGTCCTCCACTCTCCCCACAGTGCACCTGCAGGTATGTGCAGTTCCAACAAGGTGAAACAGATGCACACAAACACATGTGTATTTATACTCCGGCTCACATAGGAGCTTCCGTGCAATAACAACCCTGCAATTATTTATTGTGTGTTCAATGCTGGGTCCAAAGGTCTCATAAACACACAGTGTTCACCGTAAAGCAACAGGGAGACAAAAAGGAAATTGCTTCGTCTCAAAGCACCGCGGGTCAATAAGCACCGACAACCATCGGCTTCTTGCGCTCACAGCGATCCATTTAGCTCTCTGTAAGCAAGACTCTGCAGGAGAAGTGGATGCCAACCGACTTATGTAACAACTGGCAAATTAAATACTGACAAGACAAACACATTCCCAGTGTGGTGAGGTTTCCTGTTACTGCAAGACCGAATTCACTTTCACTTTTATATATGCAAATACCTTCTTGTCCGTATAAGGATTTCGGTCATTTGCAGCAGAAATGTACAAATTGTGAATTATTTTGGGGAAAGGTGAAGTTTTAGTGCCGGGCTGCATAGTTTGGAGGACAACTATATATGCATTGATATTGCAATAATGATGAATCACACTATTAAAGGGAATGGCTATTTTCTACATTATTCACATTTCCGATCCATTTTTAAATAATATTAAAGCTGTGATGTTTACGAGACGGTGACGACCCCTGCCTCGTTCTCTCCTGTGTGCATGGCCCTTTAACGGTCCCCCTTCCTCCCCATCAGCGCTGATTGAGGGCACCTGGCCGCCGGTACCGGAGGAGTGAAAGGCTCGAGCCAGAGTCTCGTTCGCTCTCTCGGTTGGAGGATCTGTTTTTGAGAGCAGCGACCTGATGTTCCCTTCCTCTTAGTTCAACACCTTGCACGACGCCACGTTCACACACCCACAGCTACACACACCCACAGCTACACACCACACTACACACACCAGCTACACACACCCACAGCTACACACACCCACAGCTACACGACTGATCTGACTGATTAACACATCCCATTGTGGAAGCTCTTTGGTTTGGTTTACAATAAATATCTTCCTTATATCGTGTCCGTTCCACGTTTTTGTTATGGCCAAGAGCCGGGCCCTGACAAGACTGAACATCAGTGGCCGTTTCTCAATGTCGAGTACACCTGCTGCAGAGCCACTATTTCAAGTACCGTACTTTCCGGACTATAAAGCGCACCTGCATATAAGCCGCAGCAGCTAAACTGTCCGTCTGTCTTGCTCTCGTTCTGTCTCTCGGTTCCACTTTCACTTTGGCGCTACCTGTCTCACTCTTTTCCGGCCTCCAGCTTTTCCCGCTGGAGCCCGCCGCTTAGAGGTGGCGGGCGCGGACCGGTCCTAGAGCCCGTAGAGTTAAAGGTGGTTAATTTTACCTGTACAACCCATAGATTTAGGAGGTTCCCTAGTGGCCGTTAGCTGTACACAAAAAATGGGGAAAAAAGTCGCGGCTTATAGTCCGAAAAGTACGGTATACTACGTCATCGAGCAGCGCCGAATGCTGGGCATTTAACATGCATGTAAAAACAGTCCTTCGGCGCCACTCGATGACGTATATACTTGAAATAGTGGCTCTGGAGGTTTACTCGACATCGACAAACGGCCAGTGTTTCTTATTAAGTCTTCCGAATAATATTTGATTCATTAATTGATTTCAGATTTTGTAACAAATACTACGCTGACTGTGATTCGAATACTGCAGCAGTCCATATTGCGATTTAGATTAAATGTTGATTGCGCAGCCCTGTAGTGAAAATCTGATATTCATAGCATCATAACATCTTTACAAAATATAAGAAAATCAATAATGCCATCAGTGAAATTCACCTTTTCCTTTGTTTAGTGTACGTTGCGTCTCTTTCTTGGCGAATATATGACACTAAGTACAAGTGAAGGGACGTGAAGATGCTCTGAAACTAGCTGCAGAAGAAGAAGGCAGGGTTACAATAGCTATCATCATGAGTGTCTTTCAACATGATATCAATTATTTATATTTCAATGATCTCAATCATACAGGTCGATTGTAAAATCCCATTTTGTATTTATATATACGCTAACATTTGACCCTTGAGGTTTATCAATAAGGCACTTCTTATGAACAATGTCTGGACCCTCTGTCCTCGCAGCAACACAGAGCAGCCGTATTACAATGAATTAGCAAAAATACCCTGCCAAATTCCTATGATTACTTTAAATTGTTGTTTGTGTCCAACTAACAGACTGACGGTCTAAAATCAAAGCATATTCCATTTACGATATGATATAAGAAGACAAAGGGGGAAAGGTGTACATCCCCACAACTAAGAAGCTGAAAGAACACATTTTTAGCATTTTTTCATGAAAAGATTACTTGAAGAATTAATCAATTATGAAAATGTAGATTTACATTCTGTCTAATAATTTAATCTCTCATATATACTGTGTTGTAAATGTGTGTGTTGGTTTAAAAAAATATTACTCTATATATGTTCTACCCTGTAGGGGAGAACATGTTAGTTGATGTACTTTATCACGTATTCATTTGATTCTAGTTTTAATAAAATGTCAGTACTTTGAGGAATGTATTAATCACATATGGTACTTCCTCTTATTGATATATATATATATATATATATATATATATATATATACAGTAAGTATTATAATAAAAGGTTTTATAGATTACGCAAAATCCCTCTCATCCAAGCATGTGGCGAACACATCAGAGAGGAAGCAGGTCAGGCTGACTAAGCAGTGTGACCAGACAATGAACCTTGAACAGCTGGAGGCCTCTTTAAAAAAAACAAAAAACACCTCCAGTGTGACAGCGCACAGCTCGGTCACGGGTGGATGCAGGTTACGCACGGAGAGACGAGAAAAGAGGTTGAGAAAAAAGTAAAGGAGGAAGAACCAAAGAGAGGCTGTGATGGCGGAGAGAGTGCCCGAAAACAGAGAAGGGTAGACGGGGGAGCAAAGGGGGGGTGAGACGGTGGCTATCGGTCTGTCTGAGAGGCCAATTTGTCAAATTAAACATCCCAAAATCTGCCAAAGCTCTCCGTGACGCTGATGAAATCTCCTCTTATCTTGCATTCTGAATCACAGCAATGGAGAAAAATAACCCCAAACGACCTGGATGCGCCCCCTGTCTCTCCTCCCCGTGTCCTTGGAGCTCCTTTTCCCGTATAACGAAGCCAAAGTGGCCCGGTCTGCAGCCCCCTATCCTCGCCTCGCTGCCATCTGGTGCGCGTCCCCCGAACTAAAAACACCACTGTGTATCCCCCCCGATCGGAGCATCTGATGGGGGTTAAACGGTGTAGTGCGTCCGCACAGCTGGATACAGCAGCAGCAGCACATAAAGAGAGCCGGAGAGAGAAGGTGCCATGGTGGCAGCCAGCAGTGCATGTGCCCCGCATGGCACGGCGAGAGGAGCCGCGCTTCCACATCCAGCTTTCTTTCCCCACACAGCAACAACCACAATCCATGCATGTTTTAAATACAGATAAAATATCAATCCCTACCCCAAAAAGCAGCCACCACGCGTCGCGGAGTCTCCAGCAGAGACAACCGGGTTCCTCTCAGCGCAAGACAACAATAAAAATGGGGCGCAGCTGGCAGTGCCACCGGATGTCCAATATTAATTGTTAATACGGCCGATTTATGAGCATGTGGATCGGCGTTAACAGGGCCAGCCTCGTGCAGGTGTAACAAGTCAGTTTCCCAGCCACACACACATACACTCGGACTTTGGTTAAATATTAAAGTTGACGTGAGGAATAAATCACACAACAAGTTTGGATGCTGTTTGTCCTCCTGCAGGTGCTGCTGCCGATAGGTGGGGGAACGATGCAGGCCCAGGCAAGTTATTACCCGCTTTGAAAGGTGGGGTAAATAGATCCATACAAAAGGAGTTCAGTTGCGTGAACAACACACAGTGAGCTGTTTTAACTGCGTAACAAATGTGTAAATGCACTCAAACTGCATTTTAAGTACACATATATCGTAATAATGTCTATTTAAACATTTAAATTGACGTTGTTACATATGTTGTGCTTCCTATGACAATGTTTCGAAACAATCCTATACAAAAATCCTCCAAAATCAAGTGTGCCAAGCATGCTACATTGTGTAAATCCAAGTGAAAGTAGCCATTTGTATCACAGAACACCATTCAAAGCACATATCTTCCCTCTGTGTTGTCAAATATGCGTCAACAACTCGTTAAACTTGATGTAAATGCGGATTTCACGCGTGTACGATACGCAGTAAAGCGAAGGCAGGGAGATTTACCCTATAGCGTGTCCTCGGATGTCCCCTTCGGAGTTAAGGCTCCTCCGGACCGGGGTAAAATGTCGGCCTCGGCCTCTCCAGATGATTATTACGCACCATCCACGGACAGGCGCGCATTGGACAGTCTCAGGATCCCCGGCGCAGCGACGGCCACATGCAGGAAGTTAGTCCGCGGGAGTCGCTGGCTGCTATATGGCGGATAAACGGGACAGTAAAGATGGTTGTAGGACTGTTCAACATCCCCCCACCCCCCTTTGCCTGCTTCACCACCACCTCCTCCTCCCCTCTCTCTCTATCTCTCTCGCTCTCTCTCTCTCCCTGCCTCCCCACCATTGGCCTACCGATGTGGGAGATGAGAGAATAAAAGCACTCATGAATCTAATTCCCTTTGTAATAAAAGTGTTGTACATGTGTGTTTTAACATCCAATAAGACACACCCCTTCTCTCCACATGTATTCTGAGAGAGGTGGAGGGTGAGTTCGACAGCCTTTGCGTGCTCTTTGTTGTTGATGTTGTGGTGGTGGAGCAGCAGCAGTGTGGTTGTTGGTGTTGTTGTTGTTTGCGCACTTTTTAGCAGCGCGTGGTAGGGTTCAGAGGTGGTTAAATGTACAGAAAGCAGTTGTAAGTGACTGACCTTATCGAAAGGGGAAGTGTGTCAGCTGTAAAAACACTTTCAGATCTCATCGGTGGACTGGGGGGGCACTTGAGTTCACGAATAATCCCGTAGACGAACCGTCAATCTCGAGAGAGTAGGGTGAAAGACTTCTGGCAGTGGGATTTCAAAATAAAGGTCGAATCGTCAATTATGGTGCAATTTTGTGATTAAATACTAGTTTACATATCAACATTTGTATTCTGTTTTGTTTTATCTTTATTAGAAATTGTTTCTTTAACTTGTGTTTGTATAAATATATTTATCCTATTTATTTTTTTATTTGATTCATTAAAATATATTTTTTTATTGTATTTGATCTTTTTTTTATGTTTTACTTAAAGGGAACTATCATGCAAAATGCACTTTTTGATGTCTTCTCTACATCAACATGTGTCCCCGGTGCGTCGGGGAACTCACGCAGCGTCAGAAAATAAAACCCTCTCTCTTTTCCTCCGTACCCAAATCTCTAAAAACGGGGAACAACGGAGCTGATCTAGATTTGCGTCCGATATGACGTAATATCTGAATGTGGACCCACGGCCAATCAGAAACGTTGCTATCAGAAACAATACCCCACTGTTTTGGACGTGATATGGTCGGTGTTTACATTAGCATCGCTAACACTCAGAGCTAACCTGTGCTGGAGAGCATGTGTGTGAAGAAGCAGGAAGTAGAAAGGAACTCACCTTGTGGTGTAACCGGCAAGAGAGAAAGCCTTTGAGCTCCAGACTGTTTCAGATCCTTGATAATCCATGATACGGCGTTTCATCACGGCAGCATTTAGTTTAGACCAGGGGTGCGTTCCAATAGTCCATTTAGCTTAGGAACCTTCCTAACCAAGTGAAATGCCCGGAAGTCCCTCAGTGGCAGCCATGATAAGTGCCGTTCCAATTCTCCAAATGAAAGGAAAAGAGGTTTGAAACTTCCTTTATAACCTCCTTTAGCTTAGGAACCACTGGACCTCCCTTGACGAAAGGAGAGGAGAAAAATGCTGCCCCCACAATGCATTGCAGCCGCAGCATTGCCGTCACTCAACAGTCGGCCGTTCACGGAAACAACCGATTATGACCGAGAAATTATATCATGAAAGTTACGGTGCTTATTAAGCTTTTTAAAACATAGGTGGTAAGTTGGCAAAGTGCTTTGTTCTGAACGTTCATCAGTATTATAATAAAAGAGAAATATGAACGTTAGTTTTCACTGAAATGATCAAATAAAGTCAACATTTCAGTCTTTACTGAGCTGTGTGGGGTTTGTTCAACTTTTAAAAGATGTTTGAATGGTGATATACACAGTGATAGATGTTAAGGACTAACGTTCATAATAAATACATCTGTATTGATTTTAAGATCTTTAGTTCATACAATCATACGTATTGGGATCATTGGTATTGATGTGGACCGGAGGGAGAGGGCGACGAGCATAAGTTTCACTTTCCTTTTTTATTTCAATTCCAACTTTGGTCCTGAAGAATATGTTTCTCTGTTGTCCACGTTCATAAAGCAAAGCAGCAGCATCAGAGCACGGTGCAGAGTCTCTAGATGAGTTCACAGCAGCCCCTCGTTCTTATTGAACATCCATGTTTGTAGTCCACTGTATAGAAAACTGTGGTTTCCATGGTTTCCCCACAGCAGCAGACGCACATTCAGGACGTCCGCTGGCGCATCATAAACACGTCGGATAGTGAAAGTGCATTCGGATTCTCTAAAGCACCGCAGTCTCTTCTCCTAAGTCCTTTTGAATTCTCCTATCCACTATCCCTTAACCCCGTGACGTTTCACTCAGAGGTCAAGGAATAGACGATAGGGTTAGAATTTAGGAGCTGATTTTTGGATTATCGGAACGCAACCCAGGGGTGGGGAACCTCTGGCCTCGGAGCACCAGATCGTCGCTCCGGCACTTCAGATAAGGAGCTGTACACATGCCGCAGTTTCTGTGTGTCTGTGTCTCTAGCTGAAAGCCCAGTGGCGATCTGCTCATCTGTCATACTGATCATACAGTCAATAACTGTGTTGTTATTAGCATCTGGTTAGCTAGCTATGCTAACGAATATAAGAAGCTTTTTCTACAACCAGTGAGGTAAAGGCACATCTTTATATGATCATTATAGTTATAAAAACACAAGAGAATAAAGTAAACAGGTATAAAATACTATATGACAGTAAAAACAAGTTGTTATTAATAAACAAGAATACAGTTTGAAAGGAGAGTGATTTGTAAAATATATATAAAGAAAAAGAACATCTGCTTACAGTTCTGTTTCATATGGGTGTTGAGAGATGTATCCATAGATCTCTTCAAAGTGCACCAGATTGATGCTTTTAACTTCAACATTTAAAAATAAAATCTAAGGAGGAGGTTAGGCCCCCCCCCCCCCCACTTAAATCATGTCCACATGGATAGGAAACTAAATACATTAGCACACATCTTGTGTCCATATCTTTCTGTTTTGGTGGTCATGCCACAACCGTGCGCGTGCATGCATGCGAGTCATGGTAAAATATCTGGATTAAGAGGTTGCTTCTTCTTTGCACAGCATGAAAGAAAGGAGGTCAATCATTTGTACGGCCCTCGGAGGATGTTGAAAAAATTGAAATGGCCCTTGAGAGGAAAAAGGTTCCCCACCCCTGGTTTAGCCCCCTCCTTTTTTATTTGATATCAATCTTTTATTTTGTAAAGCTTTATACCCAAAATCCGCACTTTTGAAACAGGAAGTGAAACGGAGGGAAATGAGGCATGGCTAGAATGGGTGATCTGTTTGGTATTTTGAGCAACACACTTCATAGACATGTTTTTATATATCTGAGACCTGTGCTATTGCCTAAAAATAGCATGATAGGTGACCTTTAAGGTTAAAACAATTATCTGTATTATTTTGAAATTGCATCTCTTGATTGCACATTCTTACTTCAACCTAATACAAATATATATATATTTCATTCAATTTTGTTTTGTTATTTTCTTAAATTAACTTTTTATGTAAATATATGTATTCTCTTGCATATTATTTAATCTTTATTGGACATTTAATGTTTACATATCAACCCCTAAAGCACACATGTCAAACTCAAGGCGAAATTAAATTTAATTTAATTTAATTTCGGCCCGCAGGATAATTTCTAATTCCTATTAGATCTGGCCCGCCGGTATATTGCTCGCACACCTTCCCTCCATCCTGAGGGTCTCCTCCGCTCAGAGCCGGACCCCAAACATTGATGACCTTGCACCCGAGATGAGACGCCAAGTATCTGAGCTAGCATCTCAGAGCAGCACACTGAGTTCAATGGATGCTTCCTTCTGCACTTTCTCTCACGACAGCAGGACATGTTTGGGTTTCTCTTTGAGGGGAATAGTTTTGTTGAAGCTGTTGTTGGCCTGTGGAGAAATGTACTCATAAGAAATGACTCTGAAAAGCTGCAGATAGAGCCATGAGAAATGAATGCAACTGATTATTTAATGTTGTTTTTATAGGTAATAATTTAAGCTTTGTTAGTTCCAGGTTTAATATGTGCAATAAATTCATTTCAATAAGTTTTGCAATAAACATTGAACCAGTCCGGCCCTCGACTAGCACCGATTTGAGTTTGACACCCCTGCCCTAAAGGCTTATGGGTTTAAGTTTAAAAATAAGTATAAGTATTGCTATTTTATAGGTATTAGATTAGCCTTGTTTTATGGAAATCTCTTGAATTTGTATGACTGTGTTCGAGGTTGAGAAGAAAATAATCTTATTTTAAATTTCACATCAGAATAGACCAGAACGTTCTGTTGAGTATGCTGTTGTTACTTCAGTTGCTTTACTTTGTGCACCTCAGCACCCTCACACGTCCATGCAACCTTCACCCTGCGTTTACACTACTGATACCCCTGACGTCCACGCCTCATGCTTTACTCACTTTGCTCTTCAGAATCAGAATCAGAAACGGGCTTATTGCCAGGTAGGTTCACACATACGAGGAAATTGACTTGATGTCGTGGTGCAGACATAAAATATAAAACAAAGAATTATAGGAGTTGAGTATAGGAGAGTTATGGTGAACAGTTTGTGTCCATGCTGGCAGGGGTCGGCCACTGTCTTCCCTGCCCGCCTCAGCGTTCTGGAGGCGTGCAGGTCGTGGAGGGATGACAGATTGCAGCCGATCTCCTTCTCTGCAGAGCGGATGACACGCTGCAGCCTGCCCTTATCCGTGGCTTTGGCTGCGGCGTACCAGATGGTGATGGAGGAGGTGAGGATGGACTCGATGATGGAGGTGTAGAAGTTCATCATCATTGTCTTTGGCAGGTTTGGTTAATTTGAATGACTTGATTACCGTTGATATGGTGTGTCTCCTCTTTGTTGTGGCCTTTTGAGCCAGGTCCTAACACTATCCAAACCGTAAAGCCAAAACGACCTACCCTAACTCGATACATCTTAAGATTAAGACCATAAAATATATGGTAAAAACAAATATCTGATTATCATGTGCATGCAAACATCTACTGGTAGCCTAGTGGGCTAATATGGATAATAAATGGCAACTTGTGGGATACTTACATTGAAAATGAATTAAACAAAATGCATACAATACATACAACATTTGAAAACATATTCCTACATTTTCATATCTTCATTCAGTAAATCAGTCATTTACTTGACTATAAACCTGAATCTTATTATTTTGGAAATCCTACTACCGTACTTCCGGTCTGGTGCTGTCTCACTGCTTGCAATTTGACCCAGATTTTCAGTCCGGGAAATCGAACACGGTGTGTGACGTCACGCCGCGTCACAGGGGCGGAGTCACACGACCCGTGTTTAAGGACACCGGGGAGAATGGAGCTGTGAACCCGCTGACCTCAGCCTTTTCCCGGGCTGCCTCAGAGCAGAACCCCGCTGGAAACACTTCACCTCTTTACCGACATTATGCGAAGCAGAACGGCCGGGCAGGAGGCCTCAAAAGCGGGTCAACTACAACTCAACAGCCCCCACTTTAACGTGTGTAAATCCTATGGTTTAAACTCACTGCTTTGTAGTTCACTTTTTCATGGATTAAAGTAAAGAATAAAGTGTTATTTTTATGAAGTTAAGCAGAAGTATTCGACAGTACAACAAGCTATTTGAATTAAGGTCAATTATCAGCTCTTCACAACAGAAACTGAACATTACTGAACATCTACTTTAATTTATATTTTCCTTTTGCTGACATTGTTTACAGTTGTCAAAGGCTAATAGGAAAACGTATGAAGTAAAGTAGTGGAAAATATAATCATTGTGACTACTTTATGGGACATTATGGGATATTTGTATATGATTTTTGCATCACTGAGATGAGGCTTGTCTATATTCATAATCATTTTAATTCCATTGATGTTATATTACCTTCATGCTCTTTGGGTGCTAAAGGCTACTAAGGGTTCCTAATCATAAATGTTCATGTTATTTATTTGTTATATACAATGAAATATAAAAATCTGTATCAGCCTTAGAAATCCTGCCTCTGTCGTGCTCTATTTTACAGAATTAAATTATTATATTAGAATTAAGCAGCTGCTCCCTGATGAACAGACATCTATAGAGGAACCCCTGTTATTGAGGCCAGCTCGTATAGCTGTTTACGTAAGGATGGATTAATCCAAAAAGTAGGTTGTCATGGCGCATTAAGCCACAATTTATGAACATTACAGAGGATAAGCTGCGGCGTGTTTATCCGTCTGCACGTTTAAGCCCATACGTGTGGGCCTATAGGCGGTGAAACAATGTTTAGCATTCAACAGAAATGTAGGCCAATGCTTGGATAAATCATAATTAAAGGACAATACCATATTCTTAGTAGGAAGGAGAGTGAATATAATATTATCCTGTCTCCTTTATCTATGTTCGGTTGGGAAACACATCACCCAGTCTCAAATCGCTGTTGATTTTGTAATGTCATGTAGATTTTATGGGCTGTTGGACTCATTAATGTGCATCCCTAATGAGAAAACAGTGCTGCACCTACACTCATGTATCTGAAGCTGTTAATTATGGATTGATGCTGGCCTATAGGTGGTAATGAAATGAAAGCATTTTTCAATAAAAATAATCATAATCTAGCCTGCAGGTTCACATTTAACATGTTGTGCCATTAACCTCGAGGTTCAAGGTTCTTTATTAATCATCCAACCATAGCTACAAAGTAGTTATGTCGATGAAAATCTTAGGTCCCAGGCTTCTCCAACAGTGCAACACAATATTACAGAAAAACAGACAAATATAGTGCAAGTAAATATTAAAAGTAAATGCAAAAAGAAAGGAATAGTTTAAAAAAAGGGAAATAGTGAAATAAGAGTCAAGTTATTGGAATGATATATTAGGTAAATAGATAAATGATTACGAAGTAGCAGATGAATGATATGGATGTTGTTACAGCAGTTCAGGTGTTTAACAGTCTTATTGCCTGTGGGATGAAACTGTCTCTGAATCTGGTGGTTTTAGTCCGGATGCTGCGGTACCGCCTGCCAGACGGCAGCAGACTGAACAGTGTGTGGCTGGGGTGATGGGGGTCTTTGATAATCCTGAGGGCTTTCTTCCTGAGCCGCTGGGAGTAAAGGTCCTCCATGGATGGCAGCTCCGTCCTGGTGATGTGCTGTGCAGTTTTCACCACCCTCTGTAAAGCCTTACGATTGAGGGCGGTGCAGCTGCCCCAGGGTTTATCAGGATCTCTGGAGCCAGACTCTCTCAGAAAATGGAGGAACTGCAGTTTTTTGGTTAATTTTTTTATAACCAGATGTTACTGCTTGGTCTGCAATTTAAAAACATTGCATCAATAATATACCTGTAAATTATCACTATACCCGTCTCTATCACATATACATCTGTTAAAATGTGAAATGGAGTTTAATATTATTACATGCCTTAGTTTAATACCCATTTCTGATAGGTTGTTAATTTTCGCTAACAGACCGTTGCTAAGGAGAACAGACTGTTGCTAAGGATGATCAAGGGACTATGTGCAGTTATATTAAAGGGGACCTATCATGCAAAATGCACTTTTGTACGTCTTTTATACATGAATATGTGTCCCCGGTGTGTCAGGGAACTCACGCAGCGTCAGAAAACACAACCCTCTCTCTTTTCCTCCGTAACCAAATCTCTAAAAACGGGGCTGCAACGGATCTGATACAGACTGATACAGATCTGAAATATCTCTGACGTCAGAAATGAGGAGCTACAGTATATGGCCAACTCTCCACCTATCAGGAGGAGACAGCCACGGCCATTGCCGTTCGAAAGCGCTGGAGACGTTGTAGTACATATGCCAGGCCTGTAGGTGGCGCTGTAGTCTGACACAAAAGCAGCGAAGAAGACTTCTCACAGATTCAGCCCCTGCAAAAACAGGGCTAAAAAAGAGCAAATAGAGCGAAATGAGGCATGGCTCAAATGCATATTTGAATATAGTATTCAAATATAGCATGATAGGTCCACTTTAATTGACGGAAAGAAGTCCTGTCGATTTAAGGTCAGCTGTGGACAACAAACATTATTTTTCATCCGTCAGAAAACACAGTGGAATACTTTGTTATTATTTATTATTATATTTATCAAGAGCACGAAACTTTGGATCCTTCGTGTCGTGATCCTGATCAAATTAACCCATACTTTAAACGTGTTTTATATGAAATGCATGCAGCTCAGTTCATCATTTAATTACAACACATAGTTTAAGTGAAGGCCTTGAGTTATATGATGCTTTTAAATTCAGATTTTGACCATGTTTTGCCTCAATGCAATTCTAGAGGAATCATTGTTTAGTTTTGTCAAAAAAAACTGACAATTTTATAGATTTGTTCTCCTGAAATTGTGAACTGTGTTGGCACCAAAGTATTTTTAGGCTTTAAAGGGGCCCTGTAAATCTCAGTTACAAAATGTGTATGTTGTGCCTCTACTGTGACTTGTGTACATGCTGATTGGTTAGCTGGCCGGCTCTGTTGTGATTGGTCAACCGCTTAGAGATGTCCCGCCCCTTAGCCTATCCCAGGGTTGGGAGGGTTACTTTGTAAATGTAATCAGTTACTGGTTACTGATTACATGGCTCTGAAAGTAATCCGAATACAGTTACAGTTACGTGTCTTAAAAAAGTAACGTAATCAGATTACTTTTAGATTACTTTTAGATTACTTTCTTTTTCTATCCCAGATGGTATGTTCTGGTGAACAGGAGACACAAAAAGCAAAAGGAAACTGAACGTGTTTTTACCGTTTTAATGGCGTATTAACTGAAACATCACATCTGAAACGATGTAACAACATAATAAACTTTTTGGGGATGCAGCTTGTGATGAGTGAGGGACACGGCTTAGAACGGGCGTATCGCCTTCTGTCCTGCCAGTGTTGGCAGGACATGAATTAAAATGTCGAACTCGGACTTCATTTTAAGGACATTTCGGCCAGGGGTGGAGAGCTATATTTGTTTAAGCACCGGATTGTCAAAACAGGAGAGTGTGTGCACCAGTCTGCCTTGATCTATGTATTCATGTATGTGACTCTCACGGTATCTGCTGCCCGCAGCTGTTTTATAGAAGGAACACCTCCTTCACTTCATGAGATCTCTGCAGCGCCAGGAGGCAGCGGGAGGGTTAACTCAGCCTCTGAGAAGACGAGCGTGCCGCGCAGTGCCTTTCACGCACCGCCTTCACTGTGTTTACCTTCAGAAATAATCATTAGTAAGGCTAAAGAGCGACCGCAGGCTGATGTGTTTTAACCACAAACACCTATACACACACACACGCGATTTAAACGCAGACTTGTGTTCCTCCATGTTTCGTTGTTATTGTTTCACTGAGCGAGCGGACCCGCGATTTTTTTTCAAACGCTTTTTTGGTCCATCTGCGGCGGCTCTGATGATTCGAATCGGCTGTACCTACTAGTAATGAATATTAAATGTTGAGAGGAAATCTTTCCACCAATAATTCCAATAAGTAATCCAAAATGTATTCACTTCAGGTTTACGAAAGTAACTGTAATCAGATTACTCGTTTTTCAAATGTAACGCGAGCTGAATACAGTTACTTGATTTTTGTATTCTGATTACGTAACGCCGTTACAACCCAACCCTGCCTATCACGTACAATGTGTCAGAGCGATAGCCAATAGAATCGTGAGTGTTACATAGTGATGTCACTATCTTACAGAAGTAAACAAAGGAGTCAAATGGAGGCGTTTCGAAAAGGCAAACATACAGTACCTTAAAAAGTATTTTGATTCCAGCTCCTATAGTTTTCCCTTTAAACTAAATTCATTGAGGGAATATCTTTGTATAGCATGTTCCTGAATTTGAGTATTTGAATGGACATATATGTTTATTTGTGCCTTGTGTAGACGTGTATTTTGTGTAGACGTGTATTTTGATAGCAAAACAATTATAAAAATAGGTGTGTGTGAACATGCATACGTGCCTCCCTGTGTGTGTCCTTTATTTCCATCATAACCCCGCCGAACTGACAGGAAGTCCTTCAGCATCGTCCCTTCTCTCCCGCTGTGCAACAACATCAGCACAGATACAACAGGAAGGTCGACACGCATCATATTTATTTTCTCTTTTGCACAAATAAAAGACTCGGAGGAGTTTAAATGATACGATTAACCTCCAGAAAGCCAAACGTTTGGAATGAAAACATGGTGTTGTTATCGTATCCTTGTGAGATAACGTTCAGCTCGTGTGAGGTTTCAACATGTGTGAATTGCTTCGACGAAGTAATCTGGATCGAACAGCTTTGGCGTTCCCATTTAAATCCATATAAATGTGTGTGTCATGTGTGTGTGTGTTATTCACAACATGCACACCCACAAGTTTCAACAGACGCTTGTATGAGACATACTTTTTATTGGGTGTTTTCAGATACAGTTCCACTCACATAGAAGCAATTACTTCACATAAATACAAGGTCACAGATATACTCTCATCTCAACCACATCTGTTATTTAGAAGATTGTTGTGACAACTCTTAACACACAAAATAAAATCGATCGCCACCTCCATCCATGTTTTTGGGACTACATGACAGATTTTTAAAAAAAAGCAAATAACTGAACAGATACATAAGAAAATGAAACCATGTTTGAGGTCGATTCACACTCAGCATGTTGTGGAGGGCTGTGACTCTGTGTGTGCTCAGGGTGAGACAAGGAAACCACACCTCCACGGAGCTCAGCGCGATCCACAACGTCCCCACTGGTCCCGACCAATCGGAGCACACTGGGCTCACAGGGAGGGGGGTGCAAGAGCTGCAACGAGCTGCAACGAGCTGCAACGAGCCGTTTTGTGGAGAGAGTGAATACACATACTTTACAGAGACGCTGGATGCCAAACCAATGTGAGTTTTGGAACATTGCACAGTATAAATGTATTCTAGTAGACCTCAACAATGGAATTATGATCAGTGGAAATGGCCGTGACACGGGACCTTTACAATGTGGAGGGTTCACTGCTATAGTTGAATTTCTTTCGGCCACGTGTCGGTTCACGGACACTGAGAATGTGGCTGTTGGGGCTGGTGCAGTATTTAAATCACATATCCAAAGGACAAATATGTGAATATCTGAATGAATGAATCCCTGCATACACAATATACTCTACAGACCTAATCAAATCTTTGCGTGGCACAGATCGTCTTTAAGAGAAATCACACCATGAGCCTTTTAATTTTTCAATCATGCTTCAGAAAAGGTCGTTCCCTCTTCTGCCCCATGGACAACAGTCAACGCTATGAGATCACAAATCATCACAATTACAATATACGTCAAAATAATACAATTACAAATTATGCTTCATGTTGCATTATGGGATTGGGATTGTTATGCAAACCGACGTTGGAAGCAAACCCAAAACACAAGGGATTGTGGGTAAATCTCTCAGTTGGGCAGTTAATGGTTGGAAAGCCCAACCACAGTCTGGACTGATGCGCAGACTAATATATACAATTATTGTTTGGTACGGATCCTCATCCATCATTTTAATTTGTCAATCATCATGTCTAAAAAAAAATGGTCTTTCCCTCGAGTACCGCAGGAAGAATGGCCGACGCTGAGAAAGGACATGGTGGATCATATTGCAATTCAATTTATGTGTCTCGCTTGTGGCTTTGTTAGTTTTCCAGCTATTCGCAGCACGTTACATTACGGGGCCAGAGAGTTTTATCCAAACCGACGTCGGAAACAAACCCAAAACACAAGGGATTGTGGGTACATCTGATATTGGGCAGTTCACAGTTTGAAAACCATGAGCAAAACCACAGTCTGGATTGAAGCTCACATCGAGGCGGAGGACGGTCGTAAGGTCACCCCTGCAGTCAGTACGTCACCGTGTTCTTGGGAGAGATACTTAACGTTGGTCTCCGAGCAGAAGGCCTCTTGTAAAGCAGCCTCTGTGTGTATGAATGTGTGTCAATGGCTGAATGCTGACGTCTATATGTAAAAGCGCCTTAAGGGGTCACAGGGACTGCAGTCCATTTCCCATTAAGCTCTTTGTTCTGGTGCCCTCGCCTGGTGTGGACCCAACACTGTAACGGGAGCTCGTGCCAGGTCCGTGTTGACTCTAAAACAACGTCTCTGACTTGGCAGGTTACCAACACTTTGTCCGACAACTGAGCTACTTGTGAGTCCGCTTTGGTTTACAAGCTCCGGTTCACTTGAGACTGCAACGAAACAGAAGCATTCCTTGAAGGAAAGCCTCCCTTTAATAGAGTGACTCTCTTTATATGCATGCCGCCACCACGACTACCAAGGAGGGCTGGAGGAAAAGATACAACGTAATTTGGTCTTTCTAAAAAGTAGCTGTATATTGATTTTGATTCTTTTTGGCTGAAGCAAAGTGGTTTTAGAGAGGAGGAGGGGGGGGTTAGTGTGAAGGAAGGTTGTAGGGTGGAGGTAGAGGATCTGAGGGTTAGAAATGGGGAGCGGAGAGGGGAGACGTAGTTGTGGTGGTGGCTGGCATCAGTAGCAGGCAGGTGTTAATGTATACTCGCATCTTGATTAAGACGTTGAAATGTGGTAACCTTTTTAAACAAGCACCAATGTCCGATATAAAACGACCATGACTCGACAACATATCTGATCTTGAACACATCTTGAGGATCCCGGAGTGCAGGTCTGTTGGTGGTTCCCTAGTGCTTTCGGCCACCAAGCCCCGCCCCTCTGGAATCAACTTCCAGTGCCGATCAGGGAGGCAGGCGGCGTCCACACGTTTAAGAGCAGGTTAACGACTTTCCTTTTTAGTACAGCGTACCGTTTATACATCCTCATGGACCCTTCGTTTTATGGCGTTTTATTTATTGTACTCTCTGTATTTGTGTAATAATAATAATAATAATAATAATGGGTTCCATTTATAAAGCACTTCATATTTGATTTCAAATCCCGAAGTGCTCCAAGTAATGAGCATGAACAGTATAAATAAACATTACACAACACGGTAGAATTAATAAAAAGCAACTGTATTTGTGTTTCTTTTTAAATTGGTATTTTCACATCGATCTTAAAAGATACGTTGTTGTTTTTACATTGCCAATTGTGTTTGTTGGATTTGTATAGGATTTGTGATTTTGGGCTATATAAATAACCTTGAATTGAACTTGAGTCAGATAGCTATTGGGGTCAGTTCGCGTTTCGGAATAAAAGGCTAGGGTTTGATTCGGTATCAGTGGTTGGATAACTGATATCTCTAGATGTTTGTGAAGCATTGACACGTTATCATAATTGGAGACAGCGTTGGAGGCGGACGCACGCTGACTTTCACCCCCACACACGTACAGTACGAGCATATGCTGTACATTAATCATAATGATTAGTCTTGATCTTATGAATACTAATTGGGGATTTGAAACCAACATTTCCATTTTTTTCCCGCTGCAATGTGTCTTACTTTTTTAAAACACAGAAAATGTAGAAAAAGTATTCAGCCCAATAACTATTAAATACTTTGAGCACATTATCCAGCATTAGCCAATCAGAAGCATCTACCACTGATATGCTGACTTTCTTGAGTTAACGGTACTTTTTTCGTTTTGAATATGAATCCATTTGAAAGCAGCTACTTCTCCGCTACTTAAAATATGTGAGGGGTCACCCCTTAACTGTCAATGCCAGAATATAACGAAACATATTGGAGAAGTATTTTCCAGGTGGAGGGAATGAAGATTAAAGGATTTGAATAAAAGTGGATATTCTCAAGAAATGTGTCAGCAGCTCCAACGCAAAGAGGTGTCCCTACAGTACATCTGCACAAAGGCCGGATTTCATCAAAGGGGGTCGAGTGGAAAAGAGACTGAATTGGGCTATGAGATCACCATGGCAACTGGGACCTCCGCGGTGTGGAGCATGAGGGTGGTGTGTGTGTGTGGGGGGTTAATGTAATGCTGAAGTGCTCCAAAGTGGAGGGAATCGCTCTTCAATTTGATGGTTTTGGGAGATTCTCATGGCGGTGGTCCAAGTACTCACAGTAATGAATTATTCACACACACACACACACACACACACACACACACACACACACACGCAATAACAGTTATACAACACGACCGCACGGACACTGAGGTCATCACGCTTACCTCAGTGTCCGCGGGCCAAATAAATAAGAATACTCAGAAGTCATGTTCCCTGATGGTGGCGACATAAAAACAAAAATGTAAACAAGCACAAAGAAAACTAAAGATTGCACGTTTCAGAGAAGGACGATTCATATCTGCTCCTATTGGATGGTGTTTCCCTGGAAATTGTTCTTATCAGTAACAAAAAAAACCTCACATATTTCCTCATTTAAAATGTGTTCACAAAAACCTTCCATTACTAAGTCACAACTTCAAACTGCGTGCATCGTATCGGAGTCACCAAGTGGATTACTCTCCTCGTTTTAAAACAACAAGTGTTTTAACACACTCAAAACCTTAAATTCCAGTTACTGTACATTAATGGTAATGTTGAGATGGAGTCCAGCCAACCACGGGGTAGGAATGATGAGAGGCGTCGCGTCACACACGATCCTGGAACAGAGAGGAAACAGAAATCAGAACAAAATATATATATTTTAAAGGTCCCATGTCGTGCTTTTTCCGGTTATCACCCGTCCCCTTGTTGTTATGAAGGTTTGTCTGCATGTAACCGGTCTGCAGTCACAAACCCTAAAGTGCACCCTGTAGCGAGTAAAGCTCTAACACAGAGAAGACCTGTCTGCTGCCCCAGAACGCCTCGCTGGACATTTCTCTTTTCCATTGTTTACTTCTTGGGTATAGTGATGTATTTCGGGTATAGTTACGTTTGGACCAATCCGCGGACTTCCTCACACACACACACACACACACACACTCGGTGGGACGTTGCGAGGCTCGCTGCTGCGAGGAGCGGGACGCTGTGAGCTGGCTCACCGGTGTGGGGTCGGCGAGACAGCGAGACACCGCGGAACTCAGCCTGGGCACACACACAAACTCCCAGCCAGGCTGTGGGTGTGTGTGTGTGTGTGTGTGTGTGTGTGTGTGTGTGCCCAGGCTGAGTTCCACAGGGTCTCGCTGACGGCCACTGGGCTCACAGGGAGGGGGGGGGGGGGGAGGAGCTCCAACAAGCTGTTTAGGACAGAGAGTGAATCCACATGCTATACAGAGATGCTGTGAGAAACCAATGTGAGTTTGGAACATTGCACAATATACATTTATTTTAGTAGAACTCAACAATGGAATTATGATCAGTAGAAATGGCCGTGACACGGGAATACTGCAGCCACAAATTCTTCAAGGAACCTTTAAATGTTTGAAATAGCTCCAGGGTGAACGGAGAATAGAAGTGAATTGGGGCCGTGCTTAACAACAGAACACAATATAAAAACATCCAAACTTGATCACAGTATAATCCAAATTGTATTTATTCACTACTCTCGAAACCCATTGCATGTGTGTGTGTGTGTGTGTGTGTGTGTGTGTGTGTGTGTGTGTGTGTATATTGCTTATATATATATAAACAAATAAACAATATGTTCACTACTCTCGAAACCCATTACTTGACATGACAAAATGTTACTATTTAGAGAGGACATATTGTGCTAATTTCTTGCAGACCATTGACATGCACTAAAACCTTTATTACAAACCACAGGAGAGGGGAAACCACAAAAATCAGAATTGGACTTCTTTAAACTCTGACTACTTTTAAATCCAGGCTGAAGACTTTTCTTTTAGCCGCTGCTTTTAAAGCATCTTTAAATGCCATTTTCTTAATGTCTTTCCTTTTTTGTAAAGCACCTTGAATCGCCTCGTGTTGAAAGCTATATAAATAAACTTGCCTTGCCTTGAAACACTCCTAAAGAAACAGTCTGAAACCTTTGTAGGAAAACAGATCATCCAAAAGTGTTATGTTAAAAACAAAGAACGATTTCAGGAAAAATACTAAATATATTTAATCGTAAAATCCATGTGTTTGGGAAGTCCAGAGCACATCACCTGATATGCAGCAGATGTGTTTCTGCCCCGATTCAAATCAATTGCTGAAAACCTTTCTATGCTTTTTGATCCTTTGTTCACCGTGGAGGCATGTGAGAAAAGAAGAATTCAAAGGAACCACATGGGGAGTAATTGATATGTTAATACTTATTTTTTGGGTGAAGTATTTCCTTCATTTCCTCAAATGTGAGCATTACTTACGAGCAGTACTATGACTGTAAGTATCAAAGCAAGATGTTGTTCCGTAGATTATCGTTCTGCAGGATTTAAGAGCACGAGTAGCTCCGAGCAGACATGCTTTACAGAAATCATAAAAACGCTTTTCTCTCAGCTGACTTCAGTCACTGTAGGCTGTTCGGTCGGTGCAGGCATTTCTTCCTCGCTGGAGGAGAAGAATGGAGAGGTTTCTGAATTGCAAACAGGCGAGTACAGTATGCAGCCTTCAGGGAAACCTTTGCTAACAAGAAGCCAACAGAAAGAAAATCTTCTTCTCACGATTGTGTCTCCTTTTGATATTTTCCTTTTGCTACGGGTCGTTTTTATGAAAGCAAGAAGCATCAGGACACTAATTGTTTTTTATACGGTATCAGATCTATTACTCTAGTGCAGTGTTTCTTAAACTTGTTCATACCAAGGACACTTAACCAATAAAAAAACACTCGCGGACCACCTAACTCCACAGATATCCAAAATCACATCGTTTTTCTAGAACAGATTACAAATCGCCTGAAAATGCTACAAACAAGTGGCAACATGTGTGACGAAGGTGTTGCGCTGGGCTATATCATGCAATTGAAATTGAAACGTAAGCTCGCTCCATTGCGGAGATATTCCCGCGAGAGTGCGGAAAACATAAATGTATTTATTTATTTCAAATGTGAAATTTTACCAATATACTCACGGACCACTAGGGGGCGCTCACGGACCACTAGGGGGCGCTCACGGTCCGCGGACCACACTTTGAGAAGCGCTGCTCTAGATTTTCATTTCCATTCAGTATGGTGAACCCAGCACAATGTGGGTTAATGTGTTTATTATAATCCAAAGCCTCGTGTTGATTACATTCAGTTTTCTAGTGGAGAATGATTATGTTTTTTGTTAAGTTAAATGTTCATTAATTGTCAACCTGCATATGAGAATTCTCAGAGCCATAATAAAAACACTGATGAACTTCTGTTTTTTAAATTGTATTCACCATTGGCTATCTTTTAGCTTTGGTTATGGAGAGCCTTGTTCAGTGCGTGAGAGCAGGTCAATATCTCAGAAGGACATATTTTAGGGACATCATAAAAGGTATAGTAGTGTATTTAATGTCTACATTGTTGTTGTTGTTGAATTTTACTTAGAAGATATGCAACTTGCACACTTTAAAACATTTAGATTTTCTTGAGTTAAGTTGTGCATAAGGAGGGTGTATTCATTTGATTTACCTTCAATACATTCTTATTTATTGTGTTCTTACCAAACAATCTGAAGAAAGTGTACTCGTCAGTAACTACCTGACTCTCAAAGTCAATTACAATATAGACAATAACAGAAAAACACTAAAACACAGCTTGTTTTTGGCTATTTTTCTATATTTATCAGTATTTGTAATGCGTAAACCAGACACACAGGCTTTAGATGTAGCCCTCATCACAGGTTGTATCTCTCACAGTGTGTCTGAATTACTCACCATGTTACTCCCAGAAGTAGCGCAGGTACCATATAGTTTCATTCTTCAGCTGAGGGCCAAACAGAGGGTTAGCCTGAGCCAAGATGGCTACCAGCCAGCTGCATACAAAGAGAGAAAACATGATTAACACACTGGTGTCCAACACATGAAGGATTTACCTTTTCCTTGGTGAATGCAGCTTTCTTTGATTTTACAGCTCTGGCTGCTTCACTCGTAAATCAATACCCCGATTAGAGTGGTGCAGTGTCGATGTATTTATGTAGGCCAACACAAATGGTTCCCTCGACATCAAATCCCATTCGATTTCGGAATATTGCAGAACATTGGATCTGTGGCATGCACACCTTTATGATACTTACACGTTTTGTTCAGCAGGATCATCTCCACATTTAACACTACTTTGTGCATTTTTGAGTAAAAAGCTCATGTTGGGCTATAAAGAATCTACAGCAAGGTCACATGACTTCACGTAGCCACCGCTAAGCTAAAGGAGGCTAATGTTGGGCTATAAAGAATCTACAGCAAGGTCACATGACTTCACGTAGCCTCCGCTAAGCTAAAGGAGGCTAATGTTGGGCTATAAAGAATCTACAGCAAGGTCACATGACTTCACGTCACCACCGCTAAGCTAAAGGTGGCTAATGTTGGGCGTGATGACGTTTAGTAGTCTCATTTAGACACTTGTTGGCAACCGCCATTTTAAAATTCACCAATGGGGTATTTACTGATGTATTTTATGTTGTAGAACAAAACGTTAAAATCTCTTCAGCTTGAAATAACCACATCATTTTTTTCTGGTCTCTAATCGGAAGTCTAAAACAGAAAAAAAATATCAGCTTCGAGACAAGTGAACAGGAAGTGCTGAAATGCTGATTCCCCTGTTTTAGGACTCCTTCCTGCACCACTCTAAATAATAAGTCATACTGTATGTTATATATGATGGTCTTCAAGATGCTACACGAATGATCGATATTATGTAACATTACTCATGAGTAAGTAATGTCTCTGCTTCTGATCAAACTATTCAAACTCATCCATGCATCATTTCCAAATGTAACCTAAGACCTTTGTTGACTTAAAGGCGGGGTAGGTAATTCACTTCAGAAACACTTGTTGTTATATCCCATGGAATGCTCTTAACATCCCGATAGAAATGAATACATATGCTTTGACAATAAATATATTAAAAAAATGTCATCTGTGGAAGCCGTGGCGCTGTGAAAAGCACGACCAATCATCTGAGTCGGCCCGGCTAAAGTAACTGGACGGCCTGCCTGCCTGTCAGCCTTCCATCGGGGCACAAACTGATCTCGTGCCCTCATTGGTCATGTGCGCGTGTGTGTGTTGGAGGAGGGGCTCTGTGAGGAAGTCTGAAGGAAGGGGCAGATTTTTTCCGGTTGTGTATTTTCAAATTCTAGCGCACTCGAGCTGGTTTCTCCGTTCTTACCTACCCCACCTTTAATGTTTGGAAATCTACTTTTGTTTATCCACTCTGATGTTAAAGGACTACACCGCCCTCTAGTGGCAGAGTGATACTCCTGCATGCACCTCCTCCTACTTCCTGCTCCAAACACTATCTTCATCATTCATCATATCATCTGCATGGCAATGTAAAACCGCAGAATATCCTGGAGATAGACATCAGTGTTGTGTCACTGATGTTTTTCACACAATCAAGCAATAATGCCAAATTGTATCCCCTAATATCCCATAAATATAAACTTTGTCTTGCATTTTCTGTCAAGATCCATCTCGTTCTTCTGCAGGTTGCTTCATTAGGAGCAGTAATGCGGCTGTCTTTTTATTTCTGGCAGTGCTTTTCTTGTTTGATGGCCTTGAGATGAATATCTTCTTTCAGGTTATTAGATTTTCCTCGTACGATCCACTTGACACAGGCTGCATGCCCCGTTTGAATGCTTGCAAATCATTGGCCATTGCTTGTAATTGCTCGGGTCTCCCAGCAACGTGTTCTCCAGCAAGAGAATTTCCAGGGGTCATCATGACATTTTTCATAGTTGTTAAATGTCAATTGCCCGGCTTTTGTTGATCTTCGCCTCCCATTAATATAAGGCATAGCTACATGCATACACATGTCAAACTTCAAGAGCGGAATACTTTAGAAATCGACTGGAGCAGAGTCTGACTACGCTGACAGACTTTAATAAAAAGAGCCGTGGAAAGAAGTGCCATTAGTCACTCCCAGGCCCGCGTTAACCTGCCACCAGGCCCTGGGGCTGATGGGTTTGTAGCCCCCTATTTAAACAACAAATCAAAGTCCTTTATAGCCTCGGCTCTGTGGTCGCACTTCTCCACTCTGCTCTACGCGCGCCTGGTCCTCTCCTCCAGGTGAGTGACGTATCGGGCCTCCCTCATGTATTTCTCCGGTTGCCGTTGCCTCCCCTCCACGTAGCAAGTCCTCGTCGTCTTCTCCATCTCCTCCAACATCCCTCCTGTCTGTTTTTCCTCTCCCGCTACTCCATCGCTATCAGAACCAGACGGCCTACTTGGCTCCGAGGCGCCGCGGCCGGCACCGCTACTGCTCGGTACAGAACTCATCTGTCCTTCCTCCTCATCCCGGCCTACAGGTTTACAATAACCTGTAAGCTTCGGCATGTTTTGTAATAGCTGCTTGTCTCGAAACTCCTTTTCCCTCAACAATTTCCTTTCCCGAGCGCCACTCTCAAACTTTTTCTCCTAGACAACCTTCATCTGTCACTCAATCACTCGCAATTTGAATAAGTCACATGTGAAACATATTCTCATTCTGATTGGCTGTTGAGTGGTGCCCACTGACCGTTACGGAGTCATCATGTTTGAGTCTCTGGAATCCATCGATCTGATGGATTAGCGGAGCAAATGATCAAAATACTACGGAGGGAAGATATTTTCGTTTGGATTACTGGTCTGGAGGAAGCGAGTGTGTGTGTGTGTGTGTGTGTATACGTGTGTGTGTTTGTGTATTTTTGCGTTTGTGTAACCCTAACCCTAACCCCAACCGCTTAGCGATGTCCCGCCTCTTAGCCTATAACGTACAATGTGTTGGAGCGCTAGCCAACAGGAGCGCGAGTGTTACATCGTGATGTCACAATGTTAATAAAGTAAACAAAGGAGATGAATGGAGGCGTTTAACATACTGCAGGAAAGGGAAAACCCCAAAAAGCAGATCAGGGCCTCTTTAAGGTTTCATTGTAATCAGAGCTGTTTGTGAACATAGCAGAGTCTCGTGCAACATGCAAATACACCACCATAGAAGAAGAAGAAGAGTGTTTACTCACAACAGGTAACAGCAGACGGCTGTGAGGATGAGACTGGTGACGATCACACTGCAAAGAAAGCAGAGAGGGGGGTTACGTACCTGCAGCTCTGTGCCCACACTCACTGTTACTGTGATGATGCGTTCAGGTACCTGACAAACCGACAGTTAATGGGGCTATAATATGTGAATGAAGTCTTTTACATTCAAGCCTTTTCAAACACGTCTTTAAAGGAGTCCCATTTAGCAGGTGCAGTGCAAAGTAATAAACAGAGCACTGCCTGTTTATAGAAGGCAAATAACATGTTTTTTTAAATCAATAAAATGCAATAAACACATGAAGATAATTCCAGAACGGAATACATGTTAATGGTTAGTGTCATAAATGTGAAATGTTATTATTTAAGTGAAATGAAAGAGAAACCCCCCCATGGCATGCATCCATATCACCCCTTCCTCTCTTCCAATGTTTAATTAAATAATGCAAAGGGTGTCTAGATAAATAAAGTTAAAATATGTATACATGTCATTTGGTGTGTTAAGAAAACCGAAATGCTTAGAGAAATATATATGTATCATTATATCGTGTGTCTACTTTTCGGATATTTTTGTTTATCAATTTGACACTGCTTTAGTACAATAATTCTCACGTTTCATTTAATTATTATTATTATTTGTTGTATTATTGTTTTACACATTCGAAATAAATCAAATCAAATCAAATACTTGAGTACTGTTGAAGCATTTCTGATGTTTTAATGAACAAAAAGCACTTAGCTTGATTGCATATAGCCTGTGAACCGGTAGCTTCAGCCTCACTGTTATTTACACACACACCGGGCCTCACAATTCTGACTGTTTCAACATTAAACTCCAGAAATAACACATTGTTCTTTTAATATGTCCCCCTGAATGATGTTTTGATGCGTATGTATCCCTGAATTGACCCTTTAACCTTACTGTGTGGAAGGAGAGGCTGATGGGATGCAGGATGACGCGCAGGGCCTCCATCACTACACTGTGTGGATGTATAGAGATGCCATGCGGCGTAATGCAACGATAACATCGATTTTGAATCCTAATAAAAACTCCTAATATCCGAAATGAAATGTGTGTGTATAGAATGAAAGAAAACGCTCATTATTAGTCGGTGTTAATTGCAGCAAATGAACGGCCGCTCGACCACCTACCCCCGGTTCGGTCCTTTGGGTACCAGAAACGGAGCCACGATCCCCACGAGCGCCCATAACGTGGTGAAGCAGATCATCGGCAGCGCGAGAGAGTGAGACACCATGGCTCCTGTCCGCAGAAAACAGCAAATGAACAAGAATTAATGTCGATATGTCCTCCTGGAGATAAAGCGCATCAATGGCTGCTGACACTGCCAGTCGCTTCTGTGGTGTTCCCGCCCACTTAAGCCTAAACGCTCCCTGATTGGTGGAGCTCGGGGAGATGGTGGAGTCTGATTGGTTCAGCTGGATGTCTATTTGTATTACAGGGAGATGGATTGGAGGGATGTTTGTGGACAGCAGATTGCAGGCAAATGTTTTTTTTTTCATCTTCATCCCAAAAATGTGGATCTACTGTGTTTACATGTCAGGAAGAAGATAATACAACTATTTAAATTCAGAATCCAGCAGTTTCGACAAAAATACAGTATTTTTCTCTAAATAACCCTATTCAATTCATTTCATTCAGCAGTAAAACAATTAACATATGTACACCAAACAACAACAACTTTTATCATTATGAAATAATTGTTTAAAACAAAACGTTTGTCCTTACATTTGAATGTTTTAATATCTTATTTTATCTTCTGTTGCACATTTTTACTTCTTATGTTTTACTTAATTGTATTAAAAAATGGAACTATCACAAAAAACAGTTTCTCCCTGAAACTAAAGTATTTCTGATTCTGACAGTCGGACAAATTCAATTCAGAGTGTCCTTCCTCAACGCCTCTGTCAATTCAAAGTGACTGGAGACCGGACTTCAGCATGTTTGCAGGAATACTTTGGTGGTGGGGGAAGTACTCAGATCTTGTAGTAAAAGTAGAAGTAGAAGTATCAGAGTGTAGGAATACTCTGTTACAGTAAAAGTACTGCATTCAAAATGTTCCTCAAGTGAAAGTAGAAAAGTATTCTCATCAAAATATAGTGAAAGTAGCGACAGTGAAAGTAGTCGTTGTGCAGATTGGTCCATTTCAGAATAATATATAATAATAATAATAATAATAATAGATTTAATTTGTTAACGCTTTTACAGGTGCTCAAAGACGCTTTACAGATATAGTGAAGGGAAAAGAAAAGGAAGGAACAACAAATAAATATATAGTTAAAGTTAAAGTCAAATAATACAAAAACAATCATACATTAAAAGCCAGATTGAAGAGGTGAGTTTTATATATATGATATATAATATATATGATATGTTTTATAATGATTGATCATGAAAGTGTTCTCAAAGCTGGCGAAGGTGCAGCTAGTCTGAAGTACTTTGTAGACTGCAGGGTAGCTGGTGAAGGTGCAGCTAGTCTGAAGTACTTTGTAGACTGCAGGGTAGCTGGTGAAGGTGCAGCTAGTCTGAAGTACTTTGTAGACTGCAGGGTAGCTGGTGAAGGTGCAGCTAGTCTGAAGTACTTTGTAGACTGCAGGGTAGCTGGTGGATTTACTCCAGGTGGAACTAAAGTCTGATTCAACACTTGATTATATTTCACATCATTCATCCACATCTGTGAAGTAACTAAAGGGATTAAATACATGTGGTGGAGTAAAAGTACAAAGTAGCATAACATGGAAATACTCAAGTAAAGTATAAGTATGCTTCGAAACCAGGGGACTGCATCAAAACAGGGTCCAAAGACCAAGAGGCTAAAGCAGGAACTGAGCAAAGACTGACTCTTCAGGTTCTCTATCGAGCTACGCCCTCCATCTTTAGAAACATCTGATTTGATTCTTTGTCTTTTCAAAGGATAAGAGTTGAAGTTGCTTTCTCACATAATCAATCATTCACTTGTTTAAGGTATGACTATGTAAGCTAAACAGCGGGACCAATCACTTCCTATCAATCACTGAACGAAACCTGATCTGTTGAATTAAAAAGGAATCGAACCATAGCATACGCAGTGCATCGCATTAATGCACACCATGCACAACAGTATTTTGTATTGCTGCTGATTTGAATTCCATTTTGTATTCCTTCTCTTCCGTTCCATTGCAATGTAAATACTGTTATATTTGATTATGTATTTAATTATTTTTTACATGTTTCTAGTTCTCTGTGTTTTTAATTCTTGTTTTTATGCACCATGACACCAAGTCAGATTCCTCGTACATGTACCTGGTAATAAACCTGATTCTGATTCTGAATAGAAGTTAACTTGTTTTACAATGACGCACACTTAGGTGCATATACTGTGTTTGTCTACACATGCATTTGTTTATCTCCTTGTATAGTAAATCAGTAAAATACGCACCATCAATGCTGAGAAGAGGACACGAGGGGAAGCAGGGAAATGGGGGTTTGAAGCTGTAAACCCTCCAACAATCCCCAAGCGTTCATAAAACGGGACTGTGATCAGGGGTCTGGGTCCTTATCAGGGTCTCAGGGAAGTTTGAGAGTCGTAAACCCTCGTCGTAAAAGTTGATGATTGTTTTAGTTTCTGACGGTCTGTTCTGCAGAATATCAACGTATTCTGCAAGAGTTGAAGTCTCCAGAAGCCCACTACATCATTTTAGGCAAACTGTTCCTTAAAGGTGGGGTAGGTAATTCACTTCAGAAACACTTGTTATATTCCATGGGATGCTCTTAACGTCCCGATAGCAATGAATACATGAAGTGCTTTGACAATAAATACATTAAAAGTTTAAAAAATGTCACCAGTGGAAGCCGTACTGTAAAAAGCACGACCAATCATCTGAGCCGGCTAAAGTAACTGGATGGCCTGCCTGCCTGTCAGCCTTCCATCTGGGCACAAACTTATCTCGTGCCCTCGTTGGTCATGTGCTGTCCGTGTGTGTTGGGGGAGGGGCTCTGTGAGGAAGGCTGAAAGAAGGGGCAGATTTTTTTTGTTTATGTATTTTCAAATTCGAGCTGGTTTCTCCATTCTTACCGACCCTACCTTTAATTTAAAAATTTGTCAAAAACATTTCTAAGAGCACAGGAGGAAATGTGTCTTCAACATATAAATACACTGCATAGCAACTGGGTACTTTTGACTGGGGTCCTCCAGGACACCAACACATTGGTTTAACTTCTGGTACTAATACAAAATACTCTAATTAAACAAAAACAGAGAATTTCATTTCAATCCTTTATTTACCCAGGTGTATCCCATTGAGATCATTGATCTCTTTTTCAAGGGAGACCTGCTCAAGTAGGTTCCACATGAAACATAAATAAACAGAACAACAAAAAGGACATCTTACAGCATGATTATATGACGCCATCAGGAAGAATATGATTGAAAAAGGTCATGAAAAATGTAAGTGATAGTATAAAGCTCATGTGAGATATGACACAAATATATAGATTTGGTAATCTGTTCGTAGGATGAGGTTTAATTCTTTATTTTATATCCAAAACTACATTTAACACAGATGTATTGAATACTTTTCCCATCGCAAAATCTACTTGTGCTGCACAAACTATATGCTGCTGACTGAAAAAGAACAAGATGTTGTGTACAGGGCTCGTTATCCGGAGAAGAAAGGAGGTCTTGGATCCAGTTCGAAGGAAAATATCACTCGACACCGGGATGAGAATCAATGGTCAGGTACTAATTTATTCTTGCAAGAATGAGCAGAGTTAAGTCACATACAAAGGATATGGTTACACTCACACCTTGCTGCTCAAGGGAGCAGGAAACAACATCAAGCGTATATAGTCTAAAGCAGGGGGGTCAAACTCAAACACACAGTGGGCCAAAATAAAAAAATGGGTGCTATTCGAGGGCCGGACTGGGTCAATGTTTATTGCAGAACTTATTGAAATGAACTTATCAGGAAGGACCGCCTCTCCTGACCGCCTCTGCCTCTGGAGGGACAACATAGAACTCAGCTTGCTGTGATGCTAGCTCAGATACTTGGCATCTCATCAGGGTGCAAGGTCATCAATGTGTGGGCTCAGGCTCTGAGAGGAGACCCTCAGGATGGAGGGAAGGTGTGCGTGCAATAGGGCTGCACGATACATCGTGTTGTGACGATAATCGCGTTATTTTTGAAATTTATTTTTTGGACGTGCGATATTAAGTAGGCAAATGAACTCAAACACCTCATGTTACAATTATTTTGCTGCTCGCTACAAGAGGAAAATGTGCGCGGCTCTCATGTCAGGGGTACTCGAGTGAGTGACGTGCAGGCTCTGCATGCACAGCAAACCACCAATCACAAGCATTCTTGATCAGATCACAGCAGGATAACCGAGCTAGCTCAGCTTGTTGCTTTGAGAACTTAAGATCCAGAAGTCCGTGACTAAAATCCTTCATCCGGTTAAATATTGTTAATTGTAATTGTATTTCATTAAAGTTCAGGAAGGATGGTTTGCGGACAAAAAAAAACTGTCGTTTCTTCAATTCCTGTATTTTTTCATATCGCAGGGGAACGAAATATCGCAATGTCAGTTTTTTCCAATATCGCGCAGCCCGAGCGTGCAATATACCGGCGGGCCAGATCTAATAGTAATTACAAATTATCCTGTGGGCCGAAATTAAATCCACCAAGGGCCTGATTTGGCCCCCGGGCCTCGAGTTTGCCACATGTGCTCTAAAGTGAGAAGGTAACAACAAAGTGGTAAATCGGTTTGGCGTCAGCAGGTGTCGGGAAGGTGTCGGGACATCTCTGGAAAGTCACATACTTCCTTCGCGCCACTGTTGCCCCTCGAAGAAGTGAGGAGACAAGAAGTGTCCGCTCATCTGTATCAACAACATGAATTATGCCCCGCCTTCTCCTCTCTCAGACGAGGCAGCTGCCGGGTCACACAGTGTCAGTGCATTACAACCCGAGGAGACAACTTGTATTTCCTCCGACATGTTGCATATCTCTCCCATGCTGATGCGCAACAGACCAGTATGTAATCTGGGTGTAAATAATAATCAAACATTTATTTATAAAGCATATTTAAAAACAACCCACGTTGACCAAAGTGCTGAACAGAACAGAGCAGGTAGCCAACACAACCTTTCATGAGATAAATAAATGAAAGACACACCGACGTAAACATTAATATGTGGTGGAAATCTGTCAATGAAGGGAACAAACAAATGAGACGTGTCTGTGTACGTTTATTAGGCTTCTGCGCAGAAGGATCGGACTCAGCAGCAACAGCAAGTCACTGCCAAAGAAATCGATGACGAGCACACTTTCATCAGGGTTTGATATGTATTAGTACAAATGATCAATAGTTTCAAAGATTAAATCATATGCCAGGGAACAATTAACAAGTGCAGTCGTAAGAAAGGACAAGTTGTTAAAGAACAGAGAGCCAGCAGTACTTGCTTTGAGGGGCGTTCCATAAACTAAAGGCCCACTCTTGTCATAGTACACAGGAAAAGAAATGAAGGGCGAACTGGGTTAGACTTCTGCCTACATCGTACGCTTGTGACGATTCGTCATGCATAATTATCGTCTGGGCCACAAGTTGAAACAGAGGACACGTACATCCTTGGTGTCATGAGTTCAACCAGAGGACAAGTTCCTCCACAAAGTCATGTGGATATTTGTATTTTTGGATTCGGGATTGTTGGAAACTGAAAGATTGACATTAAAGTTGACTTTGACTACAAGTAACAAGCAGCAACAGTCGTCACGTGATCATTTCCACCTCATGATACACAAAGCTCATGAGCGCACTAATTAAGCCCGATAAGGAGTGACACGCCAGAGAACAAAAGTATGTTTTTGTATGCCGATCTGATGGGGAGGGGGATGCTGATCCAGTCGTGGGGCTGCAATAGTGTGTGTGTTCTCTGTGTGTGTGTGGTACGTTCCCTCCTGGACACAAAGGGAAGGAACACAATATAAAAATAACCGGGAGAGAGAGAAACAGAGAGAGGAAACTGATTTCTGAAGCCACAAGGTGAGGTTTTAACTCATCACAAAGTAAAGAGGGCTCACCAGCCAAAGTAAACTAATGTCAAACTAAAACAAAGTCTTATTAAAGAAAGCGACAGCCATACACAACACACTATTTAGCACAAAGACTACAGGAGAGAACGCCACTGCTGCACAGGTGACCCACTGCCTTCCATGCCGCTCACTGGAGGAGGGGAGGGAGAGAGACGGCAGCCTTCCTCAGCCTTTTATGCAGCAGGCCTTAGCCGCGTTCACACTGCGGTACTTTTCCCACAAAGGTTCCTGAGAACTCTTTAGTTCGCATGAACTAAGTACAGATCGCGTTCACATCAGAATAAATCCCTGAGGGTGGATTAGGCAAATGAAGCCGCTGACGTCACTTCTTCTTCTTCTGCTTTGGGTTTACTGGCAGGCCGCAACCCACTTCACGGCGTATACTGCCACCCAAAGTCCCCGGCCGGAAGTCCCCGGAGTTGGGGAAGGCTTCAGTAGAAGCTGCTGGGAGTCCCAGCAGCTTCTACTGAAGCCTTCCGAGTAAATCGCCAGAACGCCGACACCTCCTCATCTCCACCGCTCCCATGTTTTATTTTGTGTTGTCATAAGTTAGTCTCTCTGCGTTTCTGCGCTGGGCTAATGCTAATGCTAATAATGCTAATGTGAGGATAATAAAATGGCGGCTTCACAAAACTTTTTGGGAGTTTTACGGGGTGTGGTTTGCAATCCGCCCAGCCAATCAAGAATATAGCTCTTTTCTCAAAAAAGAGCCGCTCGAAAGTCCCTGCTCTCTAGCAGGGACTTTCGAGGGGGTAAAAAGGTTCGCTTGAACTACTTTTAGTACCGGCTCTTTTTGGTGTGAACGCGATCATGAACTAAGTTCGCATGAACCTTTGTGGGAAAAGTACCGCGGTGTGAACGCGGCTCTTGATTGCTGAATGCCTACACCTGAGGGAGTTGCAGAAAGCCTGGACAGCTACAGAAGTTGTCCAGGCCGTTTTACGTCATTACGCCGAACACGTAAAACACTAATCTAAGTTTGTTTGCCCTGTTCTGCTTGAAAGCAAGTCCCTGCCTCCGGCAAACTGTTCGAACAAACACTTCAACTCGTACCATTTACAATCTGTAGTTTGAATATGGATCTGAAGTCGGCGTGACGTTGAAGCAGCGACCCTGCTGTAGGTCCTTTATAGCATAACGTTAGCATTTTGCTTCTGGCGACTAGATTTATGCTTCGAAAATTATAAAAGTAGGATAGACATGTGGAGATTATCCGGCTGAACAAAACGTGATCCGTCTCTTCCATGTGTTTCAACCACAGATCTTATGTCGAGCTATTTTCCAAAGTCCTATGGAGAAATTGCATTGCGTTTTTGTGGAAGGAACCGGAAGGAGTTTACGTCCGGGTTTTAGGACGCGTCACTGCGGTTCTCTATTGAGAAACACCCTGTGCTTCTGTGTGTTTGTATGTGTGTGTCTTACCAACATCATTGGTCGAAATTTCGAGGCTGCACATGTCTATCCTCCGCGGTCTTAAAATCCCCACAATGCTTTGCGCACGGACCAATTTCCAAAATCTTTGGCTGAAAATGCGCTCCATGTAAGGCGGGGCCTCGCATATGACGCACACCTGTTAGCCTGTTCCACCATTCTTTGTTTTCCGAGGCGAGGAAGGATTCTTGCCTCGCTTCTGAAGGACCTGACTCGGAAGACATGTCCTAGGAAGCGTCCTCGACATTGAGAAACACCCACAGCCCCCCACTACAGCACGTAACACTAACAGTGTGTTACATATTTATGAGTTAAGAAGAAAAGCATGGCCAGACAAAAAAAAAAAAGTTGCCGTCTACATTCCTCGTGCTGTTTCCTGTGAAACATTTTATCTTTACCCACAAATATGAATTCCATCCAGACCAGAGACCACTGCTCTCTGGTTTTAAGCGGGTCAACTTGCCAGGAAATACCAGATGGCTTACAGTGTGTTGTTCTCAGGATATTTCTCATTTCTTGGCTAGACTGGGGGATTGGTTGCTTATATGAAACAACACGGATATATAGTTCTGACACAGTTGGTGTTGATTCATGACCTTTTTGGGTTTCTAAAAGACTGTCTTTGAAAATAAAGTATTGTAATTGATTAATTATCGGAAAGTTTCTATTTCTTCTTTCCATTTGATTTATGTTATGCTTACCTGTAGACATGTACAACATTTTGCATGTAACTTATCTGCCTCCACACTGACTGTTTAATTTGAACACATATATTTTAAGTGCTTCATCCCAACACAGTCTTCATTGTCCCTGATACAGATCCAAACCAAATTACATATTCCCAGAATATTCAGAAGATTTGTTAAGTTATATACCAGCTACTATAGGACGTTTGAGCAATCTCTTGGATGATAAAAGTTTAACACAAATTAAATAAAGTTCAATATAATAAAAAAACACCAACGAATAGTTTCAGTCAAGTAATCAATTTTTTTACGTTTTTAAATATAGAAGAGATTTAATGGGGGAGATAGCATTGTGTTTCATTATTATATTTACTCATGTAATCATTTACACTGTTTTAAGAAGTATTACCTCTGTAACAATGTAAATGTCTGATTTACTATTGGCATTACAAGTTAACAAGTGAATTACAGCTGCGTCTTTTTTTTATCTATTCCAAACTATGATTCACTTATAAATGCAAATACTGTAGTACATGTTTACACTTGTAAGTCATGGGCAAAGTACACTGGCTCAATTCTACTTGTTAATCTGCATATTAAAGTGCACCTATCATGCTATTTTTAGGCATATATTATTGGTCTCAGATGTATACAAAATATATAAAAACATGTCTATGATGTGTTTTTCTCAAAATACAAACAGACCATGCATTTTAGACATCCCTCAAACCCCTCTATTCCAGCCCTGCTTAGAGAAACGCAGATTTTGGGTCCTTAGCTTGAAAAAAAAGAAAAAGAGGAGGTGGAGCTAATGCCTGATCAGAATTCTACCGGAGATAAAGTTAAATTCTGCTGTGATAAAACGCCATCCTGTTCTAAACCACATCAAGGATTATCTCTGAAACAGTATGGAGCTCAAATGCTTTTTATCTTGCGGGTTTATCACAAGGTGAGTTCCTTTCTTTATTTCCTGCTTTTTAAACACACGTGCTCTCCAGTACAGGTTAGCTCTGAGTGTTAGCGAGGCTTGCTAATGTAAACAAAGACGCGATTACGTCCAAAACACGTAAGGCATTGTTTCTGATAGCAACTTTCTGTGGGACCATCGGAAATTACCAAGCCCCCAGGAAGTGCGCCGGACTCTGATGAAAATATTCGTTGTGTCCAAACGGCGGTACTACAATTTCCGTATCAGACGTCACTGTGCCGAGAAAGACTTTTCCTCATTGACTAACATTGGGAAGAGACGTCTGTAATTCTGCGGATACTTTTTTTTAAACTAAATAAACTTCCCAGTATGAACTATATTATAGCCCTTATTACAATCATTAGATCCTTAAAGTTGTACAATGCCGACACACCGGGGACACATATTGATGTATAAAATATATCAAAAAGTGCATTTTGCATGATAGGTCCCCTTTAATAATAATATATACAATAGAGATACTCTGGATACACATATTTCACTGTTGATATGTACGTACTGTTTTTTTTTTTTTTACTGTTTATATTTTGCTGTTTATGTCTGTTTATGTCTGTTTTCAAGTCAATAAAAATCTTATCTATTTATTTGGATGTTTTGTTTAAACCGGAAGTCTTACATTTACCACGTAATTTATTATTATTCATTTTTTTATTATTATTATTATTAATCAATTGGCCAAATTGTATAGACACATACAAAATACACAAGATAAATAACTTAAGAGGTATTTAAAATTATTACATTTACTCACTTTATCATTTAAACCGTTTTAAGAAGTTTTCCCATTTTTATTTATTGGTTTTATTTTGATATTTTCATTAAACCGGAAGTCTCAAATTCCGCACGTCATTGTTTTATTGTTGAAAGTGCGTACCGGAAGTCGTCTTCGTCATTATGGCCGTTAGCTCGACAGTTGGTGACTTGATTTGTAGGAGGACCAACGGGCGGAATTTTTACAGTAAACGATAGCCTAACCGGCGAAATTTCAACTTTAAATGACGACTGAAAACGTGTCGTCTTTTACTTTGTGAGAGTTTAGATTTTATTTAGTGTGTGTCGATAATGCAGGACGGAAAAACCTGATGAAGTTCACCAGAGATATCTGCCGGCTGCTGGGCTTAGGAGGCGGTGAGTAACACAGAGAGACAGCCGATCAACTGGTGCTTTTTCTGGGGGAGAGGAGGTGGAGACACAGGGTCTGGAGGTGGGAGGAGAAGTACTCAAATCTTGAACTGAGGTAAAAGTAAAAGTACCAGAGTGTAGGAATACTCTGTTTCACTAAAAGTCCTGCATTCAAAATGTTTCTCAAGTAAACTAACAAAAGTATTAGCATCAAAATATACTTAAAATACCTAAAGTAAAAGTACTTATTGTGAAGATTGGTCCATTTCAGAATAATATATATGATATGTTTTATAATTATTGATGCATTAAAGTGTTTATGAAAGCTGGTAACTATTGTTGTAAAGTTACTAAGTACATTTACTCAATTTTATTTGAGGTACTTGTACTTTACTTGAGAATTTCATTTTATGCTACTTCATACATCTACTCCACTACAGTTCAGAGGTACATGGTGTACTTTTACTCCACTAAATGTATTTAATACCTTTATTTACTTCACAGATGTGGATGAATGATGTGAAATATAATCAAGTGTTAAATCAGACTTTAGTTCCACCTGGAGTAAATCCACAAGCTACCCTGCAGTCTACAAAGTCATTCAGACTAGCTGCACCTTCACCAGCTTTGATGAACACATTAAAGAATGCATTATTATAATGAAAACATATGTATAATATATATAGACACACAGTAATTCACAATAAAAAGCTTATTCTATAAAGCAGTGTCAGAGATTTTTAGAACTGTTAAAAGAACATTTTGCAAAAGTAACGCAATCAAACTTGTATATATAACTCATTTTGCAGCTATGTAATCATATCTGGTGACTTCAAAACGTGTGATTCTTTCCCATTGTTACCTTACATCCCATGTGTGACATACACTTGTCTCCTTCACGCTTAACATCAGCCCAGTATTGCTCTAATCCTCACATGCCATATCTTCACTTCTAATCGACAACCTGACGTTAAAAAGTTTACGTTGATGTTTAGATTCAGCAGGCAGCAAGCCATAAACCCATCTAGAAAAAACATTTGACAGGGAAATAAGTTATCCCTACCCACAAGAATGCACAGGAACTGGTTTGACCACAGTTGCAGCTCTCATAAAGACACATCTGATATAATTCATTCATGTTTAAAAGGTTGAATTAAAGCATTGTTGGAATCTCAGACAAATCAAAAGTGTTTATTTACTGACACTTACTACATCCAAACAGCTGTACAACTAACTATTTAGTGTAACAAAAGCACTGTAAAGTTGAATATTACACTGAGAATTAGGAAAGACATTTTGGATATGATTCTTGGCTGAAACAAAACTGAATGCTTCTCTTTAATAGATCCTATCCTTGACATTGTAATCACAATCTTTGATTACAGAGAACAGGACCTTGACATTGTCCATGTCCATGATACTGCTCGTTATACATACTTTATCATCAAGTAACATCAAGGACTTTATCATCCAAGGATACCTTGGACACCTTTCCGGTGCTCCTCCTTCGCGTCGAAAAGAGCCAGTTGAGGTGGTTCGGGCACCTAGTTAGGATGCCACCTGGGCGCCTCCCTAGGGAGGTGTTCCAGGCACGTCCAGCTGGGAAGAGACCAAGGGGTAGACCTAGGACCAGGTGGAGGGATTATATCTCTTCGCTGGCCTGGGAGCGCCTTGGGACCCCCCAGTCAGAGCTGGTTGATGAGGGGAAAGGAACGTTTGGGGCTCTCTGCTGGAACTGCTACCCCCGCGACCTGACCACGGATAAGCGGGAGAAGATGGATGGATACCTTTCCTTTCTGAATTTAGATACGCAATTACACTCATACAAAATAACTTGTTGAATACTTCCTGTCTTGAACAATTACATCTTTCCAAGTCAATGCTGATTTAGACGATTAAAACCACCTCAAAGCAACGCAACACTTCTGGCATGATCCTACAGGACTCATTTGTTGACGGAAACTTACAAATATCATTCCAACACTAAGATTTTTAATAACGGTAACAAAAAACATCATTCGTCAAAGGTTGACCTTCGGTGCCTGCCTGCAGCTGGAAGCATTTCTGCTCAAATGAACGCCTACATTATAACACAATCTTCTCTTCCTGCCATCTATTTCTTCCAGACATGAATTAAGTTCATCTCCAGTCAGTGCGAGTTTCCTACCGCCTTCATCATACTGTTGTCCTTGGACTCTCTCTCTCGAACGCCATGCTCCTACCTCTGCTTTCACTTCATCTCCTCATGTCGGAACTTGTTTATTTTTAAGAGGACAAACTTTTGGCAGCACTTCTCTCTTGTGTTCCTCATAGCTTTACAAAGGCTTGATAGTTATTAAAAAACCCACTAAGTTAAGTTATGTTGCTTTACCTCATTCATTGCTCAACCGACTCTAATCAAAGTGTACTTGTTCTACTTGTCTTCCTCTTTCCAGAGTATCAAACCATATCTCTCTCCTTTCACAAAACAACAGCACAGTTACACGTGCCAAAGGCTTTATATTAAACATACTGTTGACATCCTGGAAAATAGATATTAGGTAGACCATGAGTTTAACACTACATCCCATTGCATTTAGCTGACACTTTAATCCAAAGCGACTCACAATAAACAATAACGATACAAGCTCAGAACCACAAGGAAGCTGGAAATATACTTTAAGTAAGCCAAACCATTGTAAGTGCTTGCTCAAATGGCAAACCCTTTAAGTGCTTTATTTAGTTATTATTATTTAATGTCCATTGTAATGTTGAAACAGGTGTGTTTTCTGTGTGCGATGAAAGATATGCAGACTGTGCTGCCATGACATTGAGAGGGTGTTAATGCGGTGCTGACTGAACTCGTCTTTAATAACTAACTTCCTGAAATTGTGTAAAGTGAAGAAACTTTACACAATTATACAGAAACAAGCGAGTAAATGTAGCCTTCAGTGGAAGTGTACTTTTGAACATGACCTCACCACAGTGGTGTTTCTGTATTGTGTCAGCAAAGAAGGATGTGGATGAGTCAGAGGGAAGAGGACTTTACTTTGGGCTGCATACTTTCATAAGTGTGTTTTCATTTGGTGTTTTTCATGTATTTGACTTTGTCTTTGGGTGTGCCTGTGTGTGTGTGTGTGTGTGTGTACAGTATGTGTGTGTGAGATCTGTTTGGTGAAAGGAGGGGCAGACGATTCAGTGTTCACCGCAGACACTCATTAGCTGTGTGTTTCCTGTTCCTTGAAATTATTTCCCTAATGAAAAAGAGACTCAGAGGCCACCACAATGGTAATGCTGTTTTCATAGTTTCGATGAATGGAAATCTAATTATGTTTTGTCTTGTAAATGAGATCAGATCACTGACAACACAAGACACCATTATAAAGGGAAGTAAACAGCCTTTCAGATGGTGTAAGATATGATGCAAAACCTTTACAAATAACGAGAAACAATCGGCCAGACACACACTTCCAAACCTTTTGACACATTTATTTAAAGGCAAACTGTTACGTTTATTGTGACACATAGAAACTTATTTTCTCATGAGATATCACTGAAAATATATCATAGAAAATACCCTAAAATATCCTAATACTATTAGGGACGTATCGCAGAAAAGTCGCAGAAAAAATCTCTTTAGAAATTGTTAAATAAAATAACCACACAGAAGTAAATTCATATGGCTGGTGCTACACAAAAAAACTATTTTAACACAACAATCAAATATCCAATATTCTCCTAATGCAGTACTTTAATACTCCAAGGGATATGATAGTAACCAAAACAGAATGCAATGTCTTTGATAGCTGAACAAATGTATATCTTGTTTCAGTACATTTATTTCTATGATTTCCTACCCTATGTTTTATTGATGCAAGCCACTATTGTATTTTATCGCAGCATCCAAAAATATTTTTGCAAAACAGCCTTCGTGGGTCATTAAAATGATTTCTTAGTTTGAGCAGAAATCTGTGTCTGAACCCTGAATAGTAGTGGCTATTGTTAAGGCCAACATCTTGAAACCAAATTGATCACAAGATAAGATGTGGTGGCTTAACATCCCAGCTAAATACGATCTATGGAAATCCCTTCAGGATACTTCAGAGACAAACATTTATGATTCTAATTTCTAAAAGCTTAGTAAGAAGCTTTTTTGTTCCTGAAATGGTACCATAAATCAACATTTCTGTAATCTTTTTTCTTACATTAAACCCGAGAACCATGTCCGCCTGGTGCTTCAGAGACTGCTGGAGAACAAGCTCTATGTCAAGGCTGAGAAGTGTGAGTTCCACCAGAACCGGATCAGCTTCCTGGGCTATATCATCAGGCAAGGCAGAGTGGAGGCAGACCCTGGAAAGATCAAGGCTGTGGTGGAGTGGCCAACCCCTACTACGAGGAGGGAGCTTCAGAGGTTTCTGGGCTTTGCCAACTTTTACCGCCGCTTCATCAGGAACTTCAGTAAGGTTGCTGCACCCCTCTCAAGACTCACCTCTGTCAACATTAAGTTCTTCTGGACCCCTGAGGCTAATGAGGCTTTTCACAAACTCAAGTCCCTGTTCACCTCTGCTCCCATCCTCATCCAGCCAGACCCTGAGAAGCAGTTTGTTGTGGAGGTTGATGCGTCAGACACTGGGGTGGGTGCTGTCTTGTCGCAAACAGCTGGTCCTAATAACATCCTCCATCCTTGTGCCTTCTTTTCACGCCGCCTCTCTCCTGCTGAGTGCAATTATGATGTTGGCAACAGGGAGCTTCTGGGAGTAAAGTTGGCGTTCGAGGAGTGGAGACACTGGCTCGAGGGCAGCAAGCAGTCATTCCTGGTCTGGACAGACCACAAGAATCTCGCCTACATCCAGTCAGCGAGACGACTGAACTCCCGCCGTTTTTAGCCGTTTCAACTTTAGCCTCACATACCGTCCAGGTTCCCGGAATGTAAAGCCCGATGCTCTATCCAGACTGTACTCGCCTGACTCTCCCGAGTCCTCTGCTGTTTCAATCCTGCCCAAGAGTTGTGTTGTAGGCGCCCTCTCTTGGGAGATTGATAACACCATCCAGGAGGCTTTGAGAGAGCAACCAGACCCGGGTAACGGCCCTCCGAACCGTCAGTTCGTTCCCGATGCTGCTCGCTCCAAGGTCCTACAGTGGATCCACAGTTCCCGGTTCTCCATCCATCCCGGAGTAAACCGCACACGTTCCTTTCTTAAGAGACACTTCTGGTGGCCAACTGTCAACAAGGACACTCAGGAGTTTGTGTCTTCCTGTCCCACGTGTGCTAAGAGTAAGTCCTCCCACCAGACACCTGCAGGATTGCTCCAGCCTCTACCCATTCCTAGTCGTCCCTGGTCACACATTGCCTTGGACTTTGTTACCGGCCTGCCTCCCCCCCAGGGTAACACCACAATTCTCACCATTGTTGACAGGTTCTCGAAGTCTGCCCACTTTGTAGCTCTTCCTAAGCTTCCTTCAGCCCTGGAGACCTCCCAACTCCTCTCGGTACATGTTTTCTGGCTACATGGGATCCCTTCGGACATAGTCTCTGACCGCGGCCCTCAATTCACCTCTCTAGTGTGGAAGGAGTTCTGTCAATCCCTGGGAGCTTCTGTCAGTCTAACATCCGGATATCATCCCCAGTCAAACGGTCAAACTGAGCGAACCAACCAGGACCTGGAATCAGCCCTCCGCTGCATCGTTGACCGTAACCCCTCTACCTGGAGTACCAGCCGCCCCTGTTCCCTGAAGAGGAGAGAGAACTAGCAGTCCACTCGGTCCAGCAGCATGTTCGTCGCTGTCAGAAGATCTGGAGAGACACTCGCTCTGCTCTCCTCCTGATTTCTGCTCGGAACCAACGGTCAGCCAACCGCCACAGACAAGCTGCCCCTCCTTACGTCCCAGGTCAGTCTGTCTGGTTATCCTCCAGGAACATTCCTCTCCTCTCTGAGTCCAAGAAGCTGTCCCCACACTTTATTGGCCCCTTCCCCATTCAAAGGATTATTAACCTTATCTGGTTAATAATCTGCAATCTGTGAGGATCTGCAGTACTTCCTCCTTCTTTTTCCCCTGTTTGTTTTGTCTGTGTGTCTGTCTCCCTGCCTGGGCGTGGCTACCTACATTCCGATTCCCGCCAACTCACCTCCTCAGCTGCTGCTCATCTCACTGATTGCCACTACTCACCTGCACCTGCTTAAAACCCTGGTTCCCATCGCCAGTTCTTCGTTTATTCTTCAGTGATCCACATACTCCAGCCGCTCTGCCTGCCACGTCCAGCCTCCCCTCCTGATCAGCCCAGCTCCACGTCTTCCCTCTACGTGTGCTTCGTCAACTCCTTGTCAGTGTCGTGGACAAAATAAAGCCTTTTTGACACTTCACCACTGTCAGTTGTAGTGCTTGCATAGCGGGTTCTCATCTCCAGTCACTTCTCGGGAAACCTAACACCTTCCAACTGTTCACAGGGCTAATTCCTGTACTCAACTGTGAGACAGACGGTCAGTGTTGTGTTTTATTAATAACTGTTTTGAGAAAAACTGCAAAAGAGAACCAGTTGGAATAAAGTAGAACGTGTGGGAGAACAGCACTTCTCTTAAAGGTCACCTATCATGCTATTTCTAGGCAATAGCATAGGTCTCAGATATATACAAATATATAAAAAACATGTCTATGAAGTGTTTTGCTCAAAACACCAAACAGATCACCCATTCTAGCCATGCCTCATATCCCTCTATTTCACTTCCTGTTTCAAAAGCTTTAAAAAAGAGAAGATTGATACAAAATAAAAGGAGGGGACTGAGCTCATGCGGGACCCGGCAGCTACTCTCTAAACTAAATGATGAGTGTTGCATGATGGTGTTTCGTGCGTATTTTGGGAGCAGCATTCATTTTCGCAGTAGCAGCCATTATTTCAATCATAACTCTTATTGAGTATTTCTTCTCACGTAAACAGAAATACACTGATGTTGACAGAAGAAAGAGTTATGTGTGTGTGTGTGTGTGTTGATACGGGTGTGTGTGTTGATATGGGTGTGTGTGTTTAAAAGAGGGGAAAGAACGGTCAAGGCCACCCTGCCTGGATGCCTTGAGAACAAGATTATAGCACAGGTGGTTTTCATATCGAGCAGCGTACTTGATTAACTTCAACATTTTGCAGTTAAAACTAATCCATTCCTTTGTCTGTAACGTCGGATACAATTTGGTTGATTTGTTTGAAACTCACGGTATGGCAGAACTAAAAATAAACTGCTGTTTTTTGTATGAGCTCATATGCAAATATCTTTGTGCTGCATGGGGAAACTAGAGTTTTTTGTTTTTTCATAGCTGAAAGTTTCCATAGTGTTTCATCTGCTGATAAAATATGATGAACCTAAACTGAATGAAAACCAGTAAGACATCAAGTGCATGTTCATGAGACGTTTCTTTCAACCAGCCATCATCTGACAGCAAAGCTACTCTAAATCTGGCAACCAATTACAGACTTAATGTTTCTGATTTGTTCCCTGGTGTATTCTGTTAATGGTTGTGGGCCGATCTCCCATTATGAAAACATTATGAGTTGTAATAGTCAGCAGGGATACTTGCAGGGACGGACTGACCATCGGGATGTTCGTGACGATTCCCGATGGGCCGGTACTGAAGTAGGCCTAGGGATGCATATCGTTGACTTTTTTACGATACCGATACCACTGAACGATACCGATACTCAACCGATACATATCGTGATACTTTGAAAATGTATCATCCCACAATTACTCCCATGAAGCGCTTTACGATATAGTTAACATGTCAAATGAATATTAAATTCAATTGTGGGACTTCTTGGACCTTTTAGTGCTGAACAAACAGTGAAAATTACATTAAAAATATGAAGAAAAAAGATTATGGAATATCTTATCTTAATATCTTATCAATATCACCCGCCATCAGGTGTGCCGAGTGAATAACACATCTTGTCAATGCAAACAGACCGTTATAATTAATGTTAAACCTGAGATTCTACTAGAGAACAAATAAATAATAGAATAAAGGTCATGAGATCTCGGCATTGCACAAACAAACAAATCTCATCTTTAAAATCAACATTTGCCTTCACTGGTGAGAGAAAACAAATGCCATCACAGTTCATTTGTGGGACTTTCACCTTTCTAGTATTGAACAAACAAAAATACATAAAATATGAAGAAAAACGATTATGCAATCTAATTTATAGCACCCGCCATCACGGGCCACGGACTCACTTTTAAAATTAAATTTAAAAAAAAAAATGTTTTTTTTTTTTTTTAAGGAATCGAAACCGGATCTGATTTCGGTACGGTATACCGTAGCCATCAGTAACCGGTATTTCGGAAATACCGGATACCGGTATGCATCCCTAAGTGGGCCGGTCGGACAATTCACTAGCACCCATGATCTTTAGTCCCAGTCCGCCCCTGGATACTTGGGGATTATTTTTGTCTGTGAGGGTTTAAGTGGAGAGTTTTTGAAAGAGATACAGTTGCAGTGAGACTTAATAAGTAATGTGTAAAATATAGAAGGATGTCGTCTGTATGCAAATGTTGGTTTTCTGTAGGGGGCGCAACCTGATTTAAAAAGGTTTTACTTGACCAGCAAAGTATACTTTAAGACGTTCATCCAACAGGGGCTCTCAGATATTTAAATTGAGTTGTTTACACCCTGATGTTACATGAGCTACTATTACAGTATGGCCAGACGACAGAGGATACATTAGTTTTGACGTTCTAATAACAGAATGAATCAAATCAAGTTTTATTTATATAGCACATTTTTAAAAGATTTGTAGTCGAGCCAAAGTGCTGTACAATAAAATACTTTACAATAAAGACACTTTACAACAAATACAACAGCACAGTTTGTACAGAGTATCAGTATGAGAAAACGACACCCTCTGTCCTCAGACCCTCTGTCCTCAGACCCTCTGTCCTTAGACCCTCTGTCCTCAGACCCTCTGTCCTCAGACCCTCTGTCCTTAGACCCTCTGTCCTTAGACCCTCTGTCCTTAGACCCTCTGTCCTTAGACCCTCACATCGTCACATCGTACAAGGAAAAACTTCCAGAGAAAAACCCACAGTTTAAAGGGAACATGGGAGAAACCTCGGGCAGAGCAACAGAGGAGGGATCCCTCTCCCAGGACGGACAGACGTGCAATAGATGCCGTGTGAATGGTTATAATTTTCACACACAAGTGAAAGGTTTAAGATGACTGAGGTGTCAAACACACACACACACACACACACACACACACACACACACACACACACACACACACACACACACACACACACACACACACACACACACACACACACACACACACACACACACACACACACACACACACACACACACACACTTAACTCACACAGTCGGTGCATGTTGATGTTCTCTGCAGAATCACTCTAGCTTTTTAATTCTCATGAATAATGCTAAGCACTTCACAGTAACCTCTCCCACTCACGGTTCCATGGAAGAGAACTTGTAATTGAGAACCTGGTATTGTTTCCCGGGAAGATACATATCGAAATCTGTGACTTTTTTTGTTGCATTTCTACTGGTGTTTGCACAAGGACAAATATTGTATCCAAACAAAGACTTCATTCATGTAGCTAAAGTCCGACCTTGATATGCCATCATTTCAGAAAAATAACTGCAGTTTCTTCCAATCTTTACTCAAGCTAAAATGTCAGCCTGCTGTTATATAATTACTTAATTTAAGAATAGGTGTATGGGAAGGACTAAGTATTAAAAAGTGTAAATGAAACTATTTTGGGTGAAGCTTAGAGTGTAAAGATAGTGATACGATTAAAACCTCCAACAATAAACCTGCTTCTCAAATCACACATTTCTATTGCCCTCAAATCTGAACTTTCAAAATGGTCATCGATGTCTTCAAAATGTGTATTTTAAGTAGACCTCCAAATGAGTATACATTTATTGTTTTATTGCAGCATAATGCATCCACATCAGACTATTTCAATTAAAACGGTTTTATGATTGTCTGCAGCTCTGCGTTCAACATTTAACTTCATTTATGGCCTGAAATCCTAATAATTCTGGGAAAAGACTGATAAAAAATCATGAGAAAAACCTTCAAACCTTCACAGGTGTTTTTCCCACATGATAACACCTCTGTAGACCATGTGAATGTGTGCAGATTGTTTGACACCCCCCTCACTTCCCTCAGTGTTTTTGTTGCACCTGTTGAAGAATATTCACCTTCACAATTTAAATCGCCATGCTCAAGATCTCCATACACAATAGCAAGTATTCTATAGGCTTCTGTTAGTATTTTTAAGTTGTGTGGATGGGAAACTTGTCTCAGTCTCAAACCTATAATTTGACATTGGCTATATGTGTTTATCCAAAACAAGCATTCCTCGGTCTGTAGTTATTCCTGCTTTTCATCTGCCTTCAGTCTTTCTGTGGCTCAGGTTGTGTTGTGGCTCTTAATGCCAAACATATTTACTTTCTGTTCATTCCAGAAGTTTCTGAAAGGAAAAGGAACTATTCTTGGACTTGGTTTTCTCCGCCTGTCGTCATCTTGTGTTTGAGAGAGAAGAATGTTGTGTGGAGACTGAACAGCATTCTCTCTCCAAGGACTCTTGATCTGTTATTGATTGAAAACATACGACCTCTGTATTATTTGAGAAAAACCAATGCAACATGTTCTGATGAATGGATTTACACATTGCATTCGACATGTGGTGGTTATTCCCATATATGGACGTGTACACAGGAATTCTTGAATGTGTATTAAGAGTTTTGAAGAAACTCTTTGTTGCCTCAACATGTAGAACTAAGGGGAAGGGGATCAAACTATCACCACAAATTTACGTAACAATTTCACCAGGAGACTATGCTCCAATTCAAACACTGAGTAAGTGCATTGAACAAATCAATGACTGGATGTGTCAGAACTTTCTCCAATTAAACAAAGATAAAACTGAGGTAATGGTTTTTGGAGCCAAGGCAGAACGTATAAAAGTTAGCGCTGAGCTTCAGTCTGCAATGTTCAAACCAACAGATAAAGCCAGACATCTAGGTGTAGTCATGGACTCTGACCTGAGTTTCAACAGTCACATTAAAACAGTTACTAAATCAGCCTACTATTACCTAAAGAACATATCTAGGATTAAAAGACTAATGTCACAGCAGGATCTGGAAAAACTTGTCCATGCCTTTATCTTCAGTAGACTCGACTACTGTAATGGTGTCTTCACAGGTCTCACTAAAAAATCTATTAGGAAGCTGCAGCTGATTCAGAACGCCGCTGCTCGAGTCCTCACTAACACTTAGAAAGTGGATCACATCACTCCTGCTCTGAAGTCTTTACACTGGCTTCCTGTGTGTCAAAGAATAGATTTCAAAATATTGCTGCTGGTTTATAAAGCACTGAATGGTTTAGGCCCAAAATACATGTCTGACCTCCTGCTAAACTATGAACCATCAGATCTCTCAGGTCTTCAGGGACTGGTCAGCTTTCTGTCCCCAGAGTCAGAACTAAACATGGAGAAGCAGCGTTCAGTTATTATGCTCCAAACATCTGGAACAAACTCCCAGAAACCTGCAGGTCCGCTGCAACTCTGACTACTTTCAAATCCAGGCTGAAGACTTTTCTTTTTGTCGCTGCTTTTAATTGAACTTTTCATATCTTAGACTGCACTGTAACTTTTATCTATGTATTTTTCCTTAATGTTTATTTTATTAGCTTTTCTTTTTTAATGCTTAATGTCTTTCATTTTTTTTTGTAAGCACTTTGAATTACCCTGCGTTGAAAAGTGCTATATAAATAAACTTGCCTTGCCTTGCCTTGCCTTCTGAGAGAGAGTTTGTAATGCAAATCAAGATTGGTAGTGATTTTCTGATTACTGAAAGTAGACTTACGAATAGACAGTAGGCTTTTTTTTCATGTGGAAGAAGGTCCTATGGCCAAAATGTCATCTGAGAAATAAAAGTGAATAGTTAAACACTTTTGTAATTTAAAGAAATGCTCATTAAAACAAGTTGCAAACCTCTATGCTACATCCTACCCGGGGAACGTTTGGACTTGTGCAAATAGGGGATCATTCTAGCTTGAGTTTTTTTAGCATGTTGACCTAATTGATAAAAGTAGCGGCCAGATCCAAACTTAGCCAAGACCCCGGAAACAGATAAGACCACTTGAGACTGTCAAAAACCTTCTCAGCATCGAGAGTAAACAACCCTGCCCGCCAAGTGGATGATATTAAAGAGCCGGCACAGATTACTGGCAGAGGATTGTTTCAAATGAGGCTCGTCTGTTGTCGTTTTAATCAGTTTGGAAAGGGTTTGGCTTAGTTGTCAGAGCTTGAGAGATCAACTAATGGCGTGTTTCCACTGCAGCGGGTAGCTCGCTTTAAGCGTGCCGAGCCGTGCGGGGCCCGTTTTTGGTTGCGCTTCCACTTGGCCTAGTTTTGGCCCGGGGCTACTTTTTCAACTTTTTTCTGGCCCGACTAAATCGTGGTTCTCGGGCCAGGAACAACCAGGCTGAGCATGCTAAACTAGAGAGAGAATCGCTGGCAAGGGGGCTACAATTACAACAAGATGAACATATTTGACCGTGATTTAATTGTAATACACGTTTCAAAATGATGCCGAAGTAACAACACACTGATACCGGTTAGTAAAAACCATGAATTAATGCTTTGACAAGTCTGCAGACAGACGGCAGAGAAAAACCCTTTTAAAATGCGTGTTTTCTAAATGGAGATCCGCTAAGCTAACGTTATATATGCTCCACTAGCACGCTCATCGCGTCCAAATCGAGCACGTTCCGTTTCGTCCTGTGGCAGGCACCGCCGATGTCGGGGAAACGATCTTCAATACTCCGAAAAGAATCCCACCAGACTCCTTTGCCCCTCCAACAGAGGGATGTCCTTGTCCTTTTTTCCTTTTCCTCATTTCAAGCGATAACAACTCTCGATCTTCTCTCAAAATTATAAAAAAAAAATGTGGACGTCCTCGGCTCAAGTGCAGGGCGTTCCGAGCTGAATAAGGGCGTCAAATGACGGCAAGACGCCCCCCTGGCGGAAACGCTGGTAAACTATCTCTGTGGTTAGACAGAGTATACGGAAGTTACAGCCTTTCAGTTCCTTTTGGAGCAAATGGAGATCGAGGCTCTTTTGTTCTTCCTGGTACAGTTTGGGAAACTCAGTACCTGACAAGATTGTGTCCATCATGGAAATGTACATCTTACTAATATCTGATACAATGTGCTTCCATTTAAATGTGGGTATTGTTCTCAAACGTCCTGGGATCTATTTCTTTTTCGTAAGTCTTTGGGATGTTTTTCTTACAGTCCATTGGGCCCATAACATGTTATGTTTTCATCAACCTCGGAATGACATGGTCAATATTTATATTATTGGATGTCAGATCTGAAGAATTTCTGATACTATCCTCCTCCTAAGTGTAAGTGGCATTTTAGTAAAACAAATATAAGTAAAAAAGCCACTGTCCTTCCAAACAAATGTGGAGATCGTGCAATCGTGGTGGGCACTATACACAAGGATCAATATAAACATCCTCTATTAAAAATCTACAGAAAGTGTTAGTGGTTTATTCAACAATAACCGAAAGGGCTTGGGGTCAAAAACGTTACCACTTCCACCCATTCTTCTTTAATGTGGTTCGTCTGGACTGTCTGTAGTAAACCACAATAGACTGATTGTATATTCTAGCTGTATTCACTGTTATTAGAAACTGACACTGGAGCTGGACATATTACAGTTGAAGAATATTAGGGCTGTCAAGTTAACGCGTTAATAACGCGTTAACGCAAAAAAAAATTAACGCCACTAATTATTTTAACGCGATTAACGCATGTGTATTTGTTTTCCTCGGCCGCCCCGTAGCTTCAGAGCGCATCGAGTTTAAAATACCATCTACAAGCTGATGCTGACAGCCCCGCTCCTGCCGCCCGCTTGTGGCAGACCACACTTCCACGCTCACCGGCAGGCACCGACTGGCCATCGGGAGGACCGGAGGGTGTGTGTTTTGTGTGGCCCGAGCGAGCGAGAGAGAGACCTTACGTGCATTACCGTACCGCAGTGTGAACGCGGCTATTGTTGTTGTTAGCATCTGGTGCTAGCTAGCTGCGCTAACGGATATAAGGAGCTGTTTAAATGAAAACAGAGGAGCGCCATATCCACACAACTGCGCCGAGCACTTGACTTGATGCAGGAAGCAGACAGCGGGACATTGTAGGAGAAGTCAGCACACTCATGATTGCAGCGTCCAGGCAGCTCCCGTTCGAGCATATGCCTTGAGTTGCACATAGCTCCAACGATCACACACACACACACACACACACACACACACACACACAACACACACACACACACACACACACACACACACACACACACACACACACACACACACACACACACACACACACACACACACACACACACACACACACACACACACACACACACACACACACAACACACACACACACACACACACACACACACATTATTGTATGAGAGAGGTTCCAGGTTGAATTGAGGCAGATATTTGTAATGTTTCAGAGGTTGTTGTGTTTAATATTCATGAGAATATTTGTCATTGTTCAAATGATAATAAACATTAGCATAAAGCATATTTGTCCACTCATATGTTTGATAAGAGTATTAAAAACTTGAAAAATATTCCTCTAAGGTACATTTAGAACAGATCAAAAATGTGCGATTAATTTGCGATTAATCGCGATTAACTATTTTAATCGACTGACAGCCCTAAAGAATATACTTGTCAGCGCTTTAAATTGGGCCAACTATGTAATGACGACAGGTGTAAATGCATCGCAATGCAAACTACTTTCTGCTGTGGTTGCCTCAAACCTTAATGGACCAATACATACATTAATTCTCTGTGACACTTTAATTTTACAAAAATATCTTATGTCTATTTCTTTTCTCGTTGATATTCATCAGTCTAAGCTTGTTGTTAATCCTGCCTGCAGCTTCTGAAGTCGTCGTCCTGCTTGTTCACTGAGGACTGATGTAAATAGACGGCGGCGTCGGAAATACTACTATTGCTGACGCCATAGAAATAATACTATGGCGTCTAGCAATAACACGAAAGTAAAGACTCCCGGCACAGCTGTTGTTTGTCTTTCTGCTGCTCATGGTCACTGATCTGTTTCTGCAGAGAGAGTATCATCAGCGGAGTGAACATTCACCACCATTCAATTTGTGCTAATGGGTCTGGCTTTCACCAACGGCTGGCGTGCAAATGTTTATTTGTAGACTGAATCTCTTTTGGATAACTTGGTTCAGTTGATATTTGAATACGAGGGTGAAATATTTGTAGAGTGCCTCTGCGTACCTGAGCGCTATTTCTGTCCAGGCGCCCGTGGATATTTTTGGCATGGAGACCTCTTAGTTTACTATAAAGGGAGGGAGGAGGTTTCCTCTGACTCTTCCGCCTGCTGGTGCTTTAGTTAACAGCCAACATAAAATAGTTTGGTCTGACTTATGAGTCTATTTTGATATTCGATGATGTATGACTTTTTTTACTTTTCAAACTTGCCATTATAGTTTTGCTTATAGAATTTAACTTGGAATGAGTAATCACTGAACAATGACTATATCTTTCAATATATTCCTTATCGACTAACCTCAGATTGAAGTGAAATGACAGCATTAAAACAGCTACAGCTCATATTTGCTGCAGATTAGCTGAATAAACGTGTTATCTTAAAGTACTCGTACCTATTATTACCCTGACTTTATCTATGATAAATTATGAACCATCTGGATGATATTTGTTTAAAAGTCAGTATTTATTTGCATGATTTGAATAAGCAGGCTTTTATTAAGTTAACTTGTTTCACTACAGCTGCACAACAATCTGAACATTTGCATTCTTTAAAAACACGAGGGGGAAACGAGCACTCTGAGATGAAGTTCAGTGAGCATCGTCCAATCACAAGCTGCCACAAGTTCACCTGTGTAGCTTTGCATAGGAAATGTAATAGTCAATACACACACACGCACACCAACACACACTTTCTCTTTTTTGACACATGGCGGCTTTTCGAATAAAAACAAGGTGTATCTTTCCATTTTATACCATGTGTTTCATCCCATGCAGCAAATCACAATTATAAAGTGTGTGTGTGTGTGTGTGTGTGTGTGTGTGTGTGTGTGTGTGTGGTGTGTGTGTGTGTGTGTGTGTGTGTGTGTGTGTGTGTGTGTGTGTGGTGTGGTGTGTGTGGGTGTGTTTGTGTGTGGTGTGTGTGTGGTGTGTGTGTGTGTGTGTGTGTGTGTGTGTGTGTGTGTGTGTGTGGTGTGTGTGTGTGTGTGTGTGTGTGTGTGTGTGTGTGTGTGTGTGTGTGTGGGTGGTCTAGCATTACTATACTTGTGGGGACCTAAATCTGTCTACACAGTCACGTGTGGGGACTCCCCTCCCTTATGGGGACAAATTGGAAGTCCCCATAAGGGGAATCATTCATTTTAGGGTGAAGACTTGGTTAGGGTTAGGCATGTGTTGGTTATGTTTAAGGTTAGAATAAGTCTCCAGGAAATGCTTGTAAGTCAATGTAATGTCCCCTGAAGTGATGTATATATGGTGTGGTGTGTGTGTTTATGTGTAGGAGGGCCATGTGAGGAGGATATGGAGGTCCAGAATGGAGCTTCTGACCTGAAAGACAGAAGAACAGACCAAGGCTCATCACAGGTAGGCTGAACGATCACTGTTATTAAAAGAAAAAAATACTATATTGGACTTATTTCTTTTCTTTTGCAAAGTGCGATAAAGGTCGCAAAATGTTTAATGAAAAAAACATTTGATGCCATAAAAAAAAATCTCCAATATATTTGTCTCTAAAACGTTCTTCCATCTCTTTGAATTATCCCTGTAAGCTAAATCGTTTTGTGTGGAACAGTTTAAAAGTCACTGGCAGCTATGCTTACTTTCCGCGGTCTGTGAAACTATTTCTCAAGCAGATGCTGAGCAGTGAGGAAGGTTTGGATGATGAGGAGAAAACCAGAAGGAGAGCCGAGAGGAGGAAAGCTAAAAGGAAAGTGAGTGACGAGAAATAAACACGACTGACACGACCAAACACTTCAAGACTAACTTAACACTTGGCTGCTGAAGATTCAAAAAAGTGTGTACAATAGAATAGATAGATAGATGGACAGATAGAGAGATAGATGGACAGATAGAGAGATAGATGGATAGATAGACGGATAGATAATCCTGTATAATTTGTATTCAATTTGATAATAGTGCGATTCATCGTCAATTAAATACAGTAACACATCTCCAACAACACCATTGTTTTGCTGCTACTTTGATCACGCAAAGCATTCAGGGCTGATTGCTCTATAATAAACACGTACAAAACAAGTAACACAATGGAAATATAATAGGGATGTAACGATACCAAAAACTCACGGTACGATAATATCGCGATACAAGTCCACGGTACGGTATTTATCGCGATATTGAATAATAAAGGGAAAAAAAAAATATAAAAATTTCCATTTTTTTTTTTCAATACATTTTTTTTTTACTCGGAAAATGTTTCTTTATTACATAATAAATCTGATTTGTACAGCATTTTAGTAGGATAGCAGTATTTTAAAGTGTCAAAAACAAAGTGACAGTCACAGACTGGAACAAGAAAACCAGTGTTTTTGTACCTATAGTACTACCAAACAAAGTAGGCATTTTCTTTTTGCCACTGCATCTCACAAATAAACAAGGACATTTAATAATCAGACCCTGCAATAAAATAAATCAAGTTTCACTTTAGTTTTTCAAGTAACTCAACTCAAACTCACTCACTCGGCATCATCAGACAGGTTTTTAGGAATATGAGAATGTCCACATTTCCAGGTATTTATAAGCTGGAATGTTTGGGCATTTACAATATCCCCTGCTCTGGAAAGAACTCTCTCGCTTGGTACTGATGTTGCCGGGACAGCAGTGGTCGCGTTAACCGTATATTTTATTTATCAATGACGGAAAAATCTGAAAGCAGTCTGTCATTTTGACAGATTAGAACAAACTCGGAACAGCGCCAACGTTTCCCCGCAGCGAGGCTCTGGTGTTATGCCGTGTTATGCATGCCCTCCAAAAGGAAATGATATAGTTTCCAAACCGTACTTTGCCGTACAGAGCAACACATGTCTGGGAGGTTTTGCTTTACACTGTGTGCGCTCCCGCGAGGAGAGACAGCAAGCGCATTTCGTGGCATCTGCAGGCAGTGGCAAGTACTTCCGGCATATGCCACAGAGGCCGCTACTCTGTGGTAGCTGTGGCAAGTACTTCCGGCATATGCCACAGATGCCACAACTTGCCGAAGCATCTGCCGCTGCTCAACGGGAGTTGCCACAAGAGGCCAGAGTAAGAGAAGGTTTACTGTAGCTGCCACTCGCCTTCCGTGGCAAATACAGCTATTTAAACCCGTATTTATCGTGTAAAATGTCGCTGTTTAGGCATGACTTTATCGAACTGATCTGTACACAGAGCTGATGATCTGTACACAGGGTTGGGTTGTAACGGAATACATGTAACGGCGTTACGTAATCAGAATACAGTTACTTTCGTAAACCTGAAGTGAATACATTTTGGAATACTTATTGGAATTATTGGTGGAAAACTTTCCTCACAAAATGTATCCTAATATTCATTACCGGCAGAACTGTGTGCACAGCGCAGCAGCATGTCTGTGAGGCCCCGCCCCCGCACGCAGATGAGAGAGAGATCTCTTTTTAAATATATTGTTAGAAACGGAGATGGTTCGATAAAACGTGTAAGATAACGTTTATGTAGCTTATGTATTTCTTTATCGAAATGATGACATTTCATAACGGGATAAAATCAAAGTGAATGGCCTGCTGCTGCTGAAGGCATGGGGCAAATATAAGTCCTTTGCCTAATTTATAAAGTAAACCTTAGCATCTCACTAGCAGTGGCAACTGCAATCAGTTACAGCTGCCCTAAGTCTGTAGCCAAGTCTAATAACACCAGTGTACACGTTGCTGTGTCAATACAGATATTTATTTGTTAATTATTTGTCTTTACTAGTCATACACCTGGTTTATCGTAGCAAGCAGTGGAAACTCCCCTCAAGAAGCGACAATTGCCCAGGGCGTTGCAACCCTCACTCGCCATATTTCATCATAAATATAGCACGTTTGTTTATTTTAGCAAACCATGCTCCAAGTAAAATTGAATAGAAATGATAATGTATAATCTTTTTGAAAAATAGAGATCGCACATCAGTCCTGTGTACAGATCAGTTCGATAAAGTCATGCCTAAACAGCGACATTTTACACGATAAATACGGGTTTTAGCTGCATTTGCCACGGAAGGCGAGTGGCAGCTACAGTAAACCTTCTCTTACTCTGGCATCTTGTGGCAACTCCCGTTGAGCAGCGTCAGATGCCTCGGCAAGTTGTGGCATCGGTGGCATATGCCGGAAGTACTTGCCACAGATACCACAGAGTAGTGGCATCTGTGGCATATGCCGGAAGTACTTGCCACTGCCTACAGATGCCACAAAATGAGCCAGGCCCTACTGCCCGCGAGGTGCATGCACACACGGCATAATAACCCCCCCCCCCCCCCCCCGTTGACAGGGTAATAAGGGATTATGACGGATCCTTATTTTTTTTTCACGATCCTGTCTGTCAAATGACAGTCTAACGCCACCTCAGTGGGACGGAGAGATATGCTTAGGCCATGGGTGACAGCAGTGGGTCAAACTGTGCATTGTCTCTCCACCTCTTCAAAAACAATACAGTTGTTGCCAAGAAGGTGAGGCTTATTGACGGAGATTTAAATATACTGTGGGTACTTGTCAATGTCTCTAGTGTGTAAATGTAGCCCTGTAAATACGATGTCCTTTTGTGTTCTGTTGTTTTATGTTCATGTTGTAACCTACTTGCTGCCATGTTGGACAGGTCTCTCTTGAAAAAGAGATCGATGATCTCAATGGGACCATCTGGTTAAATAAAGGTTTACAAAAAAAAAAAAAAAAAAGTATTTAAAAAAAAAAAAAAATCGCGTTAGATTTTGTCAGGCTCACGACGGTATTGGCACGTTTATTTACCGCGATATTCGGTATATCGTTACATCCCTAAAATATAAGATTATATGTTGCATTCATGTCTAATTGCTCTACTAACTGATTGTAATGTTTCTTCCACCACCACACTTTTATTTACTCATGTCACCCACCTGTCTTCACTCCTTTTCCACAGCTGCTACAGTGTGTACCTCCTCCCTTTCTTCAAAACATTTCACCACACCCTGTTCTCACCTTTTGTGACACACCTGACTTCCACACCTGTGTCCATACATGTTTATTTAAACCATCCCACAGCCACCGTGTCCATGCTCTCCTTTCAGAGGCAGAAACAACGCAAGAAGCTGGAGAGAGACGACAGGATGGAGGACGCTTCGGAGCAGGTGGGAACATAAAGTGCACACAGAGAGCGACAGTGCATGTGCATGAATGTCTGCTTATGTATACGTTACATTCACAAATTAAGTTTGCCGAAAAAAAGTTTTCCCTGATAATTCTTCAGAATAAAATGTTAATTCAGTGTAGGTTTTTAATAAATGGCTTTAACAGAAGATGAAGTAAAAACACATGCAGCACGAAAACATTCTTACACATCCAACAGGTGTTTCTACCAACAGGTGACTCTTAGGAAATATAATTATGTAAATCTCACTAACAATAAACGCACGATTACTCACTAATCTGAATGCAAATATGTTTTAAAGGCATTGCCAAACTCTCTCTCTTCTGTGCATGTGTACTACAGTATTAATGCCTGCTTGCATATACTTTCAATTCACAAATTGCGCAAGTTTTTCCTGATATTTCTTCAAAATAAAGTGTGAAATCAGTGCATTTTTAACTAAGATATAGTGGAAAAAAGCTTCCTGTCAATTTAAAAAAAATGTGTGTCTTCTGAAAAACCAAATGCAACATGAAGTTACTTTGTTATAAAGACATGTTGGTATAGCACTTTTCATACACAAGGTGCCGCTCCAAGTGTTCAACAATGTGGCACACGACACAAGGTGAACAGAAAACAAGAAATTCAGGACATGTCAAACTTTAGAGGTCCCGTGTCACGGCCATTTCTACTGATCATAATTCCATCGTTGAGGTCTACTGGAATAGATTTACATTGTTCACTGTTCCAAACTCACATTGGTTTCTCACAGCATCTCTGTATAGTCTGTGTATTCACTCTCTGTCCTAAACGGCTTGTTGGAGCTTCGCCCCCCCCCCCCGAGACACAGCGAAACCCAGCCCGAGCACACACACACACACACACACACACCACACACACACACACACACACACACACACACACAACACACACACACACACACACACACACACACACACACACACACACCACACACACCCGCAGCCTGGCTGGGAGTTGATGTGACTCACAGCCTCGCCGTGTCCCGCCGTCTCAGGCGACGCTGCAGCTGAGAAAAGATTGAGTGTGTGTGTGAGGCTCCGCGGACGTTACGTCACTATACTCAGGAAGAAAAGGAGAAATGTCCAACGAGGCGTTCTGGGGCAGCACAGACGGGTGTTCCTGTTCCTGTGTTAGAGTTTTACTCGCTACAGGGTGTACTTTGAGGGGTTGTGACTCTGTAGAGGACGGGTACTAACCGGACAAGCATGACATGGGACCTTTAACTGGAACAGAATATGTACATAAGACTTCAAAGAATAAAAGGAAGTAAAATAGGCAAGAGAAATAATAATTAAAAACGAATATATCAAAACATTCTTCCACATCCAACAGGTGTCTAAGTACATTCTACTAACAATAAATCACTCACTCCTCTGCTTGTTACTTGAAATGCATTTCCAAACCCTCTCTTTTGAAAACCCAATGTTCATGCTCTAGCTTTTGCCCATGTTGTTACACAACACCACTCTCAACCCCAGACTTCTCCTTCTGGGATGACTCTGCAGCAATGCTTCTCCTTTTGAACAGGAAGAGGAAGTGGCTGGCGCGGGGTCAGATAGTGACAGCGAGGAGGAATTGAAACAGGAGGAGGAGAAATGGACCGCCGTACGCCCCAGAAACAAAAGCAACTCCGAGCCAATCCCTGCTCTCGAGACAGCGGAGGGGAGGAGCCACAGCCAGCTGCCGCACCGGACCTCAGAGGAGGTGAGGGGGAGCTTATTATATAATCAATTCCTTAAAAATACAAGACATAAGTAAGTAGTGAGCCAGGCCTGTGAAACAGAGTGATGCTCCTGCAAAGTGTTCAGCCAGGGTTCAAATGTCATCTAAAGACATTCCCGTTTGGGTAACTTATGTGCTTTTATTCTATGTTTTTATTGTGTTTTTAGCACTTCTTAAAGGTAGGGTAAGAAAGAATGGAGAAACCAGCTCGAGTGCGCTAGAATTTGAAAATACACAACCGAAAAAAATCTGCCCCTTCCTCACAGAGCCCCTCCCCCAACACACTCGAACGCGCACATGACCAATGAGGGCACGAGATCAGTTTGTGCCCCGATGGAAGGCTGACAGGCAGGTAGGCCATCCAGTTACTTTAGCCGGCTCAGATGATTGGTCGTGCTTTTTACAGTACGGCTTCCACAGGTGAAATATTTGTATGTATTTATTGTCAAAGCATTTCATGTATTCATTGCTGTCGGGATGTTAAGAGTGTTTCTGAAGGGAATTACCGACCCGCCTTCAACACGTGTGGTTATTTCATTTGCTATGATTCGTATGATGTTTTAATGCTTTGTCGAGCACTTTGTCACTATGTCTGGGAAGCGCTTTATAAATACACTTGACTTACTTGACTGTCCAAACAAGATGAGCCAACACTGCAGAGCTTTTATACATTACTACACACGTATGAACACACCCTTACTGAGCATTGAGCAAATATAAATTCTTAGTAGGATTCAGTCATGTTTAGGAATGATAGCCAACGCCTTTCACATGAGTCTTGTGTCGAGTCTGACATGTTTACTGGGAACCAAGGCAACAGTGGGTTAAGATGATGCTGGAGCAGTTTGGTTGTTAGAGATATTCTTTCATGGTCAGATATTATGAAAGCAAACTCCTCATTTTGTGTCACTTATATAGTTAGGAAGTTCACCCTTATAGACAGCAATGCACTTCTATTTCTTAAGAATATTCACTGGAATGGGAAAGTGAAGAAAGTATAATACAATCCTAAATACATTTATAAAAACACGCATTCAAAACAATAAAGGAAATGTCTCTATGGAACCCTTCTTTTTCTTCTGGCATCATGTTTGCTGAAATGTTGGTAAAAAACGCAGGTAAACACAACGAGCAACAGTGAGGTCAGCAAGAATATTACGATGTGGTTATCGTGGACCCGTGGCGATAAACCAAACTTCACTGCGCTGCTTCCTGTTCTCTCAGGAGCCCGAGTGGGACGCCAGCAGTGCGTTCGTGGCCAACGCGGCGAGCCACATCAAGCTGAAAACTCTGAAGGGCAGAACCATCTCCAGAGAGAACAAGGAGAACGAGGCGAGGAGCATCCAGGTACACACACACACACACACACACACACACACACACGCACACACACACGCACACGCACACACATCTGTTAAGAGGCCACTTCAGCATATTTTATTTATTTGTCTGATGCTAGTTGTTGTTTTGCTGTCGATGTATAAATCGATCTAAAGCAGCCAAATAGCCAACATGAGACTGTGTGTTGTGATTGCAGGTGGAGAGCACAGAAGAGATGAAGAGGAAGGGCGAGTCTCTGACAGGTTAACCCATGTTCTTACTATCCCTCACACACACTGTGTATCTGTTCTCTTCACACTGTAACTCTCGTGGAGAAGATTCACATCATCAAAATGTTGAGGTAAATTCCTTACCCAATATATCGCACATTTGATACCTCATCCCATTTTGCATTCCCCCTTAACATGTGTAGAATTATGTTTAATAAAATCCTAGAGTGGAAATAAGTCCAGAAAGCTTAACGTAGTAACATATTGTGTTTGTGTGCTGGGAAAAGAAATACATTCAGGTTTCAAAGTGTTTATATTCAAAAACAGTGTCATACTGAAAATGACTTTGCAAATGATTCTATGAAATTAATTGGAGAATATTTCCTGGGTAGAAACGGGTTGGCGAGGAAATATGTGATGTTTGAGTTTAGAGCACATGTGTCTAACTCCAGGCCTGGGGGCCATCAGAGCAGCACACTGAGTTCAATGGATGCTTCCTTCTGCACGTTCTCTCACGACAGCAGGGCATGTTCGGTTTTCTCTTTGAGGGGAATAGTTTTGTTGAAGCTGTTGTTGGCCTGAGGGGAAATGTACTCATAAGAAAAGACTCTGGAGAAGCTGCAGATAGAGCCATGAGACTGAATGCAACTGATTATTTAATGTTTAATGTTGTTTTTTAGGCAATACTTTAAGCTTTGTTAGTTCCAGGTTTAATATGTGCAATAAGTTCATTTCAATAAGTTCTGCAATAAACATTGAACCAGTGCGTCCCTCCACTAGCACCCATTTCTTAGTGTTGGCCCACGGTGTGTTTGAGTTTGACCGCCCTGGGTTAGAGTGTAAATGTGTACCTGTGTGTACTCTCTCCAGTGACGGGCATCCAGATGTTCGGGCAGGCTCTGTACAGCCGGGCGGTGGACATGTTTACAGAAGCTATCTACTGTGACCCCAACGACCACAGGTCTGACCTTTGAACTCAAACACACGTCTCTGTCCTCTGTCCCCTTCAGATTCACTTTGAACAAACATGTCCCCTGTCTGTCTGTCTGGCTCAGGTTCTACGGAAACCGCTCGTACTGTTACTGGTGTCAGGAGGAGTTCTCCTCCGCCCTCTCAGACGCTTGGAGGTCCATTCAGCTGGCTCCTGATTGGCCGAAGGGGTACTTCCGTAAGGGGTGTGCTCTGATGGGGTTAAAGGTCAGCACCTGCTGTTTAACACACATATACGTTTCAACAAAAAACTTAACATTGAATTTCTGTGATTTAGCATTTGGACCTAAATTGTATTTTATTACCTCGTCCAAGGAGGTTTTGTTTTTGTTTGTTTCATCGTCTTGTTTGTCAGCAGTATCACATCAAAAACTCTCCTGGTTGTCGTAAAAACCGAATACATTTTGGACATCATTTGAATCATGGCAAAGAAAAACCCATTATGTTTCGCTTTTGTTTACATTGGCAGATAAGACATTTAGGTCTGAGTGACCCTTACATTTTCCTTTTATAAACAAACCTGGGTATAACTACAGCACCCTGTAATCCTCTACGATGTGGTGTATGTCGTTTGTCTTGTCACATTTCTAGACGCTGACGTGTGTATCTGTGTGTTTGCAGAGGTACATTGAGGCAGAGGTGGCCATGGAGCAGGTGTTGAAGCTGGATCAGAACTGCAAGGAAGCTTCCAGTAAACTGTTCACCTGTCGAATCCTGCAGCTCATGGTGAGGAGGCCCAACAATCAGCCCTGTAGCTATTGTGTGTGTGGTGATGTAAGAACACTATCAAAACAACATTTACTGTGGCAAACGTGACATGTGGCTGTTAATATAACTAGTATCAGGCTTTTTAGTTTAGATCTACAGATTAGTGCACCATTGCTGGGTGTTTCGCGTGGAGTTGATTTATTTTCACAATCTCATACCGGTTACCAATTAGTGGGAGCTGAGTGTTATCCTTGTCCACATTTTGTATCTTTTTTCAGGTCATTTAACAACATGAGGAAACTTCAATGCACTTGAGATTTTAATATATTATTTGATTGTTTTACTCTAGGAGTTGGGTTTTGAGGAAGATCAGAGTAAAGAGCTGCTGGAGAAGTTCACCACAGTTCAGGCCGTCACCACCTCACCTGAGGCCCAGAGTAAGAGCTGCAGTACCACATCTGTCCACACCTGGGCAGCATTGCTCTGTTTCACTCTGATTTAATAATCAAAGACTCAAGGTTCAAAGGTTTCATTGTTATATGCACATAAACTACAGTGTAGATATGGCAATGAAGCTCCTCCAACGATGCAACATGTATTTTTATATAATACAAATACAAATAGTGTAAGAAGTCTATATATCAGACATAGCAGGAACACATTGACAGTACATACGTAGTGACAGCAAGACTTTAAGTTATTTACTTTAACCACAAAATAATGTCTTTTTAAATGTCCCACCCTGAATTACCATGGACTCTTAAAGAAATGTTTTTGTTGCATAGTCTTGATGAATAATTACGTGATTTCTACTTCCTGTTTCTCTTCAATTCAGCTCTGAAGCAACAATCACAGCAGGACCAGAGTGGGTATGTTGTGTGGCTTTCTGTTAAAAGGACATATATAGCATCTATAATCTTTTAGTATAACATGGCATTTTGAAAATAAAAAACTATGTATTTTGAACTTGTCTCATATTCCTCTCTGTTTAACGTCCTGTTCTCTCTGCTGTCTTCCCTTCCCTCCAGGAGCTGTCACTCTCTGTGGGTCGGGAACGTTACGGTGGAAGTAACTGAAAAGGACCTCTTGGATCTCTTCAAAATGTAAAAACACTGTGTGCAAATGAAGGAATCAGCTTTTAGGACTATTGAACAACACATTCAGGCAGTCAACGAAAGTAATAGTAATCAATTGTTTTTATTATGCACACTTCTTTTGAAAAACAGTCAACGAAAGTAATAGTAATCAATTGTTTTTATTATGCACACTTCTTTTGAAAAACAGTGCTATCTAGTTAAATCAGTTCAGCTACACTAACACGCGTGACTCATGTACCCATGTTTCATTAATGGTAAAATAGCACAAACTGTAAGAGCAGCGGTAGATGTTTCTACTCCAACTGTTTTCATACTCTGTGTTTCAGAAACAGTACATCTTAATAATCAGAACAAAGGACATCACAGCTGTACAGTCACTAGGGAAGATAGAACTGTATTTAATAGTAGTAGTGGAGTAGTAGTAGTAGTAGTAGTGGGAGTAGTAGTAGTGGGAGTAGTAGTAGTAGTAGTAGTGGGAGTAGTAGTAGTAGTGGGAGTAGTTAGTAGTAGTAGTAGTAGTAGTAGTAGAGTGGGAGTAGTGTAGTAGTAGTCGTAGTGGGAGTCGTAGTCGTAGTAGTAGTAGTCGTAGTAGTAGTGGGCGTAGTAGTAGTCGTAGTGGGAGTAGTCGTAGTGTGGGAGTAGTCGTAGTAGTCGACGTCGTGGGTCGTAGTAGTCGTCGTCGTCGTCGTCGTAGTCGTCGTCGTGGGGTAGTAGTCGTCGTCGTCGTCTCGTCGTGGGCGTCAGTCGCGTCGTAGTGGGCGTCGTCGTCGTGGGCGTCGTCGTCGTAGTAGTCGTCGTGGGCGTCGTCGTCGTCGTAGTGTCGTGGGCGTCGTCGTCAGTGGGCGTAGTCGTCAGTCGTCGTCGTCGTCGTGGGAGTCGGCGTCGTCGTCGGCGTCGTCGTCGTCGTCGCCCATCGTCTCGGTTTGATGCTCTCTGTTTGCATGGTGACCGGTTTGGCGAGGTAGAGAGCCTCCGCGTTCTTCACGCGCGTTTCTGTGCCTTCGTTACTTCCAAGCCTGCCAACATGGCCACCAGAGCTCTGGAGAAGCTGCAGGTGAGAGACGGCTCTCCTTCAGAAGGACACTCATCATGGTGATGTGTCTGTGTCCTAACGGTCTGTTTCCTCCCCGTTCAGGGGGTGGAGATGGGGGGCAGCCGGCTGGTGATGAGGTACCCCGACCGCTGGATCCAGCGCACCCTGCCCCCCCCACAGAGGACCAACAGCAGCCTCAGCTCCAACTGGTCAGACCTCAGCTGAACTTAGCCGCCACAGGGTAACAAACAACTGACTCATAGCATGTAGCAAGGGACCCCACTCCGATTCCAAAGATTCAAGATTTTTTGAATTTTCTTTTTCCAAATCAAAAATATTTGTATTTAATTTCGACAATGTATAAGCAGTGTTTTGTCATATAGTAATGGTAAACATAATATATGCCAATACAATGAGCCATTGGTCTGTGCTGATTGTATGTACAAAAGAAAAGAAAACAACAAGAAAAACACAAACAAACAATACAACGACTAAAGTAATCCCCTACGTTCACTGCCAGTGATCCTTATGTCCCTTACACACCAAACCGATTTTGGCCGTCGATAGATGTCGATAAATGTCTGGCCGTCGATGAGCGTCGTGTCGCCCTACTCAGATTGGTGTGTCCCGCCGCCCCGTCGTGTCTTTTCGGCCGTGCCGACACCTTCGGCCGCCGATTCGACATTGAATTGGTAGACTGTCGGCTAAAGAAATCACTCTGATTGGCTATTCAGCTTAGCGAATCAGTGTATCACGCAGTCTGTCTTCCGGTTGTTGAGTCTTTTGAACGACGAATACACACTACCACCGCCGCCTGCTGGTAAGGAGAGTTATGTGCCACTCACGCATGCGCAGTTCGTAAGTGCTAATTGGCCGTCGGCTGAAGTCTTTGCGGTGTGTTCCAGTGCGACTGTTGGCCAAGACGCAGGAGACGTGAGGCGACACAACAATAGGGTTGGGTACCGAGAACCGGTTCAGGTTCGGAACCGGTTCCAACATTTCGATTCCAATGGCATCATTTAGAAATGTGAATTTCGGTTCCGCTTTTCGAAGCCTGAGGAATGTTTCTCGCCGCTCTCCGTAGCCTACTGTATGACTGCGGCGAGGCGGGAAATGTAGCGTTGTACCTACACTTCCTACAGCGTAACCTGAGACCAGGGCCGGCCCGTCGCACTGGCATTATAGATGTTCGCCTAGGGCGCCAGATCTGGGAGGCGCTGCGCTGGCAGCTCTGGGACCGTTGGTGCTCATCCTAATTTTTGGCCTTCATGTAACAACATTCATAATAAGTAAATGTAACACCCTTTTCATCCCGGTTACAATTTTCATTTCCCCTGTACGATGGGCGCTGTAAGTGATGAAAATGGGGATGTTGGCTTATCTGGCAACCGCAGCTCACAGCCAAGTGCGAGGGAGCGAGGGAGAAAGGGAGGGCGCTGTTGTTATTAGTATCTGGTGCTAGCTGCTCTAACGGAAGAAGAAGATGTTTCTACAATGATGTGGAGGAGAGTCCTCTCCAGTCAGACTGAGGCTGATAACTTCAGCTCAGTGAGGTAAGGACTCTGAGTGTTTAGATAGTTCACTTCAGTCTAAGTTATCTCAGTGGGTCTCAAACGGCTTGATCACAATTTACGTAAACACATATTTCCAAGGCTCTCCTTTATAATTATTGGGATAAAACAGGTTTGAATCATTCCAATGTATACTATAGGACAGTAAACCAGCCATATCGTTTTTAAACTGGAGAGATACAAAAATATGCATAAATAAAATAGTAAAATAAGATATGAATGAACAACAAACATAAAATACGTTACATGTATTTGTTATTGGCTATGGTAGGTTACTGGTTATGCTCACATACTTATTTAATTATTCAAATGTAAACCGATCTTTTTCATATGGGTGTTTAGAGTTGTACCCCCTAGATCTAGTCTCTAGTAATTCTGCTTAAAGTGCACCAGATTGAAGCATTTTACTTCAAAATGAAAACATTTTCTTCCCGGTATGCCTGAGAGGCAGATATGCTGGTTTTTCTCAAAAAGAACTGTTCTTAAAAGTTGGACTGTTGCACTGTTGTAGCTTCAGTGGTTCTCAGGTTACAGTTACATAGCAGTGAATATAAACAGACTGATTAATGTGAATATTACTTTAAACTAACCTGTGTACAAGTTTCTCGAATAAATGTAATTTTTTTGGTGGAAGAAGCATGTAACATTTTTTTTTACCCTGCCCCTCAAAGAACTGGAATCGGAATCGAACCGTTAAGAACCGGAATCGAAAAGTAGAATCGGAATCGTGGAAATTCAAACGATACCCAACCCTACACAACAATCGTGTTCCGTCGGGACGTGTTCTGTGGTGTCAGTTTGGTGTGTAGGCCCTTTAGAGTCGTTTAAAGGCCCTGAAACACCAGCAGTCACCAGAGAACTCGCCGACGCCGACTGCTGCGTTGGCGTGTTCTCTGCGTCTTGGCCATGTCTCTCACTGGAGCCATAGACTGGAACACACCGCAAAGACTTCAGCCGAGCACGTACGAACTGCGCATGCTTGAGGGGCAATAACTCTCCTTACCAGCAGGCGGCGGGTAGGTGGTGTGTATTCGTCATTCAAAAGAGGCAACAACCGGAAGGACAGACTGCGTTGATACACTGATTCGCTAAGCTGAATAGCCAATCAGAGTGATTTCTTTGTCCGACTGCCTGTGGCCGACGCACGGCCGATTCAACATGTTGAATCGGCCGTGCGTCGGCCATGAAAGGCCAAATAAGGCGTGTCACAGCCGACGGTGCGGGACATACCAAATTGAGTTTGGGCGACAGGACACACTTCGTCGTCCGACTAACGAAAAACTGCCGATTTCGGCCTGGTGTGTCAGGGCCTTAAAGGTTCAGAGAAAATGTTAATCAGAATCATTCGAATTCACTTGTCCCACAGCGGGGACATTAACATTGTCACAACATATTAACCCTCTATTGTCTTTGTTCCCCCCCCCCCCCCCTTACTTTGGTGTTCGCGGTCAAATTAGACCGGTCCTGTTTCAACTGCTATTACATTAACACAAAAACCATTAATCATCACCAACTTTCATTGAACACCCTTTCCAACTGTACATATTGTATCAGAGTACTGGTATACATGAAAAACTGCAATAAATATACAAAGAATAGACACTGAACATGTATTGCGTGTGCCACGTGTGATCCATGTGGGGGGAGGGGCACATAAGAGCGGGAAATGTATCTGTGTGTGTGTGTGTGTGTGTGTGTGTGTGTGTGTGTGTGTGTGTGTGTGTGTGTGTGTGTGTGTGTGTGTGTGTGTGTGTGTGTGTGTGTGTGTGTGTGTGTGTGTGTGTGTGTGTGTGTGTGTGTGTGTGTGTGTGTGTGTGTGTGTGTGTGTGTGTGTGTGTGTGTGTGTGTGATCCGGATGGTTACTAATTCCTTTTCTTTATTTCTTTATTATTTTTGACCGGGAACACCATGGTGTTTCAAAGTTGACTAAATCATCCACAATTCAATGAAAGTGTTGATCAGCAATTCTATATGTTCAAATGTGTCCTGTGAAGGATATCATAAAGCCTTAATGCAATCGAATGTAAAACAAAAAAGTTATGACTGATGAAAATAGTAAATCTGTCAGATTTAACCCGAAGACAACAGGAGGGTTAAATAAAGAGGCAAGCAGATCGCTCTGAGGGAAAATTGAGATCCACACATGCTCAAAACCCCCAAAAGCATTTATAATAAATGTAATGTTCCTGTGACCGTGATGCAGGTCCAGACGGTGTGTCCCTATCGCCGGAGACGAGTGCTTCTACTGGCGGACCACGGGCTTGTTTCTATGGCGACAAGTGCCGCTTAAAACACATACCGGACCATCAAGGTCGAGACAAAAAGGACATGGCAACCGTAACTGTCCCAACACAACCCTAAACCAAAGAAGGAAGAGGATTAGGAACACTGACAGCTGAATGTGTGAGGAAGAGAGGCACATTATGGTATGTTCAGGGACACGTGACTGAAGGATTTCACAGAGACAAACCTGCTGAAATTCAACACAACACTTCTGATGTAGGAACTCTTTGAAGGGATTAAATGCGATGATGAAACACGGAGACCCTGCTCTGTGAGGAATATTTCATCCAGAGGATCTCAAAGGAAAACTTTTGGAAACACGATCGACACAAAGCTGAGTGACTTTATCTCCTTAACACCACTGTTGCATTGCTTTAAGGTCAAGACAGGTATTTTCTTAGCTTTTCAATAAATGGTTTTAATTATGTGGACAAAGCAATAAACAAATGAAAAAATGGAATTATATGTTTTTTTGTGTTCACTCAACATCTCAATAGTTTAAAGTAGTTTCAATCCTAACTTCTACATCAGGAATTGCAAGAATCTCGCAGCTGTTATGATTCTGCAATGAATGTGGAACAAAATGAGTTAACTAATGCTAACTAATGCAGAGGTCACATACTAATCTGTTGGTGCTTTGTCAAAGTGTTAAGCTACCCTCCAACTGAAGTTACCCTCCAACAGGAAGTACCCTCCAACTGAAGTTACCCTCCAACTGGAAGTTACCCTCCAATGAAGTTACCCTCCAACTGGAAGTTACCCTCCAACTGGAAGTTACCCTCCAACTGGAAGTTACCCTCCAACAGGAAGTTACCCTCCAACAGGAAGTTACCCTCCAACTGAAGTTACCCTCCAACTGAAGTTACCCTCCAACAGGAAGTTACCCTCCAACTGAAGTTACCCTCCAACGAAGTTACCCTCCAACAGGAAGTTACCCTCCAACTGAAGTTACCCTCCAACTGAAGTTACCCTCCAACTGAAGTTACCCTCCAACTGAAGTTACCCTCCAACAGGAAGTTACCCTCCAACTGAAGCTACCCTCCAACAGGAAGTTCCCCTCCAACTGAAGTTACCCTCCAACTAGAAGTTACCCTCCAACAGTAAGGCTCAATTCCCAAACCACCCGCTACACACTTACCCCTCCGTTTGCGAGTTTTGCGCGGAGGGTCCTCCACATTAAGTGCTGTTCCAACCCAACGAGTGTGAAGGGGGAGTGGGTTATCAAGCCCTCTAACAGCGAGTCTGCATCGGTGGCTGACTGGAGACCGGACTCAACGCTGTGTGTGTCCGTCAGGAAACACGCTGTTTACAAACAGTTCCGTGGAAACATTCATTGATAAACTGCACAGCAAGAGCCATTTAATATCTTCATACAGATGTTAACAACTTGATGGTTACCTCGTATTTGTTTAAACTTAGGATCATTTACTCATGTCTAGTCTAGAAAACGGTAAAAGTTGTGTATATTTACATGGACTTTTTTCTAAAACTAAGCAGCTTATAAACATCAGATTTTAAAACAAAAATATGTTTTTGTTTTGTTATTTTCAATCCAAGAGATGCTGATTTGAAACCGTTGTTACAAAACATTACGGCATTTCCTGTTTCAGCTGGAGAGGGGAGTTTGTCCCAAAGCTTGCCACTGTATTTGCACCCTCCACCTGAAAGAAGGGAGCCTCAGGCCCAATTCCAAACCATACCCTACCCACTCCCACTCTGTGACGGAGTGAACTCCGTGGAGTGACACTCGCAGCTCAACGAGGCTCCTCCTGTCAGATGGAGGTAAACAGCGGCAGGCTTTGGGACGGCCTCCCCTCTCTCCGGCAGGAACAGGAAATGCCGTAACTGTATTTAACAACGGTTTCAAATCAGCATCTCTGAGACAAAATGAATAACTCAAATAAAACTCCAAACATCTTTAATTGTGAACTGTTTGTAAACGGCGTGTTTCCTGACGGACACACACAGCGTTGAGTCCGGTCAGGTAGAGACCGGTCTCAAGTCACCACCGATGCCAGACTCGCTGTTTGAGCGCTTGATAAACCCACTCCCCCTCCACACTCGTTGGTTTGGAACAGCACTTCATGTGGAGGACCCTCCGCAGGAACGCGCAACGGAGGGGTAAGGTGTAGGGCGTGGTTTGGGATTGGGCCGAAGTTACCCTCCAACAGGAAGGCCCAATTCCAAATCACACCCTACCCACTCCGTGACGCAGTGAACTCCGTGGAGTGACGCTCGCAGCTCAACGAGGCTCCCTCCTGTCAGATGGAGGGAGTACACACAGCAGCAAGCTTTGGGACGGCCTCCCCTCTCTCCGGAAGAAAACAGGAAATGCCGTAACTGTATGTAACAACGGTTTCAATCAGCATCTCTTTGACAACACAATCATTTATTACGTCTGGCTGCCATTTTTCTTTACATGTTCTTGTTGATTTGTCAAAGAGTTACAATAACACCTAATCCAGTGGTACTTGCAGACATTGCATTCTCCCGTCCTTTGTTGTGTTTTATAATTTGACGCTTTGCTATTCTACGTATAAATAGTAACAACGTATAGAAACGGTTTTACATTTAATCTGAAACTTCACAACCGGATTGACAAAAAACACGTCTTCAAATAGTATTGTCCCCATGTTTTAGGGTGGTTTATATACAAAGATCTCTTAAGTTTTGTTTTCTTGAAACGGAAAGCCGTGCAAGTTTGAAAACACTGCCAACCACAATCAACACACCCCGACCACATCCTTCATACGTTGATGCACATTATTCGCTTCCGTCCACACGATATACCTGATCATGTGTTTTAACAGACACGAGAGCAGCAGCTATGGGACCATCAGCAGCAACCGGTGGATTTGTTGTCTTCTTTCTCTCCGTGTCAGGTACTGTACATCGACTCTACACTTATTTAGAGCCTTTCTCACACTAACTCTGATCCTTTGAAGATGTCGAGAGGAGGATTGGTTTGAAATCTAACTTTCTAGATTGAATCAGAATCAGAATACCTTTAGTCCCACAGAGCGGAAATGTGCAGCGTCACCGCAGAGAAAGAGCCACAGACAGCTTAGTGGTGCATATCTTACATGCGTTAAAAAAGTACTAAGTTATAATATAACAAACAATATGCTAAAAAGTTACATAATTTTCAAAGATACAGATCAAAAACAAATCAAATCCTGTAGCAGTTCTTAGGATTTAGCAGCCCGGTATATATTACAGTTATTAAAGATGGTATATGTATATAAAGTATATATTGCACATAGGTTGATGGTGTTTAACAGCAGCAAGTTACACAATTTATGTGGGGCGGTGGTGGCGAAGTCGATAGGACTTGGCTTGGCAAATGAAGGTCACCAGTTCAAGTCCCGGCAAGACCAAGTGCTACTGAGGTGTCCCTGAGCAAGGCACCGCTCCCCACACTGCTCCCCGGGCGCCGTTCAAAATGGCAGCCCACTGCTCCTGACACAGGATGGGTCAAATGCAGAGAAACTATTTCCCCACGGGGATTAATAAAAGTCCTTCTTAATCTTAATTTACAAAATACAAGATACCTTGTAACGGTTTAGCAGCCAGGTATAAATGACACAGTTATTAACGTCATATATATATAGCACATACTGGTTTGTATTTAGCAGCAAGGGGTGTTATAGTGTGTGGAGGTGTGTGGAGGGTCTACTGGGGGCAGTGCTGGTTGTAAAGTCTGCTGCAGGAAGGAAGGACCTGCGGTATCTCTCCGTGTGACAGCTGGGGTGCAGCAGCCTGTCGCTGAAGGTGCTGCACAGTGAGGACAGGGGGTCCTGGAGGGGTGGGACAATGAGATGAAGTGAAGTGTGATGCACTTGTCCTTCTGTTTCAGTGTGTTACACCTCACTGTATCCTTTCACCTGGAAAAGGCACTTTTATCTAATTCCAATGCCGGCGCAGTGTCCTCAATCCTATTCTATGGATGTATCAATCTACACGTTTGACGATGGACAACAACTAAACAAGTGGATTTTGTGATCCTTTCTGATCCATAAAGATGGGCCTCTTTTCAAGTGTTGTGTAATATGTTAGAGCAACCTCCATACGATGTGAACGCAGCAGCGTGACTGCATCATGTAAACCAACATGAACACATGCAGTGTCTTCCTTCAAATGTTATGTTGTATTTATGGAAACCAAGCTATTCAAAGACAGAACAAATCTATGACAACTGCTCTGCTTTAAGGTGGCCTCATCTGTAAGGTATGCAGGATATGGGGTTGGACTTTTAGTGTTGCGTAACCTGGTTTAACTTACTGATTAAAATGTAACAATATAGTCTGAAAAGTCTGACCTTCAGCCCAAAGTCGCCAACAACAAGCTTTACATTTTTGTCACCTCATAGTTACAAGGATCTAAGAATGTCATCCTCCAGGAGAAACTATTATATTTTGTATTAAATGATGAATTGAGCTTATAATATTTAGATGTCGTCATCACAAGCCCAACCCGAGACAATTCCTTGTAGAATATAGTCACTGATGTGTGAAGTGAGAACATTTTAAGAAACAAATATAGTTTGTGTTATAATACATGTTTTAATTCGACAACGTAAATCCCCGTGTTGCTTTCTAGCTCCAGTTCAGCAGAAATCAACGTGACGTCAAGTCTGCAAACCACACACACACACACACACACACACACACACACACACACACACACACACACACACACACACACACACACACACACACACACACACACACCACACACACACACACACCACACACACACACCACACACACACACACACACACACACACACACACACACACACACACACACACACACACACCACACACACACACTGTCTGAGTCTACGCTGAGGAACAGACAGGAAACAGGCTGTGGTGCAAAAAGATTCTTTGCATGCTCAGATATTTCTTTGTTTTTGTCGTGATAGGTTTTGACGTAAGAGGAATAAACAAGCATCATTTAGGTCAGTGATCCCAACCCGTTATCCATCACTGAGAAAACTGTCCACCGAAGACTAAGTGATGCATTTTATGGAAATGTCCCTTATTTATTCAATGCATAACCATGACAACCGAATGATCTGTACAACCCAACTATGAGCAGAATAAAGGCAAGTCTGTGAAGTGCAGTTACATATTTCCTGCCAATATTGCATCATGTAATAAGTATTATGCAAACTCCACTTCTCCATGTCTCTTCTACATCAACATGTGTCCCCTCTTCTCCATGTCTCTTCTACATCAACATGTGTCCCCTCTTCTTCATGTCTCTTCTACATCAACATGTGTCCCCTCTTCTTCATGTCTCTTCTTCATCAACATGTGTCCCCTCTTCTTCATGTCTCTTCTACATCAACATGTGTCCCCTCTTCCTCATGTCTCTTCTACATCAACATGTGTCCCCTCTTCTTCATGTCTCTTCTTCATCAACATGTGTCCCCTCTTCTTCATGTCTCTTCTACATCAACATGTGTCCCCTCTTCTTCATGTCTCTTCTACATCAACATGTGTCCCCTCTTCCTCATGTCTCTTCTACATCAACATGTGTCCCCTCTTCTCATGTCTCTTCTACATCAACATGTGTCCCCTCTTCTTCATGTCTCTTCTACATCAACATGTGTCCCCTCTTCTTCATGTCTCTTCTACATCAACATGTGTCCCCTCTTCTTCATGTCTCTTCTACATCAACATGTGTCCCCTCTTCTTCATGTCTCTTCTACATCAACATGTGTCCCCTCTTCCTCATGTCTCTTCTACATCAACATGTGTCCCCTCTTCCTCATGTCTCTTCTACATCAACATGTGTCCCCTCTTCTTCATGTCTCTTCTACATCAACATGTGTCCCCTCTTCTTCATGTCTCTTCTACATCAACATGTGTCCCCTCTTTCTTCATGCTCTCTTCTACAATCAACATGTGTCCCCTCTTCTTCATGTCTCTTCTACATCAACATGTGTCCCCTCTTCTTCATGTCTCTTCTACATCAACATGTGTCCCCTCTTCTCAGTCTCTTCTACATCAACATGTGTCCCCTCTTCCTCATGTCTCTCTACATCAAACATGTGTCCCCTCTTCCTCAGTCTCTTCTACATCAACATGTGTCCCCTCTTCCTCATGTCTCTTCTACATCAACATGTTGTCCCCTCTTCCTCATGTCTCTTCTACATCACATGTGTCCCCTCTTCTTCATGTCTCTTCTACATCAACATGTGTCCCCTCTCCTCATGTCTCTTCTACATCAACATGTGTCCCCTCTTCTTCATGTCTCTTCTACATCAACATGTGTCCCCTCTTCTTCATGTCTCTTCTACATCAACATGTGTCCCCTCTTCTTCATGTCTCTTCTACATCAACATGTGTCCCCTCTTCCTCATGTCTCTACTACATCAACATGTGTCCCTCTTCTTCATGTCTCTTCTACATCAACATGTGTCCCCTCTTCTTCATGTCTCTTCTACATCAACATGTTCCCCTCTCTTCATGTCTCTTTACATCAACATGTGTCCCTCTTCTTCATGTTCTTCTACATCAACAGTGTCCCCTCTTCTTCATGTCTCTTCTACATCAACATGTGTCCCCTCTTCCTCATGTCTTCTACATCAACATGTGTCCCCTCTTCCTCATGTCTTCTACATCAACATGTGTCCCTCTTCATCTTCTACATCAACATGTGTCCCCTCTTCTTCATGTCTCTTCTACATCAAACATGTGTCCCCTCTTCTTCATGTCTCTCCTACATCAACATGTGTCCCCTCTTCTTCATGTCTCCTCTACATCAACATGTGTCCCCTCTTCCTCATGTCTCTTCTACATCAACATGTGTCCCCTCTTCTTCATGTCTCTCCTACATCAACATGTGTCCCCTCTTCTTCATGTCTCCTCTACATCAACATGTGTCCCCTCTTCCTCATGTCTCTTCTACATCAACATGTGTCCCCTCTTCTTCATGTCTCTTCTACATCAACATGTGTCCCCTCTTCTTCATGTCTCTTCCACATCAACATGTGTCCCCCTCTTCCTCATGTCTCTTCTACATCAACATGTGTCCCCTCTTCCTCATGTCTCTTCTACATCAACATGTGTCCCCTCTTCCTCATGTCTCTTCTACATCAACATGTGTCCCCCTCTTCCTCATGTCTCTTCTACATCAACATGTGTCCCCTCTTCCTCATGTCTCTTCTACATCAACATGTGTCCCCTCTTCCTCATGTCTCTTCTACATCAACATGTGTCCCCTCTTCTTCATGTCTCTTCTACATCAACATGTGTCCCCTCTTCTTCATGTCTCTTCCACATCAACATGTGTCCCCTCTTCCTCATGTCTCTTCTACATCAACATGTGTCCCCTCTTCCTCATGTCTCTTCTACATCAACATGTGTCCCCTCTTCCTCATGTCTCTTCTACATCAACATGTGTCCCCTCTTCCTCATGTCTCTTCTACATCAACATGTGTCCCCTCTTCCTCATGTCTCTTCTACATCAACATGTGTCCCCTCTTCTTCATGTCTCTTCTACATCAACATGTGTCCCCTCTTCCTCATGTCTCTTCTACATCAACATGTGTCCCCTCTTCTTCATGTCTCTTCTACATCAACACGTGTCCCCTCTTCTTCACGTCTCTTCTTCATCAACACGTGTCCCCTCTTCTTCATGTCTCTTCTACATCAACACGTGTCCCCTCTTCTTCACGTCTCTTCTTCATCAACACGTGTCTCACTGCATTCTGAATAATAATAGCACCACAAACTATGTTTTAATTAAAAAGGATACATTATTAGTTTTAAACCACATCATTAACTTAAATTAATTAATTAGTGTTTATCTCCACTTGGAAACAAGCACCAGAGAAAGCCTCATCTGACCACCTGCGCCGTCTAAATCACACAGAAACAAACTGAGCACAGGCAGACCGCGCCGCGTAAAAACACAGCTGATTGCGCAACAGCACTCTCGCAAAGTGCGACACCAGATCAAGTAAATAAACACAATAAACATACCAACGGCGTCTCCGGAGCCTCACACACTCTGTCGCCTGGTTCTCTCTCCGTGGAGGACAAGAGACCGGCCATCACAAAACTCCGCCCCTTTTGTAGCCGTGTTGCCGGAAGCGGCATTCATATTTTTTCCACAGCTCGCTTCTGAAAAGTAGCCCACGCTATCCAAAATCAACAAATACCCTCTCCTGGTATTGAACAATACTATAATAGTAATAATAATAGTCTAAATGAAAACACATACTTATTTATTAGTCCGTTTTTCAGATATTATTACATATTGACTTTCGTCTCGACACAGATTCTCTCTCTTTTTGATCCATTTCTATAAAAACCTGTCTGAAAATGAGCTGATCAGATGTTGGCCACTTTGTGATGTCATAATGTTTTTTTGGCTTGTGTAACCATTAGCCAATCAGCAACCAACGTACCCCCTATCACCTGAATCTCCTCCTAGGGGCGTGGTCCTTATTTTCATCTAAAGCAGGGATGGGCAAATGGCGGCCCGTACCTCCTCTTTTTGCGGGCCTCAGATTCATTTATAAAAAACATAATTAATAAAAAAAACAATGTCTGGGTTAGTGTTCATGACTTCATGTGTATGTCATCTTAATCTCAACACACACATTTTCCGTGCTTTCCAAAAGTGTAAAATAGTTGTATTCCACTGTTTAATAACCTGTTCAATACAAACATGCCACTTGTAAAAATGAAATATCATTTCTGTGAACTGATATTTGTTTAGTGAGCTTATTAGAGGATGTTCCCATTTTTTGGGGATGTTCCCTTTGATTGTAAAATGTCAATGAAGATGTCAGACTTAGTATATTTGTTAATAATTACATACAACACATGGAATTCGTGTGTGTGTGTGTGTGTGTGTGTTCCAAGTGAATCTGCGGCCCCCTGGTGGCCAGTATATCAATGATGTGGCCCTCACCACCATCAAAGTTGCCCATCCCTGATCTAAAGTAACAGACAGAGAATCAGCACTTTTGAAACAGAGGGGATTATGGGTAATGCTGCAATGATCTGTTTGGTGTTTCAGCCAATCAGAGACAGACTCTGGATATATCTGAGACCTGTGATGTATTGATGAAAAGAGTATCAGGGGACCTTTAACAGCCATCTAGTACCCTTTTCCTTTTCTTTCCAGTTAGAGAGGCCGATCACAGCCTTGCTGACCATGACAGCAGAGAGCAAACAGGAAGTCATATTTCCAGTTTACATCCAGACCATCCGGAAGGTAGGTTTCAAATTGCATTAAAACAGAAAGCAGAACAGTTTAACGGACTCAAACACCCTGTATTGAAATTCCTTTCATTGCACAGACGCACCGAGGTCACACATTGGGATAACGCTCGGTTTCCTCCTGTTCGTCATCATCATCCTCTCTGCCTATCTGCGGACTCGGTGAGCTTTACTATGACGATACTAACTAACACTAACAATTCAGCAATTATAATAAAATGTTTTAATTGTATTTGTTTTTTCACCACAATTATCAAGAAGATACAGTTTGACCAATCAACGGCGCCAGCTCAGACAGAGGCTGGACAGCATAGCACAGGTGAGAGGAAGAGTTGAACGATGTATGCTCAATGGCTGTGGAACATTTACTGAGTTGGTCTGAGTCGGAAAATACATATCACATATCTCAGCAATGAATTGTAATATGTTTGATATTCTGAGACCTGACTCTAGCTATTTAATTGAACTCTTCACATCTTAAACTGCACTGTAACTTTTATTCATGTATTTTATTATCTTTGATTTTTAATGACTGTTTTTAAACGCCATTTTCTTAATGTCTTTCATTTTTGTAAGGCACGTTGAATTGCCTTGTGTTGAATGGTGCAATATAAATAAACTTGCCTTGCCTTATCAATTGTATTTATATAGCACTATATTGTAATTTACACATTTATCTCAGGGGGATTTACAGGCATGCTAAACTGTGAACATTATAACATGTTCCCTCTCTTGTTTCAGACCCTGCCGCCGACCAATCACCTGACCCGTATCATTCGTACACGCTGGCGTGCTGAATGCTCATCGATTTGAGAACAGTTTTTATTCCCACAGCAACATTGGAAATACAATTATTGTTATGAATGCAAATCTTTCAGCCTGTCTTCATTTTTTCAAGAGAGGCTTGTCGGTGTGTTGCACAAAGTCTAACTTAGTCATACTTCCTGCTCTCTCACAGTGAAGACACTTTCTGCCTGCTCTCGCCTCTGCTTAATTTTTCCGCAGAAGAATTCTTATTTATCTTCAAGCGCCGGCTCCTGAACATTTATTAATACATTTTTGTTGATTATTATTTAAACACTTTTACGATCACCTCAGTCCAATTAACTATTTGTGTCTCACACAGCACTGTAACTTTATAAATGTATTTTATCTGTCTAATTTAAGCATGTTTTTTAAGAATGACAAATAGTCAGAATTTTGAGGAAAAAGTCAGAATTCTGAAAATGTTTCCCAAAATAAAATATTCTGACTTCCAAACTGAGCTAAACATCTGAAGTCTCACGATTGGTCCGATATCGACAACGTGCCACATGTGGTCCTAATCCATTTTTGTAAAATTGAATAACAGAGCTGGATACAAAAAAAAGAATTCAACCTGAAACTACTTTTGATGTACTTATTTTTAGTTAGCAAAGAAATAAACCTAATAATTCATTCAAATTGTATGGGAGAGGATAAGGACATCATGTGAACATTTTCGGTTGACAAAAAACGTTCTGATATTGAAAAAAGTGAGAATTCTGAGAAAATGTTAAGAACATTCAGAATTCATCTGAGAAAAAGTCAGACTTTTTCGAAAAATTGTATTCTGAGAAAAACAGTTGTTTTTGTTGAAGAAAGTCAAATCTGAATTTTGTGAAAAAGTATAAATTCACAGAATTCCCAAAAAAGTCAGACTTTTTAGAAAAATGTTATTCTGAGAAAAAGTCATCATTTGGGGAAAACGTTTTTTTTCCAAGAAAAAGTCAAATTGTGAAAAAGTCAGAATTTTGTGAAAGAAGTGAAAGTCTGACTTTTTAGAGAAATGTGATTCTGAGAAAAAGTCAGAATCTTAACGGTTAGAAACTCTGAAATGCTTCTTTACCTGAAGTGGTCCAGTTTTTTTAATGCATTATTTCTGAAGGACATTACAAATACCAATGATGTTTATTACACACGGCATCTATCTGTCCGTCCTGGGAGAGGGATCCCTCCTCTGCTGCTCTCCCTGAGGTTTCTCCCATGTTCCCTTTAAACTGTGGGTTTTCTCCGGAAGTTTTTCCTTGTACGATGTGAGGGTCTAAGGACAGAGGGTCTGAGGACAGAGGGTCTAAGGACAGAGGGTGTTGTATTGTCATACTGATATTCTGTACACACTGTGAAGTCCACTGAGACTAACATTTGTGATATTGGGCTAAATAAATAAACATTGATTGATGATTGATTGATTGATTTATACTGATCTGAAAATGAATAAGATTTAACATTTTCTGTCAGAATCTTAAGGGTTTACTGGAAAAAATATTTATTAAGGCAACCATTAAACTAATGCATGTCTTTCTGCATTTCTAGATAAAACTATAATAATAATATTTATTGTAGTCATAATTGTGACGCTGCTGGCTCTGATCCTGACAGCTGTTCTTCTTCTGTGTTGTTGCAGGAGGTAAATAATTTCACCTTTAAATAATTTGTCTTTGTGGACATAACGTAAAACCTACCTTACATCTCTCAGTTCTGTCCTTTTTTGTAAGGCAATTAATAGCGTTGTAAGACTAAGATAGATTTATTTTCAAGATTTCTAAATCATAAATTGTTTTTGACAAACTAAATCCAGGAAGAAGAACACTCTGGACTCTCCCAATGAAGCGAATGACTCTGTGCACAGTGTGAAGGTTAGAGAATCATGAAAGGTGGTTTATTAAACGTATAACGCATTTCTAGATCAAATCTAACAGAAGGCCTGTTTTAAATTGAGTCATGTTGTCGTTGCTCCCCATCAGCTGGACTCTGGTCCTGAGTACCAACATGTCTCAGGCTTCGAGTCCATCTCAGCAGCACAGACTGAAGACTCTGAGCAACAGGAAGAGCTAATGTGAAGCATCACATGTTACACCATGCACTGTTTATTGTAAACATCTCAAAGACACCTCACCAGACGGCACACTTCACATGTTGCAGTGGCTGATTGGAAGAAACCGAGAGCTTCTCTAATAACTTTTGCTACTTTGAACATCATTTCAGTCCCCTCTCACTCCTGCAGGAGGCGCCACTGTGCAGAAAGACAAAAATGTTTCTGAACAGGTAAATATATTTGGCAAGCCGAAAGCACTGAGTGAACAACACAGCTTTCACAGGTTGGAGAGGAAAGAGCAGAATAGGTGTTAGGAGATGGAGAAAATCAAATCAAGTGTTATTTATGTAGCACATTTATAAACGATTTTTGGTGGAGCCAAAGTGCTGTACATATAATAAAAATAGCCTACAGTAGAGACACTTTACAGCAAATACAACAGCACAGATTGTTCAGAATATCAGTATGAGAAAAACGACACCCTCTGTCCTTAGACCCTCAGACCCTCTGTCCTTAGACCCTCTGTCCTCAGACCCTCTGTCCTTAGACCCTCACATCGTACAAGGAAACTCTTCCAGAGAAAACCCACAGTTTAAAGGGAACATGGGAGAAACCTCAGGGAGAGCAGCAGAGGAGGGATCCCTCTCCAGGACGGACAGACGTGCAATAGATGCCGTGTGTAAATCCAAGAGATTATACATTTTACAGCATATAGACCGAATGTTAGGAAATGCATGTGTCTGTAATAAGAAGATGAATCCACGAGGATGTCAGCTACAATCCTGTGGAAGCCATCAGGGAAGCAGCATGACGAGACCCAAGGCAGGACCGCAGAGACAGGTTCAGCCACGACCCGAAGTCCACGACTTAATCCAGAACTCAGGATAGAGGATCCAAGACACAGGACTACAGCAAGAGGATCAGCCTCGACTCCGGATCCCGGCGTAGATATAGATAGATAGAAAGATTTGGTTTATCGGCACAAGAGAATACACAGCCACAGACAGAGAGGGGAAAGGTCATTGGATAAAAGTTATTCTTGATAACCCTCTAGAAAGATCTCATGAACTTCCCCACTCAATCTATCAAGACCCGAGCAGTTCTATTAGATATAGGATAAGAAACAGAGAGAGGGAGCACAACAACCTATCTCTTCGTCAGATGCACTCCCCCGCTTATCTAAGCGACTCTGTACCCCGTTACCCTCTACAAGGCCATAGACCAGCAGAGGGAAAATGGGGGGTGGGTAAGGGTTTTTAAGAATAAACCGCAAGGGTCTAAAGGGAAAAAATATGAAATATAAGGTACTATATTTTAAGTAATCCTATCTACTATTCCTATATTCGAATAATGTATAAACTATTTTAAAATACTTTATGAAATCCTATGTTATGTTATAAATATTAAAATAAAGAACTAAGTAAATAACTAAATGAATAAATAGATAATTAAACAAAAGCCAGAGAGAAAAAGTGAGTTTTAAGTGTTGATTTAAAAACCCCCAGGGTCTGGGCCGACCTCGCATGGAGGGGCAAAGTATTCCAGAGCCTAGGGCCAGCCTCGGGTTGTAAGCCTGGTCTTAGGCACGATCACCAGCAGCTGATCAGCCGACCTTAAGGCTCTGCCTGGGGTGTAGCGATGGAGGAGTTCGGCTATATAGGCAGTAGTGTTGTCACGATACCAACATTTTCGTTTCAATACCAATACCAAGTCAAGAATTGCGATTCCGATTCTTTTTCTTTTATTATTTTCATGATAAATACAATTGTAGTTTATCTGTTAGCCTAAGTGTTTTCTTACAACATGGTCACTTCTTTATACTTGAGTTTATGTGATTTATTTGATAGTTAACTTTATATTTTATTAACATGTAATAGTAGGCTACAGTAATATAAATAATTATTGACAAAATGTATACATTGCAGATGTTAGCCACATTGGTAAGTTAGCTAAAAAGATAGCCTTCCTGACACTAAAAACAAACACAAATAACAGACACATCTCTAATAAAGGACTAGTGAATCAGCAACACATTCAAAATAGTCATTAAAAAGCAAAGAGAATAAAATAAACATGCTTATATAGAAGAAGACAGGTATACAAAACATAAATAACAGTTACAGTGCAGTGTGAGTCTTCATCCTGGATTTAAAAATAGCAGTTTAGTCACATTACCAAGTTTGACCCAACATGCCTCCTGTAATTTCAGCGAGGACTTTAACACGAATGGCATGGCAGTAAAAAGGCCAATAAGAAGCTGTGTCGAAAAACCAACTCAAAACAACTACTCGGGTCCATTACTGAGAATTAACTCACTAACATTCGCTCATGCTTTTCTTCTGCTGCTTTAAACCAGAGGGAGACTGACCTGGAAGGAAACAGGAGGGTCTTGTTCAACTTATTGGATAGATGGAACTTTATTTGTCATTGTACAAGTACAACGGAATTACAACAGACTCAAGGTGCCAACACGCAACAACAAGACAATATAAAAACAGCAAGACAATATAAAAACAACAAGACACTATAGAAACAATAAAAACAATAAATGGGACTTAAAAAAAAGGGAATATGTACATAAATAAATAATAGATAAATTAAATTGCACCTCGTATTGCACGGTTTATATAACTTAAATATCAGCAGCGTTTAGTGCACACATGGCCCTGGGAAAGAAACTGAATTTGAGTCTGTTTGTCCGGGAAGACATGGTACGGAAGCGCCTGCCTGAGCGCAGCCGTACGAAGTGCTCGTTACCCGGGTGGTGAGGGTCCTTGAGGATCTTGACTGCCTTCTTAAGGCAACGAGAGCTGTACAGTACCTCCAGGGAGGGGAGGGGGCAACCGATGATCTTCTGGGCCGAGTTGATGACCCTTTGGAGTGAGTTCCTTTAACATCCTGCTTCTTTCCACATGCTCTCTCCAGTACAGGTTAGCTCTGAGTGTTAGCGATGCTAATGTCAACAAAGACCATATTATTTCCAATACACGCCGCGCATTGTTTCTGATAGCAACGTTTCTGATAGGGCCGTGGGCGTAAACCCAGACCACATTTTTAGCAATGTTGTCATGACCGCAGCAAATCGTCTCCATCGTACCCCCATTTTTAGAGATGTGGGTAAGGAGGAAAAGAGAGGAGGTTGTATTTTCAGACACTTTCTGAGTGTCCTGACTGAGCGGCACATATTTATGTATAAAATAAATCAAAACGTGCATTTTGCATGACAGGTGACCTTTAAGCTCTGTTGTTACTTAACCCCACAGAGCACATTTTTATCGGGTGGTTTGTTTAATACTACTGGATCATCTATCAACAAGGATATGTTATGTTGACGGATAGTACGTTTCTCACTTTGCAACTTCTTTCTTTCTCCTTATTCAGTCGTTTTATCTCAGTATCTATACAACGATGCAACTATTTTTATGGCGTTGTTCTCGAGGGACACGTCTGTCTGTAATAATGATGGTAGCACCTCCCACCTCAGCTGTGACCTCCCACCTCAGCTGTGACTCCCACCTCGGCTGTGACCTCCCACCTCGGCTGTGACCTCCCACCTCGGCTGTGACCTCCCACCTCAGCTGTGACCTCCCACCTCAGCTGTGACCTCCCACCTCAGCTGTATACCTCCCACCTCGGCTGTGACCTCCCACCTCGGCTGTGACCTCCCACCTCAGCTGTATACCTCCCACCTCAGCTGTGATCTCCCACCTCAGCTGTGACTCCCACCTCGGCTGTGACCTCCCACCTCGGCTGTGACCTCCCACCTCAGCTGTATACCTCCCACCTCAGCTGTGACTCCCACCTCAGCTGTGACTCCCACCTCAGCTGTACACCTCCCACCTCAGCTGTGACCTCCCACCTCAGCTGTATACCTCCCACCTCAGCTGTATACCTCCCACCTCGGCTGTATACCTCCCACCTCGGCTGTATACCTCCCACCTCGGCTGTATACCTCCCACCTCGGCTGTGACCTCCCACCTCGGCTGTGACCTCCCACCTCGGCTGTCACCTCCCACCTCAGCTGTATACCTCCCACCTCAGCTGTGACCTCCCACCTCAGCTGTGACTCCCACCTCAGCTGTGACCTCCCACCTCGGCTGTGACCTCCCACCTCAGCTGTGTACCTCCCACCTCAGCTCTGACCTCCCACCTCAGCTGTCACCTCCCACCTCAGCTGTATCCTTCCCACCTCGGCTGTGACCTCCCACCTCAGCTGTCACCTCCCACCTCAGCTGTCACCTCCCACCTCAGCTGTATACCTCCCACCTCAGCTGTATACCTCCCACCTCAGCTGTGTACCTCCCACCTCAGCTCTGACCTCCCACCTCAGCTGTCACCTCCCACCTCAGCTGTGTACCTCCCACCTCAGCTGTCACCTCCCACCTCAGCTGTGACCTCCCACCTCAGCTGTGACCTCCCACCTCAGCTGTATACCTCCCACCTCAGCTGTATACCTCCCACCTCAGCTGTGACCTCCCACCTCAGCTGTATACCTCCCACCTCAGCTGTATACCTCCCACCTCAGCTGTGACCTCCCACCTCAGCTGTGACCTCCCACCTCAGCTGTGTACCTCCCACCTCAGCTCTGACCTCCCACCTCAGCTGTCACCTCCCACCTCAGCTGTGTACCTCCCACCTCAGCTGTCACCTCCCACCTCAGCTGTGACCTCCCACCTCAGCTGTATACCTCCCACCTCAGCTGTATACCTCCCACCTCAGCTGTGACCTCCCACCTCAGCTGTGACCTCCCACCTCAGCTGTATACCTCCCACCTCAGCTGTGACCTCCCACCTCAGCTGTCACCTCCCACCTCAGCTGTCACCTCCAACCTCAGCTGTATCCCTCCCACCTCAGCTGTGTAGAGGTATTTATAGACGCAAACCACATCCAAACGTCTGCTCTCAAACATTCTCTCTACAACGTGAACTCTGCCTACCGCCTTAATGTTAACATGTAGAAAGCCATGAGGTACAAATAAAGTAAATGTGGTTGTCTTTTACTTTACACGTACACTCAGACTACAATGGCCGTCTGGCTGCATGTTTATGGCACGAATATCTTTTGTACCTGGGTTTTAAATACGCTGATCCTTACTTTTAATAGAAGGTAAAAAGAGATAAAATAGGGGTTAACCTTGTTCTTTTATATCCTTAAGAGAATTGTGAGATGCCCTTTCGGGGACAAAAGGACTCCCTGCTTGTCATTTCCATTAACTTAACTTTTATTTGGGGATTTACAGTAATCCATGAGCTCATATATATTAATAATGTAAAGAGGAAGGAAACCAGGCTAGTTTTAAACAGCTTGGAGTATATTTTACAGAACTGTACCAGCTGCAGAAGGAACACTGTCTTCAAAGACCATATCCTCCTTATTTCTGTAGAAATGTTTTTGGTGATGTGCTGATAGAGTATTTCTCATGTGTGATCTACCTGCAAATCTAACAGAGACGTGAGGAGCAGCTATGAGTTTAAAAGCAGCAGCGAGTGGATTGGTGGTCTTCCTTCTCTCTGTGCAAGGTACAGTACAGCTACATTTATATAAGTCAGTTAATGCACCTCAGAAAAACCGAGTGTTTGTCCGTGTGGATAGAAATGATGACTGTACACAATTGCTTTAGCAAACAAAACATGCTTTGAATAATTTCAATCTAGAATTCGTCGCTCTGTTGAACTTCCTCAACACTTACTTTTAGCAAGTCTTTCTCCGCATTAGAATACATTTAGAAGTATTTGATAATGTAATACATAAGAAACATAACATGAGCTTGTGTCATGTCTTTAGTGTTCTAAGAGATAACTTATGGTGGGAGTTGCAACGTGGCTAAAAAGCTTCACTAATGAATACTTTTAAATGAACAATGAGTCAAACGAATAAGGGGTTGCTTGTAGAAATGAAAACACAATGATAATCACCTCACGAAAGTGTACGCTTCTTTTAGAGTACTGTTTTGCTTTTATGGAAAACAACTCTACTGTTTTTCAGCTGCACCCTGCAACTGAACGCTCTTTCTCTCTTCATGGCGGCCACAGTTTTGGCCCTGCAGGTTAAGTGTGTGTGAAGGTGTGTGTCCGTGAATGCATGAACGTCTGTTTGCACGCCCGTACATGATCATAGCTTTTTTATTTTATTCATTTCTGCCTCCATTGGACGGTGAAAAGTGTAAAGACTTACTGGAAACAGGAAGAGAGATCTGGGTATGACATGCTAAAAAGGCACCGGGGCGATCACAGTAACAAGTTAGCGCAGTAACTCACTATCAACGCAAGGTGCTATATGCAGCTTTCTTCAATGATAAGACCTCTCAAAACTCTACACTTCAGGCATTATCAAAATAAGGATAGACAAAGTTACTGCAGCGTAAAGATGGGGACACAGTAGTATTTATCTGACAACACAAGACTGAACATTGGATTTATGTTAAGAGTCATTTAGAAACATGACTTTAAATAAATACTCATGTGGTTTAGTGGATATTGTAGCTTTGATAAATATCTAATTTCGGCAGAGAAGCCAGATGCTTTCTTTTACCTGACAATGAGGAGACTAAGGTGCAGCATCTAATTGTATTAGAGAACAATGAGTCCTCTTTTCTGGCTTGCTTTTCTCTCAGTGATCCGGCTGCTGCAGGGCGTGAATGGAAACTTCAAAGAAAAGCAGAACATTGAGGCTGCGGCCACACGAGGACGAAAACGGTCGTTTGCGTTACTGTTTAGTGTCATATAGACCGTTCGGCCACGCGAGGACGACCGAATACGGCACTAAACGACTGAGGAAATGATAACGGGTCCCAAGGTGGATAGAACGGCATACGCAACGCTCTGGGGGGTCCAACGGCTCCGTGTGTACGCCCTATACAATCATTTTCTGATAATGATGAGGCAATAGCCCCGCCTCTCCCCACCTCTGCTGCTCACCCCCGCGTCAAAGTAAACTGCACCCTGAATTCAGATTATTTATCTTTCTCTCGCGAGTGAAGTCTAATCTGACAGGACGGAGACACGCAGCTCTGCTCACCTGCAGCTCCTCCCGCTGCAGCAAAACACACACTTCAAGTCAGATCATCACCCTTAGCTATTTTAATTACCTCTCAAACTAAACTAGGTATAAATATGTTTATTTTTACTGTCGGCCGGGTCACTGATTACTGGATGAGCTGCTGCATGAGACAGACACTGCCGCTGTCCGAAGAGAGGGAGGAAAAAGAGAGGCTCCGTGTATTTTATCATTATAATATATAGAGTCGTTATTCATTTGTTTTAAAGCTCAATAAATAACAAAGAAGACCTTTGACCGGCGCTTTTATCATTTTGTCCGGAAGATTTAAACTTTAATACACGTTGACTGGCGAAAAACTCTGCCCGGTTCCCTCGGCCCCCACCGCGGAGAATAAACAGAAGGGCAACCATGACAACCATGCTTCTTCGCTGCTTTTATGGAGGAAGTTACAGCGCCACGTACAGGCTCCTGCATGTACTGCAGCTTCTCCAGCAGTTGGAGCTAAACGGAGCGGTCTCGTGTGGACAGACACTATCCGGATAACTATTGCGTGTGGACGGAAGCTTTTTTGCGATTGCGTTTGCGTTAATCCTTTGCGTTTAGCCGTTTTCGTCCTCATGTGGCCGCAGCCATGTTCTGCTTTTCTTTGAAATTTCCATTCACGCCCTGCAGCAGCCGGATCACTGAGAGAAAAGCAAGCCAGAAAAGAAGACTCATTTTTCTCTAATACAATTAGTCTTCCCTAATATTTTATTCTGATCTTTTTCTAAGGTTCGAAATCTAAGTATTTATCTAAGTATTTATCAAGTAAATACTGCGTTAAAGGTTAAATACACTGCTGCATGATGTCCTACGTCAACATTATATATAACCATTAAAAATATAAACCCAGTTAGAAACAAACATCAGAACATTCCTCTGTATGTAAATCAATATAATATAAAATAGTAAAAAGACGTGTTTGATAATGCTAAGAAAGTCTGTCTACTGACGAGTCTGATGAATGTTTCTGATGTGCTCTGTGTTTCAGTGGTTCAGGGTCTGGATGGCTGGGGAGTGACTTACTCTTCTACTGAGATCTGTGCAGAGAAAGGATCAACAGTGGAGATAAGATGCAGCTTCACACACCCATCCAGATGGAGAGGCAAAGTTGAGAAAACATTCTGGTTCACTAAAAAGAAAGATGGTGAACCTGTAGATCTGACCACAGAATCAGAGTATGCAGGTCGTGTCGAGGATCGCTGTGGAAACAACAGATGCACTCTGAGAATCAAAAACCTGAGAGAGAGCGACTCAGCTGAGTACAAGTTCAGGTTTGAAACAAACCAAGCAGAAGGAAAATATTCTGGTTCACCTGGAGTCACTTTGTCTCTCACAGGTAATATTTTCATTCATGCCAATCATTTCCAAACGTTCAACTTTAAGAAAACAATAATATAAATGTGATGTGCTTTTAATTATATACATGAATGTTGAGTTTATTTTTAAATAACCTTCCTGTTCCTTCTTCGCAAATACAGATCTCTCGGTGCAGGTGGAAAGCAAAGATTCCAACAGAGCAAACCTGAAGTGTCAGAGCAGTTGTGATTTACCTGGTAATGATTACGTCTGGTACAAGAACGGAGGAAAGATTCAAACAGGGACATCTTCTCTTCAGGTCGACTTTAATTATCTGGACAGCTATTCCTGTGCCTTGAAAGGATTTGAGGACTCTCTCTCCCCTTCAGTGTGTGAGTTCACTTCACTACCTTATTCTAATATAACACCATCTAGTGGAAGCCTTAGCTAACTGTGATTTCTCATCAACTCTGGTCAAAATATGGTTTAAAAATGAATTTTAATGTTTCAGGTGTCACTGGTCAAAACAGCAACACGGTGACTTCCATTCAAGGAAGCATCTGTGCCCCCAGAGGATCATCAGTGGACATTTCCTGCAGGTACAGCAGTAATGACTGTATTACATCAAAGTTCTGGTTCAGTCCTGAGCGTAGTCATCAGGGACAGATTCCCTCTCAACCTGAGGACCTTAGTGAAGACACCCATTATGCAGCTCGTGTTCAGATCCTTGACACAGAGAGAGGACGCTCCACTCTGAGGATCTCTGACCTGAGAGACTCAGATTCAGCTCAGTATCTCTTCACATTCAAAACACCAAGCTTTGAATGGAGGAGTGATTTACCTGGAACAACTCTGACTGTCACAGGTACTGATCAACACACTGATGAAAATACACAGTACAATACAAAAATACTGGAAGTTGAGTTTGTGTAATTGCTGTTGGATGAGTTATCATATGTGTTCACCTACTTTAGACTGTTGAGTTAATGGGAATGTACATTTATCATCAGTTTAATTTGAGACATTTTATATTATTCTTTTTCTCATATCCAGCTCTGCAGGTGCAGGTGATCACAGAGACGTACTGGCAGTCCCATATCTATGCAGAGCTGAAGTGTCACAGCAGCTGCGGTCCAGCTGCTGGTGTTTCCTACGTCTGGTTCAAGAACAACGAGAAAATAGGAGACCAGACAAGATCTTCTTACAAAGACTGGATTCAACCTGCAGACATGATCTCTTGTGCTTTTGAAGGACATGAGAAGTTCCGCTCTCCTGCAGTGTGTGAGTGTACAGAACTACAGCCAGTAAATAAGCCATCGTAGGTGAAGCAACATACAATACAATAGATTTTAGTAGAAACCTCATTTAGAAAGAAAAAAGTAAAACAATAACAGAAAATCCTTCAGGCACCAAGAATCATCATAGAAGAAAAATATCATAAATGAGTTTAGTTTTATATTGTTCTTCCTGTTATTTAAGGTTGCAGCAGAAAGATGAGAAAGATTTGATTGATAAATAAAACAAGGTTCTCATACAGAGAGATGTTCAACATTATAATAATCTTCAATAATACATTTGTGTTCATAGTGATTATCAGTCTTCATTCGTTGCCCTGTATCGACTAAAATCAAGTGTACCTTATTGTGGTGTAAAGTTTCAATGTTGTGCACGTTTTGGACAAAGGTTAAATCCGTCCAACAAGCATTTTGTCAAACCGTGTTCGAAGTCCAAAATGCAGCTACAGTTCATTCAGCGTTCAATAATGTAGATACCCTTTGAGCTAATCTAGTGAGCAACACATTCTTAATATTTACTGTTCACACATCTCCTCCAGATGCTCCGAGGCACCTTTCTTTGTCAAGACCCTCTGCTGAGATAGAGGAGGGCCGTTCAGTGACTCTGACCTGTAGCAGTGATGCTAACCCAGCAGCTAACTACACCTGGTACAAGAAGAATAACAATGCAGACGTTCCTCTTCTCAGTGAAGGACCACAGATTGTCTTCAGATCCATCCAGTCCTCTGACTCTGGACAGTATTTCTGTAGAGCTGAGAACAAGCTGGGGAGGAGCACATCTGCAAACACCTTTATCGACATGAAATGTGAGTAAGACAGTTTATTTAAAGATAACAAGCTTAAATCTGTCTAGTTGTTTCAAGAGAAGATGTTACTTATCATCACTACTTTCTTCAGCTCAGCTTGCTTTACATCACATGGGATCCAGGGAACAAGCGGGTAACGAAAAGTGAACTGGCAGTAACTTCTAATCACATTTGATAGAGTTGCTAATGATGACATCATTGAGAAACGAGTGTTGAATATTGTTATATTTAACTAATATTTACTGTTATTAACTTTACAAGGCTATCTTTAAATCCTTAAATTCCATGACTCAATGCATAGTTGTGACTTGATTAAGTGATACACTAAACGGCATTTAACCAATGACAAATCATTACTTTATTATGACTAATAAGAATTCAGAAATACCCATGAACAATTATTAACATTACATATTAATTCATTTACATAATCTAACGGTTGTTTCTCTAAAATATATTCCTTAGCTACAGTGAAAAAACTGAAACGTTGACTATAATTAAATGTATCATGTCAACAAATTAAACATAATTGTATTAGGTTGGTTGAAAGCAATAATATATATTTAAAATGAAAAATATTAAGTTCAACTAAATATTATTGCTTTCAACTCACCTAATGCAACATTTATTAATTTATTGACATAATACATTTAATTAAAGTCAATGTTCTAGTGTTTTCAGTGTACTCTACAAAATGTGATTAGTACATACTCAACAACTGTCCTTCAAGTTAGGGTTATTTTGGAATGAGTTCCTCATTCAATGCTCTGTAATGACTCGAAATGCAGCTTCATTCAGCGTTCAGTAATGTAGAGACCTTTGAGCTAATGCAGTGAGCAACACATTGTTAATATGTACTGTTCACACTTCTCCTCCAGATGCTCCGAGGCTCCCCTCTGTGTCAGTGAGTCCCTCTGCTGAGATAAATGAGGGCAGTTCAGTGACTCTGACCTGTAGCAGTGAAGCTAACCCAGCAGCTACAAACACCTGGTACAAGAAGAATGGACATCGTAACGTTCCTCTTCTCAGTGAACGACCACAGCTTGTCTTCAGCTCCATCCAGTCCTCTGACTCTGGACAGTATTTCTGTAGAGCTGAGAACAAGCTGGGGAGGAGGACATCTGAAAACATCTCTATCGACGTGAAATGTGAGTAAGACAGTTTATTTAAAGATAACAAGCTTAAATCTGTCTAGTTGTTTCAAGAGAAGATGTTACTTATCATCACTACTTTCTTCAGCTCAGCTTGCTTTACATCACATGGGATCCAGGGAACAAGCGGGTAACGAAAAGTGAACTGGCAGTAACTTCTAATCACATTTTATAGAGTTGCTAATGATGACATCATTGAGAAACGAGTGTTAAAAATTGTTATATTTAACTAATATTTACTGTTATTAACTTTACAAGGCTATCTCTACATCCTGACATTCCATGACTCAATTAATCATTTGTAATTGATTAAGTAATACTATTACGTTCTCTAATGGGCTAGGGGAACCAAAGGGAAGCAACACAACCAGAGTGGGATTGGTAATAATTATAAGTGGCTTTATTATAAACCAGTGTAGAACAAAATGGCAGACAAACAGCCTGTTACAAACAAAAGGGCCAACGGTGCCGACTTAACTCTGGACAAACAAAAGAGGACTCCAAAAGGGAGTTTGGCAGCTCATGCAGAGTAACAATTAAATAAAAGGGAAAACAAAACCCTCACGTTAAACGTGGTACAAGTGTAAATGAAAAGGCTGTTCAAAAACACAGCTGCTGCTGGTCAACAGGCGCTAAGCTAACCTGGATCTAAGCTAACACACTTCACTAAACACAGAACACTACTTAACACCTTGCTAAGCAGTATAACAAACACAGAGGATTCACAGTATTATCAAACACAACGAGTAATCACTGGGGTTACGTACTGAAACCCAGCTTCTATGAGTATAGGCGCAGCCCTCTAAGGCTATCGCTATTGGGTAATCCCCACTGCACGGTGTGCAGCACTGACAGACTTATTCCACGCCCACCAATGACGAGGGCCCCACCTCCAGGCTCACTTCCGTATAAATAGGAAGTAGGCCCAACAATCCACTCCAACAGCTTTTCTTCAGCTATTCGCGGAACCAGTGGGCCCGAACCTTAGAGGGCTGCGCCTATACTCGTAGAAGCTGGATTACGTAACCCCAGTGCTATTTCGTATAAGGCTTCGCCCTCTAAGGCTATCGCTATTGGGTTAAGGGCGAAGCAGGATGTAGTCCACGCCCCGCTGGTTCCGTCCGTTACCAGAAGCACAAAACACACCTACTCAGTTAATAACCCATGTCCATTTCGCTGTGCGTAAATGGAGCATCACGTTCCCAGGGAATATAGCATTAAAAAAATGAATATTTCTCCATCAGGGAACGAAGGTAGGCTTACTCGGGCTACCTGTCGTTATAAAAAGTAGAGATCGAGTCTCACTTGTTCAAAACGATCAAGAGAGGGGAACAAAAGGCCGCTCTCTAAGTGCCGACGGGCAGGAGAGAGGGCACGCAGTTGAGTCCCTGACATTACTCACTCTGACAGGACACTCAGTACTGAGTGTGTCAGAGAGGAATGGGAGACATCCCTCAAATAAACACGAATAAAAGAACAGGGGGAAGACCAAGATGCAGCAGTGCAAATGTCTTCCACTGTCATTCCTCCGTGCAACGCCGTAGAAGTTGATATTCTCCTGGTGCTGTGCGCTTTAATGTTTTCCGGGGGATCCAACCCAGAGGAAACACACGCCTGTGACACCGCCTCACCCAGCCGGTGTGACAGGCGCTGTGCAGACAGAGGCTGCCCTAATGAGCGCTCTCTGTAATGCACAAACAGACGCTGGGATTTGCGTAAAGCAGCCGTGCGTGCAACATAGCATGCCAGCGCGCGCACGGGACAAAGGAGATGAGATGTGGCTTCCTCCTCTGATGTGTGTGAGGAGGAGGAAAGAAGCCCTCCAAGGTTATCACTCTCGATCTAAACGAGCTTGTGACCTTTGGCATAAAAGCCGGGTTCGGGCGCAACACCGCTGAGCTGCCATCTCCTTGGATCATGTCGTTGTATATTTCATTACCATGTCACAAATACTTGTGTCAGCTGCTCTTGCACTTTTGCACTTTTTCATATCATGTATTTTGTTTTTGTTACGTTTGTAAAATGTAATTTTCTTAAATGTTTTATGTGTTACTCCGTGATTTGCCTACTTGGCTTTCTTTATGTAAAACATTTTTCATTTGTTTGGTCCTCTTATGTCTGCTGAGAGAGTAAACCAACATTTCAATCAAATAAACTGTGGCTTTCAACCAAGGATACGACTCGAGCTAAGTGGCACAATCTTTGCAGGAACAAACTACACATCGTAGGATCAAGAACATGTGTTTGCTGCTAATAGATTGATTTACTAACGATCTTATCAATCTCCTAAAATATTTCATGGTACAGAATCTAAATTGCAGTGCTCAGGTCAAAACCAAGGCCACAGGGCATATGTCCAGCAATATGTCTCTTCCGCACACCTTGATGATATCAAGTGGGGAATTAGTAGATCTACTTTACTAAAGATACACATTCTCCTCCAGATGCTCCAAAGCTCCCCTCTGTGTCAGTGAGTCCCTCTGCTGAGAGAGAGGAGGGCAGTTCAGTGACTCTGACCTGTAGCAGTGATGCTAACCCAGCAGCTAACTACACCTGGTACAAGGAGGATGAAGACTCTCCAAAAGCTTCAGGACAGATCTTCACCATCACTGACTTCAGAGCTGAACACAGTGGGAGTTATTCCTGTGGAGCCCAGAACAAGTTAGGACGGAGTAACTCCACCTTACATCAGATTGATGTGGCAGGTAAGTCATTTCGCACCTCAGGACGTCCCAAGAGCCACAGCAACTTCCAAGTTTATATCATACATGCAGAAAAACAACTACAGTTCTTTGAAGAGCCAAGATGAAATTTACTGTTACACTCTGGACAGAATTTCTACAACAGTCCCTCCTGCACATTCACAATCTGCTGCAGCTTTAGGAGATTTCTAGCAGTTTTAATGCAGCTTTTGGACCCAGATTCAAACATCCATTTGTCAGGACATCTTCAAAGTCTAAATTACCAATTTGTTTTTTAAATTAGTAGAGATTAAATAGGACAAGATAAACTCCACATCCATACATATCTGTTACGAACTTGGTTACACAAGGATAAGGACTCAAATGCACAACCCGGGAGACAGAGAGAAAGTATAAGTAATATACTTTTATTTGCCAAAAGGATATACAAAAAGAAAAAACACTCTTTGCGAGGTGACAAAAATAAAGAGTTTCAAAAAAGGCTCAACAAAAAACGCTCACAACGTGAGGAACAATATTTACAAAAAGTTTTCAGGAGCATGAATCAGGCATGTGTCAAGAGACTCAAAAACTGATGAGCAGAGTTCTGACATGAGGACAGGACAAGACGAACTGACACTGAACACTGGGAGACTGGGGAATTTAAACACTCAACAACAAGACACAGGTGAAAACAATCAGGGGCGGGGCTGACGCTGCTGAAGGCAGGAGAACACACAAGGAAAGGGAGTCAAGGAATGAAATGAGACGTGACAACAACAAAACAGGAACTGAAAAACAATACAACATAAACATGAAACATGACTGACTAACACTTTTGACGGTGCACAACAATATCAACACAAATGTGCAAATCTCTTCAACATACAGTGAGTATAACTAGAGATTGAATTGAGGGAAACAGTTAGAAATATTTTCTTTATATGTCATTACGTTTAGCTCACACTTTGTCCAAAGCAACTTACTATAAGTGCAATCAACCCTGAGGATATAACAACATGCAAAGATCTGACAAAGACTAACAGGAGACCAGGACTTCAATACTAACATAGTGTTGAATCTTCTTCAAAAACACAAGGTAAAATAAAAGGTTAAATAATCAGGATGGGGCGGGAAAACACACAGCCAGGAAGTGAAAAGGAAAAAAGTTGCCCGAAATGGGAAGTTTAAAGAATGTAATGTCCTAAGTTCAGTGGACACAGATTTGGTTTTCAGTCTATGACTTTCTGCTGTTCTGGTAGCCATGGGGAACTCCTTCTACCAGTGTGGAGCCAGGATAGCAAACAGGCGTGTGTGTTGAGGGGTTCCTGGATCCCACTCACAGTCAAAGTATCTGACAACTGTTTACCTCCTTTTCTAGATACATCCCCAATGATCGTGAACATCACCAGGTTCTCTGTGGTGGTTCTGGTGCCGATTCCTCTGCTCCTTGTCTGTCTCTGGATGAGGTGAGACTTTTAAACTTAATCAGCTCAAGCATTAATATTTTAATGTTATAATTTGTGATATTTAGAGTTACACTTTTACTTATTTATCTGACTGATTGAACACAATTCAGGAAGAAGAAGACTGTGAGCTCCACCTCTGAAGCGAATGAACCCATAGAGACTGTGGAGGTGAGATCCAACTCCAGCAAAGTGATATTACAGAATTGTTAATAATTGTGTGCACAAGGAGAATGTAAACATGCCTTGCTTCTTGATATACAATGACCAATATGTACTAATCCTCCTGTCATTCGTATCAAAAGAGAAATATATAAAACAGTCTTTCCGTTATTCAAAGGTGTAATTGTATCCAAATGACTTGAACGTTCTTCTTTTCTTGTCTCTACTATTCAGTTGGAGTCCAATCCTGACTATATTAACCTCTCAGACCTGAACATGGTCTCTGCAGAACAGAGCGAAGAACCAGAGGAGCAGGAGGACCTGGTGTGAAGGTCAGCCAACTCTCAGTCAGCAGCATGGGGTGTCGAGTCATCTTTTAGTTAATTCCTATCTATGTGGGTAGTCCGAGGGGAAAATGGGTTTCAGCAAATCACAAGGCATTTAAAAAGATAAAACATACGTCACTAACAACTACATAGACACAGATTAAAAATAACAGACATACAGAAACAGATATCATGACAAGGGGCCTAGGGGGCAAGAGGGGGGGGGGGGGTGGGACAGTGCCAGACCAGCTGGGTAAACAGTGCGTCCTAGCCATCATTTATTGAGGAGTTTGATGGCTTGTGGGACGAAAGACAGCCGAGATCTGTTCTTTTTGAACAGAGGGGCACGATATCTCCGCCCGGATGGCAACAGTTCAAAATAAGAGGCAAGAGGGTGCCTCAGGTCACTCACAATATTGTGTGCCATTTTTAAAACTCTGTCCTTGCATAAGCTTTCTAGACTAGAACATGAGATTCCTGACAATTTACTGGACAATGTTATGGCCCTCCTGACTGACTTTTGCAGGAGGTGATATCTGTTCACACCTTAGAGGTTATGGGTCTTCAAAACGCCGTAATGCTTAATACCAACGTTTTCTGACGGAGGAAAACATGTACTTTTTGTCCATTGTAGACGTTAAATTGACCGGACTTCCATCGACGGATTGATTTGATGGCACATAGTCCCTTGATCAGAGCGACCAAAGCAAAAAAAGAGCAGACCTCAGAATGTTTAAAATGGTCCAATCAGCATAGAGTGTTCAACAAAGCCAGTTTATTTATATAGCACCTTTCAACAAAAGGCAATTCAGAGCAAACATGAAAAACATTAAGAGCATTCAGAAATAGTGCAGCAGAAACACATTATATAATGCCATTAAAAACAGTTATTAAAAAGCAAAGAGAATCAAATAAACAGGCTTATATAGAACAAGGTATATAAAACATAAATACAAGTTACAGTGCAGTGTGAGTCTTCATCCTGGATTTAAAAATAGCAGTTTAGTCACATTACCAAGTTTGACCCAACATGCCTCCTGTAATTTCAGCGAGGACTTTAAAGGTCCCATGTCATGCTTTTCCGGTTATTACCCGTCCCCTTGTTGTTATGAAGGTTTTTCTGCATGTAAAGTCTGCAGAGTCAAAACCCTCAAAGTACACCATGTAGCGAGTAAAACTCTAACACAGAGAATACCTCCCCAAAACGCCTCGTTGGAGACACGTCACTGTCCATTTGATTCTTCCGGGTACATCATGATGTCATGTCGTCCCCGGAACGAAATGGACCAATCCGTGGAGCCGTTACGTTACGTCCGCGGAGCCGTTACGTTAAGCCCCCGCTGATTGGTCCAAATTGACCAATCCACGAACTTCCTCACACACTCAGTGCTGCAGGCAGCTCTGCTGATCTCTCCTCCCTGGCTGCAGGCTGATAACAGACAGTTGGGATCGCGGCGAAATTCTCTCTGCAGACCCATTCTCACAGTGTTTATCAACCTTTTTCTCTCTCGATATCAAGACACACTTATTGTTTTTACTTCGGCTGTGACTTTGTGTGTGCTCAGGGTGAGTTTGGCTGTGTTTCGCTGTGTATCGCTAAACAAGGAAATCACACCTCCACGGAGCTCAGCGCGATTCACAACGTCCCGACTGGTCCTGACCAATCGGAGCACACTGGGCTCACAGGGAGGGGGGGGGCAAGAGCTGCAACGAGCCGTTTAGTGGAGAGAGTGAATACACATACTTTACAGAGATGCGAAACCAATGTGAGTTTGGAAAATTGCACAGTATAAATCTATTCTAGTAGACCTCAACAATGGAATTATGATCAGTGGAAATGGCCATGACACGGGACCTTTAACACGAATGGAATGGCAGTAAAAAGGCCAATAAGAAGCTACATGTGTCGAAAAACAAACTCAAAATAACTACTCAGGTCCATTACTGAGAATTAACTCACTAACATTCGCTCATGCTTTTCTTCTGCTGCTTTAAACCAGAGGGAGACTGACCTGGAAGGAAACAGGAGGACGTGAAGCATTGAAGAGGAAACATTTACCTTCAAATATGAGAGTTTTCATTGTCAGTGGCAGGTAGGAGTCAGCAGTCACACACAGCAGGAGATGGACAGGCATCATGTGTACAGCATTCCTTCATTGTGTATACATGTTATAGACAAAAGGTTATAATATTAGTAAAGTTGGGAAAATATAAAATAATGAAGAGAAAACAAAGGAAAATAAATGAGGAAAAAATGAAATAAAGAAGGCTAATACATATTAGGTATATATATTGATATACATATAGGCATACCTCTGTACAAACCTATGCGCACACACACACACACACACACACACACACACACACACACACACACACACACACACACACACACACACACACACACACACACACACACACACACACACACACACACACACACACACACACACACACACACACACACACACACACTCAACTTAATCAATATTTTCACATTTTAATTTTCTTTATTTTTTTTTTCTGGTTCTAACTTTTTTTACTGTAAATATAAACACATTTTACTACAGTAATGTACGTGTGCTAAAATCCATCATCCTGAATGCCTATCATGTGTACAGCATTCCTTCATTGTGTATACATGTTATAGACAAAAGGTTATAATATTAGTAAAGTTGGGAAAATATAAAATAATGAAGAGAAAACAAAGGAAAATAAACAAGATTATCTTTTTATAAAGAAGGTGTATACATATATTTAAATATATTTATACACATACACATACATCTGTAAAAACCTACACACACACAAACACGGCCTAATGTTTAATCAATATTTTCAAATATTATCTTTCTTGATTCGTTTTGTTTACATGTTATTGTTTCTGGTTCTAAAATGATGTTCACGTTTGACCTCTAGTTGTTGAATGAAGGTTGAGTTGTAATCAGTTCCTCATGTCTCTTAGCTCTACTTCTAAGTATTCTTTATAAATAACTGTAACATGTTTTCTTCCTCTTTCAACAGAGTCTTAACCTCAGCATCTTGTCCTTCAGCGTAGCACAAGCCTTTTTTATGTGTTTTTGGAAATGTTATTATTATTTGTCCTAATGAAATATGTTTAGTCATAGATCTTGTAAAGGGGTATGCTCTTGGTTGCTTTCTCTTTTTTAAAATGTTAAATATTTTTTAAGTTGTGAATTGTCTTTTAATTCTGAATGAGTATTTTTAAATACATTTGCAGTCCTTTTGACCAAACCTGTCACATTGTCATTATTATACATTTATGTTTTCATATTGAGTTGTATAGAGTATGTCTAATCCATCTGCTTTGCCCTTTCAAGTGTGCAGTGTCTTTTCTATCAAAGAGCACTTAGCTGTTGTGTTATCATTAGTCTTATTAGTAATGTATGTGTTTTGTATACAAAAACAAAGGTGTGAAATAAAGAAGTTAAAGGAAAGACCTTTTTAAAGTGTATTTATTTATAAACCATCAAACCTTTTCACTGGTAACCCCCACAGTGTCAGACTCTACCAACCAGCATAGTCTCAGTTAACTCCAGGTCCCAATGAGGCGTGTAGTAAAATGTGAATATTATTGACCTCGGCTGGTGACCAGTAGGTGTTACAACATCAAACAGACCAGTTAGTCGAAGCAACTCTGGTTTAGGCCTTCAAGTCCCTATTAGAATAACCAAATAATTAAACATTTGTTCTACTAATGTCTTACCTTTGAAACAAAGCAGTGTGGGGAGAAGTACTCAGATCCTCTACTTAAGAAAACGTAGAAATACAATGAACTTGATTACAAGTTGAAGTTAGGAATTGAAAATGAGAGTTAAGTAGAAGTACAGAAGAATCAGTCAATTGTATTTCAAATATCAAACTAAAAGTACTGATATTGCAGAATTTTCCTTTAACAGCATTGAATTAGCAAAGTATTAGTCTAGTATTTTAGAATATTATAATTGGGTTTTTATCCCCTGTGTACTATTTCAATGTTAAGCAATTTTTCAAGTACTCTTGTCGCCAAGTAGCACAGTACTGTATCAGGTCATATCAAGTGTTTAGATGTAAATAGTAGCTAAAACTGATAAATAAATGTAGTGGAGTAAAAGTTAAGGTAGCATAAAATGGATGCTTTCAAAAATAAAGACAAGCATGTCAACATAGTGCTTGAGTACAATACTTCAGTAAATGTATTTAATTACTTTCCACCGCTGGGATAATGTTATTTTAACATTTGGTTAGCCGAGACGTCCCTGTTTTGTCACATGTTAGCTTGTGTAATGCAATATACAACAGGCCTATACTTTTCTTTAGTTATATATTTGTGGTAACTGCTAATTACCAAATGCTAGCCAGCTAACACGTTAAATGCAAATGTTAAACATGGTAAACAATAAACCTGCCAACCACCAGGATGGCAGCATTGTCATTGTGAGCATGTTAGCATGCTGATGTTAGCATTTAGCTTTAAAGGTCTACTGTTATACTATTTGTAGACATATATTATAGGTCCCAGATATAATAACATGTCTATGAAGTGTTTTGCTCAACATACCAAACAGATCACCCATTCTAGCCATGCCTAATTTCCCTCTATTTCAGCCCTGTACTAAAGTGCTGATTCTGCGTCCGTAGCTTTAAAAAAAAAAGAAATAAAAGAAAGAGAGTAGAGCTCATGCAGGAGAGTTCTACCCAGATTCTCAGCTAAATACTGCCGTGATTTAACGCCACATTATGTTCCAATATAATCAAAGATTATTTCTGAATCAGTATGGACCTCAAATGCTTCTTCTCTCTCACGTTTACCACAAGGTGAGTTCCTTTAACATCCTGCTTCTTTACACATGCTCTCTCCAGTACAGGTTAGCTCTGAGTGTTAGCGATGCTAATGTAAACAAAGACCATATTACTTCCAAAACACGCCGCGCATTGTTTCTGATAGCAACGTTTCTGATAGGGCCGTGGGCGTAAACCCAGACCACATTTTTAGCAATGTCGTCATGACCGCAGCAAATCGTCTCCATCGTACCCCCATTTTTAGAGATGTGGGTAAGGAGGAAAAGAGAGGAGGTTGTATTTTCAGACACTTTCTGAGTGTCCTGACTGAGCGGCACATATTTATGTATAAAATAAATCAAAACGTGCATTTTGCATGACAGGTGACCTTTAAGCTCTGCTGTTACGTAACCCCACAGAGCACATTTTTATCGGGTGGTTTGTTTAATACTACTGGATCATCTATCAACAGATGTTATGTTGACGGATAGTACGTTTCTCACTTTGCAACTTCTTTCTTTCTCCTTATTCAGTCGTTTTATCTCAGTATCTATACAACGATGCAACTATTTTTATGGCGTTGTTCTCGAGGGACACGTCTGTCTGTAGTAATGATGGTAGCACCTCCCACCTCAGCTGTGACCTCCCACCTCAGCTGTGACTCCCACCTCAGCTGTACACCTCCAACCTCAGCTGTGACCTCCCACCTCAGCTGTATACCTCCCACCTCAGCTGTATACCTCCCACCTCAGCTCTGACCTCCCACCTCAGCTGTGACCTCCCACCTCAGCTCTGACCTCCCACCTCAGCTGTGACCTCCCACCTCAGCTGTGACTCCCACCTCAGCTTTATACCTCCCACCTCAGCTGTGACCTCCTACCTCGGCTGTATACCTCCCACCTCAGCTCTGACCTCCCACCTCGGCTGTGACCTCCCACCTCAGCTGTCACCTCCCACCTCAGCTGTCACCTCCCACCTCAGCTGTATACCTCCCACCTCAGCTGTGTACCTCCCACCTCAGCTCTGACCTCCCACCTCAGCTGTCACCTCCCACCTCAGCTGTATCCCTCCCACCTCGGCTGTGACCTCCCACCTCAGCTGTGACCTCCCACCTCAGCTGTCACCTCCCACCTCAGCTGTCACCTCCCACCTCAGCTGTATACCTCCCACCTCAGCTGTATACCTCCCACCTCAGCTGTATACCTCCCACCTCGGCTGTGACCTCCCACCTCAGCTGTGACCTCCCACCTCAGCTGTCACCTCCCACCTCAGCTGTATACCTCCCACCTCAGCTGTATACCTCCCACCTCGGCTGTGACCTCCCACCTCAGCTGTGACCTCCCACCTCAGCTGTGTACCTCCCACCTCAGCTCTGACCTCCCACCTCAGCTGTCACCTCCCACCTCAGCTGTGTACCTCCCACCTCAGCTCTGACCTCCCACCTCAGCTGTCACCTCCCACCTCAGCTGTATACCTCCCACCTCAGCTGTATACCTCCCACCTCGGCTGTGACCTCCCACCTCAGCTGTGACCTCCCACCTCAGCTGTGTACCTCCCACCTCAGCTCTGACCTCCCACCTCAGCTGTCACCTCCCACCTCAGCTGTGACCTCCCACCTCAGCTGTATACCTCCCACCTCAGCTGTATACCTCCCACCTCAGCTGTGACCTCCCACCTCAGCTGTGACCTCCCACCTCAGCTGTCACCTCCCACCTCAGCTGTGTACCTCCCACCTTAGCTGTCACCTCCCACCTCAGCTGTGACCTCCCACCTCAGCTGTGTACCTCCCACCTCAGCTGTCACCTCCCACCTCAGCTGTGACCTCCCACCTCAGCTGTCACCTCCCACCTCAGCTGTATACCTCCCACCTCAGCTCTGACCTCCCACCTCAGCTGTCACCTCCCACCTCAGCTGTGTACCTCCCACCTCAGCTGTCACCTCCCACCTCAGCTGTGACCTCCCACCTCAGCTGTATACCTCCCACCTCAGCTGTATACCTCCCACCTCAGCTGTCACCTCCCACCTCAGCTGTGACCTCCCACCTCAGCTGTCACCTCCCACCTCAGCTGTGTACCTCCCACCTTAGCTGTCACCTCCCACCTCAGCTGTGACCTCCCACCTCAGCTGTGTACCTCCCACCTCAGCTGTGACCTCCCACCTCAGCTGTCACCTCCCACCTCAGCTGTATACCTCCCACCTCAGCTGTGACCTCCCACCTCAGCTGTGACCTCCCACCTCAGCTGTATACCTCCCACCTCAGCTCTGACCTCCCACCTCAGCTGTCACCTCCCACCTCAGCTGTCACCTCCCACCTCAGCTGTATACCTCCCACCTCAGCTCTGACCTCCCACCTCAGCTGTCACCTCCCACCTCAGCTGTCACCTCCCACCTCAGCTCTGACCTCCCACCTCAGCTGTCACCTCCCACCTCAGCTCTGACCTCCCACCTCAGCTGTATCCCTCCCACCTCAGCTGTGTAGAGGTATTTATAGACGCAAACCACATCCAAACGTCTGCTCTCAAACATTCTCTCTACAACGTGAACTCTGCCTACCGCCTTAATGTTAACATTTAGAAAGCCATGAGGTACAAATAAAGTAAATGTGGTTGTCTTTTACTTTACACGTACACTCAGACTACAATGGCCGTCTGGCTGCATGTTTATGGCACGAATATCTTTTGTACCTGGGTTTTAAATACGCTGATCCTTACTTTTAATAGAAGGTAAAAAGAGATAAAATAGGGGTTAACCTTGTTCTTTTATATCCTTAAGAGAATTGTGAGATGCCCTTTCGGGGACAAAAGGACTCCCTGCTTGTCATTTCCATTAACTTAACTTTTATTTGGGGATTTACAGTAATCCATGAGCTCATATATATTAATAATGTAAAGAGGAAGGAAACCAGGCTAGTTTTAAACAGCTTGGAGTATATTTTACAGAACTGTACCAGCTGCAGAAGGAACACTGTCTTCAAAGACCATATCCTCCTTATTTCTGTAGAAATGTTTTTGGTGATGTGCTGATAGAGTATTTCTCATGTGTGATCTACCTGCAAATCTAACAGAGACGTGAGGAGCAGCTATGAGTTTAAAAGCAGCAGCGAGTGGATTGGTGGTCTTCCTTCTCTCTGTGCAAGGTACAGTACAGCTACATTTATATAAGTCAGTTAATGCACCTCAGAAAAACCGAGTGTTTGTCCGTGTGGATAGAAATGATGACTGTACACAATTGCTTTAGCAAACAAAAGATGCTTTGAATAATTTCAATCTAGAATTCGTCGCTCTGTTGAACTTCCTCAACACTTACTTTTAGCAAGTATTTGATAATGTAATACATAAGAAACATAACATGAGCTTGTGTCATGTCTTTAGTGTTTTAAGAGATAACTTATGGTGGCAGTTGCAACGTGGCTAAAAAGCTTCACTAATGAATACTTTTAAATGAACAATGAGTCAAACGAATAAGGGGTTGCTTGTAGAAATGAAAACACAATGATAATCACCTCACGAAAGTGTACGCTTCTTTTAGAGTACTGTTTTGCTTTTATGGAAAACAACTCTACTGTTTTTCAGCTGCACCCTGCAACTGAACGCTCTTTCTTTCTTCATGGCGGCCACAGTTTTGGCCCTGCAGGTTAAGTGTGTGTGAAGGTGTGTGTCCGTGAATGCATGAACGTCTGTTTGCACGCCCGTACATGATCATAGCTTTTTTATTTTATTCATTTCTGCCTCCATTGGACGGTGAAAAGTGTAAAGACTTACTGGAAACAGGAAGAGAGATCTGGGTATGACATGCTAAAAAGGAACCGGGGCGATCACAGTAACAAGTTAGCGCAGTAACTCACTATCAACGCAAGGTGCTATATGCAGCTTTCTTCAATTATAAGCCTCTTAAAACTCTACACTTCAGGCATTATCAAAATAAGGATAGACAAAGTTACTGCAGCGTAAAGATGGGGACACAGTAGTATTTATCTGACAACACAAGACTGAACATTGGATTTATGTTAAGAGTCATTTAGAAACATGACTTTAAATAAATACTCATGTGGTTTAGTGGATATTGTAGCTTTGATAAATATCTAATTTCGGCAGAGAAGCCAGATGCTTTCTTTTACCTGACAATGAGGAGACCAAGGTGCAGCATCTAATTGTATTAGAGAACAATGAGTCCTCTTTTCTGGCTTGCTTTTCTCTCAGTGATCCGGCTGCTGCAGGGCGTGAATGGAAACTTCAAAGAAAAGCAGAACATTGAGGCTGCGGCCACACGAGGACGAAAACGGTCGTTTGCGTTACTGTTTAGTGTCATATAGACCGTTCGGCCACGCGAGGACGACCGAATACGGCACTAAACGACTGAGGAAATGATAACGGGTCCCAAGGTGGATAGAACGGCATACGCAACGCTCTGGGGGGTCCAACGGCTCCGTGTGTACGCCCTATACAATCATTTTCTGATAATGATGAGGCAATAGCCCCGCCTCTCCCCACCTCTGCTGCTCACCCCCGCGTCAAAGTAAACTGCACCCTGAATTCAGATTATTTATCTTTCTCTCGCGAGTGAAGTCTAATCTGACAGGACGGAGACACGCAGCTCTGCTCACCTGCAGCTCCTCCCGCTGCAGCAAAACACACACTTCAAGTCAGATCATCACCCTTAGCTATTTTAATTACCTCTCAAACTAAACTAGGTATAAATATGTTTATTTTTACTGTCGGCCGGGTCACTCATTACTGGATCAGCTGCTGCATGAGACAGACACTGCCGCTGTCCGAAGAGAGGGAGGAAAAAGAGAGGCTCCGTGTATTTTATTATTATAATATATAGAGTCGTTATTCATTTGTTTTAAAGCTCAATAAATAACAAAGAAGACCTTTGACCGGCACTTTTATCATTTTGTCCGGAAGATTTAAACTTTAATACACTGGCGCAAAACTCTGCCCGGTTCCCTCGGCCCCCACCGCGGAGAATAAACAGAAGGGCAACCATGACAACCATGCTTCTTCGCTGCTTTGTGGAGGAAGTTACAGCGCCACGTACAGGCTCCTGCATGTACTGCAGCTTCTCCAGCGGTTGGAGCTAAACGGAGCGGTCTCGTGTGGACAGACACTATCCGGATAACTATTGCATGTGGACGGAAGCTTGTTTGCGATTGCGTTTGCGTTAATCCTTTGCGTTTAGCCGTTTTCGTCCTCGTGTGGCCGCAGCCATGTTCTGCTTTTCTTTGAAATTTCCATTCACGCCCTGCAGCAGCCGGATCACTGAGAGAAAAGCAAGCCAGAAAGGAAGACTCATTGTTCTCTAATACAATTAGTCTTCCCTAATATTTTATTCTGATCTTTTTCTAAGGTTCGAAATCTAAGTATTTATCTAAGTATTTATCAAGTAAATACTGCGTTAAAGGTTAAATACACTGCTATGATGTCCTACGTCAACATTATATATAACCTTTAAAAATATAAACCCAGTTAGAAACAAACATCAGAACATTCCTCTGTATGTAAATCAATATAATATAAAATAGTAAAAAGATGTGTTTGATAATGCTAAGAAAGTCTGTCTACTGACGAGTCTGATGAATGTTTCTGATGTGCTCTGTGTTTCAGTGGTTCAGGGTCTGGATGGCTGGGGAGTGACTTACTCTTCTCCTGAGATCTGTGCAGTGAAAGGATCAACAGTGGAGATAAGATGCAGCTTCACATACCCGTCTACATGGAAAGGAAGTGTAAACACAGTTAAGAAAACATTCTGGTTCACTAAAAAGAAAGATGGTGAACCTGTAGATCTGACCACAGACGCACAATACGCAGGTCGTGTAGAGGATCGCTGTGGAAACAACAGATGCACTTTGAGAATCAGAAACCTGACAGAGAGCGACTCAGCTGAGTACAGGTTCAGGATCAAAACAAGCAAAGACGTGTATGCTGGTGAACCAGTCACTCTGTCTCTCACAGGTAATATTTTCATTCATGCCAATCATTTCCAAACGTTCAACTTTAAGAAAACAATAATATAAATGTGATGTGCTTTTAATTATATACATGAATGTTGAGTTTATTTTTAAATAACCTTCCTGTTCCTTCTTCGCAAATACAGATCTCTCGGTGCAGGTGGAAAGCAAAGATTCCAACAGAGCAAACCTGAAGTGTCAGAGCAGTTGTGATTTACCTGGTAATGATTACGTCTGGTACAAGAACGGAGGAAAGATTCAAACAGGGACATCTTCTCTTCAGGTCGACTTTAATTATCTGGACAGCTATTCCTGTGCCTTGAAAGGATTTGAGGACTCTCTCTCCCCTTCAGTGTGTGAGTTCACTTCACTACCTTATTCTAATATAACACCATCTAGTGGAAGCCTTAGCTAACTGTGATTTCTCATCAACTCTGGTCAAAATATGGTTTAAAAATGAATTTTAATGTTTCAGGTGTCACTGGTCAAAACAGCAACACGGTGACTTCCATTCAAGGAAGCATCTGTGCCCCCAGAGGATCATCAGTGGACATTTCCTGCAGGTACAGCAGTAATGACTGTATTACATCAAAGTTCTGGTTCAGTCCTGAGCGTAGTCATCAGGGACAGATTCCCTCTCAACCTGAGGACCTTAGTGAAGACACCCATTATGCAGCTCGTGTTCAGATCCTTGACACAGAGAGAGGACGCTCCACTCTGAGGATCTCTGACCTGAGAGACTCAGATTCAGCTCAGTATCTCTTCACATTCAAAACACCAAGCTTTGAATGGAGGAGTGATTTACCTGGAACAACTCTGACTGTCACAGGTACTGACCAACACACTGATGAAAATACACAGTACAATACAAAAATACTGGAAGTTGAGTTTGTGTAATTGCTGTTGGATGAGTTATCATATGTGTTCACCTACTTTAGACTGTTGAGTTAATGGGAATGTACATTTATCATCAGTTTAATTTGAGACATTTTATATTATTCTTTTTCTCATATCCAGCTCTGCAGGTGCAGGTGATCACAGAGACGTACAGGCAGTCCCATACCTATGCAGAGCTGAAGTGTCACAGCAGCTGCGGTCCAGCTGCTGGTGTTTCCTACGTCTGGTTCAAGAACAACGAGAAAATAGGAGACCAGACAAGATCTTCTTACAAAGACTGGATTCAACCTGCAGACATGATCTCTTGTGCTTTTGAAGGACATGAGAAGTTCCGCTCTCCTGCAGTGTGTGAGTGTACAGAACTACAGCCAGTAAATAAGCCATCGTAGGTGAAGCAACATACAATACAATAGATTTTAGTAGAAACCTCATTTAGAAAGAAAAAAAGTAAAACAATAACAGAAAATCCTTCAGGCACCAAGAATCATCATAGAAGAAAAATATCATAAATGAGTTTAGTTTTATATTGTTCTTCCTGTTATTTAAGGTTGCAGCAGAAAGATGAGAAAGATTTGATTGATAAATAAAACAAGGTTCTCATACAGAGAGATGTTCAACATTATAATAATCCTCAATAATACATTTGTGTTCATAGTGATTATCAGTCTTCATTCGTTGCCCTGTATCGACTAAAATCAAGTGTACCTTATTGTGGTGTAAAGTTTCAATGTTGTGCACGTTTTGGACAAAGGTTAAATCCGTCCAACAAGCATTTTGTCAAACCGTGTTCGAAGTCCAAAATGCAGCTACAGTTCATTCAGCGTTCAATAATGTAGATACCCTTTGAGCTAATCTAGTGAGCAACACATTCTTAATATTTACTGTTCACACATCTCCTCCAGATGCTCCGAGGCACCTTTCTTTGTCAAGACCCTCTGCTGAGATAGAGGAGGGCCGTCCAGTGACTCTGACCTGTAGCAGTGAAGCTAACCCAGCAGCTACATACACCTGGTACAAGGAGAATGGAAATCATAACGTTCCTCTTCTCAGTGAACGACCACAGCTTGTCTTCAGATCCATCCAGTCCTCTGACTCTGGACAGTATTTCTGTTCAGCTACAAATGAGCTGGGGGGGAGGACATCTGAAAACACCTTTATTGATGTGAAATGTGAGTAATCATAACTTCTTTCTTACATCTACGTGCTTTATATTTACAGTCTGCTGTAAAAGACTGAGCAGCTTCAGGAGATAACAGAGGCTTAGTGCAGTTCAAGGACTTAGATTTAAACCGTGAACCATCCATTGGTCAGACCACCTTCAAAGTTTACAATGCAGTTACACATAGCTTCTCACATTTTGTGATTTAAAATATTCTGTACAACATGTAATGTTAAAACACTAATTTAAACCTAGACAATTATTTGTTTTTGCATCTCCTCCAGACGCTCCAAAGCCTGTGTCAGTGAGTCCCTCTGCTGAGATAGAGGAGGGCCGTTCAGTGACTCTGACCTGTAGCAGTGATGCTAACCCAGCAGCTAACTACACCTGGTACAAGAAGAATAACAATGCAGACGTTCCTCTTCTCAGTGAAGGACCACAGATTGTCTTCAGATCCATCCAGTCCTCTGACTCTGGACAGTATTTCTGTAGAGCTGAGAACAAGCTGGGGAGGAGCACATCTGCAAACACCTTTATCGACATGAAATGTGAGTAAGACAGTTTATTTAAAGATAACAAGCTTAAATCTGTCTAGTTGTTTCAAGAGAAGATGTTACTTATCATCACTACTTTCTTCAGCTCAGCTTGCTTTACATCACATGGGATCCAGGGAACAAGCGGGTAACGAAAAGTGATCTGGCAGTAACTTCTAATCACATTTTATAGAGTTGCTAATGATGACATCATTGAGAAACGAGTGTTGAATATTGTTATATTTAACTAATATTTACTGTTATTAACTTTACAAGGCTATCTTTAAATCCTTAAATTCCATGACTCAATGCATAGTTGTGACTTGATTAAGTGATACACTAAACGGCATTTAACCAATGACAAATCATTACTTTATTATGACTAATAAGAATTCAGAAATACCCATGAACAATTATTAACATTACATATTAATTCATTTACATAATCTAACGGTTGTTTCTCTAAAATATATTCCTTAGCTACAGTGAAAAAACTGAAACGTTGACTATAATTAAATGTATCATGTCAACAAATTAAACATAATTGTATTAGGTTGGTTGAAAGCAATAATATATATTTAAAATGAAAAATATTAAGTTCAACTAAATATTATTGCTTTCAACTCACCTAATGCAACATTTATTAATTTATTGACATAATACATTTAATTAAAGTCAATGTTCTAGTGTTTTCAGTGTACTCTACAAAATGTGATTAGTAAATACTCAACAACTGTCCTTCAAGTTAGGGTTATTTTGGAATGAGTTCCTCGTTCAATGCTCTGTAATGACTCGAAATGCAGCTTCATTCAGCGTTCAGTAATGTAGAGACCTTTGAGCTAATGCAGTGAGCAACACATTCTTAATATGTACTGTTCACACTTCTCCTCCAGATGCTCCGAGGCTTCCTCTGTGTCAGTGAGTCCCTCTGCTGAGATAAATGAGGGCAGTTCAGTGACTCTGACCTGTAGCAGTGAAGCTAACCCAGCAGCTAAATACACCTGGTACAAGAAGAATGGACATCGTAACGTTCCTCTTCTCAGTGAACGACCACAGCTTGTCTTCAGCTCCATCCAGTCCTCTGACTCTGGACAGTATTTCTGTAAAGCTGAGAACAAGCTGGGGAGGAGGACATCTGAAAACATCTCTATCGACGTGAAATGTGAGTAAGACAGTTTATTGAAAGATAACAAGCTTAAATCTGTCTAGTTGTTTCAAGAGAAGATGTTACTTATCATCACTACTTTCTTCAGCTCAGCTTGCTTTACATCACATGGGATCCAGGGAACAAGCGGGTAACGAAAAGTGAACTGGCAGTAACTTCTAATCACATTTTATAGAGTTGCTAATGATGACATCATCGAGAAACGACTGTTAAAAATTGTTATATTTAACTAATATTTACTGTTATTAACTTTACAAGGCTATCTCTACATCCTGACATTCCATGACTCAATTAATCATTTGTAATTGATTAAGTAATACTATTACGTTCTCTAATGGGCTAGGGGAACCAAAGGGAAGCAACACAACCAGAGTGGGATTGGTAATAATTATAAGTGGCTTTATTATAAACCAGTGTAGAACAAAATGGCAGACAAACAGCCTGTTACAAACAAAAGGGCCAACGGTGCCGACTTAACTCTGGACAAACAAAAGAGGACTCCAAAAGGGAGTTTGGCAGCTCATGCAGAGTAACAATTAAATAAAAGGGAAAACAAAACCCTCACGTTAAACGTGGTACAAGTGTAAATGAAAAGGCTGTTCAAAAACACAGCTGCTGCTGGTCAACAGGCACTAAGCTAACCTGGATCTAAGCTAACACACTTCACTAAACACAGAACACTACTTAACACCTTGCTAAGCAGTATAACAAACACAGAGGATTCACAGTATTATCAAACACAACGAGTAATCACTGGGGTTACGTACTGAAACCCAGCTTCTATGAGTATAGGCGCAGCCCTCTAAGGCTATCGCTATTGGGTAATCCCCACTGCACGGTGTGCAGCACTGACAGACTTATTCCACGCCCACCAATGACGAGGGCCCCACCTCCGGGCTCACTTCCGTATAAATAGGAAGTAGGCCCAACAATCCACTCCAACAGCTTTTCTTCAGCTATTCGCGGAACCAGTGGGGCCCGAACCTTAGAGGGCTGCGCCTATACTCGTATAAGGTCTTTTTCGGGATAAGAAAATAACGGGAGTAAAACCCCTGATTTTCTTCCCCTTGAGGAACCCTGGAAATTGCTCTCTTTAACAGGAGTTTCCGCAGCTCTGACTGGAGCGCAAGACACTGTTCTCGGGATGCCAGAAGTGTTTCCTGAATCCCCTCGAACTGCGGGGGGGGGGGGGGTAAGGCAAAAACTGTGCTGGCCTGCCTAGCCCCAAAGAACGCCGTGAGGTTCGGCTCTAGAGGAGGCACGGTCGGGAAACCTACATCCGTGAATCCCACCACTCTCGTGAGGGGCACGTATGTCCCTATCGGAGCCCTCATTGCTCCAGGGTCCGCCACCACCCCCTCCTGGTACTTCCTTATGGCCGGGAAGCGTGGCCAGACCGGGTCACTCCTTACCCTGTGTACACCCCGGACATATCATCCGGAGGCGAGCTCTCCTGAGCTAGGGGAACGGGGAGATTTCTCCAGGCGGCCGCCTTGGATATAATCTCCGGAAGTTCCAGGAGAATCCCGCCAATCGACGGCAACGCCGTTGTGGCGGAGATAGGGATCACGGGATCATACACCGGACATACACCGCGTCCCCTACCTGTCTCCTCCGTCCGGAGGGGAGAGATAATGGGGGAATCACCCGGTGATCCCTGAATGGAGGGGACGTAGTCGTCCGACTCGTGCCCGCCATTCGGATCCAAGAAATCAAGGGCTTTGTCCCCGGAGTACTCCTCCTGGACGGGCCAATCGTCCTCGGCAGCTGCAGCAGCGAGAGCGTCCGCTCTCTGCTGTCAGAGGGCCAGCGGGAGACGGGCACAATGCGAGCATGATACCCCGGGAGTGAGAGCGGCGTTCGCATGCTCTATTCCCAGGCAGGACTCAAACTGTGAGTGCCTGTCAAAGCTCATAATGTAGCCCGACCCGCATACGAGGCAATCCCTAACGCAACCTTGACTTTCCTGCCCAGTCTCCATCTTACCAGAAAAACAAAGCTTTTTAGGAGGAATGTTTGCTTTTCAGTAAGTAGCTCTCAAAAGAACTTGTTTTGCCTGTCAATGCTTCTGCAACGGAGTGCTGAAGAAAAGTAGGAGTGGATTGTCGGGCCTACTTCCTATTTATACGGAAGTGAGCCTGGAGGTGGGGCCCACGTCGTAGGTGGGCGTGGAATAAGTCTGTCAGTGCTGCACACGTGCAGTGGGGATTACCCAATAGCGATAGCCTTAGAGGGCGAAGCCTTATACGATATAGAACAGCAAGAGGCTAGAGGCGTCTGTCTCACAACACAGAGCCTCCAGAGTGGTAGTTGTCCTCCGGCTTTGTAACCATCTGCAGCAGGTGTGCGCCGCGATTGGAGCGCGTCGGGCCCGGCATGCTCCAATCACCATCTTCAGGAGGCGGACCAGGAAATGTGCAGCCAATGTTGTCAGGGCTACCGCACAGCTCATTTACATGTCCTACTCACCCTGCTGAACACTCACAGACAGATGACAGCAGATAGAAAACAGAGTCCGTAACAAATACAATCAATGGTATTTAACCAATGACAAATCATTACTTTATTATGACCAATAACTATTCTGAAATACCCATGAACAATTATTTACATTTTACAGTATATTTTAATTCATTTACATAATATTTAACAGTTGTTTCTCTATAATGTAATCATTAGCTACAGTGAAAAATGTGATTAGGAAATACTCAACAACTGTCCGTCAAGTAGTGGTTACATTCGAGTTTACCTTATTGCAGTATAAAAGTGACATTTGATGCACCTTTTGGACAAAATGCAGCTATATTCAGCATTCAATGATGTAGATACCCTTTTTGCTAATCTAGTGAGCAACACATTCTTAACTTTGAATATTTTCTGTTCACACATCTCCTCCAGATCCTCCAAAGCTCCCCTCTGTGTCAGCGAGACCCTCTGGTGAGATACATGAGGGGCGTTCAGTGACTCGGACCTGTCACAGTGATGCTAACCCAGCAGCTAACTACACCTGGTACAAGAAGAATGGAAATGCAGACCTTCCTCCTCTCAGTGAAGGACCACAGCTTGTCTTCAGATCCATCCAGTCCTCTGACTCTGGACAGTATTTCTGTTCAGCTACAAATGAGCTGGGAAGGAGGAAATCGAATTACATCTCTTTTGATGTGAAATGTGAGTATTGGTTATTATCGATGTAATTTACAGTCTGCTGCAATTCACTGGGGAACTCTAGGAGATAGAAGCTTTGTGCAGCTAAAGGGCCCAGATTAAAACCATGACCAATCCATCTGGATAGCAGCACATCTAAAAACATCTTTAATGATTTGAAATGATAGTAAAACAGTTTATTTAAAGGTAAAGAGATTCAATCGGTATAATTTTTGCATGAGAAGATTTGAATGGTCATAAATACTCTACACATTGCATGGAATCGAGAAAACAAATTGTTTACAGGCCGTTACTTATGATCAGATAATGTTTACTTGATTGCGAAACACCTAATGAATATTTTTGTAAATTAACTAATGTTTACTTTAATTAATGTCAATAGTTATCTCAAATTCCTTCCTTAATAACCTGCTTTCACCATTATTATTTTTAAGACCCACCAATTGTTTATATATTTGTGTTATTGGTGGTAACATACTCAGTAACAACCAACGAATCAGTACTGGGCACCATTTGACTGGAGGAGAGAGAAATATAAAACACATATGTGGTTCATCATAAAGTCAGGATTTGTTATTGGGTGCTGTTTAGTGCAGTACACGGAAGCAATTGAGAACTATGCATTTCTCAGGAGATACTCAACAACTGAGATTAAGATCCGGATAAAAATCACTAATTTAAACCTAGAAAATTATTTGTTTTTGCATCTCCTCCAGATGCTCCAAAGCTCCCTTCTGTGTCAGTGAGTCCCTCTGCTGAGATAGAGGAGGGCAGTTCAGTGACTCTGACCTGTAGCAGTGATGCTAACCCAGCAGCTAACTACACCTGGTACAAGGAGGATGAAGACTCTCCAAAAGCTTCAGGACAGATCTTCACCATCACTGACATCAGAGCTGAACACAGTGGGAGTTATTCCTGTGGAGCCCAGAACAAGTTAGGACGTAGCAACTCCACCTTAACTCAGATTGATGTGGCAGGTAAGTCATTTCGCACCACAAGACATCCCAAGAGCCACAGCAACTTCCAAGTTGATATCATACAAGTGGAAAAGTCTCTGAACCACTATAGTTCTTTGAAGAGCCAAGATGCAATTTACTTTTACACTCTCTGGACATGATTTGTATTTTGTTTTCTAAATCTGAGGTTTGCTGCTCAAAGTTGCCAGACTTGTTGTGATACCCCGATCTTTTCAAGCACACACATAGTCTACTGTACTTCCCCTCTCTGCTAGGCCACAGGCATCGTCCACAACTTCTGCATTACTCTGCATTGGGTTGTCAACTAGTACAGCCAATCAATAATTTGTTTTGCCTTACCCCTTGTCATCTTGCTAAAGTGAGGCTTTTTGACTATACTTGCAAGTCTTCCAACACTCTGTGCTCTCCCGGTCGAGGTCAGCACTTCTTCACTTTTGACAAGATGCTAGGAAAGGTCTTGACTCCCTTTTTTCAGTCACCTGACAGATTGTCAGAATATCATCGAGTCCCTCTCTTTGGCATCAAAAACTATAGTTTCCCAAATGTTCCATGACATATTTATTTTGAGTGGGCAGCATTCCTGATAAGGTGATTAACCTCATCACTAAGTTGGGATCAGCTGACTGCTCTGCTAAAGAATCCAAGACAGAGATTTGAACATTTGAGTAGAAGATGAATCTTTAGTCTGAAGAGCAAGGTTGGCCACAATCAGACCCACAATTGTCAAAGCATTAGGGACCACCAAATACCAATGATTGTTCCCGGTTTAAAAACACCCCTGTGCTGTTGATCATTTATGGGACGCAAAAGCAAAACAAACTGTGATGAGTTACTATTTTAAATGCTTCTCTCTTAAGATCTCAGATTTAATGACTAATCATTACATGTTAAGGAACTCAAATATACCTGTAATAGAAAAGCTAATTGTCACTGTTTCCCAGGTTCAATGAAATCAGTCGCTGCTGGATCAATAACTGCCGTTATTGTGGGTATCATATTCCTCATTGCCTTTCTGTTGATTAGGTAAGCAGTTCAGTTTTACTTTGATTACGTTCAGTTATGCTACACAGTTATTTAATGATAAGATTAATTTCTTTGTTAATTCACTTTCTTTTCCAGAAGAAAGAGGTCCTCGAAACCAACCACGGAAGCTGGAGAGAGACCAGACAACGACGCTCAGGTGAGAAAGCAGATTTCAGGTGTCACCTAGGGTCAACCTTCACCTGCAACTAATTTCAACAGTGCATCATGTCCCTGTTTGGAAACGTCCTTTTCCCAAACTAAATATGATTCAGGAGGTGGAGTGAGTCATCCATTAGTCACAGTGTTGAGGCTTTGATCCCTGTCTGTAGGTTTAAAGACCAAAATAAACATAATCAAGATGCTCTTCATGGGCCATGTGGTGAAGCTTTGTCGCCATCTGTGTGTGAGTTTGGTGAATCGGTGAATGAGAGGCCTTACTAGTGTGCAGTCACTCATCATTCCAGTCCCTTTATTTGTTCCTCCTGTTAAATTCAATTTCATAAATCCATAGCTATGCTTTTGTCATACCTTCGGCCAGGGCTATTCAACTTCATTAGCAAGTGGGCCAAATAGGAACATCACTGGGGGTTTGTGGGCCACACAATACTTTGTCAAGGAATCACTACAAATAACTCTTGCTTACAGTAGTATTAATAGATACTAATACATTAAATGAACTAGTCAAGAGCATTCCTTTTTTTTATTACTTTAATTGTATCAACATAATCATTACAGAAAGCAACCAGTCCATAAAAAAGTAGGAACGCTTCGGTTACAAGGCTAGACACAAAAGTGCAAAATGTTGCATCGTTAAAACTAAGGAGACATGAGGTTTTTCCCCCAACAGTTCCATGTCCACTAATGTACAAAACAAGATGAATATAATAAAACAGTATTCATTACATCAACAGTAAGTAGCCCTGTGTATAATATCCTCAAAACCTCCAAGCATACATAAGGTGCTTTGAAGACAACACAAGTCCATACAATGTAATACTAAATGCAAATAGAACATAGTAAAACAATAGCCATCAGACTCACAATAACATTCATATCTTGGAAACATTTTTACAATTTTCAAAACAGTAAGTAGGCTTGTTTGAATGACCATAAAATGAATGACCATAAAAACAGATCTGCATACATACCATGCATCAGACTTCTGTCATGTTTAGCCTGTTTGAGTCAGTGAGAGAAATTACACTGCCTTGATTTAGCTATTTCAGCATAGTTTGGCTCCTAAGTGGTAAGAGCAATCCTGAGACACTTCTCATTGGTCATGGAGCAACGTGCTCTTGTTTTGATGGCATTCATATGAGAAAAGTTAGACTCACAAGTATAGGTAGATCCAAACATTGTCAGTATAAGCAAGGCCACCTTCCTCATTGTTGGCCACTTGACTCCTATCAAATGATGCTAGCAGTCCCTGTACTTTCCTTCTCTGTTCCTCTGAGCCCACGGGAAAACTGGCAGAAAACGAGCCGTGATTTGAGTTGTAGTGTCGCTTTACGTTGTATTCTTTCATCACGGATATACCGTACTTTTCGGACTATAAAGCGCACCTGCATATGAGCCGCAGCAGCTAAATTGTCCGTCTGTCTTGCTCTCGTTCTGTCTCTCGGTTCCACTTTTACTTTGGCGCGCTACCTGTCTCACTCTTTTCCGGCCTCCAGCTTTTCCCGCTGGAGCCCGCCGCTTAAAGGTGGCGGGCGCAGACCGGTCATAGAGCCCATAGCGTTAAAGGTGGTTAATTTTACCTGTAAAATCCATAGATTTAGGAGGTTCCCTAGTGGCCGTTAGCTGTACAAACAAAATGGGGGAAAAAGTCGTGGATTATAGTCCGAAAAGTACGGTACTTTCGTTGCACAATAAACACACCGGTTTATTACTTGTTGCGGCTGGCAAAGTAAATACATATTTGTCAGTCCATTCATTCTGGAATTATCGATTTTCCGAATCAACTTTACGTTTCTTGGGCTTGGAGAGAGACATCTTGAAGCTGTTGTTAACTAAAGCACTTTCTCTGTGGCCCGCGAACCTAGTGTGTAACGTGAGTTTGACTGAGCCAATGACAAGTGCGGACACAGTGCGGGTTTTTTTTTTTTTTTAATGAGCAGAACGCGGCAGGCAAAATAATGGATTCAAAATAATTCAAATGAATGGAAAAACCAGCGTTTTCGCCGCATCGTCGGATTTAGTGTGATCAGACATTAGTTTTGTTTATGCTATTACACATATGCCATTTCGATTTGCAGGCAACCACTTGTGGGCCAGAAAAAAGTTCTGAAGGGCCTGATTCGGCCCGTGGGCCGCTAGTTGAATAGGCCTGCCTCACGGCCTGTCTACACTACAGGCATCGAAAAATGCTTTCAACGCTTCGCCCATTCACTTGAATGGGGTGACGTAGTTGATTTTGAATCTTCGCCTAACTGCATTGTGGGGAGCGGAACGTGGCTTTGCAAGCATCGCGAGCATCAAAAGTTGAGCAATGTTCAACTTTTGAGGCTCGATGCTTGGCATCAGCCAATCAAATCATGCGTATGCAAATCTGACAGTACAAGCGCTAGCCAATCAAACCGCGTGTATGCTGGGAGAGAGTACGCATGTAATTTCCTCATGTTCAAAAAAATGGAGCGGTAGTGAATCACCCGGTGCTGTATGATCAGTTTCTGTTCATCTACCGGGATACAAACCGGAGGAGCGAGGCATGGAGGGAGGGGGCAGAGACAGTGGATGAAACTGGTAGGTTTTCGCCTGTTTGGGGATTTTATATCCAGTTTACTTCGCCCATCCACACAGCGGCGTGTGTTGAAGCTTGCCGGCGGGCGTGTCTGAAACTCGACCAACAACCAATCACATGAATCTCCCGCCCCTGACACACAAGCGGTTTGATTGGCTAGAGCTTGTACTGGCATATGATTCGATTGGCTGATGCTTCTGCCGAGGCTTCAAAAGTTGAACATTGCTCAACTTTTGCAGCCTGAAACGCCAGGAAAGCTCCGCTCTGCTTCCCACAATGCAATTCGGCGAAAAGTCACCCCATTCAAAGTGAATGGGCAGAAGCTTCTAACGCCGCTGTGTGGACGGGCCGTAGTTTGCTTTTCCTCAGTCATTCTGTGTCATACAGTTATCAACGTTATGTGTAAGGTGTCTTTGGTCTTTCCATTGCTTGGGATGTAAACCTTTCCATACATGTAAGCATTTTTTAAATATTGGGGGATACAATGACAATAACAGAAGTGATCTCAAAAGACCTCATGAAAGACGACACAGGAAGTGAGGATACCCGGCCCGGAGGAAGCCCGGGGTCCCCTTCTGGAGCCAGGCCCAGAAGGAGGACTCGTCGGCGAGCGTCTGGTGGCCGGGCTTGCCACGGAGCCCGGCCGGGCCCAGCCCGAAAAGGCAACGTGGGCAACACCTCCGCTTCTCCGTCCCGCGGGCCCACCACCTACGGGAAACATCGATGGGGTCGGGTGCGCTGCCAGAAGGGTGGCAGTGAAAGCGGAGGGTCTCGACGGACCAGACCCGGGCGGCAGAAGCTGGCTTTGGGGACGTGGAACGTCACCTCTCTGGGGGGGAAGGAGCCGGAGCTTGTGCGGGAGGTGGAGCGGTACCAGTTGGATCTGGTTGGGCTCACCTCTACGCACAGCGTCGGCTCTGGAACCTTACTTCTGGATAGGGGTTGGACTCTATTCTTCTCCGGAGTTGCTCAAGGTGTGAGGCGCCGGGCGGGTGTGGGGATACTCACAAGTCCCTGGTTGGGTGCTTCGTTGTTGGAGTTTACCCCAGTGGACGAGAGGGTCGCCTCCCTACGCCTGCGGGTTATGGGGGGGAAAACTCTGACTGTTGTGTGTGCTTATGCACCCAACAGCAGTTCAGAGTATTCGGCCTTCTTGGAGACCCTGGAAAGAGTCCTGTATGGGGCTCCTGAAGGGGACTCCTTAGTCTTGCTGGGAGACTTCAACGCACATGTGGGCAATGATGGAGACACTTGGAGGGGCGTGATTGGGAGGAACGGCCCCCCTGATCTGAACCGGAGTGGTGGTTTGTTACTGGACTTCTGTGCTAGTCATGGATTGGCCATAACAAACACCATGTTCGAGCATAAGGATGCTCATAAGTGTACGTGGTACCAGAGCACCCTAGGCAGAAGGTCCATGATCGATTTCGTTATCGTATCATCGGACCTGAGGCCGTATGTTTTGGACACTCGGGTAAAGAGAGGGGCGGAGTTGTCAACTGATCACCATCTGGTGGTGAGTTGGGTCGAGTGGCGGGGGAAGCCTCTGGATAGACCTGGTAAGCCCAAACGTGTAGTTCGGGTGAACTGGGAACGTCTGGAGGAGGCCCAAGTTCAGGAGGCCTTCAACTCACACCTCCGGCGGAGCTTTTCGGGCATTCCTGTGGAGGTTGAGGACATTGAACCAGAGTGGTCGGTGTTCAAAGCCTCTATTGCCGAAGCCGCGGCGGGGAGCTGTGGTCTCAAGGTCCTAGGTGCCTCAAGGGGCGGTAATCCTCGAACCTCCTGGTGGACACCGGTGGTCAGGGAAGCCGTCCGACTGAAGAAGGAGGCCTTCAGGGATTTGTTATCCCGGGGGACTCCCGAGGCAGTTGCAAGGTACCGACAGGCCCGAAGGGCAGCAGCCTCATCCGTGGCCGAGGCAAAGCAGCGGGTGTGGGAGAAGTTTGGAGAAGACATGGAGAAGGACTTTCGGGCGGCACCAAAGTTGTTCTGGAAAACTGTCTGACACCTCAGGAGGGGGAAGCAGGGAACCATCCAAGCTGTGTACAGTAAGGATGGGACGTTGTTGACCTCAACTGATGGAGTGTTGGGGCATTGGAAGGAACACTTTGAGGAACTCCTGAACCCGACAACTCCGCCCTCTATGTTAGAGGCAGAGCTGGAGTATGATGGGGGATCAACACCAATCTCCCGGGGGGAGGTCACTGAGGTCGTCAAACAACTCCACAGTGGCAAAGCCCCGGGGGTGGATGAGATCCGCCCGGAAATGCTGAAGGCTCTGGGTGTTGAGGGACTGTCATGATTGACACGTCTCATCAACGTTGCGTGGAAGTCGGAAACAGTACCGAAGGAGTGGCAGACCGGGGTGGTGGTCCCCCTTTTCAAAAAGGGGGATCAGAGGGTGTGTGCCAATCACAGAGGCATCACACTACTCAGCCTCCCCGGGAAAGTTTACTCCAAGGTACTTGAAAGGAGGGTCAGGCCGATTGTCGAACCTCAGATTGAGGAGGAACAATGCGGATTCCGTCCTGGTCGTGGAACGACGGATCAGCTTTTTACTCTCGCAAGGATCCTGGAGGGGGCTTGGGAGTACGCTTATCCGGTCTACATGTGTTTTGTAGACTTGGAGAAGGCGTATGACCGGGTTCCCAGGGAGTTACTGTGGGAGGTGCTGCGGGAGTATGGGGTGAGGGGGTCTCTACTCAGGGCCATCCAATCTCTGTACTCCCAAAGCGAGAGCTGTGTCCGGGTCCTCGGCAGTAAGTCGGACCCATTTCCGGTGAGGGTTGGCCTCCGCCAGGGCTGCGCTTTGTCACCAATCCTGTTTGTAATATACATGGATCGGATTTCGAGGCGTAGTCGTGGGGGGGGGGGTCTGCAGTTCGGTGGACTAAGGATTGCACCACTGCTTTTTGCAGATGATGTGGTTCTGATGGCTTCATCGGTCTGCGAACCTTCAGCACTCACTGGATCGGTTCGCAACCGAGTGTGAAGCGGCTGGGATGAGGATCAGCACCTCCAAATCTGAGGCCATGGTTCTCAGCAGGAAACCGATGGACTGTCCACTCCAAGTAGGGAATGAGTCCTTACCCCAAGTGAAGGAGTTGTGAAGTGAAGTGAAGTATCTCGGGGTCTTGTTCTCGAGTGAGGGAACAATGGAGCGTGAGATGGGCCGGAGAGTCGGAGCAGCGGGAGCGGTATTGCAGTCGCTTTACCGCACCGTTGTGACGAAAAGGGAGCTGAGCCAGAAGGCAAAGCTCTCTGTCTACCGGGCCATTTTCGTTCCTACCCTCACCTATGGTCATGAAGGATGGGTCATGACCGAAAGAACGAGATTGCGGATACAAGCGGCCGAGATGGGTTTCCTCCGCCGGGTGGCTGGTGTCTCCCTTAGGGATAAGGTGAGGAGTTCGGTCATCCGGGAGGGACTCGGAGTTGAGCCGCTCCTCCTTCGCGTCGAAAGAAGCCAGTTGAGGTGGTTCGGGCACCTAGTTAGGATGCCACCTGGGTGCCTCCCTAGGGAGGTGTTCCAGGCACGTCCAGCTGGGAGGAGACCGAGGGGTAGACCTAGGACCAGGTGGAGGGATTATATCTCTTCGCTGGCCTGGGAGCGCCTTGGGACCCCCCAGTCAGTGCTGGTTGATGTCGCCAGGGAAAAGAAAGTTTGGGGCTCTCTGCTGGAACTGCTACCCCCGCGACCTGACCACGGATAAGCGGGAGAAGATGGATGGATGGATGGATCTCAAAGCAAGCAGCCACCTCAGGTCTGAAAGATGAAGCCAATGCCAAAGTGCCTTAAGGCTGCATTCTTTCCAACGGCCAGCAGAGAGCGAATCCACTGGCTATAACACAGAATCTGATTGTGTAGAATTCTATGAGAGAATTTGCCTACTTTTAACATGATTTCTGACCTCAGTAAACATTTCCTGTTGAGTTTATAGTCTTACTTGCTGATTTAAAGTCTTCTCTAATACAGCATAACTTTTTTTTTTTGGGCAACTTGTTCTCAAAAAATATGATGTTGTGTTTGTATGTACAACTTGAACCCATTTGCAGTCCTAAATATTGTTGTAACATGTTTTTTATTCTTTGCTAAACCTTTTCATGTCACTAACAGAACATTGAGGTGGCAGTGGGCAAAATACCAAATTCTAGGCTTCAAAACCATAATTAGCTAAATTCATATTGATCATGTCAACTTCTTAAATACAGTCTATGCCTCAAACCTTTTAATCACTTTTAGGCTTTGAAAATTGCGCTTGACCCTAAAAGATGAGGACATTTAATACATCGAGGAGTTTTTGGTGCCTGATTTGGAATTTTTAAATGTACTGAAATTTCAAAGAAGCCCTTTTCCTTAAAAATTGCAAAAGCAATTGTGTCTTACAGGTCAATCTATGAGACACTAACAACTACAAATATATGTTGTGTTTGTCTTTGTGATGTTTCCTTCAGGTACGCATGTATGACCGCCCTTCAGCTGAAGTACAGAATGCAACACCAGAGCCGGAGGCCGAGGTTTGCTATGCCAGCGTGAGATTCATTAAAAACCAGGACGATGCTCTCTACTCCAACACCAAGCCCGCTCATCTCCGCAGACACAAGACAGACGAGAAGGACACGGAGGAAGATGTTGTGTACTCTACTGTCACATTTAAAGATCACAGTGCTACTGCAGAGTGAGTAAAAGATCATTTTTCTTTGCTACATAAAGTGATTATGTTGTTTCATCCTTCTTTACAAAAACATGTTCTTAGTCAGTAATGTGAGTTTATGTTTTGCTTTATCAACAGATCAGAGCGTCATGAGGCTGCGGAGGATCCATCTGCATTGTACAGCGTAGTCAACAAAAAACCAAGAGTATTGACATAACATCTGTGTTCTCTTAACCGTGTTCAAATAGTTTAAACATACATATAAATATATGGTCTGCTAGATTACTAGTATCATGTAGCTAACGTATGCTGAAGCTTGTAATTTATAAGTTCCAAGACAGAAAACTATTTTGAAGCTTGTCAAAGTAGCCCACATTTCTCTATGTACAATATATATTTACCATCATCTTTTTCTGCTCTGATGTTCAGTTTAAATGCCTTTTTATTGTTTTACATGTTGATAATTTTCATTTTATTCATATTTAACTTCTGCTTCATTATCATCATAAGTTAGTGTTTTGTTAAAGTACTCATCCCATAACTTAAATAGATTTTTTTGTAATTTGTAAAACTGATTTGATGTCACTGATGTGTATTGTTTGTAAGTAACCATATCATTAAATAAAGTTATTCAGTTCATTACCTGTTACTGATTGTCAACATTTCTAAGCCAGGTGTTTAATGTTTAAGTGACGAGGGAGCCAGAGGGACATCCTAATAGTTTCATAAGGGGCTTCATCTCAAAACAGTGTATTATTTTGAACTCCTAATGTGACTATGACTACATTGGTGAGAGCTATGATGGCTCATGGATGTCTATAAATCAAAGGGGCGGAGGTTCAGTCCCCTGCAGTCAACATGTCAAACTGTCCTTTGGCAAGATGTATAAGCCACATTGGGTCCTGCATGTCCACCGTATTCAAGTGTAGGTATTGCTTTGGATAAAAGTGTCAGCTAAATTACATTTAACGTAAGTAATACTAACAGTATTAGCATCACAGTATACTTAAAGAAGGAAATGAAAAGTTCTGTACTTAGGGGAGAGTGGGGTACATCCTCTTCCTCATCCTCAATTCCATCAGCACCCTCAGCCTCAACTCCCTCAGCATTTACATCCTCAGCTTCCTCAGCCTCAACTCCCTCAAAATGTATATATAAAAACTTCAAATTACACTTTAATAATATAAGTATATTGATTTACAGCCCAAAAAGTTACTGCACATGAAGTACTTTCAAAAACAACAGTAGCAGTAACTGTATGAATTGTAGTTCAAATATAGCCATTGATGCATGACGTCCACTTTAGTGGACAGATGATTCATCGTAATTTCCTCCCAACATAAAATCACTACTTTGACATGTTATGCATTATATGATTCCTTAGTTGTTACTTGATGTCACAAACATTTGTATACCTCCAAGGGTCGCTTTCCATTAAAGGATTTGCAAGATATTGATGTGTGACTGGGTCAGTCATCAATAGGGTCTGGCTGTCTGTCGACCATCTTGGTTTTGATAAATGGATCCTGCACTTACAACGACTTGCCACTGAGTGGCAGTGTATGGGATGATGCCATAGCGTCCACTGTAGTGGCTGATGCGCAACTATGCCATCAAAACCCATGCATATACAAGAAAACATCTTTTGAATATCTGTCCACTGTAGTGACCTCTATCCGTAAAGGGCTAGAATAAGCCAGTTTGCAAAACAACGGTAATTTCATCATTTCAACTTGGGGATTCCAACATCCAGCAATCCATGCATACTAACGAAGTAAAGAGGAAGGAAGCCAGGCCCTCTTCTATCATCTGTCTCGTAATGTCACCAGATAACAGAAGTTTTGTTTCAACACCACATCCTTCTCTGTTCTGAGCAGAGCAGATTTAAATAACAGATAACACACAGTACCTTCTGGCATGTTTGTACACACAAAGAGACGAGTTGAGCAGCGATGAGTCTAACAGCAGCAGTGCGTGGGTTTATTCTCCTTCTTATCTCTCTACAAGGTACTGTACATCTTCATTTGTATTTCTAAAGATCTATTCTACAGGACTGAGTGATTACCTGAGTCACTGGAGCCCCGATAGATTTGATCATCTATTTGATATTAACCTTTAAAATCATGCAACACAACACACTCGTTGAAATTGGAAATGAAAAATGAACTTATGTGAGTTTTATGTATCTTAGTGGAGGAAGTCATCAGTCTTGGTCGTTTAGAAAACAATTACAATTCCATTAGTATAAAGCAACATGTCTGTTTCTTTAGCTTAGATCTAGTCTGGATCGGCCATGCTTATACGGAGAAAGAACAACATGTGTTCATGGACAAAAGGCTCAAAACATAAGGCTTAAAAAACGTAAAATGGTGATTTAAAAAAGAAAATGCCCAAAGTGCTTGAAAGGCAGACTATCCAGACGGTGCCATTGACCTCGTTGAGCCATTTATGCTCCCCTAATAAGACATTATATTAACAAGAGTAACAGTTTCACATCTCTTTTGTTGCATGTCTCTTTTCTATCTTTGCCTTGACATGCCAGCCCCTAACAACTCATGCTCTACTTCTTCTTTTCTGAAAAGCACTTTCCTGTTACCTCACTGATCCTTCAAACACTATGATGCCCTGCTTCTCTGTTACTCAGATCGATAACTGAAGAAATGCACGATGCTTAAAGGAATACTTTAAATGGAAATGAGCATTTGTATATCAATATAAACAAGTCATGTAAAATGGAAGTGAAAGGTGGCTGCGTTTAATAAAAGACACAACTGAATAAAAACATCGATTTATAAGCTTCAAACAACTCGTGCATTATAATCAAAGTCTATTCATTTGTGTGCTCACTACTTCCAAAAAGATTGCATACTTGACTCTTAATCACACTTCTGCAAAAACATTCACGCTTGAGCCGATGTGCAACAGTCCATAGTAAGAAAAGAGTGTTTTAGAAAGCAGTGAGCATAGAACCTTTTTTTAAAGTAAGTGTATCACCCAAAGAGCTGTGACGATGTTTTTTTAATAAGCTCATATACCTGCACATATTACATTCAGTCAAATTATATTGTTATGAGTCTGATGAATGTTTCTGATGTGCTCTGTGTTTCAGCTGTTCAGGGTCTGGATGGCTGGGGAGTGACTTTCTCTTCTACTGAGATCTGTGCAGTGAAAGGATCAACAGTGGAGATAATATGCCGCTTCACATTCCCGTCCAGATGGAAAGGAAGTGTAAACACAGTTAAGAAAACATTCTGGTTTAAACAGAAAGATGGTGAACCTGTAGATGTGACCACAGACGCAGAGTACGCAGGTCGTGTAGAGGATCGCTGTGGAAACAACATCTGCACTCTGAGAATCAGAAACCTGAGAGAGAGCGACTCAGCTGAGTACATGTTCAGGATCACAACAAACCAAGACGTGTATGCTGGTGAACCAGTCACTCTGTCTGTCACAGGTAACACTTTGTTTGTAATGTAAGTTAGCTCAACATTTGGTCAACACTGCAGTGAATGTTCCTGCATCTACTACACGTACGATGACAGTTCAGATTAACATGTTTGTTCCTTACAAATCCAGGTCTCCAGGTGAAGGTGACCGAAACAAGTTCCTGCAGAGGAAGCTGTATATATGCAACACTGGAGTGTCTCAGCAGTTGTCCTCGAGCTTCTCGTCCTCCCTACATCTGGTACAAGAATGGACTGAAATGGACAGAAACAAGAGAATCTTTAAATGACCATTTCTATCCCAAAGAAAGCTATGCCTGTGCTGTTAAAGGATATGAGAATTCCCCCTCTCCTTCAGTGTGTGAGTTCACTTACAGTCTTCCACCAACATGATGCCTTACCTTATTACATAAAAGGGAGACACTGTCCCCAGCAATACATTCAGCCCTGAGTTAAGGCAATTACATTTTCATAATGATTAACCAAAGATATTTCATTTTTCAGGTGTTAATGGTCAAGACTGCAATACTGTGGCTTACAGTGAAAGAAGTATCTGTGCCTTCAAAGGATCCTCAGTGTACATTTCCTGCACGTACAGCAGTAATGAATATGTTCAATCTAAATTCTGGTTCAGTCCTCAGCGTAGAGATCAGGACCTTAGTACAGACTCCCAGTATGCAGGTCGTGTTCAGCTCTTTTCACCATGGAGAGGATCCACTCTGAGGATCTCTGACCTGAGAGACTCAGATTCAGCTCAGTTTCTCTTCAAATTCAAAACACCAAGGTTTGAATGGAGGAGTGATTTACCTGGAACCACTCTGACTGTCACAGGTACTGACCAACACACACTGATAATGTTGTTAATGTATCAGAATTACATTTGTTGTTAACATATATGTATTTGTCAGGGAAAGATATTCCTAAGAGTGCGTTTGTGTATGTTTTAGACCATGTTTAGATAAGACAGTGTCTTTAGGAAAGTGTTAATATGATTTATTCAATGACCTAAAAAAAAGAATCCCTGTCTCTTCTTCACAGAACGAGTTTTAGAGGTGCAGGTGATCGGGTCTTCCTCTGGTCCAAAGCTGGTTTGTCTCAGCAGCTGTCTTCTCACTGGTCATCCTACATTCGTTTGGTACAAGAATGAAACGGAGATTCGGGGAGAAACATCTGCTTCTTACGGAAAATACGTTGATTCTGCAAACAATTATTCCTGTGCCTATGACGGTTACCGCTCTCGCCCAGTGTGTGAGTTTTACTCCACGTCATCACAAACTAAATCTCATCTGGTGAAGTACAAATACCCTAAAATCCGTTCAATATTTAGGGATAATGTCCTTATTGTCTCTCACAGCTATAGAAGTGCAGCACAGTAAACTAAAAGCTGCATTTCAAGGCACTTTGTGGAGATTTTTACCACTATTAGTACGATGGAGAATTGTTTTTTACGAGTGATCTTGTAAACATGCATTCAGGCTTCTCAATTAACACACTGCTGATGCTTTCATTCTGATTCCACTGATCAAAGCTTGGCTGTGGTAATGCTAAAAGAAGTTTAAATATGTGACAGCAAAGAGAATGAAGAGGACAACTGCAATATTGCAAAAAAACAACACATGGATTTAGTTTGTACTATAGGTGTTTGTATGTGTATGAGTAACAATCACTATTGTTCATTTGATCTCCTCCAGATGGTCCAAAGCTCCCCTTGGTGTTGATGAGTCCCTCTGGTGATATTATCGAGGGCCGTTCAGTGACCCTGAACTGTAGCAGTGATGCTAACCCAGCAGCTAACTACACCTGGTACAAGAGGAACCAACAACTGCGCATTGAGACCTCACAGCTTGTCTTTAACTCCATCAATTCCTCTGCATCTGGACAGTATTTCTGTACAGCTGAGAACAAGCTGGGGAGGATATCTAAAAGCTTCTTTATTGATGTGAAATGTGAGTTATTACGTATTCTAAAAGGCTTTACTCTGTAAAATGTGTTGCGTCTAGATCACAAAGGACAGGTTTAGCAGATTATGGCTGTTCTCTTTACATGTACAGTAGCTGTCGTTCATTGATAAGTTCCAGTAGAAGTTGAAGACTGCACTGTTCAGGGAATTACATCGTCTTTTTTCTCACAAGCCCTTGTCCAAAGTTTTAAATACTGCAATATGAATTCATAACAATCTAACTATTCTCCTCCAGATGCTCCAAAGCTCCCCTCTGTGTCAGTGAGTCCCTCTGCTGAGATAGAGGAGGGCAGTTCAGTGACTCTGACCTGTAGCAGTGATGCTAACCCAGCAGCTAACTACACCTGGTACAAGGCGAACCAAACAGTGTTTCAGGGAGCAGAAGGAAGATACAATTTCACCTCCATCAGCTCAGAGGACAGAGGGATCTACTGCTGCAAGTCTGAGAATCAATATGGAGAGAACAAGTCATCTCCTCTATCAGTAGATGTCCAGTGTGAGTACAAAACATAAGCTAATCGGACATTCCTGTGACCCATAAGCAAACAATGTTAGCCTTGTAGCTCAGTTTTAGGTAGGTAGGTAGGTAGGTAGGTAGGTAGGTAGGTAGGTAGGTAGGTAGGTAGGTAGGTAGGTAGGGTAGGTAGGTAGGTAGGTAGGTAGGTAGGTAGGTAGGTAGGTACTTTATTGATCACAAATTATTTTGTCACAGTAGCAGCAGTGTGTTCATGCATTAAAAAACTTAAAGGTGGAAAAAAGGTATAAACGTAATTAAATACAATTAAAAACAATAAACAGCATCAGTATATATATAAAAATATACAGTAGCAAGGACTCAATACTTTAGTGAATATAAATGTTCTAGATAAGTTAAACAAAATATATAACCTTAGTCCAAAATGAGCATTGTTTGCAAAGTAATGTTAACATTTAAAACATACTTCACCATCTGATCTGGGTCTCTCTAAATCTCCAGATGCTCCAAAGCTCCCCTCTGTGTCAGTGAGTCCCTCTGCTGAGAGAGAGGAGGGCAGTTCAGTGACTCTGACCTGTAGCAGTGATGCTAACCCAGCAGCTAACTACACCTGGTACAAGGAGAATGAAGACTCTCCAATAGCTTCAGGACAGATCTTCAACATCACTGACTTCAGAGCTGAACACAGAGGGAGGTATTCCTGCGGAGCCCAGAACAAGTTAGGACGTCAAAACTCCTCCTTACTTATACTTTTTTGGGCAGGTAAGATATTTAAATGTATCTACATACACCTCTTTACAACAGATGTATCTGTGACAGGTGGTTGCAGAAACCCCTCTCACATCCTTTCCCTTAAACCAGGGGTGTCCAAACTACGGCCCGGGGGCCAAATGCGGCCCGCGGACCATTTTGAAACAGCCCTCAGCTAATTGTAAAAGTATAATTTAATACGGCCCCCAAATGAAACTTGTGCTTGTCTTATATTGTACTTCTTAAATATATATATGTAACAAATATATTACACAGTAGTATTCAGGTGTTAATAAGACCACTTTTCATATAAATTCAGTTGGAAACATTTTCTAACATATCTTATTCTATCTTAGTTGATCAAAAAAGGCCCAAAAACGTATTTACCTAACAAGCTTGAAACACATTTCCTCTAAGCAAACGAATGCGCTGCCAACAAAATAAATGAAACCCTAAGGAGAGCTGTGATATAGGCTGTTTTTTTCTCCAGACATTTTCAAGTATCAAGCATCATTGACCGACATTTGATTAATTTTGCTGACTTATAACTTAACTTATGAGGCAATATACCTCGTCTCTAGTGAGTGGCCCAGCCCTTCGTATATTTTTTTGTATGTGGCCCTCGGTGAAAAAAGTTCGGACACCCCTGCCTTAAAGGAACAGTTTATCCTCAATCCGAACTACATATATTTCCTCTTACCTGTAGTGCCGCTTATGAACCTAGATTGTTTTTATGTGAAGCGTTGAATGTTGAAGCTATTAACCAAACAAATGTTTCTGCCTACGCTCAAATTAAATGCAAATAGCTTAAAGTTAGCTTGCTCAAAGTGGCAAAAAGATACATGTGAAAAAACACAACCATGACCCGTCTCGTGAAGATAATTCACAGACCTTGTCTTGATATCATATTTCTGTGAAGAGGAAGAGTACATCTACAAACCTAGATAGCATTACAGCTCAGTCGAAGAGGAACTCTCATTCATGCCACCAACAGCAGGAGCGTCATCCATGTGTACATGCACGCTTCTTTTTCTGCAATGTCTCGGTTGGTGGATGTAGAAAGAAAATAATACTCTCATCAAGGTCTACCGAGGTGTCTTTCTTCTGCGGAGAGACATTGATGTTGGTTTTGCTGCTTTGAGCATCACAAGCTTTTAGAAAAGCCCGACTTCCCTACGGTAGATATCTACTACACTGCAGATGGCACCTAACAACTGGCTATTCAATCAAAGTAAAATAATGTCCTGGGAAAAACCAATGTAAATTAATTCTTTGCAACACTTTTAGATGATCTTGGTGCAATGTAATGAGTTGTAAATGCTCAAACGTCTTGTATTTCCTTCACTATTTTCAGAATTTGAATATTCAGGTGCATGGAAATCAGCAGCTACAGGAACAATCACTGCCGTCCTCCTGGCTATCATCCTCATCGCTGTCTTCCTATGGTTTAAGTAAGCCATTTTCTCTCGCTATGATTGTGGTCTCTAATGCAGTTGTAGTTAATTAATTTGATTACTCAAACTATTATCCAGGAGAAATAAGTCTAATGGTGGAGAGAAGCCCGACAACAATGCACAGGTGAGAAAACACACACATTCTGTACCTCTTATGGCTTAATAATAACCCGCCCTCTCAGTACTAGGGTTCATTTCATAAAAGATGATTAGTACAGTAGTTAAAAGTTACATCAGTATAAAAATGTTACCCACTCACTATTTGAATATTTTCAGGTCGAGATTTTGAGCAGCGGTGACCCACATTTAATTGTGGTTCATTGAATTGAATATACTAAGACTAATACTTAAACTAATACTAATACTAGTAATAATAGAACAATGCAAATAGAAGAAAAAAAGTGATAATGAATATGATTTAGATAACATATATTTATGGGGGTTCTTAAGAAAAAAGTCATAGTAAAATATATATTTCCCCAAAACTAATGAAGCACTTAAAGCAGGCTGGCACAAGTTTTAATGTACATTTTTATTTTAAATTGTTCAATAGATTAAAACTGTGTTCTTTGGATTATAATTTGGTTTCTGGAGAACGTTTATTAATCTTTTCAGCATCACAATCATAATCACAGTCAACTCCATTGCTTTGGCTTGGGACATTTTCTAAGAATTATGAATGTGCAGCCCGTCAAGGCTAAGATAATTGACTTTAAAATGTCTCACTTTAACTTTTTTGGATTCATTGAACTGAATTGTGGTTTCTTCTCTGGGAGGCGTGTGGTGCAGTGGGTTGTGCGTTGGTGTTGGGGTCAGGGAGTCACAGCAGGTTCAAACCCCACTGCAGTCAGCATGTGGTTGTGTCCCTGAGACACTTCACCCCAAATTGCTCCTGTGGGGATTGTCCATAGTATTGAGAATGTAAGTCGCCTTGAATAAAAGTGTCTAACAAGTGACATGTAATGTAATGTAATGTTCATATACAGTAGGATAAATAAAAAGCCCCCACTTTCAGCTTACCTTTCCCCTTCTGGAAAATAAAACACTTCACAGCGGTCTGCGAACACCATTTCAAGGCGGACCAGAAACTTAGGTAGAAATAGTAAAGAATTAAAGAACAACCTTAATCCCACAGGTTTCATGTGCTCACATTGTGCTCATGACTTTTCTGTGCTTATGTGCTCTTGAATGTTTTCTTTCAATGACATCAACCTAGGACATTTATCTCAAATAACAGTTACTTACATAAGTGAAAAATACTGTTGTTTATGTGTATCAAGTAAAGCCAAACCATGAGACAATTATGGTGACAATACCTTTTTTATTGATGCAAAATGAGATTCTTACAGACAGAAATTGTGACCTTGAAACACCTGAACAGATAAACTGGCACATGCTACCCTCTTGTAGTGAAATACTATAGAGCAAAGCAAGTATTAACATACATTAGATGACATATATTTAAGCATGATTAATGACAACGGTAAGGTTATTCTGTGCAACAGCAATACAAACTGCATTTTTGCTTGCGGTCTGTTTTTTCCCGTCAGCTAAACATGGACCCGGTGCATGACGTCCCTTCAGATACAGCACAACCAGCAGAAGAGCAGCATGACCTTCACTACTCGAACATCCGCTTCCCTCAGAACCAGGAAGAAGCTCTGTACTCTAACATCGGGAGAGTGCAACCCCAAAGACAAACAGAGGAAGATGAGGATATGGTTGAATATACTGCTGTCAAAACTCCAGGGTGAGCATCTTAATTTCATTTTTATTTTTCATGGTATCCAAAACATGTCTCTGTAAACACACCATTGACCGAAAAGGAGCAGGAATAAGACAATAATGTTATATGACCTGCCTCTTTCTAAAAAAAAAAAAATAGAAATAGATGGTCTGTCCTTCATAGTTCACAACCAAACTTATTCACGGCCAAACATAACGGTATCTTAGGATAATAAGAGAAACACAAACAATACTTATTTCCCACTTGACAGTAAACGGAAAGAAACAAAACAAAAACATCTCTACGTGATTAAGGACACACACATTTGGTTGGACATTATTGTTTTATTTTTCTCTTCACAGCCTGAGACGTCAAGAAGATGGGGAGGATTCATTTGCACTGTACAGCACTGTCAATAAATGAAAATGGATCGGTCACCGGTTATTTATTGTACCAAGTTAAACAAATATATATCAGGAATCAGTCAAATTGTAGCATTTATGCACCCATACAAAATATAAATTGTAAATATCTGTTTGCTTGGTTATTGTTTCTGCAAGGATTTCTTGAACCAAATTACAGAAAAATATAAAGTCACCTGTCCCTGTGGATATTTATTTTTCCACCTCCATAACAGCAGGGTTTTTTCTCCGTATTTTTAATTTGGGTAAACTCTTCCTGTCACTTACCGTAATACTATATTCTACAGTGAGTGCAAACAAAAGTCAATAAAATACAAATACGTTCATAAATGTGTGTTATATTTCTCAGTAGTCGGATTATTTTACTGTATTGAAAGTTGTATAATGTATGCATATTAATATATTAACTATTGCCATGGTGTACTTAAGTACAATTTTGAGGGGCTTGTACTGTCATGATATTTAGTTTTGTCTGTTTAGTCAAAAGACCTCATGAAAGAAACAACAAGAAGTGAGGATACCCGGCCCGGAGGAAGCCCGGGGTCCCCTTCTGGAGCCAGGCCCAGAAGGAGGACTCGTCGGCGAGCGTCTGGTGGCCGGGCTTGCCACGGAGCCCGGCCGGGCCCAGCCCGAAAAGGCAACGTGGGCAACACCTCCGCTTCTCCGTCCCGCGGGCCCACCACCTACGGGAAACATCGATGGGGTCGGGTGCGCTGCCAGAAGGGTGGCAGTGAAAGCGGAGGGTCTCGACGGACCAGACCCGGGCGGCAGAAGCTGGCTTTGGGGACGTGGAACGTCACCTCTCTGGGGGGGAAGGAGCCGGAGCTTGTGCGGGAGGTGGAGCGGTACCAGTTGGATCTGGTTGGGCTCACCTCTACGCACAGCGTCGGCTCTGGAACCTTACTTCTGGATAGGGGTTGGACTCTATTCTTCTCCGGAGTTGCTCAGGGTGTGAGGCGCCGGGCGGGTGTGGGGATACTCACAAGTCCCCGGTTAGGTGCTTCGTTGTTGGAGTTTACCCCAGTGGACGAGAGGGTCGCCTCCCTACGCCTGCGGGTTATGGGGGGGAAAACTCTGACTGTTGTGTGTGCTTATGCACCCAACAGCAGTTCAGAGTATTCGGCCTTCTTGGAGACCCTGGAAAGAGTCCTGTATGGGGCTCCTGAAGGGGACTCCTTAGTCTTGCTGGGAGACTTCAACGCACATGTGGGCAATGATGGAGACACTTGGAGGGGCGTGATTGGGAGGAACGGCCCCCCTGATCTGAACCGGAGTGGTGGTTTGTTACTGGACTTCTGTGCTAGTCATGGATTGGCCATAACAAACACCATGTTCGAACATAAGGATGCTCATAAGTGTACGTGGTACCAGAGCACCCTAGGCAGAAGGTCCATGATCGATTTCGTTATCGTATCATCGGACCTGAGGCCGTATGTTTTGGACACTCGGGTAAAGAGAGGGGCGGAGTTGTCAACTGATCACCATCTGGTGGTGAGTTGGGTCGAGTGGCGGGGGAAGCCTCTGGATAGACCTGGTAAGCCCAAACGTGTAGTTCGGGTGAACTGGGAACGTCTGGAGGAGGCCCAAGTTCAGGAGGCCTTCAACTCACACCTCCGGCGGAGCTTTTCGGGCATTCCTGTGGAGGTTGGGGACATTGAACCAGAGTGGTCGGTGTTCAAAGCCTCTATTGCCGAAGCCGCGGTGGGGAGCTGTGGTCTCAAGGCCCTAGGTGCCTCAAGGGGCGGTAACCCTCGAACCTCCTGGTGGACACCGGTGGTCAGGGAAGCCGTCCGACTGAAGAAGGAGGCCTTCAGGGATTTGTTATCCCGGGGGACTCCCGAGGCAGTTGCAAGGTACCGACAGGCCCGAAGGGCAGCAGCCTCATCCGTGGCCGAGGCAAAGCAGCGGGTGTGGGAGAAGTTCGGAGAAGACATGGAGAAGGACTTTCGGGCGGCACCAAAGTTGTTCTGGAAAACTGTCCGACACCTCAGGAGGGGGAAGCAGGGAACCATCCAAGCTGTGTACAGTAAGGATGGGACGTTGTTGACCTCAACTGATGGAGTGTTGGGGCGTTGGAAGGAACACTTTGAGGAACTCCTGAACCCGACAACTCCGCCCACTATGTTAGAGGCAGAGCTGGAGTATGACGGGGGATCAACACCAATCTCCCGGTGGGAGGTCACTGAGGTCGTTAAACAACTCCACAGTGGCAAAGCCCCGGGGGTGGATGAGATCCGCCCGGAAATGCTGAAGGCTCTGGGTGTTGAGGGACTGTCATGGTTGACACGTCTCATCAACGTTGCGTGGAAGTCGGAAACAGTACCGAAGGAGTGGCAGACCGGGGTGGTGGTCCCCCTGTTCAAAAAGGGGGATCAGAGGGTGTGTGCCAATTACAGAGGCATCACACTACTCAGCCTCCCGGGAAAGTTTACTCCAAGGTACTTGAAAGGAGGGTCAGGCCGATTGTCGAACCTCAGATTGAGGAGGAACAATGCGGATTCCGTCCTGGTCGTGGAACGACGGATCAGCTTTTTACTCTCGCAAGGATCCTGGAGGGGGCCTGGGAGTACGCTTATCCGGTCTACATGTGTTTTGTAGACTTGGAGAAGGCGTATGACCGGGTTCCCAGGGAGTTACTGTGGGAGGTGCTGCGGGAGTATGGGGTGAGGGGGTCTCTACTCAGGGCCATCCAATCTCTGTACTCCCAAAGCGAGAGCTGTGTCCGGGTCCTCGGCAGTAAGTCGGACCCATTTCCGGTGAGGGTTGGCCTCCGCCAGGGCTGCGCTTTGTCACCAATCCTGTTTGTAATATACATGGATCGGATTTCGAGGCGTAGTCGTGGGGGGGGGGGTCTGCAGTTCGGTGGACTAAGGATTGCACCACTGCTTTTTGCAGATGATGTGGTTCTGATGGCTTCATCGGTCTGCGACCTTCAGCACTCACTGGATCGGTTCGCAACCGAGTGTGAAGCGGCTGGGATGAGGATCAGCACCTCCAAATCTGAGGCCATGGTTCTCAGCAGGAAACCGATGGACTGTTCACTCCAAGTAGGGAATGAGTCCTTACCCCAAGTGAAGGAGTTCAAGTATCTCGGGGTCTTGTTCTCGAGTGAGGGATCAATGGAGCGTGAGATGGGCCGGAGAATCGGAGCAGCGGGAGCGGTATTGCAGTCGCTTTACCGCACCGTTGTGACGAAAAGGGAGCTGAGCCGGAAGGCAAAGCTCTCTGTCTACCGGGCCATTTTCGTTCCTACCCTCACCTATGGTCATGAAGGATGGGTCATGACCGAAAGAACGAGATCGCGGATACAAGCGGCCGAGATGGGTTTCCTCCGCCGGGTGGCTGGTGTCTCCCTTAGAGATAAGGTGAGAAGTTCGGTCATCAGGGAGGGACTCGGAGTTGAGCCGCTCCTCCTTCGCGTCGAAAGAAGCCAGTTGAGGTGGTTCGGGCACCTAGTTAGGATGCCACCTGGGCGCCTCCCTAGGGAGGTGTTCCAGGCACGTCCAGCTGGGAAGAGACCAAGGGGTAGACCTAGGACCAGGTGGAGGGATTATATCTCTTCGCTGGCCTGGGAGCGCCTTGGGATCCCCCAGTCAGAGCTGGTTGATGTCGCCAGGGAAAAGAAAGTTTGGGGCTCTCTGCTGGAACTGCTACCCCCGCGACCCGACCACGGATAAGCGGGAGAAGATGGATGGATGGATGGATGTTTAGTCATGGTTTTATTTTAAAGTTCTGTTTTCCCTGTCGCTGGTCTTCCTTCCTGTGTCAAATTTTCTCATTGTGCTCACATGTTGTGTTTCTGCCTCCCCAGCCCAGCGGTGTATTCTCCTGTGATTACCCTCTTGTGTATTTAGTCTTGCTTGCCCTTGTGTCCCTTGTCAATTCATTGTTGTTTGCCAGTGGTTTGGTTCCTGTTCCTGGTGTTCTGGATTTCCCTGTTCTGCCCTCCTACAGTATGGTCCTGGTTTGTTTGTTTGTTTGTTTGTTACTTTCTCATTTGTTCCCCGTTGCCTGCTCCAGTTGTTTTTGTATTGTAACAGCTTTTATTTAATTAAAATATCTTAATTTACATCCCCTTACCTGCCTCCTTATTTATACTGCTTTTGGGTCCGCAATCTTGCCAAAATCTGACATGTACTTTACTTGAGTATATCCATTTTTGCTACTTTGCACTTCAACCCCACTACAATTCAGAGGTAAATATTGTACTTGTATTACATTTATTTAATATCTAGATACTTTGCAGATTTGTATGAAGGATTTAAGTGATAAACATCACTTAATTAATACTTTATTTAGACTTGGAGTAACTACCACAATCGAACTAAGTAATTAAAACTAGCTGCACCTTTACAAGCTTTTTTAACACTTTGCTTTTGTTTAGCAACTTTGTTTTTGTGTAGCTAACCCCCGCCACCAAGTGTTGAAAAATAATATTGCACTATATATATAAATAAAAAAAACTGACATGCCAACAACACCCATACAATGGCTCCTGCACTTAAATGCATCAATAATTATAACAACAAAATATAATATACTATTCTGTAATGTGCCAATTTGCATAAAGACTACTTCTACTTTTGGTACTTTAAGTATATTTTGATGCCAATCACTTTGTACTTTAACTTGAGTAACATTTTTAATGCAGGACTTTTACTTGTATCAGAGTATTCCTACACTCTGGTATTTCTACTTTCACTTTCTGAGTAATTTTTCCACCTCAAAATGTAAAAATAACACACAAGTAAAAAGTGTAAGGTAAAGAGACAGGATAAAATACCACATATATAAAAAAGTAGAATAAAACGTGTAGGCATCTGTATATTTTTGTTGCGACACTCACATTTCCGAGCTTCCCTGAACTACCCAGTGCGATGATTTTGAAAGAGTTTTTTTAACTTTTGTACTGTCCAGACACGCGTGTGTATGGTAGGAGACGAATATGCACACATGCAGCTAATAAAACGTTAGCTGTCCATATCAGTACTTTTAACTGTTATTACTGTAGTGAGGGGAACTGTGTGCAGGTGAGTGTTTGCGCCGGAGAGGATGAACGCATGTGCACCTCTGCCCGAACGGGGGGCTGGGGGGATTGGGGTGGTCGTTGGGTAAATGCTAAAATAAGCTATCTGCACTTAGCATTGGAGACCACGCAGCGCGAGAAAAGACCTACTGGAGAACAGAAGAACTGAGGTAAACTACGTTTTTTTTTCTTTATACTTTATTACTTTGAAATCGTTTGCCAATACATTTTATTTTTTTAAGAGCTGCAATGATTAGCTTAATTGGTATTGGGTGACTGTTTTGAGAATTGTTTAAGGCTAATCTTTTATGCAAAAATAGCAGAAAATGCAGTTTTTTGCAATATGGAAATGTTATCTTTACATCACATAAAAGGGATTTGCCTTTTTTTTTTAAGCTGTGGTGTACATCTTTCACAATTTTCTCATACTTAAAGGTGGGGTAGGTACGTTTGAGAAACCGAGCTAGAATTTGAAAATACACAACCGGAGAACATCTGCCACTTCCTCACAGAGCGCCTCCTCCAACACACACGAACGCGCACATGACCAATGAGGGCACGAGATAAATGTGTGCCCCGATGGAAGGCTGACAGGCAGGTAGGCCATCCAGTTACTTTAGCCGGGCTGGCTAAAATTATTGGTCGTGCTTTTTACAGCGCCACGGCTTCCACAGATGACATTTTTTTATGTATTTATTGTCAAAGCACTTCAGATATTCATTGCTATCGGGATGTTAAGAGCATTCCATGGAATATAACAACAAGTGTATCTCGAGCCGGTTTCTCAAACGTACCTACCCCACCTTTAAGCTTTAGAAATGTCTATAGATTATGCATTTAGTTAACACGAAAAACAGGGAGGGGACATCATGTAATTTTCTGATGTAGTTGTGGTTTTTGAATGCTGCTGCTAGATGGTGGTAAAGAGACACATTTGCTTAGTTGATAATAGTACGTCTAGTACATTCCTGTCACCTACTCATGGGTTCATTGTAGTTCAGCATAAATATTTTGCTCTAAATTAAACAAGTTTATTATAATGTATTCCTTGTATGGTGTATTGTACTATTTTAGCTATAGTATTCTCTCTTCTAGAGTCAATATTATTACTGTGTATTTCCACTCCTGATTAATGTATTTTGTTGGTCAGTAGGCAACTGAGTAGTGTGCCTACTGACCAGTTTGTATTACTATTCCTGGCACCCGATATTTCTGCAGTACTACCGCGACCCCCCCAAGGAACAAAGTCATGATGGTCCTTCAGTAAATACAACAAGGAAAGGTAAGTGTATTTGTATTGCACAAGGGAACACAAAGAGCTTTATAAAAAAACATTAAGATATAGTGCAACAAACACATTGTAAAGTAACTTGACTTACAGTTAATCAATTCCACAAGAGGACTTGCATATATCACCTAAAGTCAACATCTTTTGGGTTTGGTCTATAAAAACATGACAAAGAAGCTAGGTCGCAAATGTTTTGTTCTATAACTTTATTTCAATGAATCTAGAAACATTAATCTGTAGATTAAACACACAAAGTTTAACATTTGTAATGTATTTGGGGAGGAGTGATTTAATCCATTTTGTTAATGTCCATAAAATGATTAAAGAAGTTCCTAATGCAACTTTACGGACAGAAGAAAAATAACATTGAGAACAAATATTTACCATATATTAAGTACAAGAATTATAACATTTCAAAGGCATCAAAATAGTTAGACATAAAGTAGGTTACTTCCTTTGCACTGTTTTCAACAAACACTATGTGGAATGTTGACACAGATATATCCGCACAACAAAGAATTCCGGTTTGGAATATTTTAATACTTTGAAAAGTATTGAAGAGCACCAGGATCTTCTGATCCGCATGCCCATATCCTCTTTTGATTGAGGTTGCAGCACAGAAATCCAGTGTTGCCTTATTTCTGCTGGAAGGGTAAGTATGCAATTATTTATTATTGTTTTTTATGTTGATTTAACAGTGGTGTCTTGTAAACTAGTTATTGAGTAAGTCTGGATTGTAACATAACATGTGTAAAATGTATTATTTGATTAGTGTAAATATAGCCTTTTAGGGATTGCTATGACCTTACGCTTATAGGAAGTGTCTAAAGAGTATGCAGTTAGATAACAGACAATTTGTTATTATTTATAAGTACAATTCCAATCTATCAGTGGAGAAGATTGAAGGATGTAATTTATAGATGTAGTCGCAGTTTTTGCCTGCTTCTGCTAGATGGTGGTAAAGAGCCACATTTGACATGTAAATATTATGAAGTATTTCTAGAACATTTCTGTCACCTACGAATGGGTTCATACAATCTAAACTTTAGATTGTAATTAAGTAGTAACCAGTTATTTAAAAAATAATACTGTAGTAGGTGACTCATGTTTGTGTTTTAGTTGCTTTTCAGCTCCTTTCCGCTCTGCTCTTTGCTTACTTATTTGCATGCCAGAACTGCCACTTAAAACACAAGACTAGAGGATATTAATAATTTTGTGACAATATAGCAGTGGCTCTCATAAAATGTATTTAAGGGAAACACTGGACTGATTTTAAAGCTCAGGGTGCCTAACGTTGCGTAGTTACAATATCCAAAACAGGCTTTGGTGTCTTTTTAGCTTTTGAAAATAGCATTACCTTAGTTTTATCAACATTTAAAAGAAGCTTAAGTTCAGCAAGCTGAGTCTGAATAATGTTAAAAAACGGCCTGTAATTTAATACCAGCCTCCTTAATGGAGGGACCTGCACAGTACATCACGGTATCGTCCGCATAACAATGTAAAGTAGCTTTATTCACATTTTCACCTAAACTGTTGATATGGAGAATAAAAGTGGACCTAAAACAGAACCTTGATGAACACCATTAGCAATGTTTAACCACTCAGAAGATAGCCCTTCAAAGTGAACACATTGGGACCTTTCAGAGAGGTGGTTCACAAACCAACCCACTGCATGGCTGGATATGCCAATACTGAGTAGCCTCTGCTTTAAGATGCGATGATCAACGGTATCAAATGCTTTGGTAAGGTCAATAAATAGAGCTGCACAACTCTGCTTATTATCTAAAATACTCGTAATGTCATTCACCACTTTCATTGTCGCAGTGATGGTGCTATGTTGCTTTCTGAAGCCTGAATGATGTTTAGACAGGATATCATTTTTACATAAAAACTCCTTTACCTGTTTCACTCACTAGGCGTTCGAGCACCTTCGCCAGAACTGACAATTTAGAGATTGGCCGATAGTTATTTAAAATAGTTGCCTCCTCTCCTTTTAGCAAAGGCAAGACATAAGCTGACTTCCATACTTTTGGAATTGCATTTGTGCTGAGGGAGAGGTTAAAAAGAGAAGTGAGAGGAGGAGCAATAAAATCTGCAGCTATCTTTAAAAAGAAAGGTTCTACGTTGTCCGGGCCAGCCGGTTTCTTAGGATCTAGCTTAGATGAGGCTTCATGAACAACATTGATAGTAAAATGAGTAAAACTGAAAGGGTTTTCCAGACCACATTGTTCAGAGTCACGGATTGGGGTGTTCACAGAAGCAGAGTTAGAAACAGAATCAAAAATAGAACCGCAGGACACAAAATGCTCATTGAAGCAATTTAGCATAGTAGCCCTGTCCGATATAGAGCCAGATGCTGTGGTAAGGCACAGAGGTAGCTCATTACGGATCTCACCGGTGGATATCGATTTTATGGCTTTCCAAAATTTCCTAGGATTATTTAGGTTTTCTGTGGTAACTGACACATAGTACTTCGACTTTGCACTTTTGAAGTGAAGCTATTCCTTAGCTGCCATTCTACCTCTGAGCCTGATTGCCTAGCCTTTGCCCAGGCCTTGTTTCTCTCATGAAGGAGACTAGACAGTTCAGCAGAAAACCAAGGATTGTCTCGTCCCTTCACTCTAAATGTACGCAGGGGTGCATGTCTATCAATGATCTCCATAAAACCAAGATACAAATAAGACCATGCAGTTTCTATATCAGCACACGGATCGATTTTTCCCCAATCAAACCCAAACAGATCATGAACAAAACCCTGCTCCACAAAATGTTTTATGTCTCTCTTAATAATAATACAAGGTTTAACCTTTTGAACCTGAGTGTCCCTAATTGTGGCTACAACACAGTGATCACTCAGATCATTCGCAAATACTCCCACAGATAAGTATTTATAGGGAGCATTAGTTAAAATGAGATAAATTAGGGAGGATTTATTAGGGGACTTAATGTTAGGGCGAGTAGGACTGTCAACAATCTGAGTAACATTCAAAGAGATACAAAGGTTTTTAAAATCCTCTGACACTGCAGTTAACCAGTCCCAGTTAAAATCTCCAAGTAGCACTATTTCCTTGTAGTCTAGTTGCGATAAAAGATTTGCTAGCGAAGACAAGGAGTCCTTGCCAGCTGAGGGGGGTCTGTAACAGCCCACCACCATTACCTGTTGCCCCTTTGCCACTTCTATATTTAAGGCTAAAAATTTGAATTGCTTACTGATAGATTTGGAAACTAACGTGGTTACACTGAACTTATTCTTAACATAAATGGCAACGCCACCACCTTTATTAGGCCGGTCGGAACGATACACATTATAACCATTTAAGGCAATGTTAGAGGCCAACATAGATTTATTTAGCCATGTTTCTGATAAAACAATGACGTCAGCGTCAGTCGAGCTCGCCCAGATGCGGACAAAATCTAGTTTACCTAACAGACTGCACACATTCAAGTGGATGAAACCCAACTCCTGCTAAAATCAGCAAGAGTAGCGATCTGACTACTACTACTGGGTTTACCAGGGTTAGGTTGTACATTTCCTGACAGTAATAACAACAACAAAAACAGGCATATTTTCCTCTTAAAACGACACACATACATTGTCATCTAATTTAGAAACACCGGAAAAGTATGCGGGAGTGTGATTAGAGCTTAAGAACCAGTCCTGAAGAACCATCATCGCAGGAAAACAAAAAAGACAAACATATTTTGTCGAGCAGATTGTCTGTGACAAGGCAACCGGTAATTGTTTGAGCAACACATCCGAACCTTTGCAGGGGGTGCCCACTGCAGGTGGCAGAACAGACCTGAATCCAGTAGACTTCTCAGAATGACTAGAGATCTTCTCATAGTCCAAAACAGTTAAACAGGCACAGCAGAATCCCTATATGGGCCATTTTCCCAGACCAGCACACAGTATCCGCGATGTTCCTGGAGCAAAATCAGCACAGCAGCAAAGGACAGGCGAAAACAGCAGCGTGGAAGAGCTCCGGTCCCTCCGTGGTATCCCCGGTGTGAAAGCAGGCCTCTGCAACAGCAGGACCAGGACAGGTGGAAAACAGGCCCCAGCGGTGGTAAAATCCTCCTCCGTACAGCAGCACACGCCCGGTGGAAGCAGGCCAAGCCCGAAGCGTGGATCCACTCCGTCTCTCCGCGACGACTCCGGGGTAAAAACCTCTCCAGTACAGCCGTATTCTACAGGTGGGAGCAGGCCTCCGTAGATCGCAGATCGCAGGCAGCAACAGGTGGAGCCGCTCCGTCTTTTCGCGACGTCTCCGTAGGAAAAACACCTCAGTACAGCCGTACTCGACAGGTGGGAGTAGGCCTCGGCAGATAGCAGACAACTAAAACTACTACTTGTATAAGCAGGGATGGCTAAAAGTTTGTAAGCAGGAGAGCTAGATGCTAACAGATGCCAGATGCTAACAGGTAGTGCGAGCCTGTAGACATTGCGACTGCCTCTAATGACAGCGTAGAGCAAAAATCGAAGAGAGGGGGTCCTACCTGCTTCACTCAACCCTAACACTATGTGTCCCATGCAGCTCTGTGTGAGACTTCTATTCTTGCAAGGATAATAAAGACATGTATCCTGATATTGAAGACCAAGCCGGTGACGAGTGATATTTTTATAACAATAAAATAGTTTGAATTGCATGCGTGTGCTTGATAAGAAAACACTGCAAACAGATGAAAAAATAATGAAAGTCCATTATTTGCCAACAAGGTGAAAACGGGCAGACTTAAATATTGAAGTGCCTCTTCACTGAGTGAGTAAAGTGTGTGACCACAGCACAGCCACAGTCCTGCTCTTCAGTGATGGAAATAGTTGTGGTAAAGCTACAATCTATGCTGCAGTCTTGATGTATATCAACTGTGTTTCAGGGTCCTGATTCAGTATCTGATGTTTCACTGTCCTCTAGTATGGACTCATAACTGTGGCACATCCAGGCTTCATCCCTCCGTATCACTCCACCGTCTGTGTGGTGGCCTTTTACTCCTTGTCTTAATAGCCACCTCTATCGGGGTTGTGGTTTCTGACGCGTCTCTCTTTGTTTCCAAACAAATTAAGCGGAGATCGTGGTTGAATTAGATGAGCTTTATTGATTGGTCCAGATGGCATATAAACAGGAGGACACATTTCTTCGCTTCATACTTAAAAGTTGCAGTCTCCAACAGAACAAAAAGAGCACGGTCAAAAGACTTTTCCGTATCCCGTCTCATCACCCTCAGCTGTGTCCTATCAACCTACCATATATAGGCATAGCCATGCACGTGATACTGACGCACATATAACAAATAATAAGTGAGCCTTAAATTAATACATTTTAAACCATAATATGACTATATAGTTTAATCTAATTTATATTATTATTAAGCCTAACATTCAGACAATAATAACAAAAGGAAAATTACTCCAACAGTCTGCTTTAAAGATCAGTTAACCCAAACTACAAACATACTTATTTCCTGTCTTACCTCCATTGGTATCTAAACATGAATATCATTGATATTAAGTTTTCTGCATGGTGTGGGGTTGTTTTATTTCAATTTAACATATAAGACATATCTGCTTGCATTTTATTTAACTTATCAACCCAAACAAGCCGAAGTCATTTAAAATTGTCTTTCTAATTAACATCAACATATCAACATTATGTTCTTAACCGTACCAGTTCACTTGATTATGTGGTGACATGTTCATGTTGGTTTGCCACTAAGTTTGTCTCAGTGTTCTGCATTTCTTAGAAGCAACCTGACCACAGAGATAAGAATCAAACCAAGAAAAAATGATGTGTAATTTCCATTCTCTCTTATAATCAATACTGTGGCCTTCATCCTCTTTAGTTAAACTGCCTCATGGTTCAGAGGTTAATGCATTCCTGTTCCTTCACTACACCTGCAGGACTGTGTGACGTCCTCAGTGCTCATAGAGAGGAACTATTTTACCCTTATCATTTTAAATGCTCTTTTCAAGTGTCAGTGGCATATTGGCAGAAAACCCACCTTTCCTATGTGATGGGCGTTACTGGCATATCGCTCATCATGCATATTAATTATCTAAAGAGGAAGGAAATGTGGTTGTTAACCAGCCTGATATCCGTCTTCTGCTCATTGGCGACAGAGGAAAGGCATCTTTGAACACATGGTTCCTCCTTCACTGTAAGTTGAAACATTTTATTGATGTAATGATTCTGTAAACCTCCTGTGAAACATTATTTAATCTGACATGTGTTATAGTCTCACAGAGGTGAGAGGAGCAGCTATGAGTTTAACTGCAGCAGCGAGTGGATTGGTTGTCTTCCTGCTCTCTGTGTCAGGTACTGTACATCTACACTTTCATTCAAAGCAAATCATGTGGGTAAATGAGTAGATCTGAGTTTTGTGAAATTCAAACTTCCCAAAAGCAATGCAATTAAATTGTGTATAGAATTTGGAAACACCTAGAAATGTTCAGTTTTTTTGTGACACTTGTAATGGATATTGGGAAGATCTTTCCCTGTGTTGTTCAATGTACTTTTCTGTTGTATTTTGCATAAATTAACTGTCTACAAATTACTTAAGACATTACGTACTGTCTCTCCAACCTCCCTTATGTCGCCATACCTCTGCACAAAATGCTGTTCGTTCATTCTCTAATCTCTGACATCAGTGTTTTATTTCTGAGTTGATAGCAGTCCTCAGCTTTTGTCTTATCTGTATATCAGAGAGAAGCAGCTCACTCAGTGTTCTGCATTTACATTTACTTTGAACACATAAGTCCTCAGCACCCTGAACACAGAGAGAACAGAGGGGAAACTGAACAAAAAAAGCACAGACCTGTATAATTAATATGATCCCTGAACATGCATTGATTATGTAAATTCAAAAGGAAAGGGCTCTTCTGTTCCCTGTAGTTTGTTATATAGGTTTGTGTGGATGTAAATGGTCTGCAAAGGCTAAAATCCATGAGTTCCCTTCAGAAGGAGTTTCTCTTTCCCACACGCAACATGTTCGTCCTCTGTTCTATCCTTAGGTATCCCTGCATCCCTACAATGATAAACTCTGATACATATCTCGTAAAATTCTCATTTTCAGTTCAGCTAGAGTTATAGTTAGACTTTATGATAATAAACTGCTGATACTCTGAGATGTAAAAGCTTCTCCTGGTTACATTTACCCCAAATCTATGTTCATAATTGTATCCACTTTGTGTCCATTACTAATTGTTAACTTAATTAATTAACTTTGATTCTAGTGTCTGATGTGCTCTGTGTTTCAGTGGTTCAGGGTCTGGATGGCTGGGGAATGACTTGCTCTTCTACTGAGATCTGTGCAGTGAAAGGATCAACATTGGAGATAAACTGCAGCTACACATACCGATCTACATGGGATGATGGTGAAAACACAGGGGAGAAAACATTCTGGTTTACTAAAAAGGAAGATGGTGAACGTGTAGATCTGACCACAGACGCAGAGTATGCAGGTCGTGTAGAGGATCTCTGTGAAAACAACATCTGCACTCTGAGAATCAGAAACCTGACAGAGAGCGACTCAGCTGAGTACAGGTTCATGTTCACAACAAACCTAGATGTATACTGGGGTCATCCAGTCACTTTGTCCGTCACAGGTATCTGTTAATGTCCTCAAACATTTAACATTTTATTTTAATTTCTATACATAAACATGATTGATCTTTTTTGTATATGTCTACCATACATTCAGATCTCCAGTTGCAGGTGAGCAGATCAGGAACGTCTACTTACCTTGAATGTCTCAGCAGTTGTCCACCTGGTCATTACTTCCTACATCTGGTTCAAGAACAGACAGGAAGTGAAGGGAAATACATCTACTTATGCATACTTCACTTATGAGTCAGCAGACAGTTATTCCTGTGCTTTAAAGGGATATGAGGACTTCCCCTCTCCTGCAGTGTGTGAGTTTACTAACAGTCTTTCACTGACATTACATGATTGCACTCGTTTTTTATTATTTACCCACCAGAGGTCGCCAGCAGACCTGTCAGTGTCCAAAGATCCTGGTTCAGTGTCTTCATTTCCTGTGGTCTTCTGAATTAGACTTACATGATGTTTATGGGCTGTAGATTTGTGTTCAGTTTTGATTTTAAAATATAGATAATAAGATATATTTCAACAATAACAGCTGCAAGTCTATAGAATAAAAAAGGAAAAATGTGTTAAATGACATGAAGATTATCGCTCTCCTTCTAAATATGTGTAGTGACCAATGTTTTGCACTCATTATCTTTGATAGTAATGTTTTTTTGACAGAATTGCATGTATGCTTAGCTAAGAGTATTATGAACACAATGCCAGTTGTGCAAAAACGTCAAGCAGTCAAAAAACAGTTTGCTTCTCACACACACATGATTCTTATTACCTGAAGCTTACCTTTATGCAAATCCTACATAAAGGCTCCAACCTCTGGTCAAAGTCAAAGCTGCATGTGTTTACATTCACCATTAGTTTTAGTTAATGAGAACATTTTCATAATAAAAACAATATTATATAAATAATGAAGCAGTCAACAGTATATTTACTCTCCTTCGTCAGTTTTTAATAGAAAAGTAAATCAACTTCTACCTGCCACTTTCTAATGAACTATTATTAATTAAAACATATCTTCCACTGTGAAAACTCATCTTGAAATTAAATGTGATTGTTTCTCCTCCAGATGCTCCAAAGCTCCCCTCTGTGTCAGTGAGTCCCTCTGCTGAGAGAGAGGAGGGCAGTTCAGTGACTCTGAACTGTAGCAGTGATGCTAACCCAGCAGCTAACTACACCTGGTACAAGGAGGATGAAGACTCTCCAAAAGCTTCAGGACAGGTCTTCACCATCACTGACTTCAGAGCTGAACACAGTGGGAGTTATTCCTGTGAAGCCCAGAACAAGTTAGGACGTAGTAACTCCACCTTAACTCAGATTGTTGCGAAAGGTACATTTTATGCATTCAGGTACAACCACAAAGCGTGCTTGTTTTCACATCTGCATTTATTGCAGCACTCTAACATTGAATATGAAATGTTTTTTATTAACAGTTTTGAATACATTTTGTATGTAACATTTATCATTCAAGAAAAATAAACCTCACACCCCCTGCAGTACTCCAAAGTACCACTCTGCATACGTATACCCCCATTAGAGAAACACTGCTGTATTAACTGTCTGTTCCCTGTTGATCACTGTTTCTCAGGACCATGGAGGCTACTACATTTTGTAACAATCCCTGTTGTTCTCCTGGCTGTCATTTCTCTCTCTTTCTTCCTGTGGATCAGGTGAGCAGATCTAATCGTTGTTTGGTAAATCAATGAAAGTCAGTTTGTTTTTTAAATCATTGAACATGAATTTGTCAGAACTAAAACATTTGATCATTTATTTTTTATATAATCTGCTAACCAGAAAAAAGCGGGCTTCCAGAGACTCGTCTGAGCTCGAGCAGAGACCAGGCAACAGGGAAGAGGTGAGAGTAGACATATGTCATAAATTAGTACCAAAATAAACATATTCATCTCACAATCTCTTCAACTCTTTTCTTAGATGTAAATACATTCCTTGTACATTCCAAAGTGTTCCTACTTTTTTCCTTTAATATTTTCTGTCAAACAGCATCATGTTGATGAAGCAGGGAAATGTCTCCACCATTACCACAGCTGCTGTTGCTTTGGCCTTTTTCTGTCTGGATGAATTCCTCTGTAAAATAAATACCTATTATTTTTAAAAATGTGTAGCTAAAAGTGTTTTTAACCCGGCAGCCTCTACCGGATCAGGGACAGCGGGAGCAGCAGGATGACCTTCAGTATTCCACCGTCCACTTCTCCAACAACCGAGCAGAACCTCTTTACTCCAACATGAGAGCAGGTCAACACCTCGGACACACGGAGCCACAGGAAGCAACGGAGTACGCTGCCGTCAACTTCACAAGTTGTGCCCCGAGGTGAGCAGCTCCTCACACAGGAACATTACCTCATATCATAACTTTGAAATATATTCACTGATTTAGTATGCCTATTGTCATTAAGAGATATTATCATGTATTTCTCAGGACCAGACCAGAGGATCCAGCTGAATTGTACAGCGTGATCACCAAAATCCACTGAACACAGCAGGCTTTGCAATTGAACTGTGATACTTCTGTTCCTAATCAATAATGTATTTACGCAGGTTAATATACATTTCTCAAACATATTTCTCAGGATGAGCCTCTCCAAGAATGTGCCATAGAGACAATTTAATATCTTAGAGAAACTTAAAATGATATTAAGTGTTCAGCTTTTCTTTTTGTTTTACTCTGAATGGGTAAGCTGTTATTAATTCAAGACTAAATGCGCTGCTTTTTAAATATAACTTGTGTTACATGATTTTTATGTAAAAAAAAAAGTAATAGCTAACTGGCTTATGTGCATATCTCTCATTTCACTTTACAATATGTATTCATGTTCTTCTTGTACTGACTGAAATACGTTCTTCTGAAATGTTTGTTTTATTGTGCCCTAATCCTTTAGAATCTGATGGATCGTTATATCATTTGGTACAGATATGTATACTTACAGAATAAACCTAATGATTTTCATGACTACTTCACCTTTCATCTGAAATGTCGCAACTAGAATTGGATGGAATGCCTTGAAATATTGCACATCCATATCTCCCACAATATAAATGACCATGTTAAAGAAACTTAGTGAACATGAATAAGGTATGGATTGATACCCCCAAATAAAACATTAATAAGTGTACCTGCTAAACATCACAAACAATCAAAAACAAAATACAATCAATACTAGGACCCATCTGTAACACGCTGCTCCTTAACGCTAACGTACAGCAACAACTCCCAAGGTTATAACATGTGTGTACTGTTTTCAATATTCTAATAAACCTTTTTTATAATCGCAAGATACGTTTAGCTATTTATATTACACTGGTGTTCAGAGGAATAAGCATTAGTTACAGTTTCACATGCTTCTACCACTGGGTTATAGTGAATAGCCGTATTTTACTGGTGTAAACCACACCCAAGACCCTGACATATACATTTATTTTCTGTGTGTATAAACGCTTTTCTCCCAGATTATATCCTTTCTTTTTTATTTAACATTTCCACTGTTAATATTTACTGTGATTATAAAGTGTTTGTGTACTTTGGGTGAACTGGCCCTTTAAAGCAGACAGTGGAGTGATGAAGACTGAATGTGCCATTCTTAAGATTCCCTACGAGAGGACAGTGTACTGAATCAGGACCGTGCGATGTTTAGTCGTTCACCCTGTAAACTGGGTATGTACACTTTTTCCACTGATGAAATCACAGACAAAGAATTTATTTATTTTAAAAATAATGTGTTTACCTGAATCAAGAATTGAATCAGATACTCAGCAGAAAACGTTGTTTGTGCATCCTGATATTGGATCATCTTAAATCAGAATCAGAAACAGGTTTATTACCAAGTAGGTTAACACATACGAGGAATTTGACTTGGTGTTATGGTGCATACACAAACATACATACACATAAAACAAAAAAAAAACACAGCTAAAAAACGATTTTAAGAAAACTATAATAACATGAACAAATATAGCAATATTTACATTGAATATCGTTGAAATATAGGTTTATTTGTAGAAATACAATTTGAATACAATATGTGCAGTTACAATGTGCTGAATACAATGGGATGACATTATAATAAAAACAACATTCTGTTATCATCATGCTTTGGCTCGTTTCATCCTCACGGCGATACAAATGTATGTGAATGTGAGAAATAAACCAATGTAACAATTATTTGAAATGTAATTATGTGGAAAGTTTATATATATATTTAAGGGAGAAGCTCAAATTGAAACTTTTCTGAACATTGTTTCCAATTGCAGAGTTGTCTTCACTTGTCTGTTTCGTCTAAACTGTATATGGAGTAAAATGTGATGTTTTTAGGTCAATCTGTTACAATATACACTTCTCGCTAGAAATCTAATCAAAAATGTTTTAATGGCCAAACTATTCTACAATTTAGGATTTTACAGAGAGGGTTATTTGTGAATAAACGACCGTCTGTAACATTTGCATTCAACGGGAGCACTAGAGGTCAACAACTTTAAAACGTAATTATAGGTTGTATTAAGCGTTGGAACAATCGACCCATTTGGTCGTATGAGTTGGAGGACTTGTTGCCTTCTAATGTATCCTGTCACTGGACTTTCATCACTGCAGCTTTTTATTTATTTACTGTTTTCAGTGTTGTTATGTCAAGCAAAGACATGCCTTTTTTTCATTTTAAAATCACAGGTTATGGAAATACTGGCAATCTTAACCTTTTTTTTAAAAAGCAAAAATAATACAGAACAGAATAAGACAAATGTAAACACATGAAATCCAGAAGAGTCGTAATAACAGGTGTACAACCTATAAGATGGGAAGGTAAATTAAAGAAAATCATGGCAGACAAAGCATGTGGGAAGAAGGAGTTTCTACACCTTTATAAATACAGTCTATGGTCTACACACAATGTATATAATTATACTCGCAGGCTCTTGGAAATAGTTTTCTATCAGTGAAATATGACTCTTTACTTTAACCTAGTGGCAGCAGGGGAAACTGCAACGAGATCAGCTAACGCATGTAGCTACAACACCACCATGTGCAGTGAAGAGCAGGACTGTGGCTGTGCTGGGGTCACACTCTATACTCACTCAGTGTGACACTTTCATCACTGCAGCTTATTTTCTTTTGACTGTTTCCAGCGTTTTTATTTTAAGCAGACACATGCGATTGTTTTTTTTGACATCACAGGTAATGCCACTACAGTAGTATGGATATATTTTGTATTAATTCAAATCAATACAGACCAGCACAAGGAAAATGTAAACACGTGTTATACAGAGCACAAGAAAAGGGTCCTTATAACAGTTATAAAAAAGGAAGCATGATACACAATTGTAATGAGCTGTGATGGTTATATATACCTACAAAACAACTAAACGTAACTCTATGAAATGTGAATAATGGCACTGGTAAAAAGAAAAACAAAGAACGTAGGAAAAATGACCTTACACACACAGTGACAAAGGTAACTTCGTCACTGTGGACTGCCGGCTTCGGGCCTTGTAATATTGCACATGTGATTAAGTTTGAAAGTGTTCGCCTTCCCGTTTTGTCTGTGGCTGGTGATTGGGTTCACCTGGTGCTCTGTGTTGTCTCCTCCCCCCCACCTGTGTCTTATTGGCCTGGTGTGTGTGTGTGTGTGTGTGTGTGTGTGTGAGAGAGAGATCCTTGTGGCTGCTGACTGTGTTCACATGAGACAGTAATATTGAGGCTGTGTCATGTACCACAAGGAGTAATAAATGCCCACACCGGGTTATATTTGAACTCTCTGCCCTTGCTTGGTCGGGCCGCTCAACGGTCAGTCTCACACACACAAAGGGAAATGTACTTGACGGGCTCTTGGAAATGTTTTTCATCAGTGAAATATGGCTCTTTACTGAAACCTAGTGGCAGCAGGATGAAACTGCAACTAGATAAGCTAACATATATTCCTATGCAATAGCAAACATGTATAGTTGTACTTAATTAAAGAATATTAATAACAATATTACAAATCATCCAACAATGTAAAGAATGAATTATTCTCCAAATAAATTGTAAGACAATGTATGTACATGAACAAAATGCTACAGCAATCAACCGAGTAGGTGTTGAGTTATTTCAGTCGGGACAAGAAGGAACATTGTGTAGATCTATTTGTATGAATAATGGAGAGAAATGTACTAAAAAAATATAGAAATTATTTGTGAGCAGTAAAAATAATCCGTAATATTTAAAGGTTATCAACAAAAAGAGATGGCAGTGGGAAGCCAACTGTTATTTATGATATCATGCATTGCGTCTGGAAATACTTTCCATTTGGGCTACTTGGGATGAGTGCAGTGAGCCTTTTTTTTTTTTAAATAATGTAATAAAAAACGCTTTATATTCAATTTTTTATACAGCTGGCCCAATCAGAGTAAAATAAATTGGTTAAACAATGTTCAACGTATAAATGCAAGACTCTAAGATATATAATTGTTTCTATGACACAATATTGGGGAAGCACATCCTATGTTTAAAAAAATCTTAATTAACCTGTAAATTACAGATTTGAATGTAAAAGAATCACGAAAATAAGAAAAGCAACGCCTGCTGTGTTTATCTGTATGTGTTGATTATGCTGTAAAATGCAGCTGGATCCTCTTCAGGGACCTGACCTCTGGTCCTGAGAAATAAACAATGTATTTATTCATAATAATATTCATGCTAAAGTAATGAATGTATTGAAAGTTGTGTCATTTTAATGAGGGCAATGTTCCTGTGTGAGGAGTTGTGTGAGGATCTGCTCACCTCGGGGCAGCACTGCTGAACTTGACGGCAGCGTACTCCGGGACTTCCTGTTTCTCTGTGTGTCTGAGGGGCTGAGCTGCTCTCATGTTGGAGTAAAGAGGGTCTGCCCGGTTGTTGGAGAAGTGAACGCTGGCATGCTGAAGGTCCTCCTGCTGCTCCGGCTGATCAGGTACACACTGCAGGGAGGAAAACACTTTCAGCTACACATTTTCACATTAATAAGTATTTCATTTACAGAGGAATGGACCCAGGACAGAAAAGGCCAAAGCAACGGCAGCTGTGGTAATGATGGAAATAACAAAAGGTAGGAAAACTTCTGGATGTACAATGAATTTATTCAAATCAAAGACAAGAAGAGAAACAAAGACATTATGTTAGAAATGTACTTTTAGAAGGATGTCAAAAGAGCAGCAAGTGGTCCTCTCCAGTCAGATACATTTTCTAGAAGCACTTAAAGACCATGCAACTCCTCAGTATAAATTGAATGCAACATGTTTTATTTTGTACTAGATTGATGACATACATATCTATTCTCACCTCTTCCCTGGTGTCCACTCTCTCTTCAATCTCAGACAAATACCTGGAAGCACTCTTTCTCGTGGTTAGGAAAGTTTATTAATAAATACAATGTTTTAATTCTGACAAACTGACTTTCATTGATTTACCAAACAACAATTAAGAGGATCAGATCTGCTCACCTGATCCACAGGAAGACAGAGAGAAATGACAGCCAGGAGAACAACAGGGATTGATAGAGCAGCTGGTAGCTTCCATGATCCTGAGAAACAGTGATCAGAGAACAGACAGGTAATACAGCTGTGTTTCTCATATACAGTATGGATACAAGGACCCCTAGGGGCACTTTGGAGTATAGCAGGGGGTGTGTGAGACTTTATTTCCAACCGTTCTATTCCTAAACTAATGATAATAATTTGTTTTTAAAATAATGTAAAAAAAAAAAGCACTTCAATGTTCAAGTGCTGAAACAAATGGAAACACATGTATGAGATTGTAGTTTTATGATGAGTGATTGAGTATACACAACTCTCACTCGCACAGTGCACAGGGAATGACTGCACCCCATATATAATCTGGACCCTCAGGATAATTTCCTTATGTCATAGACATAAAACAACCCCTATCCCGAACCGGAAAGGTACATTTGAACACGCAGTCCTTTTTCAGCCTCCTACCCAGACAATGTGACTGAAAACAAACAAGCTGATAAGTGTGTGTGGTTGTAGATAAACGCATGAAACGTACCTGCTACAACCCTCAGATGAAAGGTGGAGTTACTACGTCCTAACTTGTTCTGGGCTCCACAGGAATAACTCCCACTGTGTTCAGCTCTGAAGTCAGTGATGGTGAAGATCTGTCCTGAAGCTTTTGGAGAGTCTTCATTCTCCTTGTACCAGATGGAGTTAGCTGCTGGGTTAGCATCACTGCTACAGGTCAGAGTCACTGAACTGCCCTCCTCTATCTCAGCAGAGGGTCTTGACAAAGAAAGGCACCTCGGAGGATCTGGAGGAGATGTGTGAACAGTAAATATTAAGAATGTGTTGTTCACTAGATCAAAATGCATGTTTGACGGATTTAACCTTTGTCCAAAACCTGCACAACATTGAAACTTTACACCACAATAAGGTACACTTACGCCGCCCCCCCCCTCCGCTGACATTATGAATGTAAGTGTATAGTATCATAAGTAACACGGCAGGGTCCGTTACAGTTTGTTTTCATCTGGTTTCAAATAAACAAAGTCTTGGCTTTCAGAATATTAAACTTGTTTCGGCAAATTCAGATGATAAATACAACTTGTAGCTTGTAACGGCATAATTACAAGCGGAGAACGGAGTAACTTGACGTCACAGCAGGCATAACAACAGCCGGTGTTTCTCGTGAGGGTTTTCCCTGGGAAACAAACACAATACACACAAATGCAAAAATACACAAACACACACACACACACACACACACACACACACACACACCACACAACACACACACACACACACACACACACACACCACACACCTGAGCTTCCCCCAGACCAGTAATCCAAACGAAAATATCTTCCCTCCGTAGTATTTTGAACATTTGCTCCGCTAATCAATCAGATCGATGGATTCCAGAGATGACTGACTCCGAAACAGTCAGTGGGCACCACTTAACAGCCAATCAGAATGAGAATATGTTTCACATGTGACTTATTCAAATTGCGAGTGATTGAGTGACAGATGAAGGTTGTTTAGGAGAAACTGTCGGAGAAGAAAAAGTTTGAGAGTGGCGCTCAGAAAAGGAAATTGTTGAGGGAAAAGGAGTTTGGAGACAATCAGCTATTACAAAACATGCCGAAGCTTACAGGTTATGTTAAACCTGTAGGCCAGGATGAGGAGGAAGGAGGACAGATGAGTTCTGTACCGAGCGCCAGCGGTGCCGGCCGCGGGGCCTCGGAGCCAAGTAGGCCATCTGGTTCTGGTTCTGGGATTCTGGGTAGTGTAGTGTCTTCTGCCATCCTTTACTCCGAAAAAAATTTGTTTCTCCGAATCGAAGGGGGAAAATACAAAAGCATTGCACACAATTTAAACCAATCAATGTTGTGTAATCAACAAGGATAATCTGGTGTTTTTTTCGATGAGTCGTGCAGATATCACTGTAAAATCAATCGACAGTAAGGGGAATACTTACATCCGGGTGTACAATTCTCCGTTATCCAATGAGAATGGACGCTCACATTGCCTTTTAAGGGCAGCCGACACAAACGAATGCTTCCATGAGCGTCAAATCCCGCCGCAGATGGGAATACATTGCAATCAGTTGAGAGCTATTTGCGTCCCTTTATGACGCTGAAGGAGCCTAGGAGCGTCATAACTGCACGCCACGGGACCCTGACTAAACGTCGCTCTTGGACGATTATGGAGTGAGAGTGTGTTGTTCACAACGAAACACTTGCCCTCGTCAAGACTACTCCCAAACAACCAGCTGTGCGCCCCATCACGGCCCACTGCTCGTAACACGCTACAGCTGTGTGTTAAGTTCCTCTCTGTTCACAACACAACAACTCCATTTTCGAAAGTTACCTCCGAAACGACCAGGTTCAACCACGAGCCCCCATATGTTACAACCCGGCTCGTGGGCTGTAACATAAAGCAGGGAGGCGAGAGGTAAGAATATATAGTTTATTTGTTTAAACACAACACTAAATGGTAGTGATGACAGTTTGACACTGAAGCTTCGAACGGAGCTTCAACCCTGGACTTCCTATTTCATAGAAGCAGTGCTTCGAAGCTTGCTTCAAATCACGTGATATATGACGTCCGAACCAGCAACTGCTTCATTTCCTGAATGAATCACTTGACTGGTTCACGGTCCAGTCACGCGATTCAATGCACTGCCTCGTCTCGATTCTGACAGGTCACAGGTTGAAACAGTTTTGAATTTGAGCGCTTCAACACTTTATGACCGCTCTAAACAATGTGCAATGTGTGGGTTGTTTTCGTAGTTTGCGTTGTTGCGGTTGAGTTGTTGTTGGTATTGCATTTGAATTGTAGTATCATTATAGAGCAAGCCAGGAAGAAAGATAGGTCGTTCTGGCTCGGGAAACACTTCGAAATGTGGAGAAGTTCTGAACAAAAAGACAATTATCACTAATATAAAAACAGTCCAATATTTCAAGGAATAGATAGCCCAGTGGGTAGAGCCGGCGGCCAGAATGCGGCGATGTCCTCCGTTGCAGCTGGTTCAAAGCCCGGAATGGATGTACTTTTAATCATTGCTTTTCAACTTTACTACTTTAATAACTGTTAAAAGAGCGTCTCCTCCCAAAAATGTTTCCAGTACTCTCTATAGAGTCTCTTCTCAATAACCCAATGCACCAAATCAATCTTTAATTGCAAATAGAACATGATATTCAGTCTTAGTGTGTGTGTGCATCGAATATTTTTCAAGGCAAAGATACGTTAAACCCACTGCAGCCTTGCACTTTGCCAGGGAGAGGTCGCTGTAACTGAAGCTTCGAGAAATGAACCTATTTCCGACACAATTGTCCAAGTGGTTCGACGCTTCATTCAAAGCTTCATTTTGCCATCACTAGTTTAAACACAACACTAAATGGACACCAGCATCAAGTCCCTGAAGCTGGCGCAGAGAGAGTGCCCAAAGGAGTGAGAGAGCGACGTATCCGGCTGGGCTCTTTCTTGAAGGCTTCCGGCCAGGTGTAGCTCATCAAGGCTAATGCAGCTCGTCAAACAGGTGCAGCTCGTCAGGCAAAGGAACCTGCAAACACAAACACAACCAGACGGCACCCCACGTGGTGTGGAGGGGTCGTCACAAATGCAAATAAACTACTTCTACTAATAGTAATCATAATCAATTCAATAATATAAATACTATATTATTTATTATAATATAGTTGTAATATAGTTAAGACAAAACATGCTTATGACATGCTCAACAACTGATATTTCTTAAATCTGTATTCAAACGTAGTTCCCTCTGTCAGCAATGTATCAACAACTACACACACATTTCTCTCTATTTCTCTGTGTTGTGGTTGACATGATGCTGACTGTTAGGAGTTAAGGGGAGAGGCTGAGCATCACCATGAAATGTGCAAATTGACATACAAATGAATAAAAGGGGAAACATGCTCCATGTTTTTTAGGCTGTAAACTTTAACTGTTATGTAAGGCAACTAGACAGACAGTTTATCACTCTTCCTCCTGTACATATATATTGCGCAGAGAACTGGGCTGAGAACTGCGCACAAGCCGAGCTCATAAGCCGAGGCCCCCTGCGCAATGTGAGGCCCCATGCAGCCTGCATGATCGGCCTGTAGGGAGGGACGGCCCTGGTTTTACAAAGTCAGGGCAAAGGAAGATTGGAAAATGCCTTCATATAAATGAACAGTGAATGATTAGTGATCACATTAATTAGAATAGTGTGTGAGATTCTCTGAACAGTTCCCTCTCTGTTCGCTCTGTGGTCAGGTTGCTGCTGAGGTCAGTGTGAAAATAAAAATAAATGCAGACACTGAGGTGTGAGCAGCTTCTGTCTGATATACAGATAAGAAAAAGAAGAAGACTGCTTTAAACTCAGAGCGTGGAAATATAACACTGAGGTCAGAGAGGAGAGAAGGAACTGAAGGTTAGGTGCAGAGTTATGGCGACATGAGAGAAGTTGAGACATAACAAGTGGACAAAACCCTGAAAAAGTAGCAGACCCAACATAATACAGACAGAGTAATAACCCAGAGTCAGAGGACTGGATGGAGCTGAAGACAAGCTGTGGTCCTTCATTGAAATAAGAAAGATTTGCATGTTGATCCCCCTTGTACCAGGTGTAGTTAGCTGCTGGGTTAGCATCACTGCTACAGATCAGAGTCACTGAACTGCCCTCCTCTTTTTCAGCAGAGGGACTCACTGACACAGAGGGGAGTTTTGGAGCATCTGGAGATTCAGAGAGACCCGGGTCATTCACAAATGCTCTAAATGTTAATGTGACTTTCTCAGATGTTGCATTTTGGATAAATGGATCAATTTGGATTAATCAATATTGTTTGGTAATTATTTTCATACATGTCCTTTAAAAAAAGTGTATGCTGAGTTTTACATTCAGGGCACAGGAAGATTGGAAAATGCCATGTATTTTTTTCTGCAGGGAGAAATTTGAAGATCACGTGACATAGACGCCAGCCATTGGATTGAATGGTGAAAAAATGTAGGGATCTTACAATTTCAGAGGCGTTTTTGTAGAAATACTACGTCCCAAGTTGTGGACCAACGTAGTTATTACACGTTTTTTTGTGAGACTGGGTTGGAAAAACACGTGAATTCCTTCTATGGCACTTTAAAACCAATGATACTCTTTGGCTTTGTTGTTTCTTAATCAAACCAGGTAGAACAGAAGTCTACGCAAAAAGGGTTCAGTTTGACACGAGATTGGAAAATGCCTTCATATAAATGAACAGGTCAGATCTGAGGTCAGATTAGCGATCACATTAATTAGAATAGTGTGAGACTCTCTGAACAGTTCCCTCTCTGTTCGCTCTGTGGTCAGGCTGCTGCTGAGGCCAGTGTGACAAATAACAATAAATGCAGAACACTGAGGTGTGAGCAGCTTCTGTCTGATATACAGATAAGAAAAAGAAGAAGACTGCTTTTGCTCAGGTGTGGAAATATAACACTGAGGTCAGAGAGGAGAGAAGGAACTAGAAGGGTTTGGTGCAGAGGTATGATCGATAAGAGTTGAGTCAATATGTTTTGACTTAGAATAAGAATATCTCTCTAAATCACTTAAACGTCATAAAAACAGAGCTGGAGATTCTTTAATTCGTCTTAAGAAAAAAACAAAGCAAAATGTTTTCACAGAGAGAGAGGATGGAACAGTTACTGGTAAACTGATATGTTATGCAATGATCGAGTAAAGGACAGCTTTAAACTCAGAGCGTGGAAATTAACACTGAGGTCAGAGAGGAGAGAAGGAACTAGAAGGGTTTGGTACAGAGTTATGGCGACACATGAGAGAAGTTGAGAAACAAAAACACAAGAAAACAAAACCCAAAGAAAAGTAGCAGCCAGAGAGATTATAGCAGAGTTCAATTCAGTGACAAGAGTGAAACTAAGACAACTGAAGATCACCTTACATTATAAACATGAATAAGAAGAATGACTATGACGGGGTCATAAACTAAGGTCCAGTTGTAAATAAGGAACAAGATGAAGGCACAAGCTACTAAAAATATAATAATAATCTAGATGAAATCAAAGCTTTTTGTTTGCAAAGAACAAGGTGGTTCAATAAAAGATCAGTATGTATGTGACGAAGGTAAGCAAGAGTGTAGAGTACCTGGCAGAGAAAGATTTTATTTTTCAATTATTGTATTGCTTCACGGAGTTAACCGTTTACACAAATCCATCCACTTATTTTCACAAATGATCTGATTTTAACAAGTCCCACATTTCCCAGAATCCCCTCTGTTCATGTGATGAATGTGAGTGTAGATGTACAGTACCTGACACAGAGAGCAGGAAGACAACTAATCCACTCGCTGCTGCAGTGAAACTCATAGCTGCTCCTCTCATCTCTGTGAGACTATAAAACATGTCAGATTAAATAATGTTCACAGGAGGTTTCCAGAATCATTACATCAATAAACTGTTTCTACTCACAGTGAAGGAGGAACGACGTGTTGAAAGATGCCTTTCCTCTGTCGTCAATGAGCAGAAGACGGATATCAGGCTGTTAAAAGACTAGATGTACTTCCTCTTTAGACGATTAATATGCATAAAGAGCCAAACTAATCCAGTCTCACGGCATTTCCTGTTATAGTCACGACATTTAATCTATTGATTCGTGTTCACCAACACGATTTTCCCCTTTTTTTCGTGTCACACAAAACTATTTTAAAAGCAATGTATTTCTATTGGTAGTATGTTTCGTGCCGGCAGCACGTTCGGATTTCATATCGCATTAACACCATATCCCTACATGCATTGCGGCTAAAACATCCAATCAGTGAGCTTAAACCATAGCTGAGGATCTTGGGTAATCAGTTCAGTGGCAGTGTATCGCAATGATGCTCGAAATGTCCCTTATAGGCCTACGTCTGTTTCTGGTTACTTTTATTTTGAAATTCAGTTCCTGACGGACGCCAAAAAAAAAACGAGACTATGGAATTAAACAAATAAATAAAAACAAGGATAATTTGTGTTATTGATGAGTAAATAACAGTGTGTTATTTAGAAAGAATAACAAATTAGAAGGAAACAAATACTTTAAAAATACAGATTTCAGTATTCTGAGGCTCTGAGCCCCATTTATTTTCCTCACAGACGACAAAAAAAGTCCGATATTATACGATTACAAATAAAAACAATAATCGTAGCTATTGAGTAAGAACATGTTTTTATGAACCCCACAGCTTCCGGTCTTCCAAGACTCGACCGGAGAAAAATACGTGCTGCAGGCACGAAACATACTACCAATAGAATACATTGCTTTTAAAATCGTTCTGTGTGACATGAAAAAAAGGGGGAGATCGTGTTGGTGAACACGAATCAATAGATTAAATGTTGTGACTATAACACGAAATGCCGTGAGACTGGGTTGGCAAAACCCCAGTAACACCCACTACACAATCAAGTTTGGTCGTTTAACAAACAATACACTTTTCTTAAACTAAATAAACTCTGGGTAAAGACCCGTTTAGCTGCCTATACTGACTCCTGAAAAAAGCACTAGAAAGGATTTAAAATGATAAGGGTGAAACAGTTCATCTCTATGAGCAATGAGGACGTCACACAGTCTCCAGGTGGAGTGAAGGAACAGGAATGCATTAACCTGAAAAACCACGAGGCAGTTTGACTGAACAGGATGAAGAGAACTAAATTAATTATCAGAGAGGATGAAAATGCCATATAATTTCTCTTTGTTTGTTTCGTCTCTGCTCTCTCTGCGGTCAGGTTGCTTCTGTTTCAGAGAAATGCAGAACACTGAGACGTGAGAAACTCACATGCCTGTAAGTGTGAACCCAACATGAAACACACACATAATCACACTATAGTTAAAATAACGCCATTGCTGTGTATATACTACTGACTTCTGAGAAGAATCTTGACAAATAATTCTGTTCTCTCTGCGGTCAGGTTGATTCTGTTTGCTGAGAGATACAGAAAACTGAGAAGTGAGAAACTCACATGCCTGTAAGTGTCAACCCAACATGAAACACACACATCACACCCATAATCACACTATAGTTAAAGAACGCCTTTGCTATACTGATACTACTGACTTCTGAAAGAATCATGACAAATAATTCTGTTCTCTCTGCGATCACGTTGCTTCGATTTGCAAAGAAATGCAGAACACTAAGTCTTTAAATACTGTCCGTTGCCTGTACGTGACAACCCAACATGAACTGTCACGTGATGGTAAGGCTGCGGGACCGAAACACAGTCCAAAGAAAGGGGAGGAGGATATAGGGATACAATCAAAAGGCTTGCTTTTATTACAAAGCCGATACAAAAGGGGGACCAGACCAGGTAATGCAAAATACACAAAACAAGGCAGGGAATCTGGGGCAGGTGGCCCGGGGGGCAAGGCAGAGGCTGAGCATTAGCAGAGTTTCTGGCAGGGAAATCTGGGGGTCTGAGACAGGGGCGAAGGCAGCGGTGGGGAAACTCTGGGGGACGGGAGTGGACCGGGGAGCAAGAGCCGACAGGAGAGGGTAAAGGAGTGAGGGACCCCGACGGGAAAGGAACTGGTGCCAGTGGGACTCCCGACGGAGCTGGAGGTATCAGTTTTATTACCAGGTAGGTTTACGCGCACGAGGAATTTGACTAGGTGTCGTGGTGCATAAAAACAAGAATTAAAAACACAGGTAGAGAACTGGACATTTTTTTAAATAATAAAAAATATAGAGTAACATGTAACAGTATTTACATTGCAATAGAATCAAATGGAGGAATAAAATATGGAATAAAAATCAGCTGTAATACAAAATAATGTTGTACATTACGTGCTAGGGGTGGGAATTCCCAGGCTCCCCACGATACGATACTACCGTAATACTTAAGCCACGATACGATAGTATTGTTATTCTACGATATGCTAAGTATTGCGATACGATATATTGCGATATTGCAAATCACATGGGTCATATCCATGTCCGTCTTCCCTTCCTGGTTAAACAATGTATTTGCAATATGAAGAGTTTATGTAAATAACCCAATTTGTATTGTTTGAACCTGAAAAGGAGATGGCGTTATTTTTGTTACTTTCATTGCAATTGTATACATGTCTTAACGTAACTTCATGTTTTATATATGACCATCTTTTTTCTTTATCACTGCTTGTCAGGGTTTGATTTTTGTGTGTCTAGTTTTGGGGTTATTTTGCTGTTCTGTCCTCCCTGTCGTTAGTTTCCCTGGTGTGTCTAATTGTGTTCACCTGTTGCCCTTGTGTTTCTCCTCCCCTGCCCGGCTGTTTCTCGTCTCGTGATTACCCCTCCCTGTATTTAGTCTTGTCTCTTCCTGTGTTCAGTGTTGGTTCATTATTTGTCATTCATGTCTCCCTTCATGTTGCTCACAGTCAATTTTTGTTTGGATGCTACCTCGTGCCTTGTACCTGTTCATGGATTCATGTTTCTCAGCTTTTGTGAGTAAAGCTGCCTTTTTTTCATTTTGAAACCTGCTTCCTTCCTCATCTGCATTTGGGTCCTATTTTTCCCCAACCCTGACACTGCTTGCAGCTTTAATTTTTTATTTTAGTCTTCAGCTAATGAATTTTTGATGTAAAAGTTAGATTAAGAAAAAAGAGAAGCTGAAATCTAAACCGTTCTGATCACAAATGCTGGCTTTTATTTCAATTTAACACAAGAATACTCGACTCATCCGTCCACATCCTGCACAGCCTCGCTCTCCACAGGGATTTTTCAATGTCGTCCTTCTTTTTTTCCATCAAGTGAGCATCTGAAGAAAATCAAAAATACTTATATGTGACTATAACAATGTGGATTGGGCCTGTTCTGATATCTGATGCGGGAGGCTCTAACCTGACTGGACTTCACACCATGTGCTGCAGTGACTCTGAAGTTCTCATACACAGGATCAGAGTCCAACTGATGAAGAGAGAAGACACCATACTGTAAGGCTTTATGGACCTCATTCACCAAACCTGTTTATAATTTAACATTTTAGCAAACATGTTTTCATTAGATTATAAAACACAAGTTCACTTTTGGTGTAAAGTACATTTACTCAAGTACTATATTCTACTAATGAACAAACGTATGAAAGACTTGTACTTTAATTGAGTATTTCAATTGTTTGATACTTTGTACTTTTGCTCCACTGCAGTTCAGAGGTAAATGGTGTACTTTTACTCTACTACATTTAGGTACTTTGCAGATTTGGATGATGAATTGAAATATAAACAACTCTTAAATCAGACTTTAGTTACACCTGGAGTAAATTCACAAGCTACCCTGCAGTGGACCAAATGGACCAATCTGCACAATGACTACTTTTATTACTTTTACTTTTGGTATATTTTGATGCTAATACTTTTATTTTAGTAACATTTTGAATGCAGGACTTATACTTTTAACAGAGTATTACTACACTCTGGTACTTCTACTTTTACTGAAGTACAAGATCTGAGTACTTCTTCCACCTCTGTCCATGAGTCAATTTAAACCAGGTCCTCTCCCTCACCTCTATCTCTTCAGGTTCATGTGCTTCAGTGGTAGGGTGAGAATAGTTTTCTTCTTCCTGGATTGAGTACAATAATATCAAATACAGGATTCATGACAGTGAAATGTAAGGTTGATAGAAGATTAAAAAATAAATGGTGGGAGAACTGAGGGATTTATTTCGTTGTACCTCACCCACAGGCCACAGGAATCAGAATCAAGACCACCGGAGTCGTCCTGATGATATTCACAATCATTGTTGAACTCCCTAGAAAATATGAATACATATGTGATACTTCTAACTACTAGATTAGTAGATTGATACATCTCTTTGTCAGTGTCATCCACGTCTGACACCAGGGAGGTTCCTCCTTGAAGACTGACATTTTTTTACTATGAATGTAATGAATGTGAATCAGGTTCTGGTGAATGTGGAGAACTTACCTGCAACAACACTCAGATGTAAGGTGGAGTTGCTACGTCCTAACTTGTTCTGGGCTCCACAGGAATAACTCCCACTGTGTTCAGCTCTGAAGTCAGTGATGGTGAAGATCTGTCCTGAAGCTTTTGGAGAGTCTTCATCCTCCTTGTACCAGGTGTAGTTAGCTGCTGGGTTAGCATCACTGCTACAGGTCAGAGTCACTGAACTGCCCTCCTCTATCCCAGCAGAGGGACTCACCGACACAGAGGGAAGATTTGGACCATCTGGAAGAGAAACCATAAATACATTTAATATTACATTTGACTATCACTTCTCACAGTGGAAGATACTTTAATTGACAAAAGGTCAGAAAAAACTAAGTTGGAGCTTGATCTCCTTCTGTATAATACACCGGTACTGACACATTGGAGTCAACACATTGTTGACAGTGACCACAGGGTTGAGCCTCAATGTAGGAAGTGGTAAACCCTAGGTGACTGGGATTGTTTGTGAACAGTTTTTTTGTGAGGGACATTGTGTAAGCATGATGATGCATTTTGTACATAATGGTATGGTAAGCATTCATGTTAATCTGTGAATTAATGCATTTTCAGCACATTTTTTAGGTGGATTGTTTTTCTTATAGAAATGTCCAAAAGAAGTTCCCCTGTTTGCCTACAGGGAATGCTACTGGTTCAGTGTCTTTGGACACAGCCATGTCTACTGGCTACCTCTGGCGTGTGAATATGATAAAAAAAAGTGTAATAATGTTTTGTCAGTGGAAGACTGTAAGTAAACTCACACACAGAAGGGAGGGGAAGTCCTCATATCCCGTTAAGCACAGGTATAACTGTCTGCAGTATCATAACTGAAGTCTGCATAAAGATATGTGTCTTCCTTGACTTCCTGTCCATTCTTGAACCAGATGTAGGAAGTATGACCAGGTGGACAACTGCTGAGACACTGAAGGTTAACATCCGATTCTGATCTGCTCACCTCCACCTGCAGATCTGAATAAAGGTAGAATGAACAGACTGCCACTATGTTCTAAGTTTTACATTTAGACATGAATGGCGATAATTTCCAGTGTAAATGTTACCTGTGACAGACAGAGTGGTTCCAGGATAACCCACGTATTATCGTTGCTTGTTGTGAACCTGAACATGAACTCAGCTGAGTCGCTCTCTCTCAGGTTTTTGATTCTCAGAGTGCAGATGTTGTTTTCACAGAGATCCTCTACACGACCTGCGTACTCTGAGTCTGTTCTCAGATCTACATGTTTACCATATTTATTTTAGTAAACCAGATTCTTTTCTGAACTGTGATAAATCCACCTTTCCATATGGATGGGTATGTGTAGCTGCAGCTTATTTCCACTGTTGATCCTTTTACTGCACATATCTTAGTAGTAGTGTAAGTCACGCCCCAGCTGCCCAGAACATGTACCACTGTAACACAGAGCACATCAGAGACTATGATCAACAGTCATGGCTTAAGTTAACAAACTAAAAGTGGATCATACTACCAATATGATTTGGGGTTATTAAAGTTAGGAAATGTTCCGTTATCTCCAATAATTAGCTGTCAAGATCATTACAAACTGGAACTGAGCTGAAAGTATCACATTTACAGGTCTCTCATAACTTATTAAAGTTGAGATGCAAGAATATTTCCTACTAATAGCTTAGGTCTATTCATTCTTAAAACAATTTTTTATGGAATTTTCGAACTGGCTCAAATAATAACAGAACAGAAGTCCAAACACAACGTGTTTGCTCAGTTATATATGTTCAGTGCAAAGGAAGAGAAAGATTGCATCCATGACTCATTCATAGGTTAATAATATAGTTATCTCCACAACTTCACAAATATGTTCTCACGTAACAATCCTGGTCAAACACTTTTCTTTTTATTTAGAATAAAATTGGCACAAACATAATTTAACAGAATATAAACACGAGGTTTGTTTTCTGGCTATTACATCATATACTGAAGCTGCTCAGTGAACTACAGCAGCAGACTGGATAAAGTTACTTGAGAAATATTACAATAATTACAATTCTATTCATTTGCACCAAAATGTTTTTATCCAATGAGACAACAAGATTGTGGGGAACTAAAATGAGTCAGACATTGACAAGCTAAAGAGCTGGTGGGATGCTTAGGAATGTTGTTTGAGAATTAAATAAAAGATTCAAGTTAATAACACTGATAATACTACCTGAACATCAGATGCATACAGTTCAGCAGTGCTGAATTCAGGTGAGAGGAAATGTTCCTGGTTCAGTGTCTTTGGACACTGTCATGTCTGCTGATGGCCTTGGTGGGTAAACATGATACATTAATGCAATTGTGTTATGTTAGTGGAAGTAAGTGAACTCACACACTGAAGGAGGGGGAAGTTCATATCCTTTTACAGCACAGGAATAACCATCTGCAGAATCATAACTGATTTCTGCATAAGGAGATGTGTCTTCCTTTATTTTCTGTCCATTCTTGAACCAGATGTAGGAAGTGTTAACAGGTGGACGACAACTGCTGAGACACTGAAGGCGAGTATTCGGTCGGGATCTGCTCACATGCACCTGGAGATCTGAATATAGGTAGGAAAAAACCTATTAAATATGTTCATATATACATATACTTAGATGATATCATGCACAGTGTTTGCAAGCATTTGACTTCTACAGTAGACATGAATATAATTTCAAGTGAAAAAGTTACCTGTCACAAACAAAGTGACTCCAGGTTCACCCAAATATTTATCTTGGTTTGTTTCGATCCTGAACTTGTACTCAGCTGAGTCGCTCTCTCTCAGGTTTTTGATTCTCAGAGTGCAGATGTTGTTTTTACAGCGATCCTCTACACGACCTGCATTACTCTGAGGACTGTTTTCAGATCTACAAGTTCACCATCTTTGTTCTCAGTGAACCAGAATGTTTTTCCTACTGTGTTAACAGTGTCTTTCCATGTAGATGGGCAAGTGTAGCAACAGTTTATCTCCACTGTTGATCCTTTCACTGCACGATCTCAGTAGAGAGTAAGTCACTCTCCAGTCATCCTGACCCTGAACCACTGTAATGCAGAGCACAACAAAGCCACACTCAAAGTTCATGACTTAAGTTAACAATTGGTAAATAAGACACATGGCATCAAACTAAAAACGTATTTATGGGGTTGATGTAACAAGAACAAACTTCAATATCTCCAATTATCAGCAGACAATATTATAAAACCATTCCCTGAAAATGAATCTATCTAAAAAAATAAATAAAATTATTTATCATAGTTGAGTTTCTAAAATGTAAAAACATCAGCCCACTCTCTTCAGTCTGCGTACAAATGACACGACTTTGCAAAGGGCGTGCAATAGATACGCAGAAGTCCAATTTTGCGTGCATATGATACACCCACGTTATGTTTGTTATGAACGTATCTTAAATGCGTATTTTCTACATATCTTTGCCATTTATTTAACCCTAGCCTTAACCATAACCCTATTTAGAGACAATGGACGTCCACTCTCGGGAGACGTCCGACAGTGGTGCGGTTACCCAAAGTGACAGACCTAATTTTATCTCTATTTAGGGCAATGGACGTCCACTCTCAGGAGAGAGACCTCCAGCATGTGTCCCTGAAATGGGGACTCAGGGTATTTCACACATCCGGGACAGAGACCGGGGAAATCACCTCTCTGTGGCCCTTCCAAGACCCCCAAAGGACGGACTACAGACCTCCAGCATGTGTCCCTGAAATGGGGACTCTGTTTATTTCACACTTCCAGGAGAGACGACGGGTACATTCCCTCTCTTTGCCGGCTCACAGAGCCCCGAAGGACGGACTACAGACCTCCAGCATGTGTCCCTGAAATGGGGACTCAGGTTATTTCACACATCCAGGACAGAGACCGGGGAAATCACCTCTCTGTGGCCCCTCCAAGACCCCCAAAGGACGGACTAATGACCTCCAGCATGTGTCCCTGACATGGACACCTCCATAACCTTGCACACCGTGAGTCCCCGGGCCCCGGACTTAAGCACTCCTCCACGGACTAAACCCAGATGATCACACCCTACAGAACTTCATGCCCCTGGTAACCCTAAAAGGGGGGTGGATTTTGTGGTGCTTTACCGTCTGCCCATCGGCATCCATATTCAACCTTATTCACGGCACCACCACCCCTTCTGTGGAGGACATTCTCATGCTCCTGGTAACCCTTTAAATAGTCTGATACTACCAGGGCTCATCACTGAACTTTACAAGCCAGAAATAATGTTTAAATGGTCGGGAAAAGTGTTTTTAAATGTCTGGAAGAGAGTTTTCGCTTGTCATTTTGCACAATATCATTGAACATTGAACCTCTCCTGGAAATGCACAGAATATGTGAATTTTCAGGAGAGGGTCAATGTTAAATATATGTATAGCAGGTACTGGGTGATTGAGGTCTGATTGCTAGCCATCAGGTCAAGAAGATCAGGGATGCGCTTCTCAGCGGCCGCCATGGCGGCGAGAAGCTCCGCCTGGCTCGGCAGACGATCCAGCTTGTTCCTCTTCACCTTAAACTGGTGGACAGTGACAGACTTTTTCAAGTCGTTCATGTTCGCTGTCACTTCTCTGATGATGTGGGTCATATCAGACTGGGTGGAGGGTGTACCGGGTATTCCTCCTCATTGTCTATATCCAATGATGTAGCCATTCCCCTCTCCGTTGTAAGTTGCAACGGGGGAGTGTAAAAGTGTCCAGGGCTTGGGTTGAGCTTTTTTGAGCCCCTTTCTCCGTTGTCACTTAGTCGTTTTTTCAAGAGTATTTTAAAACTTAATTTTTGATTATTTTAAGATATAATTGACCGTTTTCTTTACTTTTGTCTTCTTTCCGCGGTTGGGGGTGCATGGCAGGCCGCCTATGAGCTCCCAAATTCGGGCTGGAACCTCCAGGAATTGTGGGCTAAGCTCCATAAACTGACAAAGTTACCCAGAAATGTCACTTTAATAGCCCAAAAATATATAATACAAATACATTTAAATAGTAAAAGGTACAATTGTGCTCCGAATTACCCGGAATTTGATTTATATAGCCCAATGATAGTGAATACAAATAATTTTCATGGAACAAAGTGTTAAAACGCCTGATTAATATGTTCGTAATGCTGGCAGCAGGTTCACTGCTGTTAGCAGGGTCTCACACTCACAGGCACCTATGCAGAGATCCAGGGTGATGCACGTGGCTTTTCTACCCTGCAATACGTCTCTGAAAGGCGGGGGAAAGTGCTGTGAATACAGGGAGAGAGCAGCCAGAGAGAAGCTCCTTGCAGCACATGGCTCTCCCACCCAGACTGCACCCAGAGGACAGGCTGCTTCACAGCACTTTGTAACCCAGGAAAGCAGCTTGAATCGTGGGTACATGAGTATTAAAAGTGCATTAAACTGTTTTAATTCACATAGGCAGAGATCCAGGGTGAAGCACATGGCTCTTCCACCCAGCAATAAGTCTTTGAAAGCTGGGGAAAAGTGCTGTGAATAGAGGGAGAGCAGCCAGAGAGAAGCGGGCTCTGAGAGCCACAGAGCGCACCCACAGAGCTCCTTGCAGCACATGGCTGTCCCACCCAGAGGACAGGCAGCTTCACAGCACTTTGTAACCCAGGAAAAGGCAAACAGGTTTTTTCACACTTCCAGGATACAGACCGCAAAAACCACCTCTCTGTGGCCCTTCACAGAGCCCCAAAGGACGGACTAAGCAGCTCCAGCATGTCTCCCTGACATAGGCAAACAAGTTTTTTCACACTTCCAGGAGACAGACCGTGAAAACCACTTCTATGTGGCCCTTCACAGAGCCCCAAAGGACGGACTAAGCAGCTCCAGCATTTCTCCCTAACAGTGGCAAACAGGTTATGTCACTCCTCCAGGAGAGAGACCGCAAAAACCACCTCTCTTGCGGCTTTCACACCAGCGCTTTTCAGTTTCTAGCTCCGAGCGGGAGCTTTTCTGGTTCAGCTCCGGTTTCCCTTTTCAGCTCCCGCTCTGTGCACACCGCCCACTGGCGCCCCAGAGCTGCCCTTGCTGCGTCATGACGTCACCGTTTACATCGCTGATTTGCCCCCCAACGGCAGCTCACAACAACAACAACAACTGCGTCGGGTCGATGATCGTGTTGCTTTTAATCACACGAAGCCAGAATAAATTGAATAACGACTTCTCCAACCTTATACTTTTCTACAGAGTGCCGTGGTTCATTGTTTATTAATGTGTTTCTGCAGCATGTACCGGCCGCTGCAGTGCTGGCTGCTCTCCACGGGAGTTTATTCTCCCGTTAGCTCCCGGTTAGCTCACACTGCAGCGGCCGCTCTAAAGTATTCACTGTCCGACTCACACGAGCAGCTGATGCATATCCCCAGTTCCCCTTAGCCTAAGTGAATGTGTGTCAGTCTGAATTGACACTGTTTGGTATCACAACGCTGTTATGAAAGTTTCTCTGGTATAAAACGGGTGATGTTGGCATAGCAACCGAAGCTAAACTGACTACTTACATCCGATAGCTGCAATAATACAAAACAACACGTCTGCCTCTCTCCACAGTGATCGATAACAGTGAACGGATGGTCAAAGTAAGGCACAAATAAACAGAATCACACGAAGCCTGGTTAGTGTTGCCTGACTTTATAAAGTGTGTTTATAGGCACTACTGCTTAGGCAGGCATGACAGTCGACCCATGGGAGGTGGGTTGAGTTTCCTGCACGCCTCGACGTAAGTGGACGTAAGCGACGTCACCTCTTAGCTCCAAAGCTCTTGCCTCTGGACCGACAATTTTTTGGAGCTGGAAATGAAGCGGATTCCGGAGCTAAGAGCCGGCGCAGCTCCGGTGTGAACTGGAAAACCCGGCGCTTTTCAGGCTCTAGCTCCGAGCCGGAGCTGAAAAGGCGCTGGTGTGAAAGGGGCATCTGTGGCCCTTCACAGAGCCCCAAAGGACGGACTAAGTAGCTCCAGCATCTCTCCCTAACATCGGCTGTGACGGAGCGGATCACATGAGTGATAAAGTTTTGGAGTTTACCCAACCGACTAGGCCAGTGTTTTCGGACGGACAATTAGAACCCCGTCACATGGGCAAACAGGTTTTTTCACACCTCCAGGACAGAGACCGCAAAAACCACCTCTCTGTGGCCCCTCACAGACCACCAAAGGACGGACTACAGACCTCCAGCATGTCTCCCTAACATGGGCACTTCCATAACCTTGCACACCATGAGACCCCGGGCCCCCGGACTTAAGCACTCCCCCACGGACTAAACCCAGATGATCACACCCTACAGAACCTCATGCCGCTGGTAACCCTAAAAGGGGGGTGGATTTTGCGGTGCTTTACCGTCCGCCCATCGGCATCCATATTCGGCCTTCTTCACGGCACCCCCCCTGTGCTGGAGGTTCACACTTGAACTGTTTTGTCATATTCGTCTTTCCACGGGTGGGTGCGCCTGGCAAAGCTGTGTACCCAAACTTAAGCACTCTCACTCTGACTAAACACATAAGGACATCCGGGTAAGACCCTAGTGCCCCTGGTACTCCATGTCGTTAAATGAGCTCAGTAATGTGCTGCACAACATCACATGGGTAAATGAGCTCCGTAATGCCCTGCAATATCACATTTGGTTTATTTCCAAAATGCCAGGAAAATACACCTATCTCCGTCATGTCCTGTAAAATATCATTCTTTGTTTATTTCCATCATTCAGGCAAATACACATATCTTTGTCTGTGAATAGAGGGAGAGAGCAGCCAGAGAGAAGCGGGCTGTGATACCCACAGAGCGCACCCACAGAGCTCCTTGCAGCACGTGGCTCTCCCACCCAGAGGACAGGCTGTTTCACAGCACTTTGTAACCCAGGAAAGCAGCTTGAATCGTGGGTACATGAGTGTTAAAAGTGCATTAAACTGTTTTAATTCCAATGCGCATTTGACTGCATAAACAGCCGGTCATATGGACAGGAAACTCATTTGTCCGCATTTGACTCATGAAATGTACAAGAAGATAAGTACAGCAGAGTCACTGCTGTTAGCAGGGTCTCACACTCACAGACACACAGGCAGAAAGCTGGGGGGAAGTGCTGTGAATAGAGGGAGAGAGCAGCCAGAGAGAAGCGGGGTGTGAGACTCACAGAGATCCTTGCAGCACATGGCTCTTGCACCCAGACTGCACCCAGAGAACAGGCTGCTTCACAGCACTTTACAAGCCAGGAAAAGTGATTGAATCCTGGGTATACATGTTTTAAATACTCTGATACCTCCAGGGCGCATCACCGCATTTTACAAGCCAGGGAAGGTGCCTGAATCCTGGGTAAACATTGTTTAATTGTTTTTAAACGAGTGAAACAGTGTTTTGTCACTTTCAAAACTCTCCCGTCATTGACCAGAGAAATTGGGTCGATGTTGTATTCAATCTGACCGTTAATATGGCAGTGAGACGAAGTACGTACAATGACCGGAGTGATCCCATGTTCATTTTGTCCCAAAACCGGAGCATTCCCTCACCCAAGCAGCTGTGTCGTTTATCGCACCGCAAACATTAAAACTGTCATTGGAACGGCGATCAAGCCTGAAGCCACAGAGCTCTTTGTTTTAATGTTTGAGGTGCAATATCAGCGTATCATATGCACGCAAAATCGGACTTCTGCGTATCTATTGCACGCCTTTGCAAAGTCGTGTCATTTGTACGCAGACTGTGAGAGTGTGTTGAAAAACATATATAGGCCTACATATCGAGGGGTGAGAACCAGAGGGGCGTAAGTGACATTTGACCAACTTTACAGGAGAGCCAAAACAAAAAATTACCATACTTTGTCCTGACTTAGTTTATTAAATTAAATCTTTAATATGAAAACTTCATAAACATGTGGATGACAATATACTTAATGAACAATATTTTGACTTTCAATGAAAAAAATATTCTATCTTTTTTTTATTCGGAAGAAAGTCACATGCGCCTTTTTGGAACGAAATAGTTCAGTGTGTTCTGTGTTAGGCCTTTTAGTTTTTGATGAATAACTCTGGATTGGTTTAGAAGTCACATGCACCCTTTTGGCAGTAGAAAGAGCTCATCGAGAGCTTTTATTTGATATATATAACTCATTTTTGACCAAAATGTCACTTACGCCCCTCTGGTTCTCACCCCTCGATATGACACACTAGAGAATAGGAGCACATGTACATCACCTGTTACTGTTTTTTTCAATTGCTAAAGCAATTTCCTTTCCTTATTTTCTCAAAACACTAAACACAATTCACTAAACCACACACAAAGTTTAAAAACCCCTCATGTATCCTGCAAAATGAAGCACTCCACCCAAAACTACAGAAACACTTACCAAAACCAAACGTTTGCACCAGATCACAGACTTCCTTTATAGTACAAGACACTTTGTCCAACCAACTACACACTGTGGTGCGCAATCTAAAGCATACTCATCTGTTATGGCGTTTTCTATGTAGAGAATTCTCCATATAAAGATTGTTCAAGTCCACAATATATGTGCAGAAACACAAATATACAGTTGTTATACTTTATTTGTCTCAAAAACAAATTGGTGCAACATTCATGCATAACACATAGTTACAGTTTGTGTACTGTAAACAAAAATATGTCTCTGCCAAATACAGTAAATGGAAAGGAAAACTTTGAGGACAAATAAATACAGATACAGCTTTTTCAGTTGCTAACACTCACAAATCTCAACATGAAGCGTATTTATTTAAACTCACACTCAAGAGCAAAACCTGAACTCAAATCTCCAAAACTCTAAACACATTTTCAACTCTACACGTGAATTTGCAATTCACGTGTCACTTTTGCAAAACACTGCACACGGTTCTCTAAGAAAGACACAGCAATCTGACATATTCACATATTCAGAGTGTTTAGAAAAGCTACAATTATTACATTGAAAATGTGGATGTACATTACCTGGCATAGAGAGAAGGAAGACAACAAATCCACTCGCTGTTAAAACTCATAGCTGCTCCTCTCGTCTCTCTCTGTTTGGCTTCTTCAATAAAGAAGATTGATGTACACAAGAAAAACTTTCTACATTAAAAGAAAGGGAGTTCTCACAAACCTTAACGCCCCTCCGTGGGCTTGAAGGTAGAAAGGAGACAGAAAGCAGGCGGTTTTAAAAACACCACTTCCTTCCTCTTCACATTATTGCTTTACATGGTTTGTTGTTTCTGCAGAGAGAGACCAGTTTGTGGTAAACAGAGCACCTCTCCTCACTGACAAGAGAAGACACATCCTAATGTCTTCCTTTATTATAAAAGCAGCCAAACTTCAAGATCTAAAACCATGTTCTGTCAAGTAAAAATCAACAATGCAAATTACACAAACTACTAAGCAAATTAACATCACTTGATATTATTATGAAGCTGCCTGGACAGTTTCATAATGTGTACAGAAAGTCACATCTCAACATTTGTTCATTGAGGTATAGCTTGGGTTTTACATTTTATAATATTCATTCAAGCCAAACTCAAACCAAACTACAACAAGCAGCACGAGCTGAAGGTTCAACCCAGTCTCACGGCATTTCGTGTTCCACACACGATTTTTAATCTATTGATTCGTGTTCACCATCACGATTTGCCCCTCTTTTTTTCATGTTGCACAGCACGATTTTAAAAGCAATGTATTTCTACTGGTAACGTGTTTCGTGCCTGCAGGCTGCAGCACGTCTTTTTCTCCGGTCGGGTCGAGGAAGACCGGAAGCTGTGTGGTTCATTAAAAACATGTTCTTACTCAATATCAAGCCACAGTTATTGCTTATATTTTAATCGTATAATTTCGGACTTTTGTTGCCGGTCTGTGAGGAAAAATAAATGGGGCTCAGAGCCTCAGGATACTGAAATCTGTATTTTTTAAATCTTTTTTTCCTTCTAATTTGTTATTCTTTTCCAAAATAACCACACTGTTATTTACTCACCAATAACACACAATTATCCTTGCTTTTATTTTGGTTTAATCCCTAATCTCAGGCTTTTTTGGCGTCCGTCCAGGAACTGAATTTCAAAATAAATATAACCGGAAACAGACGTAGGCATTTCAAGCGATTACCCAAGATCCTCAGCTATGGTTTTAAGCTCGCTGATTGGATGTGTTAGCCGCAATGCATGCTGGGATTTGGTGTTTATATATATGAAATCCGTAACACATTTTAAAAGAATAAAAGATACTTAATTCCGAGTGCTCTTGCTTTTCTCTTTGAAGGTCTTCACATAACGGCATTGTAATACACTGTTCGGCTGCATTACATATTACAGATCTGCCGTAGTTCTTTATTTAGAGCGCCCTGATGAGAAGACCTTTGGAAAAACTGGAAGAAATGCCGCCGAAACTGAATACTTGACGTGGATCATAAATATATCAACAATTAAACAACATCTTCAATTTCTCTTCACACAATACGTCTCCTTGCAGTATCAACACTAATTCGGCTGACTTTTACATTTGATCTAATTCATAGATAGGTTATATTTACACCATAACGGTGCACAGCTGATAGAAAAGGACTGTAGTTTCAAAGATATTACTGATTTTCTTTGAATGTAAGAATGTAAATACTGAGTCTGAAATAGTATAGCAATATGCTGTAAAATGATGTGAAACATGCATCAAACTATACAGTCTCAGATGTTGTACATACACACTAATAATACAAAGTTATTATGGCTGTGTGTACCTTGTGTGCGCCTCCTAGTGGTTTTAAGCACGTTATTGAATTATTGTGTTTATGTGTTATGTGTTATATCCTTAATATTTTATATTAAAATATTAAGAGTAACATACTTTCATAGGGGGAAAGTATAAATATGAATATACAAATCAAGAAGACTACTATAAGTGATCTCTACAATAAAACAGTTTAGTGCCGGATGTACAAAGATATTAATAGGAGGAGGTGCAAAACAGAAAAACGGATTATTAACCTTTATTTAAACATTAAATAACAGATTAAGGTCTTTTGGGGTATCTATCTACAGATTACATATTAAGCCTGACAAAAGTAACTTAACGTCTAATATATATGCTTTCCTGCAATGTTAAACTATGTGAAGCGTTTATTTTAACTGATATTATACACATTAATTATACTCTATGTATGTAGATAGAATAAGAAATGTGCAGAATATGACAGTTTAATGGTGGAGGTACACACATATTGATAGATGTCCCTTGTAATGCACTGTGAGGAACCTGTGACCCCAAGTTTTTCATTCATGCATAACAACCCGTAGTTGTGTATGATATGTCAATAACCTTTGAAAATCTTGAAAGGGATGTGCAAAATAGCCATAATATACAGTCTTTAATGAACTATTAGTAGAATAACGAGTAATTAATATACTTATTACTTGTTTCCATTCATGTCAATTGAAAGATACATGTTTAGTCTTCTCAAGCACCAACTATCAACTATCTCTCCTGATTGTTGGCACTTGACAATCACCTTTTACTCAGGTGTAACTAAAGTCTGATTTAAGGGTTGTTTATATTTCACATAATTAATCAGAATCTGCAAAGTAACTCAAATAAATGCAGTGGAGTAAAAATAACCAGGTTAACCTCTGAATTGTAGTGGAGTAGAATTACAAAGTAGCAATGAGCTGTCATGTGGGTATATATTAATGCTGCGCATTATGGACACAAGCGATTTTCACCCATTTATTAATTATATGTTTTACATTTGATAACACCAATGTGTTTAATACTGGCAACTTCTAATTGTGGGAAAAACGAAAACGTTCAGTAGAGACGTCCCATAGAACATTTGCGAAACACAATAGCCAGCATGTGTAGTTCTGGGGGGGCGTTCGATTCCAGTTTTGGATAGTCTGGCGTGGTTTCGTTCCATTTCACACAGCTGTTTGACGCTCTGCGTAACCTTACGGAGACTGTAGTCCTAAACGATAGCTGGGGATTATGGGTAGTATAGTGTCTTCGGCCATCCTAAACTCAGAAATGTTGACAATCGCAATGATGCTCGAAATGTCCCTTATAGGCCTACGTCTGTTTCCGGTTATTTTTATTTTGAAATTCAGTTCCTGACGGACACCAAAAAAGCCCGAGATTATGGAATTAAACCAATAAATAAAAGCAAGGATAATTGGTGTGTTATTGGTGAGTAAATAACAGTGTGTTATTTTGAAAAGAATAACAAATTAGAAGGAAAAAATATTTTAAAATACAGATTTCAGTATCCTGAGGCTCTGAGCCCCATTTATTTTCCTCACAGACGGCAACCAAAGTCCGAAATTATACGATTTAAAATAAAAGCAATAATTGTGGCTTGATATTGAGTAAGAACATGTTTTTATGAACCACACAGCTTCCGGTCTTCCACGACCCGACCGGAGAAAAAGACGTGCTGCAGCCTGCAGGCACGAAACACATTACCAGTAGACATACATTGCTTTTAAAATCGTGCTGTGCAACACGAAAAAAAGGAGCAAATCGTGTTGGTGAACACGAAATGCCGTGAGACTGGGTTGTAAATTAACATATATCATTGCATAATTGGACAGAGCAGAAAAAATCGACCCGGGTGAAACGATAAGCTCGGGTTTTTACTGTCTGTAATAAATGTTAGTGCATCCTTAGTGGTTTGAGAATATATACAAACAATAATCAAGTGTTAGATTACAGTCATTATAAGGAGGCTCAAAGGAAAAATCAAAAGCACATGTGATTTTAAGGAAAAGTTTAATTCATTATTAACTGTGGATTATTTAGTTGCTTCTTCAAATATAAAAAGTAATATATATCAAATACAAATCTACTTTTGCTGAACATACATACTTTTTTACACTACTGAAAAATGTGTGTTTTTTCCTTTCCATACATATGTTTTTACAATATGTTCTTAATAAACTAGGCATACATCAGCTCACCCTGTGTGCGTGTGTGTGTGTGTGTGTGTGTGTGTGTGTGTGTGTGTGTGCGTGCGTGTGTGTGTGTAGAATTCTTAAACAAGCCTCACCTGTGCTTTGTCGTTAAGTGGAATATAAAGCAGCTGCTGATGTCTCAGTTAATCATCCAGTGCCCTTCCTTTTAGACTTGTGTTTTTGTTGGAAGGTGTGCTGGACATTGCCAAGCTCTGATACTGACTGTATTCTTTTTGGTTTTACTGCTTACAAACTGCAACATGCTGAGGCTTGGGAACATGTAAGTTACATTTCTTGTAGATTTCTTTCTATGTGTGTACTTAATTGTCTCTAAATGATGTGTTTTATGTGTTCAAGTTTGTTATGGATGGCTGCAGCTATCATCTTGTGTCAAGCCAGACCTAATGTGAAGCTAAATTCGCTGTCAAGTAAGCTTCAATTCTCATTAAGAGTCATTTTACACAGCATATTAAGTCGGTTCACATTCTCCTCACAAGCCTTTTCTTTTAACAGGCAGTGGGTTAAGGTCTGACTGTGCCGCAAACGTAATGAGACTGTCGTTGGACAAGGCTTTAGCAGTGGGAAACCAGCTTGAGGTGGAGGCTATCAGTAAGTATTAACTGCTAATAATGCAGCTGATTGGTTCATCACTTAGGAAAGGGGACCCTGACAAAGCTTATTGTCTCCCCTCAGATGGCACCAGCACATTTTGTTAACACCTAGCATGGCTGCTCAGTGTGGATACAGCATGGAGTCTGACCCGTGGGGTAACACCAGAATCTACACCTCCCTCATGGGCTGCTTTGTGGACAACAAGGTTTGTTTTGAGCTAAAGTGTTTTTAACAGCATTCAATGTAATTTTCTACCAAGTGTAGCTGTGCTAATTCTGTCTCAAGTGACTGAATTAATGGCTCAACAAACACATGGTTGCTCCCATTTTTCTACCGTTAAAAGACCCAAAGTGCATTTCCCTTTTTTGTTTGGCACATCCCTAAAATATTAGCACTGCTCCACTCAAAACTGTATTCCTCAATGAATCTACTGGGTACTTTCTGGACTTGTTTGTTACATTCACAAATATCCATTTAGACTTCAAATGTGTCCCTGAAGGCAAGGATATTACATTTTCAATGACAAAGAAGCTGGAACCAAATAATATTGGGGAGTTTCACTTAATTTAGTTTTCTTTATATTTATAGGATGATGCTACATTTAACGTTGGCTTGAGACTCCAGATGTACGGCGAGAATCCATCAGACGTGGTCAGTCATGATGTGTCTCAGACTTGCAGCTACACTCGCTGGGCCTCCAGGGAGATCCTCTGCGACAGGAACTACATGGAAGTAGGTCATCTTTACATTGACGAGTCCACCATCTTGTGTGTATGGAAATGAATGCTAAAACCACCATCTTCTGTTTTAGGTTTCGCACCACATGGCTAACCTTGATGCTGAAGCTAAGGGTCAGACTCGGCATGGTAAAGACGAGAAGCTCAACGCCAAGCTTGAAGTATGTTGACTTAAACCGTTCAGATACTACAGTTTAGTTCCTCCCTACACCAATGAGGATTTAATTATTATTTGTTCTTTCCTGTAGGCCTCTGGTGCATCACAAGGTATCTGGAAGATGACGTTTTACACCCCAGAACCAGTGGCCATGGTGTTGCAAGAGGCTGAACAAGCCGGCTACGCTGCCAAAACTACCACTAGTCGCCTGGTTATGCGAAGCCCGTACAATACAGCAGAGACTTATTCAGAGGATGTAAGCAACACACTCCTATACAGTGTTTCTTTCCCTCCATGTCAATTATAGTAAACCTCTCCTCTCTTTAGGTGGCTGGAGTCCCCATGGAAGTTTTCAGGGTGAGCGCCTACTACATGGCACCACAGGGTCTGAATGTAGTGAACTTGGCAGCTGCTTGTCCCAAAGGTGAGTCCTGAGCAACATATTGCCTTCACAGTGAGCTTAATTGTTGCACAGTTAAACTCAACAGCTCCATTTGTCATTAACAGGTGGCGTCCTCTTCACCGAGGATATGGTCTCTTGGCACGTACCTCGCCGTGTGACTCCTCTGTTGGACGGCAGAATTACAGTCTCAGAAATGCACATGGGAATCAACGGGCAGAGGCTTGATAGATCTCAGATGGCCGCACGGGGGTACACACTGAGCACCACAGACTTCCACATCGTCGTCGAGATCCCAGTGGGCTCGCCTGATGGTTACTACAAGGTTGGGGAAATCTCTAGATTAGAAATGCAAGAGTCACTAGTGCATTTGCATGTTTTATTGAAATGTCATGAATTATTGCAGAGCCATGCCCCAGATTACCAGTACCACATCACCTACTTTGTGGAGCCCATGCTCGAGGTACTGTGGAGGGAAGATGACACCCAAGATGATACCAGATACAAGGTTTTGTTCCCCATCATGACCCCTCTGATGCCTCAATCTCCCCAAATCCTGGATGGTAAGTCAAATGTTCTAGTAAGTATGAAAAAAATTACATTTGAACTCGGGCTTGCTCGGATATATCCTAAAGACTGCTAAACCCATTAAATAAAGTCTTCAGTTTTTGCAAAATGGTGTGTTTGGATGGGATTTGAAGCCAAGTACAACATCTACTTTTGCTTACAAAGGGCACTTTTTTTTAATTTAAATAGCACTCAATCCAACTACTCAAAGTTTCTCTATCAATGTTGAGGCTGGTTTAGAAGTTGTAAACCTGCCACTTTCTGTTCCTCAGACACTGTCCCAGAGACTCGGGTATTCAGCGTTCTCTTGGGAACCTTCCTCCATGACGTTGAGCTGAGGAACATCACCTTCTCCACCGGGGTCCTCACTGTTGAGGAGAGCAATGCCAAAGGCGTCACAGTCCAGAAACACAGCTTGGCTAATGGCTCCAAGAGCTTCTCTCTTCAAGTGCCCTTTGATGCCGATGTTGTCTTAAAACATGTATGACATTATAGGTTCAAAATATCACTTTTTACCAGCATATTTTCAGTGTTGCTGAGCTTTTATTTCATTTGTTGCAGAATCCTGAGCGCTTGGTTACATCCTACTTCCTCCCTCTGATCTTTGGGTTGATCGTCCTGCCTGAAGAAACTCCTTTTGGTCTCCCGGTCGACCTGCAGGCCTCTCTGCAGGATATTGGTGAGATCATATTGAATTTGCTTTTGACCATATCTTCATGAAAATTATGTTTTCTAAAATTAAATGAAACTTATATAAGAGTAAAAGCAACACAATCAAATGGATAATGCCTGTTTTGCTGCTCTAGTGCTACCCATCATGGCTGGCACCTGTGACCAGAACCAGTTTTACATCAGCGTGAAGTTCGGGAGTCACGGCTCTAATTTAAAGGCTATCGTTGGACCTCGAGAGCTGACGGCTGAGATGGCTGAAGACTACAATTTATATGAGAACGGCACACACCTCAGCCTCATTCTGCCATACACTGCCAAGGACGCTGTTTTCGAGGTATGTCAAAACTACAAAATCCCACCATAGATCTTCTGCATTGGCTAACTTTACTTTCTTTTCCACAGCTGCTCACTGCAGAATCAGTCAAATCCAGAATTTACCTGCTTCTGTTGGATCGTGCAAACGACTGGGTGCTTGCTGATCTCTATCTGGCTTGCTACTTCCCCTTAAAAGCAACAGGTAAAATGGAACATGTAAGTATATTTGCTGCTTTAATTGATGGATTTGTGTTGCTTTACACATTGTCTGCTTCTTCCTCCAGAGTGCCACCCCAATGGCACAATGACCGCTGTGGCTGTGAAGGTTGAATCGACTCGTGATCTGAAGCCAAGTCAGCTGACGCTAAAGGACCAGTCCTGCACACCACAGTTCAGCGACGATCGCTTTGCATATTTCTCCTTCAGGGTGGATACCTGTGGAACCACCAGAACGGTGAGTGTGAATCGCATTTAAATATCAAAAGGGTTTTTTGTCAAATGTTATGCGTTTTTGTTGTTAAATAGTTCTTTGACAACTACATGATGTATGAAAATGAGATCCGCCTGTCTTACAACAACGCCAAAGGAGCAGCAAACACATCACCAGTTGATCCCGATTACAGGTAAAATATTTGATTATGTCTAATTGGAGATGAACACCTTCAATGTATGCATTTATATATATTTTTTCCCCCAATAGGCAAACCATTTCCTGCTTCTATGTGGTCAATGAGACTCAGACTGTTGCCTTCAGCGCTAAACCAAGAACCTATGAGCCCGCTGCAGAGATCGGCACCGGGCAGCTGATGGTGCAGATGAGGCTTTCCCAAGGCATGGTGGAATTTTACAACATCTTGTTCATGCATACAAAACACTGTTTGCAGGTCTCCTTTGAAAAAGAGATCTATGATCTCAATGGACCGATCTGATTAAATAAAGGTTTGAAACTGTAAATGTCCAGGCCTCCTGTCTCTAACGGGACTCCTCTCCTGCAGATCCATCCTACGAGCTCTTCTACCAAGCAGAGGATTATCCAGTGGTGAAATATCTGCAGCAGCCTCTGTATTTTGAGGTGGAGCTGATGCATTCTACCGACCCGAGCTTGGAACTCATTGCTGAGAACTGTTGGGCAACCCTTTATGAAGATAGGACATCTCTGCCAAGCTGGGGACATCATTGTGGACAGGTAATGTTGTTTAAAACTAACTACTAACTACTCTCTTCATTTGTTTAACTGCTGCTTTATTTTAACTTTCGAATTCCTTCACTAGCTGTGAGAATCGCAATGACAGCTATGCAACCATTTTCCATCCCGTTGTGAGTGACTCCAGAGTTTTAGTCCCGTCCCACATCAAGCGCTTCTCTGTAAAGATGTTCACTTTCACTAAAGATGACGAGGTTCTGAAAGACCAGGTAAGACTTGTAAATCCAAATCTGGAGTCTTTTGGCCACTGCTGCATGTAGCCATGTGTAATAAATCATCCTGTCTGTCCACAGATCTATGTCCACTGTGATGCAGTGATTTGTGACACAAGCAGCCAGGCAGATGGTTCCTGCAGAGGCCAGTGTGTGCATCCTCCAGGTCAGAGCTACTCAAGACCTGCAGGTGTAAAAAAGGGTAAGTGACCGAGTCTGAACAAATGTAGTCGATCTGGATGTGCAGTTGGTAATCTTTACTTGTTTTGCAGAGCGAAGAAGCACCGACTCAACACGCCAAAGGCAGATCTCCTCTGGGGCAATTATTCTGTCTAACCTTTGAATCTTTTCTACAAGTGTTTACATGTTGTCATTTGCACCTTATGTCATTTTGTTCATTGTTTTGTTTGGGAACAGTTGTATCAATGAATGTACTGTACTGCCTTTTATATTGATGGATGACAATAACGAGTCGTGTATTTAAAAAAAAAAAATGGCCACATTTATTTATTTTGTTGCTTTTATCAATGTTTTGCATCTTCTGTGATCAATTTTAAGTGACATATTAATAAAAGCAGGTTCTGTGTCAACCAGTACCCGCCTAACTCCAAGAAAATGCAGCGAAGCATCAACATATGTAGAAATGATATCCTATATAATCAACTCCAAATGATAAGTTGATTTAGGCGCTAAATGAAAGACGTTTTGAAGTTGTTATTGCCCCGCCTACTAGAGACGCACTAAAACATGATTGGGCGCTTTTGTTGTGTGTTGTCACTTCCGCCTTTAGGAAACACAACGAACCTTAACAGAATTTAGGGCCAATTGAGCAAGACAACCCTCAAATACTTGAAAATGCTCACTCTGAGTTTAAAAACTATAGAACTTCAAATGTGCAGAACCACTGTATACAAAGTTTATCTCTTCCTACTTACAGTCCAGGTACTCTTTGCTTCAATTGTTGTCGATGTCTGTAGGCTACTAGTGTTGCAACTTATTCTGCTACCCGTCAACATCTGTGTCCCCGGTTAAAGCTAACGGCCATCGTGTTCTGTCACTTTGTCATTTCATGTATTCAAAGCTGTCATATTTCCACAGGGATTGTAAAGCCAGTCATTTGGCCACTGCTTACAACAACCGCGGAGAGATAAAGTACCTCCGGGGGGATTTTGGTGGAGGCAGGGCCGCCTTAATGCACGGGCTGACCTGGACTGAAGCCCAGGGGCCTACGGAGATCGGGGGCCTATCATGAGTGTCATGGCTTAGCTCTCAGCCACAACAAACACGCGACAAACGAGGGCGTGAATAGAAAATAATGTATTTGGCTGCTGCTGAAGGACACAAACAGGCAAAACAAGAGGTCAGCTGGTCGTGGCTGCCCTTCCTCCTGCCAGAGAGAGAGTGAGCGAGATCCGGTCCAGTCCTTTATCCGGCTAGCTCCATCCGCCAGGTGTCCTCAATTCCCGTGAGCACACACAGAGGGAGAGTCATTAAAGGGCCACACACACACCCACCACCAGAGATGGTGAGGCAGGGGTCGTCACATGAGCCAATCAAAAAATAAGTTTTATTTCGGATGTTTTTTTTTACATTTTAAATAAACAAAGTCTTGGCTTTCAGAATAAGAAACTTTTATTTCCAAAATCACACGATAAATACATTTTTTAAGCTTGTAAAGGGAAGATGACAGCTCTCCCCTGCCACTCTGCTGTTCCAAAGCGCCGCCTCCGCTGAAATTATTAATGCAAAGCGTATAGTAATCATAGATAACACGACAGGGTACGTTAAAGTTTGTTTTCATCTGTTTTCAAATAAAGTCTTGGCTTTCAGAATATTTAACTTGTTTCGGCAAATTCAGATGATAAATACAACTTGTAGCTTGTGACGGCATAATTACAAGCGGAGAACGGAGTAACTTGACGTCACAGCAGGCATAACAACAGCCGGTGTTTCTCGTGAGGGTTTTCCCTGGGAAACAAACATAATACACACAAATGCAAAAATACACAAACACACACACACGTATACACACTCTCACACACTCGTAAGCTTCCAGTAATCCAAACGAAAATATCTTCCCTCCGTAGTATTTTGATCATTTGCTCCGCTAATCAATCAGATCGATGGATTCCAGAGATTTTTAAAAAAAAATTATGACTCCGAAACAGTCAGTGGGCACCACTTAACAGCCAATCAGAATGAGAATATGTTTCACATGTGACTTATTCCAATTGCGAGTGATTGAGTAACAGATGAAGGTTGTTTAGGAGAAAAAGTTTGAGAAGAAAATAAAAAGTTTGAGAGTGGCGCTCGGAAAAGGAAATTGTTGAGGGAAAAGGAGTTTCAAGACAAACAGCTATTACAAAAAATGCGCAAGCTTACACGTTATTGTAAACCTGTAGGCCAGGATGAGGAGGAAGGACAGATTAGTTCTGTACCGAGCACCAGCGGTGCCGGCCTCGGAGCCAAGTAGGCCGTCTGGTTCTGATAGCGTTGGAGTAGCGGGAGAGGAAAAACAGACAGGAGGGACATTATCTGTTGGAGGAGATGGAGAGGATGACCAAGACTTGCTACGTGAAGGGGAGCCATCGGCAAACCTTACAAATACATGAGGGAGGCCCGATACGTCACTCATCTGGAGGAGAGGACCAGGCGTGCGTAGAGCAGAGTGGAGAAGTGCGATCACAGAGCCTGCCGAGGCTATAAATGACTTTGATTTGTTGTTTAAATAGGGGGCCTACAAAAACTATCAGCCCCAGGGCCTGATGGCAGGTTAAGGCTGGCTTGCGTACAGGAGACAAATAATAGCTCGCAGCAACGTATTGAAAAAATAACTATAAACTAGAAATTAGTTCATTTTTGAAACCATGAACTTTAGTTCATAATTTTGAATTATGAACTATGAACTGAACTAGTTCATTTTAAAATGTGTGAACTGTGAATTAAACTAGTTCATGTAGAAAGTGAACTTTCCAAACACTGGTGTACAGACATGCAGTTCGGCCCCAGAGCAAAATAAAAATAAGCTGAGGTGCTACATGGATAGCCAGTGCAGGGGCCTTCCACGTGGAAAAAGAACCGGAGACGGACGAACTTTCCCCGCACCAGATGCACCAGAGGGCGTAATGTCCAGTGTAAATGTTACCTTAAACAGACAGAGTGGTTCCAGGATAACCCGCGTATGCCTCGTTGTTTGTTTTGATATTGAACATGTACTCAGCTGAGTCGCTCTCTCTCAGGTTTCTGATTCTCAGAGTGCAGATGTTGTTTTCACAGAGATCCTCTACACAACCTGCATACAGTCTGTGGTCAGATCTACAGGTTGACCATCATTCTGTTTAGTAAACCAGTATGTTTTTCCTACTGTGTTAACAACACATGTATATGGGTATGTGTAGCTGGAATTTATCTCCACTGTTGATCCGTTCACTGCACAGATCTTAGTAGAATAGCAAGTCACTGCCCAGCCACCCTGACCCTGAACCACTGAAACACAGAACACACCAGAAACTATAATAAGACCATAACAATAAGTTAATGAGAAAAAGTGGATCATACTACTAATATTATTTAGAGCAGGGGTTCTCAACGTTTTGATGAGTGAGGGCCAATTTAGGTACCCAATATTGGATTGAGGGCCGCCCAACAAAAAACGTAACACAAAATAATTCCAAAACAAATCCTTTCTTTATTGTACTAACCAATTATACATACAGTATACATTAAGAACTTGCAGAGGACACAAAGTTGGGTTATCTACAGACAGTGACTAGCTAAAATCGCTAGCTAACTCCCGTTTCTGATTCTGATAATTTACAACAGATTTTCCGCTTAACCGCAACTCACGAGATGCCTAGTTGCCATGCAACCAGTAGTCTAGCAAACTTTCCACAAGCTGTCATTCATAATTTAGGAATAACAACCCAGGGGGCGCAGTTTTACCATTCTTAAATTCCATTCTAATTCTTACTAGATACGAACCATGGAGGATTAAAATATAACGCATGCATTTCAGCGTGTCACATTAACTATCGCGGGCCGCCAGAAACATTTCCGAGGGCCGCACTTTGAGAACTCCTGATTTAGAGGAATTGTACCGAGGTCAAGCTTCAAGTTCCCCAATTGTCGGAGGTCTACATGTCTCTGATGAATCCTTAACATACATAAATGAGTAGGGACAGTATTGATAATAAGAGTGTGTGCTTGTCAGTTTCCTCTCTGTTCCCTCTGCGGTCAGGTTGCTGCTGAGCTAAGTGCGAACAATACAAATAAAGGCAGAACCCTGAGGTGTGAGCAGTCTCTGAGTGATAAACAGTCAGATACGATCAAAGCTGAGCATTCCAAGAGAAGGAACTGGCAGGGTTTGGTGAAGATCAATAAGAGAAGATTATATCTTCAAAACGAGCTGGCTAGTTTTAAGAATAAACAGTGCAACATGTTTTCACAGGGTGAGGAGTGACCAGTGGGAATAAACAATATACTCAACAGCATGAGGAATATATTTGAGGTTACTTCATGCAACAAACAAGCGCAATATGTGTTTATCATAATTGATAAATGTTGATTATTTCTTACTTCTGGGTGTTTAGATTTGGTCTGTATTACTTTGAAGACATTTTACAGTTACAATTATTAACTGCCTAATTATTAACCTAATTAATAAAATTATTTCATTAGTGCTTATCTGAGGTTTTACATTTCAATTGTCAATATTTCAGAAATCCATGTGTAAAATCAGACGACAAACAACCTGCAGCCCAAACTGAAGCTTAGCCACAAGTATGTCCGCAAGGGAAGAGCAGGACAGTGGCTGTGCTGTGGCCACACACTTCACTCACTCACACACGTCGCTCACTCACACACTTCACTCACACACGTCACTCACACACTTCACTCACACACTTCACTCACTCACACACTTCACTCACACACTTCACTCACTCACACACTTCACTCACTCACACACTTCACTCACTCACAGACTTCACTCACTCACACACTTCACTCACACACTTCATTCACACACTTCACTCACTCACACACACACACACACACACACACACACACACACACACACACACACACACACACACACACACACACACACACACACACACACACACACACACACACACACACACACACACACACACTTCACTCACTCACACACTTCACTCACTCACACACTTCTCTCACTCACACACTTCATTCACTCACACACTTCTCTCACACACTTCTCTCACTCACACACTTCTCTCACTCACACACTTCATTCACTCACACACTTCTCTCACACACTTCTCTCACTCACACACTTCATTCACTCACACCTTCTCTCACACACTTCTCTCACTCAGTGTGACAGTCTGCCTTCAGTGTGTTCACCTTCTAATGTATCCTGACAAACACTGCACTTTCATCACTGGAGCTCAATTTGTTTTTACTGTTTCCACTGTTTTTACAATCAAACAAATGCACTTTGATATTTTAACATCAACATTTATTGCATTAGATATGCGCGGTTAACATTTCAAACAGATAATTATATTTATACCAATCAAACCAAATCAATACAGAAGAGAAAAAGAAACATGCTTACAGAGCCAACCAGAACAGGAATTAACAGCAAAGTGAGATACACAATTATAATGAGCTCTGATGATAAAAACCTTAAAACTACAAAACATAATATCACATAACATGTTGATAATGGAGCTGGTTAATAAAACGTGATGGCCAACAAAGCATGTGTGTTAAAATACTGTACACAAAGATAGTTATATACCCACCAGTTCTATTAAATGGTTTTCTATTGGTGAAAAATACATCTCTTTACTAAAAGCTAGTGGCAGCCGTATGAAACTGCACCAAGATCAGCTAATGCATATTCCACTCCAATACCCAATGTGCTTTCCAATAACAAAAGGTTTTATCGGGTGGGTTTTAATCCATTCATCCATCATGTTCAATGTGTTACTTTTAGCAGAATAACTTTTATTTTACCTTTTGAAAGATATGAATATGTGACATTTTAAAGGTCACCTAATATGCAAAATTCACTTTTTCATTTATTTTCTACATCAACATGTGTCCCCTCTTCTTCATGTCTCTTCTACATCAACATGTGTCCCCTCTTCTTCATGTCTCTTCTTCATCAACATGTGTCCCCTCTTCTTCATATCTCTTCTACATCAACATGTGTCCCCTCTTCTTCATGTCTCTTCTACATCAACATGTGTCCCCTCTGTGGAAAGATACTCTGAAAGTTTAAGGAAAAAATATTCTCTCTCTTTTTGTCCTGATCCATTTCTATAAAAGCCTGTCTGAAAATGAGCTGATCAGATTTTGGCCACTTTATGATGTCATAATGATGTGTTGTCTTGTGTAACCATTAGCCAATCATAAACCAAGGTAACCCCGCCCCCTTATCACCTGAATCTCCTCCTAGAGCACCATTGAGTTCTTTGTAACCAAATGTCTCTCAGAGGGGCGTGGGGAGGGGCTCCTTATTTTCATCTAAAGTAACAGACAGAGAATCAGCACTTTGGAAACAGGGCTGAAACAGAGGGGATTATGGGTAATGCTGCAATGATCTGTTTGGTGTTTCAGCCAATCAGAGACAGGTTCTGTATAGATCTGAGAACTATAATATATTGATGAAAAACAGTATAATAGGGGACCTTAAAGGCATTTAATCCAATAGTAGTTGGGACATTTCTGATATAAGGTCAAGTAAGCCTCAACATCATTTTGATTTATCCTTTGGATAATAAATGTTATATGAAGTAATTAAATGTTATATGAAGTAATTAGAGAAATGTAAAAAGGTAATTGTCTTTTATCATTAAAATCTAATGCTAATATCTAGAATTTCCCAATAAAAAAATGCTGGCAGTGGGAAGCCAGTTAGGGATCACATCCTTTGTTGTACCGAAAGCTACTACTTTTTTATTGGGAAAAAGTAATGCTAACCAAGTTAAATTCAAATGTTGATGCATTGAATACATTTGCTACTACAGATGTCCAACTAAGGGTAAAAAAAGCTAAGCCGAACTCTTTTGAATTAATACATGTTATGTGTTTTTAAGATACATAATTGTCTCATGGCACATTTTTGGAGAGGCCCATCCTGTGAAATATATTTTAAAGATCAATATTAACCTGCGTAATTTACTCATTGTCAAAAAACAGAAGTATCAGACTTCAATGCAAAGCCTGCTATGTTCAGTGGGCTTTGGTGATCACACTGTACAATTCAGCTGGGTCCTCTGGTCTGGTCCTGAGAAATACATGATAATATCTCTCAGTGACAATAGGCATACAAAAGCAATTGATATATTTCAAAGTAATGTTATTTTAATCTTGTAATGAGGGCAATGTTCCTGTGTGAGGATCTGCTCACCTCGGGGCAGCACTGCTGAACTTGATGGCAGCGTACTCCGGGACTCACTGTGGCTCCGTGTGTCCGAGTTGTTGAGCTGCTCTCATGTTGAAGGAAAGAGGATTCGCTCGGTTGTTGGAAAAGTGGACGGTGGCATACTAGAAAATAAAAAAAATAATACTTTTTATTTGGAAGTGCCTTGTAGGACACCCAAGGACACCTTTCAATGCATAAAACAAATTATCGAAAAAGAAAAACAGCAAATCCTGAACCAAACACAAGGGGGACAGGGTCAGTAGCATCACAGCATAAAGAATGGTTGGTGTGAAGTGGGGATGGTTAGATAATCAACTGAGGATGAGTGGAAGGAGCAAGAGGGGGTATACTCATGTGAAAGAGGTCAGTGAGATGGTTGGTGGGGAGGTTGTGGAGGGCTTTGGAGGTGAGCAGAAGGTTGTATTAGTCAATGTTGGTATTGAAGAGGGAGCCAGTGTAGCTGCTTGAGAAGGGGAATGATGTGGTCAGAGGATTCTGTGCGGGTAATTATCCCAGTTCTGAAAGATTTGGAGCTTGTGGAAGAGATTAGTGGACAGACCGGAGAGGGAACCCTTGCAATAGTCAATACAGGATGTGACAAATGCATGGATTAAGACTTCATCTAGAGAGGGATGGAGGGAGTCTGGAAATGTTGCGTAGGTGGCAGGGTGGGAATTTCACGACGGCCACGACGGCCAAAGTGGCCTTTGTGCCCCTGTCAAAAGTATAAAAAAATGTCCTGTGGTATTGGTATTTTGACTAGCAATTTAGTTAAATTGTTTCGTTTATCAACGCTACAACATAGCGTTTCGTGAGTCGGTTGTCGTTGTTGGGGGGATAAGCAAACAGCTGTTTGCTGCTGGCGATGTGCTCCGCAGCAAACAGCTTGCTGCGGAGCACAGCGCGAGCAGGCTCCCGTGAGCGGGAGGGCGCTCCTTCTTCACTACAGACTATCGCGCCACCTAACCATTCGCCAAAATGTTTTTAATACGAGCGGTAACCGGCCAAGCGCCGTGCAAAAAACAATCTTCAAATAAAAGAAAGTCACCGGAGGAGTTAAAGGAGTGACAGGGAGTTGGCTGCAGTGCCGCGTCCTAAAACCCTTTTATAATCTATCGATTAGATTTATGATTCGAAAATTATAAAAGTAGGGTAGACATGTGGAGATTATCCGGCTGAACAAAACGTGCATTTATCAAACAGGTTTGTTTTCCACAGACCTTATTTCCAGCTATTTTCCAAAACCCTGTGGAGAAATTCCATTGCTTTTTGTGGAGGTAACCAGCAGCTTACTTCCTGGTTTCAGGACGCGTCACTGCACCTCTCAATATGATGCCAGTATAAACAAGGTCTTCTGTCAGCTCTGTACATCAATGCCGACCTATGCTGACAAGTAAGTGAAGAGTAGACAATATAAAGTTATTGGCGAAATGTCCCACCAGTTTAGGATAATGAAGTTTCTAATCAAATCAATTACATATAGCCATTACATGTCTAACTCCTAATAACAGGAAGGCAGAAAGCGCATTATACAAATAATAATACTCATAATAATAGCAGACATTTTTTAACAATGACCACAATATCATTATTTTAATAAACCAAATATGAACAATTGAGGAAAATGATGATTAAAATGTTGTAGTACAAGTAGTAATGTAGTTAGTGCATACATTATTGCAACAAATGTGTTAATTTAGTTCATTATTAGTCGATTTTTTTTTGGTGGACGAATGCTCCGGGCCAGTGGTTACAATGGTGGGGCCAGTGACAATACAATTTTACCCTTACTGTCTACCCCTGACTGACTTATGTGGTTTATGGCTGAACTTAACGTATACGTTTAAGAAAGACTATTGCTATTCAGCCGTTTGTAAAACGACTGGTGTTGACGTTAGTGCTACACTTTTCAGTCATGTTGATTGACCAGCGTAATTTAACCAAACAGCCTTTGTGCCCTGTCATGTGGCCTTTGTGCCCTGTCATGTGGCCTTTGTGCCCTTAAAAAAAATGTGAACGGGAAGGCCAAATGGCCTTGCCCCTAAAATGACGAAATTCCAAGCCTGGTAGGTGGAAGAATTAAGTTTGGGTGATGTTTCTTATGTTAGGTGCATAAGAGAGGGTGGTATGGTGACAACAAGGCTTTTGACTTGACTGGAGAAAGGTACAGAGAAGCAATCAATGATTAGGTTAGGGCAGTGGTTCTCAAACTTTTTCTTTCAGGCCCCCCTTCTGGAGAAAAAAAAAATTCGGCCCCCCCTACACAAATAGTCACGTGATGGGCCAAGTTAACATTTATTAAAATACATCAATATGAGCGTGAGCATTCCTTTAAAAAAAAAAAAATCACTTTGCTAGAACAGTGATAATAAAAAAATGCTCCATCAGTCTGTGTGCTCAAAAAAATAAATACTTAATACAATTGTGCAATTCCTTTGCTAGAACAATACGTTATAATAATTTGTTATAAACACAGAGACCCAGACGTACTTGTACTGTAGCATATTATTTTCAAATGAATAATTTTTAAAAATTAAATAAAAATGATGATCTTTTTTTTGTTTTGTCATAACAATGTTTCCTCCTGGTCTCTTGCGCCCCCCTCTGTCATGCCTCTGCGCCCCCCCTGTCATGCCTCTGCGCCCCCCCCCTGTCATGCCTCTGCGCCCCCCCTGTCATGCCTCTGCGCCCCCCACTTTGAGAAACACTGGGTTAGGAGGAGTGAAGGTTTGTGGCATGGAGAGGTTGGCATAGCAGTGAAAGTGGACATCATGGTGAAGGAGGTAGATGATCAACAAGAGTGGACCCAATACTGACACCTGGAGGATAACTCGTGAAACAACAGAGCACCCTGACCTGTGATTGCTCGTTTAGACATATTGTTGTCTGACATTGGGATCAGCTGTACATTTGAATGTTATTTGGTTTATAGTTTTTCAAAGGATTGCAGCGAGGATAGAAAACTCAAATGTGGTATGATGGAAGAAATATCCCTGCTTCATCAACATCATGCTGTATGAAAGAAAATATTAAGGACGTTTCAAGACCATATTAACCTGTTAAGCCTGTTTATTTTTTTCACGACACGCATCTTAATATTTAAAAACCTATTAATGTGTTATACCAGATTAACGAGAAGAATCTCAGCTAACTGACGATATGAACCATTTTTACCGAAACAAAACACAAGTCTCACAAGAAGCGTTAGCATTAGCCCTTAGCTAAAACGGGCAGATGCTACTTCCGGTGTTAACTAGCAAAAACGATCGTTAAAACTTAATATTTTCTGCACGAACTACATATCATCTGAAAGCTGATACTCCACAGATTATTTTGTTATAAGTATCATCACTGTCAGACACAAACTTACTGAGCTAGCAGCCAGAACAGAGAAGAAAAAAAACAACAGTTTTCAAAACCATAACAATAATTATGTCTTACCGTTGCTTTTTTGTGATCAAAAGTGATCACGTTGTGATCGTGTTCAAGGGAATAAAAACGCTGCTCAAGGTTAATCCAATGTCTCTTAGTCACTTTAGAATTGTTTCTGATAATCTATCATTACATTCATGGCAGCAGAATAGGTATAAAGTTTCGCAGTCCCGAGCTAATGCTGTCTCACGTGCTGTTTACGCAAATCTCTCTCTACTTGACGTAAGTGTTTAGCGGGACTTACTGACTGTCACTCGATTATATTGGCTCTAACAGTTCATAAAAGGTGTCAATCACCCAAATCGACCAATGGGTTCCAAAGATATGATCCTGCGTAGTATAAACTACGCCCGCTCCGGCTCCATTACGCATTACGCACCACAGCAGGACAGCACCATAGCACCACAGCACACAGCGATGATAGCAGGTAACAGAGCACATTTCAAGGACGTTTATTTCTTTGCTTTTAGATCTTTTTCTTGTGTATCCTCTTTCCATTTTAGCAAATAATGGCAGCCAGAAGGGAGAGCTTCACCACCGAGCAGGTGCTAGATATGGTAGCTGACGATAGCGGGGCTATGATTATACCAGATGACTCTTCGTCGGATGATGAAGAACTCCTCCAGCCAGACCTGGATCCGGACAGTAGTGACTCGGATGTTGAACTTCCACCACGGGAAAGGTATGTAATCTCTCTGTTTTTATATATTACTTATGTGTTTGGTGGAACTGCATCACAGTGTTAGCTTAGCCAACAGGAATGATTAGCCAAAATGCTAAATAGTGTTACTTATCTTTTTGGAGTTACATTTTCTAAATGAATGGCCAGTGAATGAATATACATGTGTTTACTTATTTATTTGGTGTAATATTATTCATTTATAGTCCAATATTATCCTATAAGTATAAGCCAGTGAATTAATCTAATCTCTTTGTTTTTCCACATTTGTTAGATGAGGTGTGACCCCAGCAGGACAAAGCCTCACACCCAGAATACTTTCAAGGAGCAGCTTGCTGCAGAATTGTTGGAGTTTGCTGAAGGCCCTGCTGAAGGCCCTGCACCTCCACCACCCCCTCCTCCACCACCCACATGCATGCCCGAGTATTATGGGGAAGATGCCACCAAGGTCAGGAAGAACTGCAGGAGGTGCCTAGATGCTGGACTCAAAAGGGTGAAGACACCTGTGTACTGCAGGAAGTGCCAGGTCCCTCTGTGCTTCACTGTCAAAAATAACTGTTTCAGGGAGTGGCACGACCTAAATACTGGAACATTCAGGTAGGTATAAAGTTCAGGTAGGTATAACGTTTTGCGAGTGTTTATTTAAAAAAAAAAAAATACTTTTTACTTTTTATATACCTAGTGTGATTTTATTGTATAGTGTGTTGGTAAAATATTTGTTGTTTTTACAAACCTACAGTGTGGTTTTATTGTATAGTCTGTTGGTAAAATGTTTTTTTTACATGCCTATAGTGTGTTGGTAAAATGTTTGAAATAAATCTGCCCCAGTTGGAGTCAAATGTTACCTATGTTTCCGTTTTTTTTATTGTGCAAGTACACCTACACACACTGACCTACAGTGTAGTTTTATTGTATCGTGCGTTGGTACAGTTACATACACACCCACAGCTACACTTACACACACACACCTACACTTACACACACCTACACACACTCACATACAACATTTTTTTTTTTTTTTTAAATTATTCTTTTTAAATATTTTGTTTTGTTTTGGGTGGAATGAATACCGATAGTGATGATTCAATGTAATGCAATGATTTTTATAGTCTAGTACCTGAAAAAGGTGAAATGGCACTGATGAAACCAAATGTGCCCAAATGTGCCCAAAGCTTATTCCGCCTGGACTTTATTTTCATAAACCTCTCTAAAAAGGTCAAATGTCACTTGTTTTGCCTCAATCTTGATACAGGGTACTTATATGTTATACTTTGGATTCATAAAGCTTTTAGGCTACCAACCCATTATTCAAGGTTGGTCTTCACTATAAGTAATGGGTTTTCTTTAGGCGGAGACAGGAATTTACGTTTGTTTTGCTATGTTCCATCTGAATTTACTCTGACACAGAACAATCTATATTGATTCTGACACTTCTACATCCAACTCATATATGTAACCTTGCTTTGATAACAACAATTATTCATATAAACCTTTTAGAAGTGAAGTTATAGTCATTTGTTCTGGGAATGTCATTTTCGAGCCTGAAACCTGAAAAACAGGCTTGGGGTTTAACAAATAGAACAGATTTTTGGGACTAGATAAACAGTATTTGTTATAAAAATATTCTCACCTCTTCTGTGTGTCTCTCTTCAGGTTCAGCAGAGTCCCTGGAAGCCCTCTTTTTTCTGGTTACAAAAAAAGTGATAAAGTTCTAACAAACAGATTTTCAATGATTTAACAAACAATGATTAAGTTGAACAGATCTGCTCACCTGATCCACATGAAGACATAGAGAGATATGACAGCCAGGAGAACAACAGGGATTGTTACAAAATGTAGTAGCCTCCGTGATCCTGAGAAACAGTGATCAACAGACAGTTAATACAGCAGTGTTTCTCTAATGGGGATACTTTTTAAACCTGAATACTGTTTTTCCTTCCCTTTGAATCTCCTGGTGCTCCCAGAGCAGCTGGACAGCTGACCAGCCCAGTAAGTCTAGGGTTTGTCTCAAAACTTTCTCCTGCTCAGTTGTGCCCAGAATGTCCCTAATGTTAATCTTCAACTTAATTCTGAATAAAAATACCTGCATTACTAAGGTCTTATCAGTTTTAGGCACACTGATGGTCAAGGTCTAATTAAAAGGACGGTATCGTCTGCAAACAATGAAATTGGCATCTAATGTCCCAATAAATGGGCACTGTGCAGACCTTGGATTTACCTTACTTTTCTGTTCTTATGTAAGAAAGAAGAACCCTTTATTCAAATTGGGTGTGCTTATCCCTGTTTGTAATCCCTGTTTTTAAATGCCTTTTTAAATAATGTATTTATGCTGTATTTGTTCTTAAATGTATTTTGCTTTTAATCTGTAAAGCACTTTGAATCACCACGTGCTGAAAAAATATATAAATAAAATTGCCTTGCCTTGAAACACGGGCACAATACAATTAAATGAACCTATTTTAATGTAACAGAAATAAAACTTTCTTACACCCACCACATCAAGAAAGAAAACTGCATCATACAGACTTTTTTCTGACTCCTATATGATTGAAAACACACAAGCTGATAAGTGTGTGGTAGTAGATTAATGCATAACAATTACCTGCCGCAACACTCAGATGAAAGGTGGAGTTACTACGTCCAAACTTGTTCTGCGCTCCACAGGAATAACTCCCACTGTGATCAGCTCTGAAGTCAGAGATGGTGAAGATCTGTCCTGAAGCTTTTGGAGAGTCTTCATTCTCCTTGTACCAGGTGTAGTTAGCTGCTGGGTTAGCATCACTGCTACAGGTCAGAGTCACTGAACTGCCCTCCTCTATCTCAGCAGAGGGACTCACTGACACAGAGGGGAGCTTTGGAGCATCTGGAGATTCAGAGATTATAATGTAATTATTGCCATAAATGTCCTTTTAAAAAAAAACATTTTAATAACAGTAAATATTAGTTAAATATAACAATTTTTAACAGTCGTTTCTCGATGATGTCATCATTAGCAACTCTATCAAATGTGATTAGAAGTTACTGCCAGTTCACTTTTCGTTACCTGCTTGTTCCCTGGATCCCATGTAATGTAAAGCAAGCTGAGCTGAAGAAAGTAGTGATGATAAGTAACATCTTCTCTTGAAACAACTAGACAGATTTAAGCTTGTTATCTTTAAATAAACTGTCTTACTCACATTTCACGTCAATAAAGGTGTTTGCAGATGTGCTCCTCCCCAGCTTGTTCTCAGCTTTACAGAAATACTGTCCAGAGTCAGAGGACTGGATGGAGCTGAGGACAAGCTGTTGTTGTGGTTGTTCACGATTTCCATTCTTCTTGTACCAGGTGTATTTAGCTGCTGGGTTAGCATCACTGCGACAGGTCAGAGTCACTGAACTGCCCTCATTTATCTCAGCAGAGGGACTCACTGACACAGAAGGAAGCCTCGGAGCATCTGGAGGAGAAGTGTGAACAGTACATATTAAGAATGTGTTGCTCACTGCATTAGCTCAAAGGTCTCTACATTATTGAACGCTGAATGAAGCTGCATTTCGAGTCATTACAGAGCATTGAACGAGGAACTCATTCCAAAATAACCCTAACTTGAAGGACAGTTGTTGAGTATGTACTAATCACATTTTGTAGAGTACACTGAAAACACTAACACATTGACTTTAATTAAATGTATTATGTCAATACATTAATAAATGTTGCATTAGGTGAGTTGAAAGCAATAATATTTAGTTGAACCTAATATTATTCATTTTAAATATATATTATTGCTTTCAACCAACCTAATACAATTATGTTTAATTTGTTGACATGATACATTTAATTATAGTCAACATTTCAGTTTTTTCACTGTAGCTAAGGAATATATTTTAGAGAAACAACCGTTAGATATTATGTAAATGAATTAATATGTAACGTTAATAATTGTTCATGGGTGTTTCTGAATTCTTATTAGTCATAATAAAGTAATCAGTTGTCATTGGTTAAATGCCGTTTAGTGTATCACTTAATCAAGTCACAACTATGAATTGAGTCATGGAATTTAAGGATTTAGAGATAGCCTTGTAAAGTTAATAACAGTCAATATTAGTTAAATATAACAATATTCAACACTCTTTTCTCAATGATGTCATCATTAGCAACTCTATCAAATGTGATTAGAAGTTACTGCCAGTTCACATTTCGTTACCCGCTTGTTCCCTGGATCCCATGTGATGTAAAGCAAGCTGAGCTGAAGAAAGTAGTGATGATAAGTAACATCTTCTCTTGAAACAACTAGACAGATTTAAGCTTGTTATCTTTAAATAAACTGTCTTACTCACATTTCACGTCGATACGGATGCTTGCAGTTGAACTCGCCCCCAGCTTGTTCTCAGCTGCACAGAAATACCGTGCAGAGTCAGAGGACTGGATGTAGCTGAAGACAAGCTGTGGTCCTTCATTGAAATAAGAAAGGAGTCCATTTCCATTCCTCTTGTACCAGGTGTAGTTAGCTGCTGGGTTAGCATCACTGCTACAGGTCAGAGTCACTGAACTGCCCTCCTCTATCTCAGCAGAGGGACTCACTGACACAGAAGGACGCTTTGGACGATCTGGGGATACATAAATAAATGATGGGTGTAAATTGCAATCAAGCAACATGTAAATTTAAAGGATAAATAGTGTGTCCATATCCCAATTATGTTTACATTGTAATGTAGATCCTGGATGTGTAACACGTCTCCTGCTGATGAGCACTGACAGCCAAAAACACGTGTTTATTCATTTGAAACCTGAACATCTTCATCTTGCTAGCAGACTAACTCTAACCCTGCATGAAGACAGTGATGTTAATCACGGTGCACTAAGTGTTCTTGGAGATTAGGATATTACACGTCATATTGAGCTGTACATCTCTCTGTAGGATAAACTGGTTCTTTTGATTTATAACTGTTTTTTCATCTCCTTAATGTTTATTTCAAAGTGGGCCCACATCATGATTACATTCTGTGGCAGCTGCCGACTGAGCTTTTTAGTGAGAATCCAGTTTTTTCTTCATCTTGCTCCTGTAACTTGGAATAACATGAAGAACAATATAAAGCTAACCTTATTTATGATATATATTTGTGATGTTTCTTGCTTCCTACAGGATTTTCTGTTATTTTGATTTTTTTTTTTACCTCTGATATGTTGTTAATGCGTTCTCTACCACAATCTATTTAATCTGTATGTTGTTTACCTGAGAAGCTTTTTGTTTCTATCAATAATACTGCTGCGTCTGCATTACGAATCAGAAGACTATTGTAAGGTTTCTATCTGAGATTGTCAATGTATTGAAATGTCAGTGTGTGTGTGTGTGTGTGTGTATGAGTGAACTCACACACTGTAGGAGAAGAGAAGGCTTCATGACCTTCCAGAGCACAAGAGATCCTGTCTGTGAGTTGAATCCAGCCTTCAAAGGAAGATATTGATGTTGTCGTGATTTTCTCTCCGTTATTGAACCAGACGTAGGAAACACCAGCTGGACTGCAGCTGCTGTGACACTTCAGCTCTGCTAAGACAGTATACTTCTGGTAACTTATGTTGATCACCTGCACCTGGAGAGCTGGATATGAAAAAAAGAAACAATATTATCTCACTAGGTCTGAAATGAAACTGATGATAAATGTAACTTTAACACAAAAGTCTAAAGTAGGTGAACACATATGATAACTCATCCAACAGTAATTACACAAACTCAACCTTCATAATTTGTTAATTGTAATGTGTTGGTGTATACATACATCAGTGTGTGTTGATCAGTACCTGTGACAGTCAGAGTTGTTCCAGGTAAATCACTCCTCCATTCAAAGCTTGGTGTTTTGAATGTGAAGCGATACTGAGCTGAATCTGAGTCTCTCAGGTCAGAGATCCTCAGAGTGGAGCGTCCTCTCTCTGTTTCAAGGATCTGAACACGTCCTGCATACTGGGAGTCTTCACTAAGGTCCTCAGGTTGAGAGGGATTCTGTCCCTGATGACTACGCTCAGGACTGAACCAGAACTTAGATGTAATACAGTCATTACTGCTGTACGTGCAGGAAATGTCCACTGATGATCCTTTTGGTGCACAGATACTTCCTTCAGTATAAGTCACCGTGTTGCTTTCTCGACCAGTGACACCTGAAAAATGAGAAAACTCATTTTTTTTCAATTGTTTTTCCAGAGTTGATGAGAAGTCACATACCCATACAGTTAGCTAAGGCTTCCACTAGATGGTGTTATATTAGAATAAGGTAGTGAAGTGAACTCACACACTGAAGGGGAGGGAGAGTCCTCAAATCCTTTCAAGGCACAGGAATAGCTGTCTTGAAAACTCAAGTCGACTTGAAGAGAAGATGTTCCTGACAGAGTGCTTCCTCCGTTCTTGTACCAGACGTAATCATCATCAGGTAAATCACAACTGCTCTGACACTTCAGGTTTGCTCTGCTAGAATCTTCACGTTCCACCTGCACCGAGAGATCTGTATTTGTGAAGAAGGAACAGGAAGGTTATTTAAGAATAAACTCTCAACATTCATGTATATAAAAACACATCACAATGATATTATTGTTTTCTTAAAGTTGAACGTTTGGAACTGATTGGTGTTACCTGTGAGAGACAAAGTGACTCCAGGTGAACCACTATATTTTCCATCTGGTTGGTTTGTTGTGATCCTGAACTTGTACTCAGCTGAGTCGCTCTCTGTCAGGTTTCTGATTCTCAGAGTGCAGGTGTTGTTTTCACAGCGATCCTCTACACGACCTACATACTCTGATTCTGTTGTCACATCTACATATTCACCATCTTTCTTTTCAACAAACCAGAATGTTTTCTCAACTGTGTTTACACTGCCTTTCAATGTAGATGGGTATTCGTAGCTGCATCTCATCTCCACTGATGATCCTTTCACTGCACAGATCTCAGTAGAAGAGTAAGTCACTCCCCAGCCATCCTGACCCTGAGCCACTGAAACACAGAGCACATCAGAAACTAGAATCAAAGTTAATCTATAAATTGTTGAGAAATGTCCTGATCAGTACTTTCAACAAAGAATGTAAAAATAAATATTTTACAAACTTTACTGGGATAGAGCAGAAAAACACATGTGAATTCCTTCTTAGGCATTTTAAAACCAATGATACTCTTTGACTTTGTTGTTTCTTAATTAAAGCAGGTAGAACAGAAGTCTACGCAAAAAGGGTATGCTCAGTTTTACAGTCAAGGCAAAGGAAGATTGGAAAATGCCTTCATATAAATGAACAGTGAATGATTAGCGATCACATTAATTAGAATAGTGTGTGATTCTCTGTCCAGTTCCCTCTCTGTCTCTGTGGTCAGGTTGCTGCTGAGGTCAGTGTGAACAATAACAATACATGCAGAGCACTGAGGTGTGAGCAGCTTCCGTCTGATATACAGATGAGAAAAAGAAGAATACTGCTTTAAACTCAGAGCGTGGAAATATAACACTGAGGTCAGAGAGGAGAGAAGGAACTAGAAGGGTTTGGTGCAGATGTATGGCGAGATGAGAGAAGTTGAGACGGTATAAAAGGACTTGTGAGAAAAATATCCCTCAAACACTAAAGATTAATAAAAAACAATATTTTTTTATAATCTTAGAAATAAAACTAAGCAAAGGTTTTCACAGGGTGAGGAGGGAACAATATCCTCAGTTTACAAATGTTCTGGGCACACAGTTACTTTAAGCAAAAGATAAAAGCAAATGACGTCGATCAACACAGGAACGATCTTTTTACGAATATCCATTACAAGTAAAAACTTGGTAACATCTAAGTGTTTCATCAAAGCTACATGAAACATATATTTGGAATATTTCTGGAAAGTTTGCATTTCATCCAACCCTGATCCACTTATTCCCACATGTGACCTGATTTAACAAGTCCCACATTTCCCAGAATCCCCTCTGTTCATGTGATGAATGTAAGTGTAGATGTACAGTACCTGACACAGAGAGAAGGAAGACAACTAATCCACTCGCTGCTGCAGTGAAACTCATAGCTGCTCCTCTCATCTCTGTGAGACTATAAAACATGTCAGATTAAATAATGTTCACAGGAGGTTTACAGAATCATTACATCAATAAACTGTTTCTACTCACAGTGAAGGAGGAACGATGTGTTGAAAGATGCCTTTCCTCTGTCGCAATGAGCAGAAGACGGATATCAGGCTGTTAAGAGACTAGATTTACTTCCTCTTTAGATTATTCATATGCATGATGACCCAAACCCCAGTAACACCCACTACTCAGTAAAGTTTGTTTTTTTAACAAACAATACACTTTTCTTAAACTAAATAAACTATGGGTAAAGACCCGTTTTGCTGCCTATACTGACTCCTGAAAAAAGCATTATCCTCCTGGGACCCGAGGAAAAAAAGTGTCTTCCAATTTCAGCCAAAATTAACAGATGGACTATGTAACGTATTATGGTTATAGAGTGATATTAATACAATAATACATTCACCTTTATTTAAAACATAACTAAGTAATTGATCTGAACATTGCTGTTTATTTGGTCAATACAAAACTAGCTTGTTTGTTGGTGAATCTTTCCAGATCTTCAAAGATTTGTAGTCAACGTAGTGGGAAAGTACCTCATTGACTCCAGTCAGCATGGGCTGTAGGGTCATCTTGACTAGTTTTATGGATGTGGTCTCCATTTGACCTGCTCATAGAAACAAAGCTTGCATTCCTGAGGCAATTCTCATTTTTCATGCGTCCACTTCGAATGAAAACAACAATAAGACATATACGTGCTACTCTTGGTCCACAGAGGGCCATGTCTTTCCAGCTCGTCCCTATCTATCTGTGCGCTCATGGAGCCTCCTGCATATTTCCCCCCCTTCTTTTTGACCCTCTTCTATCCCAGGTGTGAAGGTCTCATCTCTCTCATCATCTGAGAGCTCAACATCTGAATCTTCCTGAACTTTCTGGTGCAGAAAATGTCTGCTTCAGTTCCGTCTCCTGCAACAATATTGAGTCATAAAGTCCATGAAGATAGTCCTGACGTCCACTAGAATGGACATTTATAAAAGGGCTGTTATTTGAAAACTTGAATTATTTAATTGCTTTCAGAACTAATTATATAGTTCCTCACATGTTAATAAACAAGAATATATATGATTTTCATGGTAAAAATTACAATTATTCAACAATATTTGATTTCTCCTCCTGCTTCTATACAATTTTGTTTTTCGTATGCCAGCCATTTTGGATGAAAAGAAAGAGGAACTTCCCAGCATGCAATTTTAACCAATGTCATATCACTGGAAAGACCAGGATGTCCTCTGTACAGTACATCAGGGATTGATAGAGTATCTCAAAAGAGTAAAAGGAGATGCATGTTAACAAAATGTCCACTACAGTGGACATTTCCAATGGGCTGGGTCCCAGGAGGAAAGGATATTAAATGATAGGGGTAAAACAGTTGATCTCTCTGAGCACTGAGGACGTCACACAGTCTGCAGGTGTAGTGAAGGAACAGGAATGCATTAACCTCTGAACCCACGAGGCAGTTTGACTGAACAGCATGAAGAGAACCAAATTAATTATCAGAGAGAATGGAAAATGCCATATAATTTCTCTTGGTTTGTTTCTTCTCTGCTCTCTCTGCGGTCAGGTTGCTTCTGTTTCAGAGACATGCAGAACTCTGAGACGTGATAAACTCACATGCCTGTTAGTGTGAACCCAACATGAACACACACATAATCAAGTGGACTGTAGGATTTGGACACACAGTGTTTAATGATACGAAAAACACATGTTCAATGACTTTGGATGTTTAGGTGGATCAGTTGAATTAACTGTGAACATATGTCCAATGTTTACATTTATTAAAACACTTTAACATTTGAAAAACAACCTCACAGCATGCAGCAAACTTTATTATGAATGATTTGCATGTTTAGGAGGTAAGAGAGGACATCAGTACTTTAGTAGTTTGGGTGAACTGACCCTTTAAAGCAGACAGTGGAGGGAGCTCTCTGAGTGAAGAAGCCTGAATGTGTCTCACTTAAGATCCCCCAGTAGAGGACAGTGAAACATCAGAAACTGAATCAGGACCCGGAAACAATGTACAGTTTATTATTTAAAACGGATTGTTTTTGCACATTTAAATATACTTGTTCGTCGTTATCTCAATGAAGCAGGATAAACTGTTCAGCCCTATCAACACAGGGCAACCTTTCTAAAGAGGGGTCAGTGTCACTCTTGCTCCCTCTTGCTCTTTGGCACGAAGACCACTTCCCGTTTACGTGCTTTCTCCGATGGCACCATGGATGTATAATAAGAACTGGATACAGCGTGGGAGGCGGGGCCTCATTCATTCCTATGAGAGTTGCTCAATGGCGCATGATGACAAAATGGCCCAACTTTTGAGAGAGCGAAACGTCACAGATTACCCGGCATGCCTGAGAAGTACCCGTATGTGCACTCATAGAGCATGCGCAACTTTGACCACGCCGCCCAAAAGGCTCGTTCACATTAAGCACGTGAATTTGCGTACACGTAACAGCACCGCGCGTTCATGACAGCATGGTACTGGATTTATATTAGTGAGGCGGCAAGCTAGTAAATTATGCTAAATTACACATCAATCGTTATGTACTTTTATATTACGCTGACATCAGGATCTAGTGATATCCAAGCAACAGAGCTTCATTTAGCATGATACTTGTGTGGGTTGTACATGAAACCACTTGGTAATATATAAAAATGTATATGTTGAAGCCTGTTATGATCAATTGTGAGTTAAAACTTTATCTAAAAAGTAAAGCTGATGATGGATTACTGTGGTGGAGTTAAAATAACAATAGCCTATTTATTTTTGAGTAAAAGGATAGTAACTGTGATTATTCATGTTAAGTAGCCCACAAGTAACTAAAACAATTGCAAGTGAAATAAGAAGCTACAGGAACGTTAATCTACGTCGGTAATATTAACTTTATTTAATCCAATATTTACGGTACAAGATTTACATCATACAGCCCATGTAGTATAATATTTTACAAATGATGAATTACAGCAAACATGTGCAATATATCCATTATTACAGCTCCGTGGGCTGGCAGTAAGGCGATATGGTCCGTTGTTATTGTGCATCCATGGGTAAAGAGAAACGCATGTAGTGCTGAACACGTAACATGAACGTGCCGGGCGGCGCGGTCCCGTGGGTTAGATGCGCGTTCATAATGCCGAGGGAAATAACTCTCAGAATAACGTTATTAGCACATTTTTACAACTTGAGGAACGAATGTTTTTAATAAGGGCTATACAAACGTTCATACTGGGTAGTTTATTTAGCTTAAAAAAAATTATCCAACGAGTTACAGACCACTCTTTCCCAATGTAAGTCAATGGGAAAAAGCGTTTCCGGGCCCAGCAACCTAAAGGAAGTGTAGTTCCGCCGTTTGACCAGCACGAATATTCTCATCAGCCTCCGGCGCACTTCCTGGGGGCTTGGATGGCACCGGTGAGTTTGCTGCAAGCCCCCAGGGAGTGCGCCGGACTCAGATGAAAATATTCGTGCTGACCAAACGGCGGTACTACACTTCCGTTTGGTTGCCAGGCCCGGAAACACTTTTTCCCATTGACATACATTGGGAAAGAGTGGTCTGTAAATCGTTGGATAATTTGTTTTAACCTAAATAAACTACCCAGTATGAACACTTGTATAGCCCTTATTAAAAACATTCGTTCCATGTTACGTGTCCCGACCAATCAGAGCACACTGTGCTCACAGGGAGGGTGGGGGCTGGAGCTATTGGAGTTACAACGAGCCGTTAAAGGCAGAGAGTGAAATTCAGTGAATACACGTAGTTTACAGAGATGCTGTTTGAGAAACCAATGTGAGTTGCGTTTATCTTTAAGAACGGACCCATATCGACTTACTGCCATCCCACGGAGTTGTAATAATGGATATAGTGCACATGTTTGCTGTAATTCATTATCATACTACATGGGCTGTATGATTAAATCTTGTACCGTAAATGTTGTATTAAATAAAGTTAATATTACAAGTATATATATATATTAGGGCTGTCAGTCGATTGAAATATGTAATCGCGATTAATCGCATGATTGTCCATAGTTAATCGCGATTAATCGCAAATTAATCGCACATTTTTAATCTGTTCTAAATGTACCTTAGAGGAATATTTTTCAAGTTTTTAATACTCTTATCAACATATGAGTGGACAAATATGCTTTATGCTAATGTGTATTATCATTTGAACAATGACAAATATTCGCCTCAATTCAACCTGGAACCTCTCTCATACAATAATACAATACAAATGGTGTGTGTGTGTGTGTGTGTGTGTGTTGGATCGTTGGAGCTGTGTGCAACTCAAGGCATATGCTCGAACGGGAGCTGCCTGGACGCCCCATAGCAAAAAAATCTATAACATCCTATAGAATCCTATAGAATATTGTAGAAATCTATAGCATGTTATAGAATATTGTCATATTTGTAAGTCATGCTAAAGAATTCTATAGAATACTATAGAAATCTCTAGATCATTCTGTAGAATACTATAAATGTGTACTTTTCTATAAACTTCTATAATTAAAACTATAACAATCTAAAGAATTCTATAGGACAGAACCGACTCATGACATATCTGTAGAAATCTATAGAAATCTATAGAAATTTGTAGAAATCTATAGCATTCAAAGAAAACATGCATGACATTTTCTCTCTGATGCAACCTATACTAAATTCTATAGAATTCTATAGAATTCTATACAACTCGTCTTTAAATTGGAATAGAGAAAATCATAGTAATCTACATCATTTTGTGGAACTGAGCTGCTTTGCAAAAGCTGTATGGGTCCCTTTGAAATCTTTACAACTGTATACTGGATTATGTGCCCAATTAAATTATGTAACCTATACATAACCATATACAACATATTGGAATGGAACTCTAAACTGAATGAATGTCACTGTCCTTGTAATCTGATGTAAATGCTCCAGAATTTATGTGACTGCATCTGTATGTATACATTGATCACTTTTGTTATGTAACTATCTGTTACAACTGGAGATTAAAGCTAAGTGACATATAACAATATCTATTGTTAGTGTGAGTCTGTTAAAAAGAACTCATTGGAGTCTGCAGTACTCTACTCTGTTTTGCAGTCTATTATACACTGTAAAAAAAGATAACTGTAAATGTTTATAGTAATTATCATGTTTTTTTAAATAACTTGCAAAATCCTGTAAAATGGCAGATATTATCTGTAATTAAATATGTAACTCGTAATATAAAAGTGTATTACTATTATAAGACTTTAAGATGTTCTTTGTAATTTTAAGGTAATCATAAAACTGTAAAAAAAAAAGCGTCAAATAAAAAAAACGTAAAATGTAATTAAAACCTTTTTACATACATAATTTTCTTAATATTCGATTGAATCCACCACAAACACAAAATATCCAATGTTGAAACAAAAGTAAATAAATATGTTCTCATTAAATTCCTAACTTACTATATTGTAAACATCTACAGTTGACAATATCATTAAAAAAAATTCAAATGATAGAAAGTGGAGACATTTCTGCAGGGAGGATCAAGGTTTAAAACACACACTGTTATTTACTCAACAAGTCACAGTTATCCTTGTTTTATTTATGTTGCTGTTTTTTTTTCTCCCATTGGTCAATATACAGTAATAAGCCTTAGTTTTACAGTATAATGTATGGTTTTCGGATTCTGGCCGACAGCCAGAGCTACGGCAATTGAAATAGAATTCAGCCAAAACACGGCAGACAAGTCAGGCATGTTTGGAATGAGTCCACAACACTCCTGATTGGTTAATATAAACGTAATCGAAGAAACCTGCCAATGAGAACTGTCCGCGCCTGTCGTTGACATTTGAAACATCCACGTCAGTTTGAGTGGGTCTCCTCCTGCGAGCTACAGCTGTCTGTATGTCTGCTGCAGGAATTTATGGATTAATATCGGGATCGTTTTACACGTTAAATATGAGCATCGGGACGTCAACAAAGAACAGAAGACTTGAGATCTGGTGAGTCCTGCAACTGTAATGGAGTTAAATATGTATTTAGATAATCCTTAGCTTGTGAATGTTTTATTTTTTATTTAAGGTTACGTTTCTTCTTCTAGTTAGCTGAGTTTCTTCCCATTAAGTTGGTATTCATCATTAATAGGTTATTAAATGTTAAGAAGCCCTGACATGCTGTTTCTTGCAAGATGTTGCGCCCGGGAAACCTGGGTTAACAGGTGGCTGCTAACGTTAGCTTACAGTTTATTGCAGTGCTGCCCCCCCACCCTCCCGTCTCCAACACGGGAGAATTACACATAAACATGCAGCGGGGTGTCACAATGTTGTCTCCAAGTTTAATGTAAAGTTTCACAGCTTTCTTATAGCGGAATCTAGTTTGTTAATGTTCAGTAACAGCTAGCATAGCATAAACAGCTAACCGCTAACGTTTGGCTAACTTGCTAGTTAGCTCTGCTCTATATATTACAAGCTAACATGACTAGCTAATGTCACACTGTGTGAACTAAAATACTTTTTGTATTACTACATCATACATGCTTGGTCCAAATCACTGCTAAAATTTATTATTTTTGAAAATGTATAGTAAAGAAACACTCAGCCATGCATGAAATAACATAGCAAAAATAATACGGGTAATGTTTGACCCATGTTGTGCCTTAGAAGTGTAGTGATACAAACATGATTTTTATTCAAAAAGTAAGAAAGGGAAAAATACAAATTGGTGTTGATCCAAAACAGGTTAATTGAGGAATACCTGGAATCCTGAATGGTTAAAGTAATTTATTGCAAAGATATTTACAATTAAAACTAATTCGGGTCACTTTTGACACATGTTGGTTGTATGTTGTGTAACAAAGGGTTAACATGACGGCTGTGATGTTCACTCTTTTGACAGAGCACCAGTGGACAGTGAGGACTATGGAAGAGAAGATGTGATGGCTTTGTGTGGAAAGCTGCTGACGCCAGCCTGTGTCCCTCATCAGTCTCTCCAGGTAGCACCCAGCTATTCTTCCATCTTGCAGATGAAAAGACTTTGATATGTGAGTAATAACTAACTTGTGTCTAACATAGTATTGAATGTGGTTTAGTAAAGTATTTAAAAATACCCGACATTGTACATGTACAGGACAATCAGACCTTGTTCAACAAAGATCATAAGACAATTGTTTTGTCTTTGAGGTACAGCCGCAGCAGAGAGTCTGAGTTTGAAGAAAGCACTAACATTTTATTTAGTGTTGTTTAATCAATCAATATTTACTGGTCTTGAATTTCCTCACTGGATTACAAAATGCTCGAATCTTATTGTACAGGGACATTATGCAGATTTAATCACCTGAAGATGAAAATATAGATTCATCGATATGTACCATTTTAAGGAAATAGACTGTTAGTGGTATTGACCGAAGCTCCACAGCTGTAGCTAGGCGCTGCTAATGAAAACTCAAGTGCTCAATTTGTTGGTTTTTCTTTATTATTAAGAATTGAGCAAGTATATCTTCCTCTTCGAAATCCCAGTTGTACTTCGCCAACACGTAGTGCCTGGGAGGGTGTGTTTGATTGTTCCCACCCTTACCTCACTTATGGACTAGGTCATGTTAGACAAGCAATCCAGTGGTTAGTTTTAGGGTCACCTCCATTGTTTTATTTTTTATTTATTCACTTTAAGAGAAAGGGATTTCAGAAACAAGTCTCACAAGTTTGTCTCGCGGTAAAATTAACAAAAGCTAACTGTTGTTAGACTATGTTCCCCCCTTCTAAACTTATTAAATAATCAATGCCCTGATAATAACATCCATCATTATGGTTTACTAATAGTTATCACTTCACTTCCTCCTCCAGCACCTGGACACAGCAGGAACCTATGCCAGGATCCTGTTTGTGGACTTCAGCTCTGCCTTCAACACAACCCTCTGGCTGGAGGCTGCGCACCATCAGGACCAGAACCTCTCTCCATCCGGACCAGAACCTCTCTCCATCCGGACCAGAACCTCTCTCCATCAGGACCAGAACCTCTCTCCATCAGGACCAGAACCTCTCTCCATCAGGACCAAAACCTCTCTCCATCATGACCAGAACCTCTCTCCATCAGGACCAGAACCTCTCGGCACCTCAACAAGGCTCGCCCCCCCCACTGACACTTTACCTCAGCCACAACGCAGACTCTGCATGGAGATCACAGGATGGTAAATAATGCAATGTTTGAATATTGCTTACTGCCCATATTTTATATTCTATAATTTATTGCATTCTATTTCTTAATATAGTTCGCTATCTGTGTAGTTTTTACATTTGTTTATTTGTATGTACGACACCTCCTCATACGTGTGAACATACCTGGCAATAAACCCGTTTCTGATTCTGATCTGTTTGTCCTCTAGGTTGCACTGCCACGTCTACAGTAGCACAGAATGGACAGAGGAAACATGATTGGGCCTCAAGTTTTTTGCAGCCAATATACATTATCCTACAAAATTGGGATAGGAGGGTGAGTGAACAAGTTATCCATTGGTTGGAACCTACAGTACATCCCCATTGTTAGACGTACTAAATCCTGCACACTGCTCCTTCAAATTGACAATGTGAGCATATGTCGCCATTTTGCCATTTCTGTTATTTTCAGTTGAGAATGTTTCAAAGTAATCTTAAAAAATTCAACTTACTTTTTGTTTCTACTGTTTATAAGTATGATGTTTAAATATGAAATGCTGTATTCATTAGTTGTACTATAATTCTACAAATATTTTTACTGTAGAGTAATTGTTTCCTACAGAACATTTTGTCATGTCATTTTGTTGAACCTGTTTGATTGGAAAATGTTAGAAAATAGCTGTAAAATAACAGTATTCCAGCTCTTTAGGTTTCTGTATTTATTTTAGTGTTTGATCATACAAATCTAATACAAGAAAATGTAAAAAACTGTTTCTCATCAGAACTTTATTTAAGGTATTTTAATGTAACATTTTAAGACAATAGATTTTGAAAAGAGAGGAAAGTTTCCTCTAAAATCTTTAAGGACAATTTCTGTATACTAATTGCTTTTGCACTTTATTTCAGTTAAAGTATTTTTACTTTAATTTTATGGTTTTTGTTTGGCAGCCTGCTGCCAGTCATTTGACCGTTTTTTACGGGTTTTTTGCCTGTAGAAGTTTTAGTGCTGTACTTTTATTAAACGTTATTGACTGTAAAAAGAGCAGATACATCTGTAAAACCTGTAAAATCTTTAAGGGCAATTCCCGTAAATTAATGTTATAAATTCTGCAGAACAATTTTATAGAAAACAATAGCAATTTTCTATAGGATTCTATAGATTATTTTGCAGAATCTATAGTAAAATCCATAGAATATTTGCCAATATTCTGCAGTATATTCTACAGAAATTCTATAGAAACATCAATAGATTCTATAGAATATAGGTCACAAATTCTATGGTGTTCTATAGAAAGCATCCATGGGGTTTCCTATAGGATTCTATTTTCTACAAAAAAAACATCTACAGTGTATATTTTCTATACAATAGTATTCTATAGATTATTTCCCAGAATCTATAGTAAAACACGTAGGCAATTTCTATAGTATATCCGCAAAAATCCTGTAGTATTCTACAGAAATGTTCTATAGAATTTGTCCATAGATTTTTCTATAGATTATTTCCCAGAATCTATAGTAAAACACGTAGGCAATTTCTATAGTATATCCGCAAACATCCTGTAGTATTCTACAGAAATTTTCTATAGAATTTGTCCATAGATTTTTCTATAGATTATTTCCCAGAATCTATAGTAAAACACGTAGGCAATTTCTATAGTATATCCGCAAAAATCCTGTAGTATTCTACAGAAATTTTCTATAGAATTTGTCCATAGATTTTTTTATAGTATTCTATAGATTTTTTTGCTAAGGGGCTGCAATCATGTTGCTGCAATCATGAGTGTGCCGACTTCTCCTACAATGTCCCACTGTCTGGCTGCCTGCATAAAGTCAAGTGCTCAGCGCAGTTGTGTGGATAGAGCGCTCCTCTGTTTTCATTTAAACAGCTCCTTATATCCGTTAGCGCAGCTAGCTAGCACCCGATGCTAACAACAACAATGCACGTAAGGTCTCTCCCTCGCTCGCTCGGGCCACACATACACACACCCTCCCGGTCCTCCCGATGGCTAGTCGGTGCCTGCCGGTGAGCGTGGAAGTGTGGTCTGCCACAAGCAGGCGGCAGGAGCCGGGCTGTCAGCAGCATCAGCTTGTAGATGGTATTTTAAACTCGATGCGCTCTGAAACTACGGGGCGGCCGAGGAAAACAAATACACATCGCGTTAAAATAATTAGTGGCGTTAATTTTTTTTGCGTTAACGCGTTATTAACGCTATTATTAATTACTAGCTAGCCGCTAGCTGCTAACTGCCGCGTCGTTAATATCAAATCCATCATAATAAAAAATCATTACCATGCTGTCATGAACGTGCGGTGCTGTTACGTGTACGCAAATTGACGTGCTTGATGTGAACGAGCATTTTGGTTACAGTTGTGCATGCGCTATGAGCGCACATACGGGTACTTCTCAGGCATGCCGGGTAATCTGTGACGTTTCACTCTCTCAAAAGTTGGGCCATTTTATCATCATGCGCCAATGAGCAACTCTCATAGGAATGAATGAGGCCCCGCCTCCCACGCTGTATCCAGTTCTTATTATACATCCATGGTTTGCGGTGGCTGCCGTTTGTTGTATGCATAGCATGACAAGTAGCATACATACTAAATGCTTATTGCTGGTTGTAGACCCTTGCAGGGATCCTGTCTGCTGCCGCTGCTGAACGAAGCTCTCCTGCTGAGTGTCTTAACTTTGCCTGATCAGTAGGTACGCTTTTTGCTTGTCTCATCCTTCCTGAATAATATGAATGTAGTATTATTATCGTAACATCACCTGCGCTGGAAGCAGTGGCGGTTCTAGACCAATTTGACTGGGGGGCCAGTTATTTTCTGAGGGGGGCACAATAAATGCAGGACGAAAAAGGGAACTAGACAGTATGAAGTAATTGCGCATAAGAAAACAATGCAATACAGTTATTGGTATTTGTTTCAGTACACTTATTTATTTCAGATAGATCTTATCGTTATTACTGTTAGCTTCAGCTTAAGTTATAGTGCAATATTTGCACTAATACCATATTTATATAAAAATAAAGGCAATGAACAGTTACATCTCTACTTTACATAAGGGTGTCTGCACAATCTCACATTACAGCAACAAAATCCTGCGTTTTTTGGCAAACCGAGTCCAAGGAAATATACATTTAAAAAAAACAAAAAAAAAACTTTTCATTGTTAGGGGGGCCACAGGGGGGTCAGAGGTCAGTGTTAGGGGGGGCAGGGGGGCCCCCTGCCCCCCCTAGAACCGCCCCTGACTGGAAGCCTAATACAGAAAGACGGCTGTTTTGCCTCAACGTCTGTGCTTCAGCGCTATACTGCTGCCTGGCGGGTGTTGCTCTTGGCCTGTATTGTCTGTGTGAAGCTGACCAGTTGAGCGGCCCAGACCAAGCAAGGAGGCAGAGGCAGAACGTCCAAAAATATAACCCGATGTGGGCATTTATTAAAAACATGGGCACAAAGTTCACAGCCTCAATCCTGCTGTTCTCCTTGTCCACATCCTGCAGCCACAAGGATCTCACACACACACCCCTCTCAACAGACAGGGCAACAGAGCCTAAAAACCCACACGCCAATCATCACAACAAGACACAGGTGAGGGGGGAGGAGACAACACAGGACACCAGGTGCACACAATTATCAGCCACAGACAACATATACTGTGCAATCACGCTAATAAAGTGCCATATTACCCGGCCTGAAGCCGTCAGTCCATAGTGACGAAGTTACCTTCGTCACAGTCTGTATTGCCTCTTTGTGTCACTGTGCATTACACTACATGACCACATTTTAAACATTGTTATAGTGGACTGTTCGATTAATTTCTGTTTATGATTAGTTATTTCATTGACCCTATTGAGTTAAGCTTGTTTTGTTTATTTAATTCAATATTAAGTCGATTGTTGGGTTAATTTCCGTTTCTTTCTGTTGTCTCTTTGTATTTTCTCCAATAAATTTAATTGCATCTTGTTATATGCCTGCGTATTTTTTCTCTATGCTTGTATGGAATGTTTAATAAAGTGTCAAAGTGTTTAGAAAAGCTAAATATAATGTGGATACAAAAATATGTGGATGTACATTACCTAGCATAGAGAGAAGGACGACAACAAATCAACTCGCTGTTAAACTCATAGCTGCTCCTCTCGTCTCCGTGCGGCTTCAGTGACAATAAAATAAATAAGAAGATTGATGTACACAAGTAAAACCTTCTACATTCAAAGAAAGGGAGTTCTCACGAACCTTAACGCCCCTCTGTGGGCTAGAAGGTAGAAAGGAGACAGAAAGCAGGGGGTTTAAAACACCACTTCCTTCCTCTTCCCATTATTGCTTTACATGGTTTGTTGTTCTGCAGAGAGAGACCAGTTTGTGGTAAACAGAGCACCTCTCCTCACTGACAAGAGAAGACACATCCTAATGTCTTCCTTTATTATAAAAGCAGCCAAAATTCAAGATCTAAAACCATGTTCAGTGAATAAATTATTAGCAAAATAGACAAATGTAACAAGTTGTGATGGTGTTGAGAACTTCATAGTATGAAGTAAATACTTAAAACGACAGTTAATTATAAATCATATATGATCAATCATATTCTTGTATGAACCCATAATGAGAATGCTTCTTGATGGTTTTTGAATATGTATGTATGCTTACAATTTTAGTTGGTGCTGTTTGATAACTTTGCGTTTTAAAAACAGGGTGTTGACAGCTTCATAGTATGTTGAATACTTAAAACGAAAGTTAGTTATAATTAAATATAATCAATTATATTCTTGTATAACCCACAATGAAAATGCTTCATATTATATGCTTTTCTATATTTACAGTATAAACCAAGTGGTTTGTTAAATTGAGTGTAAGACTTATAATGATTTATGGGTGTCACTGATAAGAGAGTAGGCAGTTTCTTCCCTCTCCTCTCACAGCAGGGAGGGGGGCTCCGGACTTAAGGAGAAACAGATTGAGGCCTCAAAAAGGTGGTTATGTCATAGTCATAGAATATGTCTAGTCATGTTTTGTTTTACACAAACTTGGGAAGGTGTGTCTTATGCCAGAGCCAATAGAATATGTTGGTTGGGTATAGAGGAGGTGTTTGTGGGTTTTCTATCCGGTTTTTTGAGCATAAAAATACTGGCTTTTTTGGATTTCGTCGGGGAGAGGGGGGGAAACCCCTGGTATGCTCTCTCCCGGTAAGCTCTGTCCTTCGGAGCTGGGTTAATAGCTCTCGGTAAGGTTCTCTCAAACTTGGTAAATATCTCTTGATTTTCTTCATTGAAAGCTGAGTGAATGTCTTGGTTGAAATGCTGAGTGAATTTATTGAATGAATATGAATTAAGGTTTTAGATAAAAAATATATAACCCCATTTTTATATGTTTTGTATGATTATAATGTGTTAAAAGGTAAAGACTCTGTATTAGTTTGGACCTATTTTTCTTCAAATAAACTGATCCCACCTTTTGGACTGGGACAACTTAAAGGACATCTGTGCTCTCCTCTCCTGCTTCAAAGGTAAGATTGCACTCTGCCACACACACATGTTTAGGTAGGAACACACTCCATTTACTGATACCAAAATCCTTCGGGATCGCTTAAACAGATTAAAAAGAGTTGTCTGAATTAAAACAGCAGTTAATTGAACCTGGTTCTTCGGGGAGTTAATAGAGGTGAGATCTTGCTGACGTTTGGTGGATCTGAGCCAAGCAGTAAACTTACATAGACTCAGTAACTTCGGTCGGGTCAATTAGTGAGGTCAGAGTAATTTACCGGAATAAATTAATCGGGGCCTCACCTCATACTCTTAACATGGCGCCCAACGTGGGGCTCTGTGAAAAATAATATTTTTACAGAGTCAAAATACAAGAACCAAAACGACCTAGTGAAAAAAGGTCGATGAGTACAAATCAGCGAAATACAGGCTGAAAGTCTTGTTAAAATACCTGCCCGAATCCTAGAATATATATTTTAACTTAAAGTGTAGTAATTTAAGTGATACTATTGCACCGGACTGAGGGTTATATTATATCGGATATTGCTGTCTGTTAAAGAAGCTAAAGTAGGTTATTTTTCCCCTAGCCAAATTGAGAAGCCCCTGTGGTCCCTTTAATCACAGGTTTGGTGGCTAGTGAAGTCAGCCGTAGGAGCACTGCTCAGTATCTGTCCAAATTGCTTTGAAACTTATAGGTAGGACTTGTCAAAGAGCTGCGGTTTGAACTTTTGCGTTAAAACATAACGTGGGGAAGAGTTAATGGGAGATTTAATAAAGATAACATAGGTCTAAAAGGTACCTATGCTGTTGAAATAGCTCGAAGCTCGATACATAACACTCTTAACTGAGGTGTCCGCATGCACTAGCTGAATCCAGAAGAGAACCTAGAACCAAGTGACGGTATAGTCGGACTGATCCTCCGGTGTGAGTAAAAGCCTAGAAACTTGCATGTGTATAAAAGAGTGAACGAAAACCCTTGAATAAAATAAAAAATAAAATAAAAAGAATGGCTGATGAGGTTAGAACGCAATTTAATGACTCAGAGCCAATCCACACAGGGAGGGATACACAGAAGCAACATCCGGAGCTTCTGCTCGCCCTGGTCAGCTTAGCCCAGACCCACGGGCGTACCGCGACCTAAATACTTTCCTGTCAGACTACCGTTTGGACAGAGAGCCACAAGCAGGTGGTATAATGTCTGAGACCCTACCTCCAGCCTACAGGGATAAAATCTAGAAAATGTCATTTATGAGTATCTACTAATCCTAGAAGAAAACACAGTGTTAGACATGATATTCAGGGGAAAGGAATGTTGGAAATAATAAATGTCAATTATTGAAAATCTTAAACTAGATCAACAAACCATGTTAGTGAACCCTGCTAATAGGAAGCTAAAACATGCAGGAGGAATAGCAGCAGCTCAGGCAAAGAGAATAGGTCCTAGCATGAAAGCTGATAATATGATCAGGACTATTAAACTGTCAGAAGGCAAGGTGGTGATCAGATGACCCACAAATACTGGTTGTTTTGCATGTACTTTGAAGAGAAAACCTAAGTGGGAACTATCAGCAGATATCAAACCCCAAAAATATCTTCAAAACTAATATGAGGAAGTTTTTTTGTGAAGCTAAAGCTCAAATACTTTACCAAAATCAACTAAACTATTCTGCTCAATGAAGGAGCTTGCACTTTTGGAAAAAAAAAAATCTCCCCCTTTCTCTGCTCCCGAGGTGCTGCAGAAAAACCCAGCACACGGGGTCAGATACAGGCGTGACCTCTAGAGGGGAAGAAAATCTGAGCAGACCACGGAGCGACCCATTAAAAGTTTTATGGCCTCAGCACAGAAAGGAAGATGGAGATAAGAAACTCTCCCAACAGCAGGCTACCCACCCCCACCCAGCACAAGGGGAATAGTGTTCCTCTCACCAAAGAACAAATCACCTCTTAACCAAGTCAGATCTAAAATAGACATAGCTCCAGTTGTTAAGAAAAGAGGGAGATTCAAAAAATTATCTTAACACCAGAACAAAAATATCAATATCAAAAAACTGAGAGAATAAGAATGGAAAATGGCAGAGGATGATGTCAGATCCAGATGTGGAGTTTAGGACCACAGGTAGTAAGCCAAACAGGGAAACATTGAAACCCTTAAAGAAAACCGCTGCTCCAAAGGTAACACTGTTTACAGAGGGGAGTTTGCGAAAAGGTGACCAAGCAGCCACGTGGGCCTTTATAATGAAAACTAATTCAGGTGAAGTACTTTGCAAGCAAAAGGGTGCAATACCAGGTACAGCACAAACTGCTGAGGCAAAGGCCATTTGTTGAGGGACTTCTTTTTGCTAAACAACGTAAAATAACACACATCCGTATTGTTACTGATTATTGTTACAAAGCGAGTAAAGAAGAGCTTAATAACTGGGAACAAAGGCAGTTTACCAATGTGAAAGGTGAAGCACTTACACATGCCCTTCAAGTGAGGGTCTTATTACAGAGTTAAAGGCAGGCATGTACCTAGAGTGGAATCATGTCCGTAGCCATACAGATAAGATCAAATTAGACTATCAGGGTAATAGAGAAGTTTTACCTTGCTTAAAGCCGGGGAAGAGTTAACCACCTGACTTCCATATTCCCTAGAATATGGAAAAAGGGTAGAAGCATTCACGTACCCCCTGAAGAAGCTCCTCAGGTTGTGCGTGAACTACACAGCAGTTTAGGCCATGTAGGGCCTATTTCGGATGAGAAAATATTGTCTCCACAAAAAAATAAATAAAATAAAAATTAAAAAATCCTCATACCGAAACTGCGAATGCATCTACAACACACACTGTTGATGCTATCAGTCTCACATCACATGACATGTTTTGCACACACCCGTGGCAGTTAATGTGCTTTCTTCCACAGGAGAGGATGGCTTTTTGTGGGATCTTCCCGCAAGAATTTAGAATTTGTCTTGGTAAATTCAGTGCCAAGGGATATTTTATAGAGCAAAAGAGGGAATTTAAGTCTGAGTAACAAGTAATAGCTCAAAATGCAAAGGATTTAGCAGTAGAACTGTTAGAATCTTTAGTATTATGCAAAGAAAGATGGCAAGAGGAAACTCTGTCTATTAGCATATGGATCATTGGAGCTTGAATGGAGAATACCTCAGTATCAAAGAGGAAATGGGAAATAACCTTTGTATTATTTTTCTCATTGTTTTTTAATTTTACACTATTAGTTTTCTTTTCAGTTATTTTAATTGTTATATGCCTACAACAGTATTCATTTAAATTAGATTTTTTTTGAGCACATCTTCCTCCTTCTTTTTTGTTGGTTTTCACACAGCATGAAGGTGCAGGGCTGTCAGGTCGTTAAACTGATAAGAGTAAGTTATGGCCCAGTGCTTGAGAAAACCCTTGGGGAAGTTTTTTAAACTGAAAACAACTTTTTATGAATCAGAGAAATGATTTAAACTTGATCTTAGCAATATTGTTGAGATTAATACCTCAGCAATCTACCAAGAGGATTTGAACCTCCCTAGCGGGACAACTTCAGTCACAGTGCCTCAAGTGAAGCCAAGTCCTGGACCCAGGAAACCTGTGCAGCATGAAGCCAGCAGCTGAGTCACCTGTACCCCTGCCAGTGGAGGATGATGTTTCTTCCAGCTCTGAGGGACAGGCTGCATCTCTACCCGCTGAGCCACTCCAATCGCAGTGGATTTCCCAAAAAGGGACGACTACCTGATAACTGCATGGTAAGACATCAGACGCCAGGTAGCAGCAGCCCTACCTACCCCTGACACTGGTCCACTTCACTATGTGGGTCCACGTCAGCCACTGCAAGGTCGTAGTCACAGGCCAGGAGAGACGGTAGAAACAGACGACAACAAGTGACGTGCCAAGTCACCACCAGCACCACACTCACACTGCACACACAGGATGCCATGAGCGAGGGCCAGCTAAGCTGTTTCATATGCTTCTGGTTCCTCGTTTGTGCTATCATTGTGTGGGGCCTCATTGACCTTGTCACAAAGTCATGAGCGATTATTGACGAGGTCTAAAAAATCCATAACAACTGTCGGCCGAGTTATCTGGCTTTCGTTTGGAGGTGTCATCCAGGGAGGAACCTCAACCCCTCCATGGTCAGGGTCAAGGATTTACATCAGATAACAACAGATACTGTAGGCCCCCCGCTCCTGCAAGTGTCAGGCCGAGTGGGGGTGCGTACAAATCTATGATCATCATGACTCTTTTTACTCGGGTGCCTGACCTGTGATGACGAGAACATTCCAGTGAGGTACTATGTTTTCGGCGTTCTCCACACCAGGTTCATCAAAAGGTCGTCCTGATTTCACATGCTGAAGAACTTTTCATGATATTGATGCTTGAAGTTTTACGTATGTAATATGTATGTGTTTTTACGATTTTATCTGTTGCTGTTTGATAACTTTGCGTTTTAAAAAGAGGGTGTTGAGAACTTCATAGTATGAAGTAAATACTTAAAACGACAGTTAATTATAAATCATATATGATCAATCATATTCTTGTATGAACCCATAATGAGAATGCTTCTTGATGGTTTTTGAATATGTATGTATGCTTACAATTTTAGTTGGTGCTGTTTGATAACTTTGCGTTTTAAAAACAGGGTGTTGACAGCTTCATAGTATGTTGAATACTTAAAACGAAAGTTAGTTATAATTAAATATAATCAATTATATTCTTGTATAACCCACAATGAAAATGCTTCATATTATATGCTTTTCTATATTTACAGTATAAACCAAGTGGTTTGTTAAATTGAGTGTAAGACTTATAATGATTTATGGGTGTCACTGATAAGAGAGTAGGCAGTTTCTTCCCTCTCCTCTCACAGCAGGGAGGGGGGCTCCGGACTTAAGGAGAAACAGATTGAGGCCTCAAAAAGGTGGTTATGTCATAGTCATAGAATATGTCTAGTCATGTTTTGTTTTACACAAACTTGGGAAGGTGTGTCTTATGCCAGAGCCAATAGAATATGTTGGTTGGGTATAGAGGAGGTGTTTGTGGGTTTTCTATCCGGTTTTTTGAGCATAAAAATACTGGCTTTTTTGGATTTCGTCGGGGAGAGGGGGGGAAACCCCTGGTATGCTCTCTCCCGGTAAGCTCTGTCCTTCGGAGCTGGGTTAATAGCTCTCGGTAAGGTTCTCTCAAACTTGGTAAATATCTCTTGATTTTCTTCATTGAAAGCTGAGTGAATGTCTTGGTTGAAATGCTGAGTGAATTTATTGAATGAATATGAATTAAGGTTTTAGATAAAAAATATATAACCCCATTTTGATATGTTTTGTATGATTATAATGTGTTAAAAGGTAAAGACTCTGTATTAGTTTGGACCTATTTTTCTTCAAATAAACTGATCCCACCTTTTGGACTGGGACAACTTAAAGGACATCTGTGCTCTCCTCTCCTGCTTCAAAGGTAAGATTGCACTCTGCCACACACACATGTTTAGGTAGGAACACACTCCATTTACTGATACCAAAATCCTTCGGGATCGCTTAAACAGATTAAAAAGAGTTGTCTGAATTAAAACAGCAGTTAATTGAACCTGGTTCTTCGGGGAGTTAATAGAGGTGAGATCTTGCTGACGTTTGGTGGATCTGAGCCAAGCAATAAACTTACATAGACTCAGTAACTTCGGTCGGGTCAATTAGTGAGGTCAGAGTAATTTACCGGAATAAATTAATCGGGGCCTCACCTCATACTCTAAACAATGGTTATGAACTTAAAGAGTAACAAAGACATTAACTATTTGAATTGGTGATAATGGAAATTTTATATTTACATAAACATATGGCAGATTAAGAATGTGTGAACATTTAGGCCGTACACACACCAAAGATAAATGTACTGTACAGGCTCTTGGTAATGGTTTTCCATCAGTGAAATACGGCTCTTTACTGAAACCTAGTGGCAGCAGAATGAAACTGCAACTCAGCAAACGCATGTTCCTCTAATATCCCAACGTGCTTTTCAAAAACATTTATTTTGGTATGGATACAAAAAATAACACTAACAAGCAGTTGTTGATTTCAGTGTAGACAAGAAGAAGAACATTGTAGAACATTATACAAAGAAAGTTGATACATGTCCAAAACAATGGAAATGGTTTGTTATCAGTAAATAATAACTCTTTAGTAACATCTACATTTCCCAACAATAAAAGCCAGCCATTAGGGATCAGATCCCTTGTTGCAACATCTCTACATTTTGTAATTTATTTTGGCGAAAATCATGTTACATAATAATAATAATAATAATAATAATAATAATAATAATAATAATAATAAACTAGGCTGAAAACGAATTGCCTCATTCTTGGAGAGGTCCACCCTGATAAATGTTTTAAAAAAAATCCATATTAGCCTGTATAAATAAAAATGTGATTGTAAATAAACAGAAGTGTCATCCTTCAAAAGCAACGCCTGCTGTGTTTATCTGGATGTGTTGACCGTGCTGTACAATGCAGCTGGATCCTCTTCAGAGTCCTGACCTCTGCTCCTGAGAAATAAATGATGTATTTCTTAGTGGTAATAATAATGCAAAAGGAATTAAATGATATGTGAACAATGTTCCTGTGCGAGGATCTGCTCACCTCGGGGCAGCACTGCTGAACTTGACGGCAGCGTACTCCGGGACTTCCTGTTGCTCCGTGTGTCTGAGGGGCCGAGCTGCTCTCATGTTGGGGTAAAGAGGGATCTGCCCGGTTGTTGGAGAAGTGAACGCTGGCATACTGAAGGTCCTCCTGCTGCTCCGGCTGATCAGGTACACACTGCAGGGAGGAAACACTTTCAGGTACACATTTTCACATTTATAGATATTTCATTTACAGAGGAATGGACCCAGGACAGAAAAGGCCAAAGCAACAGCAGCTGTGGTAATGATGGAAAAATATCTCGGCTTCATCAACATGCCGCTTTATGACAGAAAGATTAAAGGATAAAAGATAGGAAACCTCTGGATGTACTTGAAATGTTCTCACGTCTAAGAGGAGAATCAAAGAGATGGTAATATAAATTAACTTTTTATAGAAGGATGTAAAAAGAGCAGCAAGAGGTCCTTCTATGTCAGATCCATTTTATATAAGCACTTAAAGACCATGACATACTCCTCATTATAAATTGAGAGTAATATGTTTTATTTTGTACTAGATGAATTACATAAGTAGGCTATCTATTATCACCTCTCGCCTGTTGTCCGCTCTCTCTTCAGGCTCAGACGAGTCTCTAGAAGCCCTCTTTCTTCTGGTTAGGAGAGTTTATAAAGAAAAAGAAGATCAAATGTTTGACACCGGACAAACAGACTTTTAATGATTTAACAAACAATGATTAAGACGAACATATCTGCTCACCTGATCCACAGGAAGACAGAGAGAGAAATTATAGCCAGGACAACAACCGGGATTCTTACAAAATATAGTAGCTTCTGTGATCCTGAGAAACAGAGATCAACAGAGAACAGACAGTTAATACAGCGGTGTTTCCTTAAGGGGGTTGAAGCTTTTCCTCCCAAATCAGATATGCTTTGTTTTTTCAACAAAGGTATACATTTCCTGCATAATATATGTTTCTCATAATTGTTTGTTTTTTTGCAAGCTGCACACAGGTGATACTGAGTCTTCTCGAGTAATAGATTATAAACTATACCATGCTTAAATAGTTATTATTTCATATGTGACATATGTAAGAAAAGGGAGGGAAGAGTAAATTATATTGAGTAATTGATTTTATATTGGAACATTTATTACTCAAACCTGTTTTATGGAAGAGGAACAAATATATATTTCTGATAAACTATTTCATCAAATGGTAAATTAATATAACATTTAGAATCATTGAGAAGGGGTGATATCGACAGGGACTAGCTCACCTTTAACTTAAAATAACATTTCTCTGCTTTGGACTGATGAGTATATGATTATTGCATGTTAAATGACTAACACAAACCTTACATTTATGCATGTGCATGTGTCGGGAAGGCTCCCAAATAATTCTGAGGGGCCTATCCTATTTTTGTAATTAAAATGATAATGTGCTAATCCATTACTTTGAGGTGTCTGCACTCAGGAAAACATCCCTATCAAGTGTTAACCCAATAACTAGGACAGCTCTGAAGGCCAAGGGTCACACTCTCCGGCTGCAGAGGGCACCCCAGCCATGGGCAAGGAGGCACGAGGTCGATATGAGAGGATTCTAATCTTCAACTATCTGAGGAGATGGGATGCTTCTTCACCATTCTGCTCGGCGGGCTCAGGCAGACAACCCTGCGGGACGAGCGAGGACTTCAGAGGCTTCATACAAGATGTCTTCCTAACCTCTCCCATCACGGGGGGAGACCTGGATGCGCCACTTGGAATACGCAGTTTTGTCTGGCACTACTCTCAAGCAGCAGAAGGAATGCAGGTGGATGAGCCTCCGTTTCACTGGGGGGATCAACTACAGTGCTCACTGATGAGCCACACAAAAGCGGAGCAATTGGGGGGTTTAAATATGGCGATCTGATGAAGAAGAGTTGAGCAAGAGTTTGAGCCAATCAGCACCTCAGTGCTAATCTACAGTATCAGGATACTTTTACACACACCACACACCACACACCACACACTCTTTGTCATAAAGACAGGAGGAGAATGAGTCAGAAAGACTGAAGGACACGTTCTTCCAGCTCCCGTACAAAGATGAACTTTGAATTGATTTTATATCTTGGATGTTTACAGATGTACAATTAATGACTGTCTTATATATTTCCAATGACCTCACATGTGTTGAATAGTGGTGATTAATATATTTTTGCCAGATTAGATTACACTTTCACACTAAACAGAATTAATTAATTAATTAATATTTTCAGATTGAATAATAGGATATTTATACTATTATCACAGATAATGTTAATATCCTTTATCGTCCAGCAATCAGGCTTAACAACACTACTCTTTAATGTATTATCCATGCACAGAAAGACCTACAATGATGTTTCAAGTACTGGATTAATTTCAGTTTTGGCCCAAAACTAATATTTATAATATTTCATATAACAATTATCTAGCATATTTGATCCTCAAATTAGAGACGTATAATTTAAAGAATGAAATTAACTAATGATAAATGATAAAATATATTAGTTTAAAACAAGTATTTTTGCTATTTATGCATCTGTGTTTTATGTGTGTTCATTATTGTGCCTTTGAAGAAAGATGATGAAACACTGATGAGAGATGATTTTTCCTATTATGATTGGCTGTCTCAATCATTGTGATTGAATGTTTCAATCTTATTCTACTTTGTGATGTAATTAATGTAAGGTGAGACCACACTCAAATCCGGAGGAGCCTATTGATTTAAGTATTGACCAAATTATTATTAGACTAATGTTTTTAGGTTATCATAAATGATAAAAAGAGAGGACTGTTAGGGAAATTATTGACCTAGACTCCTAGATATGACGTACAGGACCAACCCTGACGTTTGTTTATCTCCTTTAACCTCATAAGCCCTGAGCCTGTTTTTCAGGTTTCAGGCTCGAAAATGCCACTAACACAACAAATGATATATCTTCACTTCTAAAAGGGGTACATTAATAATTATTTTTCTCAAAGCAAGGTTACATCTGTGAGTTGGAAGTAGAAGTGTCAGAATAAATATAGATGTTTTAATTTTAAAGTAAATTCAGATGGAACATAGTAAAAACATGTAAATTCTAATGTCCGCCTAAAGAAAACCCTTTACTTATAGTGAAAACCACCCTTGCATGATGGGTCAGTAGACTAAAAGCTTTAGGAATCCAAACTATAACATAGAATAAGTACCCTGTATCAAGATTGATGCAAAACAAGTGAAATTTGATCTTTTTAGAGAGATTTAGAAAAATAAAGTCCAAGCGGACTGACCGCTGGGTAATTTGGGAACCAACAGTTCCATTTGACCTTGTTCACTGTAAAAATCATTTTTTTCAGCATATTCCAACATCTCTGCAGCCAGCTGCAACAAATAAGGAAGTGTCCCAGTGCACCCACAACAACAGACCATCTGTGACCTAGTGTTGACCTGTCACAGAATGGGAACAATAACATTATGGCTCAAGCAGCCTATGTCCTTAACATCTGTGTTATCACTGAAGGCATAGCATAAATGATATTGGGTGTCTGATGGTGTCACTACCGAGAAATGTCAAACAAATTCAAAACCTTACATTTGAAAACAGGTTTGCATTCCTCCACTTAAAATGACGTTATCATTGGAAACAATAAAAGCTCATTGTTTTGATGTAGAATCTATCAATTGAATCGTTAGAGCAGAACAGAATGGTCGTATTGTAGCCTGATTACCGTGCAGCCTTTAGTTTTACCAGGTGGCAACATTGTCCATATAATGTGAATACATGTAGAAGTAGACACTAAGAGGCCCCTGACATTAGGCCTATTTCAAAAATAGTAGGGGCTTTTAACAGCCCAACTTACAGGCATCCTCTGCATAGCAGTATGAATAGCCTTAAAAACAACCCACTCTGCGGTAACGAGAGTCATATTTCTGAACCAAATGCCCTAAGTTAAGCCGTTAGTCCCATCTGACTGACCCAAGGGTTTGGTGCTGGTGTGACCGGGAGGCTTCCAGGTGTTCAAAGCAGATGTTAAGCTTTCAGTTCATGGCTTGGTGGGGGGAGTGGCCCACGTGAGACAGTATCAACGGCTGTAATGTTCAGTTTGAGGAGCATTGTCTCTGGGTGCAGGGAATGGTGTCCATTCTCGGACCAGACCATTAATGTCATTTCATGTAGAGCAGCCATAGCCAGGCCCGCCTTAACCTGCCATCAGGCCCTGGGGCTGTTTTGTAGGCCCCCTATTTAAACAACAAATGAAAGTCATGTATAGCCTCGGCAGGCTCTGTGATCGCACTTCTCCACTCTGCTCTACGCGCGCCTGGTCCTCTCCTCCAGATGAGTGACGTATCGGGCCTCCCTCATGTATTTGTCCGGTTGCCGTTGGCTCCCCACCACGTAGCAAGTCCTCGTCGTCCTCTCCATCTCCTCCAATGTCCCTCCTGTCTGTTTTTCCTCTCCCGCTACTCCATCGCTATCAGAACCAGACGGCCTACTTGGCTCCGAGGCCCCACTGCCGCTTGGTACAGAACTCATCTGTCCTTCCTCCTCATCCTGGCTTACAGGTTTAAAATAACCTGCAAGCTTCGACATGTTTTGTAATAGCTGCTTGTCTCCAAACTCCTTTTCCCTCAACAATTTCCTTTCCCGAGCACCACTCTCAAACCTTTTCTACTAAACAACCTTCATCTGTCACTCAATCACTCACAATTTGAATAAGTCACATGTGACAAATATTCTCATTCTGATTGGCTGTTAAGTGGTGCCCACTGACTGTTTCGGAGTCATCATGTTTGAGAAAAATCTCTGGAATCCATCGATCTGATTGATTAGCGGAGCAAATGATCATAATACTACGGAGGGAAGATATTTTCGTTTGGATTACTGGTCTGGGGGAAGCTCGCGAGTGTGTGTGTTTGTGTATTTTTGCATTTGTGTGTATTGTGTTTGTTTCCCGGGGAAAACACTCACGAGAAACAGCGGCTGTTATTATGCCTGCTGGGACGTCAAGTTACTCCGTTCTCCGCTTGTAATTATGCCGAAGCTTCAACGTTGTATTTATCATCTGAATTTGCCGAAACAAGTTTAATATTCTGAAAGCCAAGACTTTGTTTATTTGAAACCAGATGAAAACAAACTGTAACGGACCCTGCCGTGTTATCTATGATTACTATACGCCTTACATTCATAATGTCAGCCGGAGGGAGGAGGAGTGAGTGGCGAGGGAGAGCTGTCATCTTCCCTTTACAAGCTTCAAAAATGTATTTATCGTGTGATTTTGGAAATAAAAGTTTCATATTCTGAAAGCAAATACTTTGTTTATTTAAATATTTTTAAAAACATCCGTAATAAAAAACTTTTTTTTTTTTTAATAATTTTTTTTTTTAAACTTTTTTATTGGCTCATGATAGGCCCCTGATCTCCGTAGGCCCCTTGGCTTCAGCCCAGGTCAGCCCGTGCATTAAGGCGGCCCTGGCCATAGCATCTCTGTGACTGCACTCAGCCGGACGGTAGCAGGGTAGAACTGGGTGACTCTTAGTGAAGCCGTCCAAGGCCATAGACCAAATGGAACCACGTACCAACAAAAGGGACACAAGGTCATCAATGTCTCTCTTTACCATTGGCCTAATTGCACAATAAATGAGTGGGGGAAAAAATGTGGAGCACTAATCAATCATGTGAAATGTTGAGTTAATCTAAATAATTACTTATGGGTTGAAATCAAATTAACATTAACATTAGAACTAAAGTCAGTCAAAATTGGACTTGCACGGATCAGAATCTAAGCAATACACCATTTTCCCAGCTCTGTAATGAAAAGGATAACAAGATTAGGTACATTACAGGAGTGTTTCAAAACACCAAAACATGCACACTTATCTTATTCTAGTAGAGATTAGATGACAAGGTCTAATGTTGTGAACAAAATGATCAAGTCAAAGTTATTTTATTTATTCTATGTTATGTACCACATTTAATTTAATAATTAATCTTGAATTACTAATAACTTTAAAGAAGGCAACAATTTACAATTTGGATAAAGTGAAAACTCATCCAAAGTGTGTTGGTGTGGGTGTGTGTGTGTGTGTGCTTGTCTGCCCAAGGTTTACAACATTTGGGGTAGCACAACAGTGAGAATGTTATGAGAACCAATATGTTGTTTACACTAAACTCAAAGGAACCTAGACTGGCACATTTTAAATAAATCAAAACACTTGCACATTAATTAAATACATTTGACATTTAGCTCGAGCTGGGTTCAATACTTTTCTTTATGGTATTTCAAATTGGGCTCGAGTAGAACCTCTGGATTTGGCTTGCAACACAAAGTGATACTGATCTCTGTTGGACTTGGAAATGTTAGGATTCAAAGTGTGGGCCTGTAAAAGAGGCCCTTGGAAAACAACATCTATTTTTTAACTGTAATTACTTATTTTAAAGAGATTGCAACATTATACTTTTTAAATAATTGCTCAATTCATTTAACACATTTGATTATGCATACAATAAAAAAACTTCAACAAATATATTGATCCTGGCTTAACCAGCTACCTTTACTCTGTTGTTCATAAGCTCGGTTTCAGAAAACTTGTCAGTAGTTTAACAACTATTTTAATTTTAGTAATGTCTATGGAGACCAATTGGTTGATACGAGAAATAATTTGAAGCAGTTTAATAAAGAATGTTAGACTGTAATTGAACTTTGACTTATATTAATTATCTGATTCCAGTGGCCAGTTGGAACAGACAATCAACAACGTTTCCATTTTGCAGCAACAGCACAAAAGGTTTCAACAACAATTAATGAAACAAATAATAGAACATTGACCTACAAAAACAGATTGTGCAACCCTGATCTCCTCATGCAGGTCTCTGAGGGTCTCGGGGCGCCAGACGGGGCATAGGGTTTATACAAGGTCACAAACATATCTTAATATATCAGCAATACCATTTAAGAATGGATTCTTAAAGCTATATAATCTTCTTTTCTTCTTACACCTACAGCGCACACCCTGAACAGTGTGCTTCTTGTTTACATTTTACTCTGCACACTGAGAGGCAGGACATAAAAACACTCTTTTGCTATTTATTTTCATTTTGCAGCACATTTATACTACCAGAATGTTGCTTTACATCTTTAAATTATTTATTTATCTCAAGTCATTTACTTTTGGTGAGATAACTAAAGTTTAGTTCATTTTACCCTGGCTATGGACTGATTCATTATTAATTGTTAACAAAACATGCACAAGACGGCGGGACAAACCAATATAGACCCCCCATACAAACAATCAGACAAACAAAACATGAACTCCAAATAAACCTCAGCATGACGGCAAAGCTCTTCCTGCTCAATTTAGTCCGAATTATGAGGTTTTCAGAGGGGGTAGGGAATTATAGAAATGGAGCACTCGCGCGTCCACCGTTGTACAAGTGCTAAGATCGTGCCTGAAGACCGTCCAAAAGCAATAACTAGGTTATCCTCTTGCGACACCACTAGTTAGTGGCGCTATGATCCCCCGACCAGGAGAACATAGACTTTTTTCCTCTACCCTTTCTCTCCAAAAACAGCACAGTTAACTGTAGTCCTACTCGACCAGCCGAAACACTTGCCATCGAGTTCACTTCAAGATGAAACACAGTCTGCTCTATGCTTGCTTGCCACTTCCCACCTGTGATCAATTAGCCTATAATTGTATGTATGCACCCCGGACCGGCACCAGTTCCTCTAGCCATGTATAGGGAACCGTGGCGCATTGGGTGATGCACGCATCTTACGCTGCCCCAGCCTTGCCAGCAATGTAGAAAACGGTCACAACAATGAGTGCTTTTAGACCATCCCTGTTTTTTTTAACAGAGATGGTGGTGGTGTGAGTTAAAGATATAGACAGAAACTGTGACTTTCTTCCTCTCAGCCTGCACTGCTCCAGCCCCACAAACACGGGGAGGTTTTACACACACTCCCAAGGCTGCAGCTGGAGCCGTGTTTACAGAGAGGCGATAGCAGTATTATATCTCTGGCTCCTTATTTTCAACTGCTGTGTTTGGCCGCTAAAATTATCAGAATTTGGCGATTTGTCCAATACAAATCTTTTACATTGCTTTCAATTCACACAGAAGCTCCACTTCACTGATGCCTTTCTTTAAGGTTTTCTGAACATGAGCTGTGTATGCTTGTATGGCACATACGTCCCGAGCAGCATACACAGAGAAAATCAGCCAGGACAAAAGTCCCCAGACACTGATTCCCTGGGTTTACTATCCCCAAATTATCATCAACCAAAAACGAAACACAGCTGCTCAGTTTCACAGGTAATTTTTTAGGATACCGTCAATCACAGATTCTGGTAAGGAAATGTCCAAATGTAGATTTGAAAATCACACTTACCAGCTCTAAAGATTTGTTGGCATCCTGCCGACAACGCCAAATTGTAAGGGAAACTTCTGTGTAGCAATGCAGTGGGAGTCACCGACTCAGGAAGAAGACAGGGTAGAGCAGGAGCTTCGATGTCAAACACTGGAGGTTTATTTGGAGTTACGGCCGGATAATTCACATCACAAGTCACAGCAGTCACGGTCTGACTGCACGGGTGGATTGCCACGTCAATTCTGGAGAACCTCTCTCTCGTTAGCCCATTTAACTGGTTTCACAGAGAGTAATCAACATATTTAGATAAGATAGTTTAACCAGTTGGGCACACTGAGTCACTTGCATCCGTCACTTATGGCCTCGAAGATGTCATACCTTGGAGTCCACAAACAACAAAGAAGGAAGTGACCCAGTGCACCCACAACAACAGACCATCTGTGACCTAGTATTGACCGGTCACAGAATGGGAACAATAACATTATTGGCTGAAGCAGCCTGTGTCCTTAAAGGCGATAAACAGACGTCAGGGTTGGTCCTGTACGTCATATCTAGGTGTCTAGGTCAATTATTTCCCTAACAAATATGATGATTGATTATCAGTACTTAATTCTATGTGACACAAAGACATTGGATTAACCTTGAGATGCGTTTTTATTCCGTTGAACACAACTTTTGATCACAAATCAAAAAAGGTAACACGTAATTATTGTAATATTTTTGGAACCGGATGTTGTTTACTTTCTCTTTTCTGGCTGATAGCTCCAGGAATTCGAGGTCTTACAGTGATGACATTACATGTGTGGAATATGTGGAGTCTCAGCTTTAAATCGTATATCTTGTTTGTGCAGTTACGATAGTAATAAGGGCATTTCTACCGTGTGTTGTGTGTAAAAAAGCGTTAGCATTAGTTAGCATTTTTTAGCTCAATGCTAATTCAAAGGCTTGGTATTACTTTTGTGTTTTTTTTAGCTAACAATTGTTCTTATTGTCAGTTAGCGGAGTTTCTTACCTTTAAAAGGTTATGAAACATTAATAGTTTCATAAATGTTAAGAAGCCCTGAGACATGTGAGAAAAAAAAAACTGTGGGAGGGGTCCACTGGGGGGACCTTCGGGCTTAACTGGTTAATATGGATACAAGGACCCCTAGGGGCACTTTGGAGTAATGCAGGGGGTGTAAGACTTTATTTCAACAAGTCCTCCAACTCATACGACCAAATATGTCGATTGTTCAAGCCCTTATTACGACCAAATATGTTGTTTGTTCAAGCGCTTAATACGACCTATACTCACGTTTAAAGTGTTCGCCCTCTAGTGCTCCCGTTGAATGCAAACGTTACAGACGGTCGTTTATTCACAAATAACCCTCTCTGTAATATCCTAAATTGTAGGATAGTTTGGCCATTAAAATGCTTTTTAATTAGATTGCTAGCGAGAAATGTATATTGTACTTTTAGAATCCACGTCCAGTCGATATGTAGGATATATAGTTTGATAGATATTACGAAGATGATTTGAGGTATGCGGCAGCTTCCATGTAAAGTTACAGGTTGAAAACAGTATTTCCGGTCTCAACGTTTTCATAATAAAATCAATGATCAAATGATTTAACAGTGATACCTGCAGTACTCATCCACTAAAAAACATCAGTTTATCCTTGTTAATTATATGACATTAATTGGTTTACATTGTGTACAATGTGTCGGCTGCATTACATATTACACATCTGCCATAGATATTTATTTATAGAGCCCTGATGAGAAGACTTCTGGACAAACTGGAAGAATTGCCACCGAAACTGAATACGTGAAGTGGATCATAAATATATCAGCCATTAAACAACATCTTCCATTTCTTTTCACACAATACTTCTCCTTGCAGTATCAACACTTATTCGGCTGACTTTTATATTTGATCCAATTAGTAGATTATCTGTATTTACACCATAACGGTGCACAGCTGATAGAAAGGGACTTGTAGTTTTTAAAGAAATTACTGATTTACTGAACTACCTATCCAACTCCTCATGCAGCTGACTGTTACAGGTATATACAGGTTCATGGTACAATGCATAAGCTTCAAATCGAGAGACTGAAACTGTATTTTCCGTTACCTTTCTGTTTTAATTGCACAATAAAGTTAATAGTCATATTATGTTTGATATTATTTTGTTTCACTAACTACACCACTGTTTTTTTAACCCGCACCGCCTAGTGGTTAAAGCACGTTATTGAATTTTGTTGTTGAATAAGTTATATTTGATGAAAACATTTAAATATTAAGAGTAGCCTACATACAAAATAGGGGGAAAGTAGAAGGCATGATAGAAATATAGAATATCAATAAGATACTGCTGCCCATTATGGACACAATCAATTTTCACCCATTTATTAATTATCTGTTTTAAATTTGATATCCCCTAAACCTCTAGGGGTGTACACATTTTAATACTGGCGACTTCTAATTGTGGGAAATGCGAAAACGTCTTTTTAAAACTACAATTCCCAGTAGAGACGTGCCATAGAACATGTACGAACATGTACGGGACGGGTGGCACAGTGGTCTGTGCATCTGATCATCAGATCAAGGGGGGTGCTGGGGAACTCCAGTTCGAAACCCGCTCCTCCCGCCACTGCGTCAGGCCGTTGTGTCCTTGGGCAAGACACGTCACCCGGATTTGCTCCTGTGGGTATTGTCCACAGTACATGTATAATATCAATGTGTACTTGTAAAAGCGCCTCGATGGACGGTGTGGCGCAGTGCGCTGTGCAATGATCATCAGATCAAGGGGTGACAAGCCGTTGTGTCCTTGGGCAAGACACTTCACCTGAACTTGCTCCTGTGGGTATTGTCCACAGTGACTATTGCATGTATACAACATATGTGTAATGTGTATCTGTAAAGCGCTTTGAGCACTGGAAAAGCGCTATAATAAATGTAAGGAATTATTATTATTATGTTGCGGAACACACAATAGCCAGTATTTGTAGTTCTGAGGAGGGGGGGGGGGGGCTGGACCCGTCCAATTCCGTCCCGCCTCGACCATTACTGGTCAAACATCACCTTCACTTTGGACTGTGTGTGACTGTTGCCAGCATCCATAGTAAATCATAAAGAATCAGTGATCTACTTATTTATTTATGAGCGACTAAAAGGCCTTAGGCCTATTACAGCCGTATCCGATTGATTGAATTCCAGTTTTGGATAGTCTGCCGTCGTTCCATTCCATTTCAAATAGCTGTTTGACGCTCGTCGTAACCTTGTCGCACTGCCACTCTAACATACAATCACAGAGCTTGAGGACTAATCACGAGGTTTGTAAAGCAAGGCGGATGTTGTAGTCCCAAACGATAGTTGGGGATTCTGGGTAGTGTAGTGTCTTCGGCAACTGTAGTGTCTAAACTCCTAAAAAACTATTTGTTTCTCTGAATCGAAGGTTAAAAACACAAAAGCATTGTACATAATTTAAGTAAATCAATATTGTGTAATTAACTAAGGATTAATTAAGGATAAACTGATGTTTTGTAGTGGACGAGTAATGCAGATATCACTGTGTAATCATTTGACAGTGAGGGGAATATATCCGGTTTTATTATGAAAACTTTGAGACCGGAAATACTATTTTCCCCCCGTGAGGGTTGACGCTAACTTTACATGGAAGCTGTCGCATATACACGTTATCCTGGCGAGACCTCAAATCATCTCCGTAATATCTATCAAACTATAGATCCTACACATCCACTGGACGTGGATTACAAAAGTACAATGTACACTTCTCGCTAGAAATCTAATAAAAAAGCATTTTAATGGCCAAACTATTCCACAATTTAGGATTTTCCAGAGAGGGTTATTTGTGAATAAACGACCCTCCGGAGCATTTGCAATCAACGGGAGCATGTTGTTTCTTACACAACCACTAGAGGTGCTACACTTTAAAACGTGACTGGGTCGTATTAAGCTGCTGAACAATCGACCTATATGGTCGTTTTTTTGTAGGAGGACAGGCTGCTTTATTTTCAACATTCCTATTTCTAAAAAAATATACTATCATTTGTTTTAAAAGTAATGTTAATAGAAAAACACTTGTCCAATGTTCAAGAAGTTGAAAACAATTCAAATACATTCATGACATTGTTAGTTTTGTGATGAATGGGTGATTATACTCCATACATTAATTCCTTCTCAATACTGATGGAATATCTCTCAGCCTGTGGGCACTTGCACTTGGCATAAGCTTCACAAAACAGACACAACTCTCACTCTGAGTGCACAGGGAATGAATGCAACACATACTGAATCCGGACCCTCAGGAAAATTACTTCCTTATGTAAAAGAAAGTAAACAACCCCTATCCCGAACCGGAAAAGTACATTTGAACATGCACTCCTTTTTCAGCCTCCTACCCAGACAATGTGACTGAAAACAAACAAGCTGATAAGTGTGTGGTTGTAGATGAATGCATAAAACGTACCTGACACAACAATCAGATGAAAGGTGGAGTTACTACGTCCTAACTTGTTCTGGGCTCGACAGGAATAACTCCCACTGTGATCAACTCTGATGTCAGTGATGGTGAAGATCTGTCCTGAAGCTTTTGGAGAGTCTTCATCCTCCTTGTACCAGGTGTAGTTAGCTGCTGGGTTAGCATCACTGCTACAGGTCAGAGTCACTGAACTGCCCTCCTTTATCTCAGCAGAGGGATTCACTGACACAGAGGGAAGCTTTGGAGCATCTGGGAAAGAATACATTTAATATTACATTTGAAGATGAGTTTTTACATTGGAAGATCATTTTAACTGATAAAAGTTCATAAAAAGAAAATCAATCAATCAATGTATATGTATAGCAATACCAGAGGGACTAACTAACACAGAGGGACGCTTTGGAGCATCTAGAGGAAATACAATAAATCAACAAAATATTACAAATACATCATGTTGAATTGAGTATTGAAATGAGACAGTTATTTGTGTGGGTGCATTTTAAATATGGAAGTGTTTTTGACTGGTAGAAAGCTGAACACAGTTATGTTGTTTAAATATATTTAGTTTCCTGTATTACTGCTGGCTTGAAAACCCTGGACATAGCAGCAGATTTGGGAGCCAAATGTAAACATGAATGGATTTTCATCCTCTACTGTAGCTGCTCTCCATCTCATTGACCTACAGCAACAGACTGTGAACAACGTGTTCATTGGGTGCATGATGCTTTTTAAATCATCTGGGTTTTACTCACATTTCACATCAATAGAGAAGGGATCAGATATTGTACTCCCAAGCAGATTATCAGCTCTGCAGTAATACTTTCCAGAGTCTGAGGACTGGATGGAGCTGAGGACAAGAAGTGGTCCTTCATTGACAGAAGAAAGGTCTGCACTTCCATTCTTCTTGTACCAGGTGTAGTTAGCTGCTGGGTTAGCATCACTGCTACAGGGCAGAGTCACTGAACTGCCCTCCTCTATCTCAGCAGAGGGACTCACTGACACAGAGGGGAGCTTTGGAGAGTCTGGAGGATAAGTGTTTAAAGGTATTAACATTAAAGTAGATATGTCAACTTGCAAATGTCCAGAGACACAAAGCAGGAACAGTTTTTCACAAACACAATGCAAAACATTTTTAAAGCTTTGGAGCATCTGGAGGAGATAGCATGAACACATTTCACATGTAATCCCATGGTGGAAGATATTTTAATGAATAATAGTTTAATAAAACACAGAGTGGGTGGCTAACTTGATTCCATCCTTCATCAGAAATCTAAACACTTTGAGGGAAAGTGTTAATCTTTATGTCATGGAAGAAGTTTCCTTCATAATTCCCGTTTATTCTTCTTTCTAGTAGCATCCCTCGTAGCAAGATTATATTTTACCTATTTTAAAAATCAAACAGAAAACCTAGAGCCCTGGTTCAGTGTCTTTGGACACTGCCATGTCTGCTGGCGACCTCTGGTGGGTAAATAGATTAATGAGTGTAATGATGATGTATTTGATACTGTATGTTAATGTTATTATGTCAGTGGAAGACTTTGAGTGAACTCACACACTGAAGGAGAGTGGAAGTCCTCATATCCCTTCAAAGCACAGGAATAACTGTCTGCTGGATCATAACTGAAGTCTGCATAAAGAGATGTGTCTTCCTTGACTTCCTGTCTGTTCTTAAACCAGATGTAAGAAGTTTGACCAGATGGACAACTGCTGAGACACTGAAGGTGAGTAGACAATCCTGATCTGCCCACCTGCAGCTGGAGATCTGAATAAAGGTAGAATTTCACAAAAAAAACATCAATCAATCAATATGTTAAATATAGAAATTAAAATAAAATGTTAAATATCTCAGAAGGACAATTTCAGATACCTGTGACGGACAAAGTTACTGGAATACCCCAGAATGCATCTTTGCTTGTTTTGAACCTGAACCTGTACGCAGCTGAGTCGCTCTCTGTCAGGTTTCTGATTCTCAGAGTGCAGGTGTTGTTTTCACAGAGATCCTCTACACGACCTGCATACTCTGAGACTGTTTTCAGATCTACATATTCACCACCTTTCTTTTGAGTCAACCAGAAGGTTTTCTGTACTGTGTTTTCACCACGTTTCCATCTAGATGGGTATGTGTAGCTGCATCTTATCTCCACTGTTGATCCTTTCACTGCACAGATCTCAGTAGAAGAGTAAGTCACTCCCCAGCCATCCTGACCCTGACACACTGAAACACAGAGCACATCAGAAACTATGATCAAAGTGAATAACTTAAGTTAACAATTGGTTAATAACAAACAGTGCATCAAACTACAAATGTGTTTATGGAGTTTTTGTAACTATAACTTCAAGATCTGCAATTATCAGCAGACATTATAAACATGAATCTATCTAACTAGAGCTGAACTGATAATGAGAACTATATCATGTTTTTATGGAAGTTGAGTTTCTAAAATGTAAAAAATATATACATCTTATACACTAGAGAAGGGGAGCACATCAAGTCACCTGTTAATTCATTTTAAGGGAGTTGATAACTGTTGCAAATACTAATGTATGACTTTGTTGCTGAATTAAACAAGACCATAAGTCCAACCACAATGTGTTAAGATGCATGAACAGTAACATATTAGGAATATTATTCAATGTACAAATATGTGCTTTTCTTGTACAGTTCCCTCTCTGTTCGCTCAGAGTTAGTCAGGTTGCTGTTGAGTTAAGTGTGAACAATTAAAATAAATGCAGAGCACTGAGGTGTGAGCAGCTTCTGTCGGATATACAGATAAGAAAAAGAAGAAGACTGCTTTTAACTCAGAGTGTGGGATTATAACACTGAGGTCAGAGAGGAGAGAAGGAACTAGGGTTACCTTAACCCTGTTGCGCAGAGGTATGAATGATTGATAAGAGTTGAGTCAATATGTTATGACATCTAAGAGAATATCTCTCTAATCACTTAAACTTAAAGGGCCAATGTCATGGCCATTTCTACTAATCATAATTCCATTGTTGAGGTCTACTAAAATATATTTTTACTGTGCAATTTTCCAAACTCACATTGGCTTATCATACAGCATCTCTGTATAGCATGTGTATTCACTCTCTGTCCTAAACGGCTTGTTGGAGGGGTCTGAGCGGAACATCAACAATGATATAACTGTTCCAATGTCCTATTTCCTTTGCCATGAATTCACAGGAGGGTTTAGAGTGATCCTGACGCAGACACAAACAGATGAAGTGCCGGTCTTTTGCTGCAGTTTAGAATGATGTTTTATTGCTTTACATACCAAGGTTTAAGTAAACTATGTCAATAGTTGTGGTATGAGCATCTGCCGGGGCTGGCTGGGCTGGTATGAGCATCTGCCAGGGCTGGCCGTCTGTTTGTGTCTGCGTCAGGATCACTCTAAACCCTCCTGTGAAGTAATGGCAAAGGATATAGGACGTTGGAACAGTTAAAATTGCCACTACATTAAGTAGAATCGGTATGCTCTTCCTCCTGTGTCCTCGTCCTCTCCTGTCACCTATGACCCCTTTTTTTATACACCCGGTGCAGCGAAACCCCGCCACCAAGTGTATAAAATAGTATTGCACTATAAATATAAATAAAGTAAACAGAGACACCAACAACACCCATAACATGGCTCCTACAATATGTTATAGGAGCAAATAATTCAGGGAAGACAGGCTACTAAGTATTTCCATCTAACTTTATTTTTAGAAATGCACAAAATGAACATGTGTAAATATACATATATACACTGTATATCATCCATTCCTCCCCTTATAGGCCTTTTCGGCATCTTGTCTATCGCAGCTTTGTAAGCTGGTGCCGGGGCTTTTTAGGACGAGGCATCAGAGTGGTCATCCCGTCATGTGTGGTCCGCCGGATACGCCAGGAGTTTCCTGATCTGGCTGGACGAAATCAAATGCAAATCACAAAATATTAGAGAAACTTAGTTGTTTTAGGTCCGTTAGCTTGCCAGCTAGATTAATATGCTAACCTACGTTTGCTAGTTGTTCAGTGTAATATGCCAACCTACTATGAACAACAGCTAGTGGTTCATATTAGGCTAGCAATAACGTGTTTACAATTGCAATCTTATACGGGTAGTCTGCTACGTTCGGTCATTCATTGTAGCTGAAATAAAAACAATGTTTTCCCTAGCAAACTCATGTCTAGCTCTTGGTAGCCTTCTTTTTTAGCTTGGTAGCATACACGCTAGGAACGTATAATGTAATTAAGTTTCGCGACTGAACGTACAGTAAATCACCCGGAGTATACAGTATTTTGTGTGTGAATGCAGACATTCTCCTGCTATGAGATACATGTAAGGCCATCTGCTGACAATGGAGTTGATATATGGAAACGCTAGCAACTTAGTTAACACTGTGTCAATGGCTTGGCAGCCCGAAAAACGTTTACCCATTTAAACAGTCGTGGTAAATATCTTGTTTGTTGTAAACATCATAAATACACAAACAACAATGAATTCTTACAGGTTGTGTACCCGAATGTCCCGCTGGTCCAAACAAAGTAGGAACCGCATCGTTCTTCAGTGCCCTACTGTTACGTCCCCACTAGGGATGAGGAAGTGCAACACACACCAGTTGGAATTGGTAATAGTTATAAGTAGTTTTATTATAGAACAGGGTGAAACAAAATGGAAGGCACGCAGCCTGAACAAACAAAAGGGCGCCGACTTAACTAAAGAACAGACAAAGGAAGGACTCTAACAAAAGGAGCCTGTGTACATACAAATAAATAGATAATAACAAACTAAATAGAAACTAAAACCCTCACTGTCAAAGTGGTACAGTCTAAATAAAGGAAGCTGTAAGAAAACACAGCTGAGGCAAAGTACAACTATCACACAATACTAACATGGTGGCAGGTCGGTCAGGTGCGGTAGTTGCTCTGCTATTGTACACGCTACTTTTAAAAATTGTACAACCGGTAAACGTCAATGCAATTCAGCAATCACTCAACAACAAATATGCGAATACAACTGTCAACTATCAAGATCCGATCACTCATGGGACTCATCAGTACAAACAAACAAACAAGGTCCACCTTGTGTTTGGGTATGGGGAATACGTCCTGGCTGCTATCCTCCAATTTCCACAGTGGTACAACCCAAGGAAGAAAACAGCCAAATCATCATGCAGGCGACACAGCAACGAGGCTGTGATAATAGCCATCTGTCTGCTTCTATCGGGGGATATTCATCAATGTCCTGGCCCGACATCAAACGAAGCAAGCTTCATTGACAGTATCACCTGTAACTCTACTTCCCTCCACTTATGCTCCATAAACTATCAGCAAACTCACCTAGTTCAACCTGCACCCTCCCTGAGCACCACGGAGGATCCAGCAGTCCTCCAGCTGCAACATCCAGACACCGGCCTGGGGTGGCCCAACGAGGGTGATCCAGCCGGGTGCCTACTCCCCCCGAGCAACACAGACGAGCCAGAGGTTATCCAGTGGCGTCTCTTCACCATCCAGTGGCAGCAATCTAAGGAGGTCGACAGATATCCAGAGTCGAACATACATTGGCAAAAACGGGAGCAGTCTCCGTTACTAGTGGAATCCCTGCCCGCGGGTACGCGCGAACTGTCGCCGGGGAATTCACCGCCAGCAGTGATTTCTTTGCCAAGAAGTCTTGCAGCGAAAATGACAACACCTCCGACGGTTCCAGCAAGTAATAACAGTGCATGTACAGGTGTGGTTCCACACAACATTTCACACAGTCTTTGCCATTCCTGCGTTTTCTTTGAGAGCTCTATTTCTGTTCACACAAATGTTCAAAAAGAGGTAACCACAAAGCGATATTTAATTGAAAATACTAGGGAAATGTTTACTCAGAATTTTTCTTCCACACTTGCCCCTGCTAACACCTCAGTACATGAGCTAGTAGATCATTTTAATTCAAAAATTAAAAATGTTATAGATGCCATTGCTCCAATTAAGGTAAAGGAAGTGACTGGGAAGAAAATATCTCCATGGAGAAAGGCCATGACTGTTAAAACAGAAAAAAGAGAATGTCGAAAAGCTGAACGCAGGTGGCGAAAAACAAATCTCCAGGTTCACTTCGACATTTATAAAGAGAGACTTGGCCTTTATAATTTGGAATTGAAAAACGCACGACAATCGTTCTTCTCTGACATCATTACCAAAAACAAAAACAACGCACGTGCCTTGTTTGCTACCGTCGACAGACTAACTAACCCCCCAGTGTCAGTAGCCTCTGAATTTCTGTCCACCAGGGCGTGCAATGATTTTGCCTCCTTTTTCACTGACAAAATTCAGAAAATCAAACAAGCAGTCAGTGCCTCTGCATCAGGTACAGCAAATGTGTTGTCTCTGTGTCCACTTAACATCAATGCAGACATCATGACACAATTCCATCAGATTAATGATAAAAACCTAGAGGACATTATTCAACTTCTGAAGTCTTCCTCCTGCTGCCTTGATATTATTCCAACAGGATGTTTCAAAGATGTTATTCGTTGCATGGCCTCAGAACTACTTCATATAGTAAACAAATCTCTTCACTCAGGTATTTTTCCACAGGCTCTGAAAACTGCAGTCATTAAACCGCTCTTAAAAAAGAATAATCTAGATGCTTCAGTAATGAACAATTACAGGCCCATATCAAACCTCCCATTTCTAGGTAAAATCATTGAAAAAGTTGTTTTTCAACAGTTGAGTAATTTCTTGCATTTAAATAACTATTTCGATGTGTTCCAGTCAGGCTTTCGTCCAAACCACAGCACTGAGACTGCTCTTGTAAAGGTCTTTAATGACATCCACTTAAACACAGACAGTGGCAGAACTTCAGTGTTAGTATTATTAGATCTCAGTGCTGCGTTTGACACTGTTGACCACAGCATTTTACTAGACCGACTGAAAAACTGGGTGGGACTTTCGGAAACAGTTCTAAATTGGTTTGAATCGTACTTAAAGGATAGAAACAACTTTGTTTCTATAGGTAAATACACATCTGAGTTGACAAATATGACATGTGGGGTTCCTCAAGGCTCCATCTTGGGGCCTCTTATCTTTAACATCAACATGCTACCACTGGCTCAGATAATGAAGAACAACAAAATAAGTTACCATAGCTATGCAGATGACACACACATTTACGTAACAATTTCACCAGGAGACTATGCTCCAATTCAAACACTGAGTAAGTGCATTGGACAAATCAATGACTGGATGTGTCAGAACTTTCTCCAATTAAACAAAGAGAAAACTGAGGTAATGGTTTTTGGAGCCAAGGCAGAAAGTTTAAAAGTTAGCGCTGAGCTTCAGTCTGCAATGTTCAAACCAACAGATAAAGCCAGAAATCTACGTGTAGTCATGGACTCTGACCTGAGTTTCAACAGTTACTAAATCAGCCTACTATCACCTAAAGAATATATCTAGGATTAAAAGACTAATGTCACAGCAGGATTTGGAAAAACTTGTCCATGCCTTTATCTTCAGTAGACTCGACTACTGCAATGGTGTCTTCACAGGTCTCACTAAAAAATCTATTAGAAAGCTGCAGCTGATTCAGAACGCCGCTGCTCGAGTCCTCACTAACACTAAGAAAGTGGATCACATCACTCCAGTTCTGAAGTCTTTACACTGGCTTCCTGTGTGTCAAAGAATAGATTTCAAAATATTGCTGCTCGTTTATAAAGCACTGAATGGTCTAGGCCCAAAATACATGTCTGACCTCCTGCTAAACTATGAACCATCCAGATCTCTCAGGTCTTCAGGGACTGGTCAGCTTTCTGTCCCCAGAGTCAGAACTAAACATGGTAAAGCAGCGTTCAGTTATTATGCTCCAAATATCTGGAACAAACTCCCAGAAACCTGCAGGTCCGCTGCAACTCTGACTACTTTTACATCCAGGCTGAAGACTTTTCTTTTTGTCACTGCTTTTAATTGAAGTATTCATATCTTAAACTGCACTGTAACTTTTATCCATGTAACTTTTTCTTTTAATGTTAAATTGAACTATTCATATTTTAGACTGCACTGTAACTTGTATCCATGTATTTTTCCTTTTAATGCTTATTTTATTAGCTTTTCTTTTTGAATGCTTAATGTCTTTCATTTTTTGTAAAGCACTTTGAATTGCCTTGCGTTGAAAAGTGCTATATAAATAAACTTGCCTTGCCTTGCCTTGCCTTACATATTGACACAAACCTCAATTTCAAAACCCATATCAAAAAGGTCTGCAATAAAGTAAAGTTCAATCTGTCAAATTACAGATACATTAGAAACTTCCTATCATCTGCAGCAGCTAAACTATACCTTCACACAATGATCCTCTCCCACATTAACTACTGTCTTATCAGCTGGTATAATGCACACTCTACAGCTCTAAAACCACTGGAATCACTGTATAAACAAGCACTCAAAACACTAGACAAAAAGCCATTCCGGTATCATCATTGTCACATTGTTAAAAAGTATAATCTGTTCAGCTGGGAAAATCTCATGGTTTACAAAAACATCTGCTTAGTTTATAAGATCAGTCGTGGGTTGGCTCCTCCTCCTCTGGCTGGCTTCATCAGCCTAAAGTCCACCTCAACCAGGGTTACTAGAGGTGCGGCTAGGGGAGACTGCACCATCCCATTTAGGAAAAGCGCATTCAGCCAGGCTGTCTTTTCATTCCACGCATCCCATCAATGGAATTCAATACCACAACTAATAAGAGAATCCTCATCCTACTACACATTCAAGCACAGTATTAAAAAGTGGCTCATTGAAAGCCATCAGTGTCAGCACTGATGTGTGGGTGTCGGTGTGTGTATGAGTGTGTATTCTAAATGTTTTATTTATTCATTTATCATCATGACTTGCTCTTATCTGTATTCAGTGATGTCATCTATTGTAAATATGTACAATGGTATAACAATGTTGTGGTATTTGTATTATTGCTTTTAGGATGTCTATCACCATCTGGCAAAGGGACTATCGATGAAAACTAGCCTTTTGGCTAATTCGAGTACTTTTACATCAATCAATCAATGTTTATTTATATAGCCCAATATCACAAATGTTACATTTGTCTCAGTGGTCTTCACAGTGTGTACAGAATATCAGTATGACAATACGACACCCTCTGTCCTTAGACCCTCACATCGTACAAGGAAAAAACCCACAGTTTAAAGGGAAAAATGGGAGAAACCTCGGGGAGAGCAACAGACATGTTTTTAATATGTTGATTAATGTACACTGTCCCTTGTTTTAAATAAATCAATTCAATTCAATAAACACACAATACTAACCTAATCGAGGCACAACTACTCACACTAATACTATTAAACACTGACTACACAAGTGAACCACTGTTTAACACATTTGCACACAAACGAGAGCAACTAGCATCATCTCCAGCAGGTGTGCTCCGTCTGTGCGCTGCGATGAGTGCGTCGGGCCCGGCTTGCTCCAATCACAATCTTCAGGGGGTGAACCAGGAGATGGCAGCCAATTACGTCAGGGCAACAGCTCATTTACATATCACACAGATGAACACAGTTAAGACGACCAGGAAGGTAGCAGCCGTAACACTCCCCCCCTTAAGACAAAAACCCACAGGTTTTGTGAAACTAAACACACTAACGCAGCTACGTAATATCTCACACTAACATCACAAAACAAATCTACCTAATAACACACACTAACATCACAAACTCAACCTGGACAAAGCATCAGCCAACACATTCTCTGAGCCCTTTAATGATGGGTGTCTACTGTTGTAGTCCCGCACAATCAGAGCCCATCGCATGAGACGCTGATTGTGCTTGAACACGCTAGAGCAGAATATGAAGGGATTGTAACAGGTAAACACCACCATTGGCCAAAGGCTGGGTCCAACATAAATCTTAAAATGTTGTAGAGCTAACACCAACACTAGGATCCGATAAACTAGCTGACGATCTCGGGTTACCGGGAGAGTCGAAAAGTCGAGAGGCTTGTCGGAGCCGGCGTGTTGCGCTGGTCTCGCGACATCCTCATGAGGAGGGGAAGCCACCATTTCTGGCTTCTCCTCGAACACAGCTTTATCTGGAAGCACCGGCACAATCACAGGATCAGACAATGGGATATCATAATCACTTTTACTCGCCTGTGCACATGTATGTGCCAATACCTCTTGGCGGGGACATGTTCTGCCGCTGTTCTTTACGCTTCAGAGCCACACAGTTGGCTATGACATGTCCAGGTTGATGACAATAGAAACACTCTCTCTCTTCTCTGTTCACGTTAGTCACATCTATCGGCTGAGTAAACGGGGCAGCTGGCACACGGCGGGACCTCTCAGTAGAAACAGGGGAAAACACAGATTTATGCATGAGCACATATTCGTCAGCTAACACAGCGGCAGCAGAGAGAGAGTTTACCTTTTGTTCATTCAAGTATACCACAATGCGATCAGGCAAACATCCCTTGAACTCCTCCAACATAATCAATTCCCTCAGAGAAGAATAATCTGTAGCATTACATGAGAAAATCCACTTAGAAAAAACATTCCCTTTTCTCTGGCGAACTCGGCGTGAGTTTGATCCGGACCCTTCCTATGATTTCTAAACTTCTGCCGATAAGCTTCAGGGACTAACTCATACACCCTGAGGATGGCAACCTTCACTGAGTCATACTGCAGGCTGTCCTCTAACGTGAGAGCCGCAACTGCTTCCTGAGCTTTTCCATATAATTTGCACGTTACCATCAGAGCCCAAACTTCAGCCAGCCACCGCAACGCTGTAGCAATGCGCTCGAAGGCACCAAAATAGCCATCCACCACAGTCTCACAGAAGGTTGGCACTAGCTAAATGTTTTTACTCACGTCAAAGGCAGGTGAATGAGAAGGAGATGATAGGCTTCCTCCGGCATGGTCAAAAGCACCGGATGCGCGCAGTTGGGAGTCTAGCTCCAGCTGACGCATCCTGACTTCCTTGTCTGCCCCAATTTTTAGCCTTCGCACCTCTAGCTAGAACTGTATCTGCCTCTCCTTATCTGCCGCCTCCAACTGAAGACGGGCGAGACAGACCTTCAGTTTACTCCCTTCCCGAGAGTCTGAGCTGCCAGGAGACGTTGAATTGTAACGAGGCGGCGTGGACGGTGCCCGGCGTGGACGGCGCCCTCGCCGTCACCACCTTCTCCTTCAGCCAGGACATTAGGCACAGTGAGCTCAGCTTGTGCAGGCAGCACCAGAAAACCCCTTTCCACCAACTCATCCACCACCAGAGCCTGCAACTCTTTTTTTAATAATTGTTTTGCCACTGGGAGACTGAAATGTTGCACTATCTCAAATAAGTCGTCCTTACGACACAGGTCCAGCTGCTCATAGGACGGATAGACTAAGATAGACTCAAAATCGAAAAGTGCCATATTCAGAAACTGCATACAAAGTCCACCAAATTCTTTTTAGCAATAAAAAACCACTTATAACCCCAGGAATTAAGTTATTTATCCCGGACGGACCCCCATGTATGTTACATCCCCACTAGGGATGAGGAAGTGCAACACACACCAGTTGGAATTGGTAATAGTTATAAGTAGTTTTATTATAGAACAGGGTGAAACAAAATGGAAGGCACGCAGCCTGAACAAACAAAAGGGCCAAAAGGGCACTGACTTAACTAAAGAACAAATGAAGGAAGGACTCAAACAAAAGGAGCCTGTGTACATACAAAGAAATAGATAATAACAAACTAAATAGAAACTAAAACCCTCACTGTCAAAGTGGTACAGTCTAAATAAAGGAAGCTGTAAGAAAACACAGCTGAGGCAAAGTACAACTATCACACAATACTAACCACACACTACTAACCTAATCGAGGCACAACTACTCACAATAATACTATTCAACACTGACCACACAAGTTAACCCATTTGCACACAAACGAGAGCAACTAGTGAGAGGCATCCGCTCACACAGCAGAGCCTCCAGAGTGATGATTGTCCCCAGGCTTTGTAGTCATCTCCAACAGGTGTGCGCCGTATGTGCGCTGCGATTGGAGTTTGTTGGGCCCGGCGTGCTCCAATCACAATCTTCAGGGGCCGGACCAGGAGATGGCAGCCAATGACATCAGGGCAACCGCACAGCTCATTTACATATCACACTGATTAACACAGTTAAGACGACCAGGAAGGCAGCAGCCGTAACCCCTACGCTGTACATATCCGGCCAACCCGGTATCACGGCAAGACGTGAACATGTGATGATTTACCATGCTGGGAGACGTGAAGATGTCACGATTTCGTCCCTTCAAACGTGACAGTTACACGGTATTGTTAACCCATGTTAACCAGTGGAGAAATACCCGGAAATGCCAAGCGAAGGTTGTTATTGTCAATATTAATATAAAAAGATTTATTTTGTAATAGACACACTCGATTACGCCAATTTTCTTGTTGCCCTAGCTGGTCGACACCTCTTTGAGAAGAAACAAAGGCTACATTAATGTATTAAATCGATGTTAATCCATGTGTGTAGATGTGGAATTAACGGAACGTGACGTTGTGCGATTGCGTTGCCAGGCAACAGCTATAAAATGTAAATATGAAGGAATGTGTGTATAACAAAATACATCCGTCATAAACGAAACCGGAAACAGACATAGGCAAGATCCTCAGCTCGATGATTGGATGGTATAGCCGCAATGCACGCTGGGATTTGGTGTTTATGCGATGTGAAATCTGAAAACATTTTCTTAAAATAAAATAATACTTCATTCCGAGTGTGCTTGCTTTTCTCTTTGAAAGTCATCACATAACGGCATTGTAATACACGTTTCGGCTGCATTAAATATTACATATCTGCCGTAGTTCTCTATTTATAGAGCCCTGATGAGAAGACTTCTAGACAAACATGAGGAACTGCCGCCAACACTGAAAACAATACCGTGTAACTGTCACGTTTGAAGGGATGAAATCGTGACATCTTCACGTCTCCCAGCATGGTAAATTGTCACATGTTCACGTCTTGCCGTGAAACCGGGTTGTATCCGGCATGAATCGCTGAAAGGTTTGTAAAGCTTTGTTTCGTGAAATGCTGGCAGAGGGTGTGGCCTCTGGGTATTCACATGTCACAGTTCCCAGGAAGTAAACAATGGAAAAAGAGAAATGTCCAACGAGGCGTTCTGGGGCAGCAGACAGGTCTTCTCTGTGTTAGAGTTTTACTCGCTACAGGGTGTACTTTGAGGGTTTGTGACTCTGCAGACCGTTTACATGCAGAAAAACCTTCATAACAACAAGGGGACGGGTGATAACCAGAAAAGCATGACATGGGCCCTTTAATAAAAAACAGCTGGCGATTCTTTAAGACGTCTTAAGAAAAAAACAAAGCAAAATGTTTTCACAGAGAGAGAGGATGGAAGTGTTATGCATGCACTCTATGTTCTCATTTTAACGCTTGCAAAAGTGATAACCAAACTGATATGTTATGCAGATGATTCGAGAAAAGGACAGTGGCAACGCACGACAAGACAAAGCCAGTTGAGTAGCACTTGAAATGTTTTGGCTCTATGAAACCTGATGTCCTTATATGATTCTGTTTTCTTCAAGTTTGTATCTTCTTGGTCAAATGCACTTATTGTAAGTTGCTTTGAATAAAAGCGTCAGATAAATATAATGTCTTTGAGTTTCTAAAATTCTACACTCAAATTAATTGAAAAATGTTTCTGCTAGGTTTGCCTTTTACACAAATCCATCCCGATTATTCCCACATGTGACCTGATTTAACAAGTCCCACATTTCCCAGAATCCCCTCTGTTCATGTGATGAATGTGAGTGTAGATGTACAGTACCTGACACAGAGAGCAGGAAGAGAACTAATCCACTCGCTGCTGCAGTTAGACTCATAGCTGCTCCTCTCATCTCTATGAGACGATAAAACATGTCAGATTAAATAATGTTCACAGGAGGTTTACAGTATCATTACATCAATAAACTGTTTCTACTCACAGTGAAGGAGGAACCATGTGTTGAAAGATAACTTTCCTTTGAAGCAATGAGCAGAATACGGATGTCAGGCTGGTTAACAACCACATTTACTTCCTGTTTAGATTGTTAAAAGGCATGATGAGCAAAACCCCAGTAAAATGTACTACACAGGAAAGTAATGTTGTTTAACGAAATACAAACGTAAAGAGAGGTTCTTCCTATACCACTGAATCTAGAGAATAGCATTCAATTGAAGAAGAGAATAACAGTTCATCTCTACGAGCACTGAGGACGTCACACAGTCTGCAGGTGTAGTGAAGAAACCTGTGAACCATAAGACAGATTTACTGAACAGGATGATAATAATTATGGCTGTTTGAATATTAAAACCAAAGTCAAACCAAAGTACAACATGCAGCACAAACTGAAGGTTAGCTATCAGTATTTCTGTCAGTGAAGAGCAGGACTGTAGCTGTGCTGTGGTCACACACGACTCTCACACACTTCCCTCACTCACACACTTCACTCACTCACACACTTCACTCAGTGTGACAGGCTGTCTTTCCTGTGTTCATGTTCTAATGTTTCTTGACAAACACTGTTTCAATGGTTTTAACTTTTAAAGCAAACACATACAATTCTTCTTGAAATCATAGGTTATAGCATTATCATGGACATTATTTACGGCTTATGACATTATTCCGAATGAAATATCACCCTTTTTATCAAAGCAAATCAATACAAAACAGAACATGAAAAAGGAAAACAAATGATACAAAACAAAGTCGGTAAACACGCTGTTACGGCTGCTGTTTCTGCCTGCTCTGTAACCTGTTTGGGATTGCCTGCAGCTGTGTGTGATTATGTAAATGAGCTGTGTGGTTGCCCCAACATCATTGGCTGTCATCTCCTGGTCCACTTCGGAGGACACTGATTGGAGCACGCCGGGCCCGACGTTCTCCAATCCCGGTGCAAACCCAGCGCACACCTGCTGGAGAGGACTACAAAGCTGGGGACAATCATCACTCTGGAGGCTCTGTTGAGTGAACAGATGCCTCTCGCTATTTGCTCTTCATTCTGGGGGTTAACTGGTGTGGACCGTGTTATTGTGATTAGATGTGCTTAGATTAGTTTAGTATTGTTTGACTGTTGTCCTAGCTGTGTTTCATTACAGCTAGTGATGGCGAGATGAAGCCTTATGAAGCTTTGAAGCTTTCCAGCCAATTGGTTCGCAAAAGGGTTCATCTCATGAGGCTTCATCATGGGCTTCCTTTGAACACAAACCCCCTGCTGGTCAAAGTGTGTACAACAGGCAGATTGGACATCTCAACAGTGTGCTGTATCTCATACCGAGTTCCCAATGAGTAAAGCCTTAGAATAACTCTAAACAACGAACATTAAATCATATTTTCATGTTAACAATATTGTATTTATTCCAGTTTAATGATTGTGATTGAAAAGCCTAAGGAGGCTGCTAAACATTGCAAAGAAGGATTTGTATTCCTTAATAATATTCATAAACTTAACCATGTTGTAGCCTGAGAAAGGCTAAACCATATAAAAGAATACATTTATTAACTACATTATCTCATTTAGCTGTAGCTTTTATAAACAACAAAAAATACGTATTGTTCAGTCGTTGAACCAGGGACCCTGCTGTCATCATGAGTCAACTGCTTTCCAGCTGAGCCACAGCACACACACTGAATCTCCCTGAAAACACTGCATCATATTTATTCCTGTATTTATTCATGTTTTTATTCCCACATTTATTTATGCTTGTATCTCTTTATACCTATGACATGTTCAGACCTCTATATAAGTGAGGTTCTGAGCTCTCTTGATTCCATCGTGTCACCGGGCCCGGGTACAGGAGGGGTAATATGGTTCTTATTATACATCCATGGGTATTATGAGCGGTGTGGTTCAACGGTTCAACCGATCTGAATCGCTTCCTGAAGCAGTCACGTGGTATCGACAGGCAGCGAGGCTTCGTTTGTCATCGGTGACGTCACTGGCCCAAAACGATACAAGCCTCGGTACAGGCTTCACAAAAAGCTTCGGGGATTACTCGACACACGCTCCGAAGCCTCGGCGCAATACGTAACATCACTACTTACAGCCTTCCTTTGCTAGTTGTACCACTTTTACAGTGAGGTTTTGTTTCCTTCTTTATTTAGTGTGTGAATATTTAGTTTCCCGGTATGCGTTTAGACTCACTTTTTAGAGTCCTCCCTTAGTTTGGTTGCCCCTTTAAACTTGCGCCCTTGTGGCCTCTATTGTTTGATATTTAAACCAGTGTTTGTGGCAACTTGTGTGTTTCAGGCTGCTGGCCCGCCATTTTGTTCACCGGTTGTGCAATAAAACAGCTTATAACTTTTACCAATCCCATTCTGGTTGTGTTGCTTTCCGTTGATTCCCCTAGCGCAGAAGGGAACGTAATACACACATAAGAGAATTATAGTTGACAAGCTCTTGGAAATAGTTTTCTATGAATGAAATACGTCTCTTTACTAAACCCTAGTGGCAGCAATGTGGAACTGCATCTACATCATCTAACTTGTGTTCCTCTGTAATATCCCAATGTGCTTTTCAATAGCAAACATGTATATTTGAACTTAATTAATGTATTAATTTGAATATTAAAATAGATTAAAAAACACAATGCATATATTAACATTCAGGTTAAACCCTATAAGGTTATCCTGTGGGAGATGCATGTCACTCAATCCAATAGTAGTCCAATTAAAAGTCATCCTTCAAATAATAAAGAGTTATCATTGGAGCACCAATATTCGAACCAAATGTAAAGACAGACCATCCAAGAGTTGCAAGTCACAACAACAAGACACTCAAAAGACATCTCTAAAAGTATCAATGTACATGAACACCATTTTATGACAATCTATTGAGTACTGGTTATGATATTAAAGTCAGGACAGGAAGAAGAACATGATGAAGATATATTGTATGAAAAAGGAGAGAAATGTACTTTAAAAACAATGAACAGTAAAGTATAACTAATGTCTTCTATAACTCATTTCATATCTACAGCTTTCCAACAAAGACAGCTGGCAGTGGGAAGCCAGTTGGACCACAACCCTTGTTGTTGCTGACGTGACTTTTTTATATTTACAATTACAACTGCCTGCCCCTAGGGGTACTTTGGAGTACTGCAGTGAGTTTTATTTTTGTATTTTTTATTGAAAAAAATAGCTATGCATGATTCGAAATATAATGATACTATAATATGTGTTTACAAAAACTCATGTAAATGGAAAGAGTGACTATTCAATGTTCAATACTGCTGACCCACTCAAAGTAAAACATAAAATAAGTAAAGACTGTTGAATATATAATCTTGGTGAAGCACATATTTTATATATTTTTAGATCATACATGCAACGCCTGCTGTGTTTATCTGGATGTGTTGACCATGCTGTACAATGCAGCCGGATCCTCTTCAGAGTCCTGCTCTCTGGTCCTGAGAAATAAATGATGTATTTCTTAGTGGTAATAATAAAGCAAAAGGAATTAAATGAACAATGTTCCTGTGTGAAGATCTGCTCACCTCGGGGCAGCACTGCTGAAATTGACGGCAGCGTCCTCCGGGACTTCCTGTTGCTCCGTGCGTCCGAGGGGCCGAGCTGCTCTCATGTTGGAGTAAAGAGGGTCTGCCCGGTTGTTGGAGAAGTGAACGATGGCATACTGAAGGTCATCCTGCTGCTCCGGTTGATCAGGTACACACTGCAGGGAGGAAAACACTTTCAGCTACACATTTTACATTAAGAGATATTTCATTTACAGAGGAATGGACCCAGGACAGAAAAGGCCAAAGCAACAGCAGCTGTGGAAATGATGGGAACATATCCCTGATTCATCAACTTGATGCTTTATGACAGAAAAGATTAAAGGATCAAAGATAGGAAAACTTCTGGATGTACTTGAAATGTTCTCCCATTTAAGAGGAGAATCAAAGAGATTGAGATAGAAATTACATTTGTATAGAAGGATGTAAAAAGAGCAGCAAGAAGTCCTTCTATGTCTGATCAATTTTCTAGAAGCACTTAAAGACCACCATCATTATAAATTGAGAGTAATATGTTTTATTTTGTACTAGATGAATTACATAAGTATCTACTCTCACCTCTTCCCTGTTGTCCGCTCTCTCTTCAGGCTCAGAGGAGTCTCTAGAAGCCCTATTTCTTCTGGTTAGGAGAGTTTATAAAGAAAAAGAAGATCAAATGTTGACACCAGACAAACAGACTTTTAATGATTTAACAAAGAACAATTAAGACAATCTGATCTGCTCACCTGATCCACAGGAAGACAGAGAGAGATATGACAGCCATGAGAACCACAGGGATTGTTCGAGCAGCTGGTAGCTTCCATGATCCTGAGAAACAGTGATCAACAGAGAACAGATGGTTAATTAAGCTGTGTTTCTCATATATGGATACTTGTTATGGAAATCTTAGGCCTAATACTGTGAGATACACAAGTCAGAAGTATCAAACAATAAATGGTGAAACAGACAGAGTCGTCTTGGATCTGGTTATTTATTTGAGGCCTCAAAGACACAGGTCTAACAGAACACAAAGTATCCTGAGAGAGTGCGCCACGAGTGAAAGATGTATACAGGTTATATAGCATTTAGTCAGTTTAACAACATTTCATCACTTATGGGGAGGGGCCCTGGCAGGAGAGATAAGCTTTCCAAAGGAACTGAAACTGTCAATCACTAATGGATCGAACCGGGGCCCACTCAGCAGAAAGGGGAAGTGGGGAAACTTGTCAGCAACACATGGAGGATAAGAATTGGGGAACTTGATTATAAGACAAAGAAGCTAAACAGGAACTTGCCCATCGCCCTGTACTTGGCACCCAGCCCCCCTTCTGAAGTTCAGACCTTGGGTGACCTTAGATGTCATTCATACAGCAGGCAGAGGACATGACCTGACCCATATCCCCTAGACCTTACTTCAGCGTTTTTAAAGTCATGCCTGTCGCAACATCTTTATGGAAACAGGAGAAAGTGCTGATAGACAAGTTTCTAAGCTAAAATACATTATTATAGGAACTGTTGTAAGTGCCCACAGAGGTTACAAGCAAAACACATCATTCTGGGAACTGTTGCAATTTATGTGCCCATATAAGGTAAAATATAAAGTTTGCACTAATAAGACAATGTTAAACTACCCTAATAGTAAGTTTACCATTACAATACAAGGACCACTAGGGGCACTTTGGAGTATTACAGGGGGTGTGTAATATAATAGCTAATAATAGAATATAATTGCAGGGATGAAATCCTCTTTAATGGTCAAACATGCAAAGCACACAGCTCTACCCCATCCTAGTACCAGGAGCAGTGTACGAATATGTTTTCAACCTTCCTATTTATTCCTACAAAAATACACTGTAATTTGTTTTTAAAGTAATGTTAATAAAAAAAGACTTGTCCAATGTTCAAGAAGCTGAAACAAATCAAATACATTCATGACATTGTTAGTTTGTGATGAACGGATGATTATACTCCATTCATTATTTCCTTCTCAATACCGATGGAATATCTCTCAGCCTGTGGGCACTTGCACTTGGCATTAGCTTCACAAAACAGACACAACTCTCACTCTTGAGTGCACAGGGAATGGTTGCACCCCATACTGAATCTGGGCCCTCAGGATAATTATTTCCTTATGTAAAAGAAAAAGAAAAAGCACTATCCAGAAATGGAAAGGTACATTTGAACACACACTCCTTTTTGAGCCTCCTACCCAGACAATGTACTGTAACTGAAAACAAACAAGCTGATAAGTGTGTGGTTATAGATGAATGCATAAAACGTACCTGCCACAACACTCAGATGAAAGTGTTTTCTACACGGACCACTATTGCGGTAAGCATGTTGTAACTTCCGGTTGTTGTTGTCATCTCCGGGTATCCCGTGTGCCTTTTCTGTTGCTGATAGCTTATTATCTTAACTTAATCGATCGTTTTAAAACTCTGATCACGGCAACTGCCTGACGTTGTAATCACACGTTACTACAGCTTAAGGACTCACAACTCTCCTTGTCTTAGCGACTGTAACTCCACAGTTGCCTACACTCTTTTCAGGTTTGCTAACGCTACTTTAGCTTGATAGCTTGCCATGGCTCTTTCCCCACCCTCGGGTGTTATTTCCTGCTCTTCCTGTCTCATGTTTGGTTACTTCCCTGCCTCCTTTACTGGTACCGATACATGTGTTAAATATAGTATAGTTGTTAGGTTGGAGGCGGGAATCATAGCCATAGAAGCCCGGCTCCGCATCTTAGAAAGTAACTCAGCTAGAGTAAAGCCCATATTAGCCAGTGCGGACCGGCCAACGGTAGCTCCTCTTAGCCGTCCCCCGGCAACTCCCGAGCAGCAGGGAGACTGGGTGACTGTTCAGAAGGGGCATAACGCGAAACCCGCAGGTCCCCACCAACCCGTTCACGTATCTAACAGATATTCCCCACTCAGCGAGACACCCGCTGAGAAGCCAACTCTGGTTATTGGTAGCTCTATTATGAGACACGTGAATTTAGAGACCGAAGCCTCCACAGTCACATGCATTCCGGGGGCCAGAGCGGGCGACGTTGAGGCGCATCTTAAACTGCTGGCTAAAAATAAACGGAAATACAGTAGGATTGTTATTCACGTCGGTGGTAATGATGTTCGTTTACGCCAATCAGAATGCACCAAACTTAATGTGGAGTCGGTGTGTAGTTATGCTAAAACAATGTCGGACACCGTAATCTTCTCTGGTCCCCTCCCCAATCTGATCAATGATGACATGTATAGCTGCATGTCATCATTTCAGCGCTGGTTGTCTTGGTGGTGCCCAGCAAACAATGTGGGCTTCGTAAATAATTGGACAGCCTTCTGGGGAAAATCTGGTCTGATTAAGAGAGACGGCATTCATCCTACTTTGGAAGGTGCAGATCTCATTTCGGCAAACATTTCAGGTCTTTGTGGACTTAATCCACGACAAACTGGAGTTGAGACCAGGAGGCGGAGTCGCAGTCTTACACCCTTCTCTGCGCTCTCTCCTAGGCCAACACACTCACTCCATAAACGTGCAGGAGCGACGCTTGGTCAGGGTCCCCGAGGCGTGCAGTTGTGAGTGTGACGCTCCTAGGCTCCTTCAGCTTCATAAAGGGACGCAAATAGCTTTCAACTGATTGCAATGTATTCCCATCTGCGGCGGGATTTGACGCTCATGGAAGCACGGCATTCGTTTGTGTCGGCTGCCCTTAAAGGCAATGTGAGCGTCCATTCCCATTGGATAACGGGGAATTGTACACCCGGAAGTAACTATTCCCCTTACTGTCGATTGATTTTACAGTGATATCTGCACGACTCATCGACTAAAAAAACACCAGATTATCCTTGTTGATTACACAACATTGATTGGTTTAAATTGTGTGCAATCCTTTTGTATTTTTACCCTTCGATTCAGAGAAACAAATGTTTTTTCTGATTTTAGGATGGCAGAAGACACTACACTACCCAGAATCCTCAGCTATCGTTTGGGACTACACCATGTGCTTTGCTTCACAAACCCTGTGATTAGTCCTCAAGCTCTGTGATTGGTTGACCTCCATGTTGGAGTGGCAGTGTGCGAAGTTTACACGGAGCATCAAACAGCACTTTGAAATGGAATGAATCCCATCGACGGCACACTATTCAAAACAGGAATCAAACGTGTCCTACCACCCCCCTCCCCCTCCCCCTTAGGTCACAGGCTCCTCCAACAGTGCAACACAATAAAACAGATACACAGAAAAAATAGTGCAAGTAAATAGGTTGCATTTGCTTACAACAATAACGACTCCTAATCAAGGTGTTGCACAAGCTTCTACCAATGGACTTTCCACTAGCAAGGAACAGGTCACAAGTATGGGTCAGTTAGAGATTTGTTCCAGGCAGTTTTGTATGTTAAGCACTGAGGAATGTAAAGGTAAAACGGTAAAGACACTTAAGGGATGTTGTCTGTTAGGCTGAGGACGTCTTGAAGTCCAGGCAGAGCGAGACTCATTTCAGGGGTTTTCTCTCAGGTGTGTTTCTGCCTGCTCTGAAAATGAGCCCCTGAATGAGATACAAGTATGAACCAGATTAAAAAGAAAGAGTTGAGGGGAGAAAAAGGAAGGATGTTCAGACGAAGGCTCATGGAAAAGAGGGATAGGAGGTTTAGGAAAGAGTTAGGGAAAGAGGGTTAAAGGGATATATAGGTGAAGGGATGAATGAGTGTACACCAGATAAAGAGAGGGAGGCATGACGGGTTAAGGATGTAGAGAGGAAGGGATGTTTGGATGCAGTAATGGAAGGAAGGGATCAATGGATATCAATTTAGGGAGGAAGGAAAAATTGTATGAACGGATGTAAGGACGTGGGGGATAAAGGGTTGAAGGGCTGGATAAACGAAAGGAAAGGAGGGTTGAACTGATGAAGGGATGACTGGATGTGGGAATTAAGGGTCAAATGTATTTAGGGATGGTTAAGGGAAGAAGGACGGAGAAACGGACGAAGGGATGAGGGGAAGTAGAAAAAGTAGGGATGTTTAGAAGGGATTGATCAATGGACATGGATGTAGGAATGAAGGAAAGATTAGATGAAGGGCTGAGGGAGAACGTAATGAAGGATGAATGGATGTTGGGATTAGGGGTCAGAGATATGAAGGGAGGGAGGGGGTGAAGGGAAGAAGGAGGGAGAAATGGAAAGAAATCATGATTATCAGGAAATTGGTGAACGGAAGAGGGATGTGGGGATGAATGAACGTGGGGATGAAGATTTGAAGGGATGTCTAAAGGGAGGAATGAGTGCAAACTGGATAAAGGGAGCGAGGCATGAAGATTAAATGGAATTAAATTAAATTCTTATATAGATGCTCGTTATTATGCTTTGGATATCATAATCCTTCATTCTGACATTATGTTGGCTACCCATGAGTCCACACATGAGTCAGCTTGACAACACATGAAGGGAAGTTACTGCCCATATTTAGTAGATGAAAAAGGAGGGGCAGAACCGTCGACATTTAAAGAGTGAGAATTTGGGAGGAAAAGGAAAAGCAAAATGTATTCGATTTTTGTTGTATCGCTAATAATAAATATTATATACGAAAGGAAAACAAATCAGTAAAGACACACTAACACTTGGAAAATGTAACATCTAGCAAAGTTTTCTAATAGTGAGCTTATTTTTCATTTCAGTTTGAACAAATCTAAATTGTACATGGAGTAAAATGTGATGCTTTCAGGTCTCTCTCAGCCAGGACAGCTATAAACCAAGACACTGATCAGGATATTTAAAAATAATTTATTATGTTGAATTTAAAAGAAACCATTTTTGTAAGATTTGTCCTAGACTTTTGTAATATCAACAAATGTACATAACATACTGTATAATCATGTATAGTTAAATCAGCATGTTAGAGCACATGGCTATCAGCTGATCTTAACATTACATCATGTTTGTCACCTCGACATGATTCACTTCACATTCTTCTAAACCTACAAGCTGCTGACTCCTACCTGCTGATGCTGCTATTAAATGACATAAACAAATGTTGGGATTTGAACATGAATATATCCACTTCGCACACATCCTGCACAGCCTCGCTCTCCACAGGGACATTTCAACGTCCTTCTTCTTTGTTTCCATCAGGTGAGCGTCTGAAGAAAATCACAGAGACTTTGTGTAAAGTTACAGCTGGAACTGTGACTCTAAATGTGGAGTGGGCCGGTTTGATCTGATGCAGGAGGCTCTAACCTGACTGGACTTCACACCATGTCTTCCTGCTCCTCTGTGTCTTCTGTCTGTGCTGCAGTGTGTGAGTCGTTCTCATACTCAGGATCAGAGTCCAACTGATGAAGAGAGAGAAGACAAAATTAGACCCTCGTTCATGAAACTATATAAATATTGAGATATAACCAAACTTGTATTTTATTTTGAAGATTAGTTGATGTCATTGTTTTATGACCAAATGCACATAACTCCTCTTTTCCAGAGGATTTATGGGACAATTTATAACCGAGACGTATTGGAAGTTTTGTCAACAGGTCCGCTCTCTCTCACCTCTATCTCTTCAGGTTCATGTGTTTCAGTGGTGGAGCGCAGAGCTTTCTTCTTCCTGGATTGACAACATCAACAAGTGCAGAAATAATGACAGTGAAACATGTGAATATATGAATAAAGAAATGGTGAGTGAACTGATTAATTTATATTGTTGTACCTCGTCACAGACTCAGGAGAAACACAGGAATCAGAATCAAGACCCCCAGAGTCGTCCTGATGATATTCACTATCATTTTTGAATTCCCTATTGACATGAAAACACATGTGATACACCTCAGTAGTATATATCCCTTCAGTCAGTGTCATCCACGTCTATCACCCTGAACAACAATAGTTTTATTTTTCTCTGTGACCAATTTTCAGTTATGGGTTACTTCAGATTACAAACTGAATCAGGTCTGGTGAAGGTAGAGAACTTACATGCCACAACCCTCAGATGAAAGGTGGAGTTGCTACGTCCTAACTTGTTCTGGGCTCCACAGGAATAACTCCCTCTGTGTTCAGCTCTGAAGTCAGTGATGGTGAAGATCTGTCCTGAAGCTTTTGGAGAGTCTTCATCCTCCTTGTACCAGGTGTAGTTAGCTGCTGGGTTAGCATCACTGCTACAGGTCAGAGTCACTGAACTGCCCTCCTCTCTCTCAGCAGAGGGACTCACTGACACAGAGGGGAGCTTTGGAGCATCTGGAGATTCAGAGAGACCCATGTCATTCACATTTTAAATATTTTACATGGCTTTCTCAGATGTTGCATTTTGGATTAATCAATACATTTTTTGGGAAATTATTTTCAAGAAATGTCCTTTAAAAAATACAAAAAAATTGCTTTGCATCTTAAAATCACCTGAAGCTACTCAGAGAATTACAGCAGACTGTGAATGTGAAGCTATAGAGCTGAAGAAAGTAGTAAAGATCAGTGAAATCTTCTCCAGCAAAGTCTGGACAGATTCAAGCTTTTAAAACAATGTTTCACTCACATTTCACATCAATGGAGATGTTTGTAGATGTCCTCCCCAGCGAGTTCTCAGCTGTACAGTAATACTTTCCGGAGTCAGAGGAATTGATGGAGCTGAGGACAAGACGTGGTCCTTCATTGACAAAAGAAAGGTGTGCATTTTGATTCTCCTTGTACCAGGAGTAGTTAGCTGCTGGGTTAGCATCACTGCTACAGGTCAGAGTCACTGAACTGCCCTCCTCTATCTCAGCAGAGGCACTCACTGACACAGAGGGAGGCTTTGGACCATCTGGAAGTCAAAAGAGAAACAACTTGTTTAATATTTGTTTCCAGTTCTGTATTTGGGCATGGACTAGCAGAAGGAACAACTGAGGCCATTGAGGTTACTATAAAATGTTATTCAACTTCTTTAGAAACCCTGTTCGTCATCGAGCAAGATATCAAGATTGCAAAGGTTTAATAGTATATGACATTAAAAACATAAAACAAATACAATAAATGTTGACATTTGATTGCCAGCCCATGTACACAGCTCCCTGTCAGCACATTCTACACATAAAAGGCAACAAAGCTCCAGCCTTCCTAGTAAAGCCGCGAAGTACATCAGCAGAGCATATGCTTCTACAGCAGGCACAGAATAAGTCATTCCCAAATAAAGTAAAAGCATTTTTGTCTTATAAAACAATCCCTAATCCTTGACCAGAGAGGGGTAATGGCTTTGCATCCTGAGGGGAAGGAAAGCATTCAACATATAACAGAGCACCTGCATGCAGTGCCCGATGTGGAGCTGCAGCCTTTCCACCAGCTCACCGTGGCCTGGTTAGGCCTCCTTTGTTAATCCAAGCTGTTTGATTGTTTCAGACAATTGACTGTGAAGATTGAACGTCAGAATCAAGTGCAACTGATGTAATTAGTGATTGGTAAAATCTTCCCATGCAGAAACTAGACAGTTTTTGGCTTGTTATCTCAATTTATTACACGGCTTAGTTGAATAATCGATTCTGATTGGTCAATTCAGAACATGTGACATGTTGTTAATCCAGTAGAGACCGTTGTCAAGGACTATAATGACCGTTGCTAAGGAGGATCAAGAAAGAGAAAGGAAAAGAGGTTAAAAGACGGAGCGCTTGACGTCAGATAAATCACCAGAAGAAGTCAGACAGGAACTAAACACTAACAGGAACACGGTATGTGCTCTGCACTGTTCAAGGACTTAAACTGTAAACACACTTGGACAGTCGTGCCGTAAAGTTGTTGTTGTCGCAGTTCCAGCCGTTGGTGCAGGGTTTTTTTCTTAGTTGAAGAACGATAATATTTAAGTTAATAAAATAATTTCAATTAATATGGGAGTCGAGTCGATAGTTTGTTTACTATCTGGCCGTGTAATAAACGGGAAAATGTGCAGCGACTTGGTCATTATGGCGAAAAGAACACCCTTCAGGCTGATCAGGATGCGTGTCGGGCTCCCTGATCAGCCTGTCGGGTGTTTCCCCATAATGACCAAGTCGCTGCACATTATACCTTACATACATACCGGTTTTACTCACATTTCACAGTAATAAAGACATTTCCAGACATATTCCTCCCAAGCTTGTTCTCAGCTGTACAATAATACTCTCCAGAGTCAGAGGACTGGATGAAGCTGAATACAAACTGGGGTTTCTCATTAGGACGAGGACAGGCTGGACTTCCATCCTTCTTGTACCAGGTGTAGTTAGCTGCTGGGTTAGCATCACTGCTACAGGTCAGAGTCACTGAACTGCCCTCCTCTATCTCAGCAGAGGGACTCACTGACACAGAGGGAAGCTTTGGAGCATCTGGAAGAGAACATGTTTGTAATTAGGGTGGATTAGAATACGTTATCATAAACAGTTAACTATTTAAATAATTATTTCTCTTTTTTTCCTTTAGACTATCGTTATCTTTTTTTTTATCACAGTTACTGTATCCAATAACAAGTCTTTGAAATTGTTGTATTTTTAACAACTCTACACATTCTTCTCTTTATATGCTGGTTATGTTAGCTGAGTCCGTCCAGATAGTCTTACATCTTTTCTCTCACCAATTGTTTGCAAATGTTAACGGCCAGTTCAATATGATTTTATCCTGCCTCAGGGGTTGTATTATATTTGTCAGATTTATGACTTAATACATAAAGATCGCCCAGCTGTTGATTCATGAATACATCTTTTAAAATGAATATATCTTCAAGAATACTAGAAACTCTATTTTACATTATACCATGGAAAACGGTAACACTACACACCTCTTCTGTTACAAACTGTTCAATTCAATTCAGAGCGATTTCAAAAACAGCATAATTTAATGTAACAATAATCAATAAACACAAACCGTGCACACAGTAGTAGTGAAGTATTTTGTTTCAATACATAATACTGCTATGTCACATTAAAATTAAGAATAATTCAGATTAAAAATGAGATTGTAATTTCATTGTAATTGTTTCCGCTGGAGTGAACTTACAAACTGAAGGAGAACGATTCAAAAGCCCGTCTATTGCACAGGAATAGCTGTCTGAAAAACCATAGTATACTGAAGAAGATATTCCTGTCTGGATTTTCTTTCCGTTCTTGTACCAGCTGTAAGAAGGATAACCAGGGATAGGACAACTGCTCTGACACTTCAGCTCTGCCCCGGTATCATACAATCTGCGCACCTGCACCTGGAGATCTGGATGGAGGAAGTAACAGGAATAGTGTATTAGAACAAACTCACAGCATACATGCCAATTAACATATTTATATCTAGACAATATTCTTTATATAAAGTAATCAAAACATGAATTCATTTGTTACCTGGCACAGACAAAGTGACTCCAGGTGAAGCACTATATATTCCATCCTCATGGTTGGTTTCAAACCTGAACTTGTACTCAGTTGAGTCGCTCTCTGTCAGGTCTTTGATTCTCAGAGTGCAGATGTTGTTTGCACAGTGATCCTCTACACGACCTGCATACTCTGAGTCTGTGGTCAGATCTACAGGTTCACCACCTTTCTGTTTAGTGAACCAGAATGTTTTCTCCACTGTAATAGCATGGTGTTTCCATGTGGGTGGGTACGTGTAGGTGCAGCTTATTTCCACTGTTGATCCTTTAACTGCACATATCTCAGTAGGAGTGCAAGTCACTGCCCAGCCATCCTGACCTTGTACAACTGTAACAAAGAACATCAATCACAATGAATGACTAAGTTAAGAATCAGTTAATGAGACAGGCTGGATCATACTACCAATATGATTTGGAGGCATATAAGCTTCACGATCCCTAAAATCCCTAAAATGCAGTAATCATTGTCTACAAAGTTCCTCATCTTGAATCTAACTAGTTTCATTGCTACGCCGATGATACACAAGTCTACATTTCCACCAAACCCAACATTGCCCTCCCCCCCACCTCTCTCACCAACTGCCTTCTGGACACCAGGAGCTGGATGAGCAGGAACTTCCGGAAACTCAATGGCAGCAAAACCAAAGCCCTGCTCGTTGGCACCAAAGCCAACCTCTCCAAAGCTCCAACCTCCCCTCCCTCCAACCTCATCATTGAGGGTTTCTCCGTTCCCTTCTCCAGCCAAGTTAAGAGCCTTGGTGTCATCCTGGACAGCTCCCTCTCATTTGCACCTCACATAAATAACATCACCCGGACTTTTTCTCTACATATGAAATATCTCCAGACTCCACCAATCCCTGTCTCAATCAAACAGTCCTGGTTCACGCATTCGTCACATCACAGGTTGACTACTGTAATGCCATCCTCTCAGGCATTCCCACCGAACTCATAAATAAACTTCAAATCAAATTCAAACTGAACTCTAAAGCCCGGATCATCACCCGCACTAAATCCACTGAACACACCACCCCCACCCTCATCCAACTGCATTGGCTCCCAAGTCCAGTCCTGGATCAGCTTCAAAAACCTACTGCTCACCAATAAACCCTCCATAACCTGGGACCACCAGGCCTTCTCTGTTGCTGCACCCTCCCTCTGGAACGCCCTCCCAAGCCGTATCAAACAGTCAACCACCCTATCATCATCACACCTCTTTAGAGTTCCAATAAAACTCCCATCTACAACGTCATAACTCTGCCAATCTGACTTCTTTCTGTTGTCTCTTTGTATTTTCTCCAAATTAATTCCATTGCATCTTGTTTTTTCACTAATGTAGGCCTATGTATGTTTGCTGTATGCTTGTATGGGATGTTTTTGTAAAGTGTCAGTGTTTAGATAAGCTACAATTATTACATTGAAAATGTGGATGTACATTACCTGGCATAGAGAGAAGGAAGACAACAAATCCACTCGCTGTTAAACTCATAGCTGCTCCTCTCATCTCCGTGTGGCTTCAGTGACAATACAATAAAGAAGAAGATTGATGTCCACAAGTAAAACCCTTCATCATTAAAAGAAAGGGAGTTCTCACAAACCTTAACGCCCCCCTGTGGGCTTGAAGGTAGAAAGGAGACAGAAAGCAGGGGGTTTAAAACACCACTTCCTTCCTCTTCACATTATTGCTTTACATGGTTTGTTGTTTCGCAGAAAGAGACCAGTTTGTGGTAAACAGACCACCTCTCCTCACTGACAAGAGAAGACACATCCTAACGTCTTCCTTTATTATAAAAGCAGCCAAACTTCAAGATCTAAAACCATGTTCTGTGAATACAATGCAAATTGCACAAACTACTAATGCAAATTAACGTCACTTGATATTATTATGAAGCTGCCTGGACAGTTTCATAATGTGTACAGAAAGTCACATCTCAACATGTATTCATTGAGGTATAGCTTGGGTTTTACATTTGATAATATTCATTCAAGCCAAACTCAAACCAAACTGCAACAAGCAGCACGAGCTGAAGGTTAGCTATCAGTATTTCTGTCTGTGAAGAGCAGGACTGTTGCTGTGCTGTGGTCACACACTTCACTCACTCACTCACTCACTCACTCACTCACTCACTCACTCACTCACTGCTCTCACTCACTCACTTCACTCACTCACACACTTCTCTCACACACTTCTCTCTCTCAGTGTGAGAGTCTCCCTTTACTGTGTTCTTTATACCTTCTGATGTATCCTCACAAACTTGGCACTTTCATCACTGCAGCTTGTTTTGTTTTATATTGTTCCCAGTGTTTTTATTTCAAGCGAACACGTGCAATTATCAGTGGCGTTTTTATATGTACAAAAGTGGTGGGGCACAACAAACTTAGATGTCTATATATATAAGCTTCTGCAGTGAGGTTCATGGCTGGTGAGGCACTGGCACTGACTCTTCAGGTTTACAAATATTATATTTTGACCTAAATCAAAATATAATATTTTTTCAAAAGCTTTTTTTGTCTGATGCTTCAATTAATTTTAAACAGACAGTTCAACAGAAGGATACCCAAAAAATGTAATTTTATCATTTAAATATTGAATTGTTCTCTCTTAGTAAGATCCCATTTTCAATAAAAATGTGGTCTTACCTTGACTTGAAGATGAAGTCCATTTACCTATCCTTCTGGACAAAAATCTCTATTACTTTTTTGTAAAAGTCCTCCTTATCTTCTTGTAGTTTCAAAAGTCTATCATAAATCAAACCGATAGATTTGTGATTCAAAAATTAAAAGTAGGGTAGACATGTGGATATTATCCGGCTGAACACAACTTACATTTATCTAACAGCTACGTTTCCCACAGATCTTATTTTGAGCTATTTTCTAAAATCCTATGGAGAAATCTCAATGCTTTTTTGTGGAGGGAAGCCATGCGCAGCTTACTTCCGGGTTTTAGGACGCGTCACTGCAGCTCTCTCGTCTCCTCTTCACACACCACACTTTTCGCCGCACACGTACTTACAGTCAATCAGCTCTGAATGATGTGAGATGACGTATGGTGGGGATGGCAGCTCTATGCCCCTATGGTCATTTCTTTTTGCCGCACACATTAAATTGAAAAATACTCTGAGCATGCGCAGTGTAGTTTTTTACCGTCACCATTGACTTAGACAGGGAGAGGGAGGGGCAGGATCGGGTTTTGTCCCACATGGCTCAAAACGTCTCAATAGGCACACACTGTAGACACTAATTAGAAGAACACAGACTAAATCAGCAATGTACAGACGAATTAAACATGATCTTAAAATATTTTATATATATATTTTTTTTTGTTTTGTAATCATTATTTTCAATACTTTCTGCTGACACTAGGTGGGGCTGACCCTAATGACCAGTCGCCACTGGCAATGATTCTATTTTGAAATTACAGATTAGTGATACTAATGCTATCATTAGCATTATTGTGGACAAGAGTTATGGCAATTTCAACCTTTATTGATGAACTCAAACTAAATACAGAACAGAACTAGAGAAAGTTAAACACATGAAGTACAGAACAAAAGGCTAGGGTCATAATCACAGGTGTAAACATCAAAGCTAAATCGACAAATGCAACAAGTTGTGATGGCTATGAACTTAAAGAGTAACAAAGAAATGAACTTTTAATTGGTGATAATGGACATTTTATATTTACATAAAAAGATTGCAGAATAAGCATATGTGAACATTAAGGCCGTACACACACCACAGATACACGTACTTTACCGGCTCTTGGTAATGGTTTTCCATCAGTGAAATACGGCTCTTTACTGACACGTAGTGGCAGCAGAATGAAACTGCACCTACATCAGCAAACGCATGTTCCTCTCCAATAGCCCAATGTGCTTTTCAAAAACAACATTTATTTTGGAATGGATAAAAAATAACACAAACAAGTAGTTGTTGTAAAGAAAAATATATGAAGAAAGTAGATACATGTACATACAAAACAATGGAAATGGTTTGTTATCAGTAAATTATAACTCTTTAGTAATATGTACATTCTTCAACAATAAAAGCTAGCAGTTAGGGATCAGATCCGTTGTTGCGGCATCTCTACATTTTGTAATTTATTTTGGTGAAAATCATGTTAAAAATAAATATATACAATTGATTACATTAAAGGTAGGGTAGGTCATTTAGGAGAAACCAGCTCAAGTTTGCTGGAATTTGAATATACACAGCCGGAAATAATCTGCCCCTTCCTTCAGACTTCCTTACAGAGCCCCTCCTCCAACACACACGTACGCGCACATGACCAATGAGGGCACGAGATAAGTTTCTGCACAGATGGAAGGCTGACAGGGCAGGTAGGCCATCCAGCTATTTTAGCCGGGGCCGGCTCAGATGATTGGTCGTGCTTTTGACAGTACTACGGCTTCCACAGATGACATTTTTTTTTATGGATTTTTTGTCAAAGCACTTCAGGATATTCATTGCTATCGGGATGTTAAGAGCATTCCATGGAATATAACAAAAAGTGTATCTCGAGCCGGTTTCTCAAACTTACCTACCCCACCTTTAAGTTGTGAAATACTTAAGAAAATTATTTACATTTGAGCCATTCAGATTAATACAAACTAGGCTGAAAACTCATTGCTAATTCTTGGAGAGGTCCCACCCTGAAAAATGTATTTAAAAAATCCATATTACCCTGTATAAATAGAAATATAAAATATTATGGTAAAATAAAAAATATCTGTAAAATAAGAACAGCCCTGGTGGCTGGAGTCCCGGAGAAACAAGAGAAGGCAATAGCATTCACTCAGAATCTGTGTTACCTTCAAGGACAAGGGGAAATAGTTAAAGGTAACAAAACACAGGACTAGACTTCAACTGTCACACACAGGGGGACAAGTTACTACAACAAGCCTTCACTGGCCTGTGTTCATCCAGCTGAGGTCTGACCTGGAGGAGGATTTGTTGAAAGATCTGAAACACCTGGTGATTACAGAAACATCATTGAAGATGTGTCCATATGCATCAGTATGTGTGTGTGTACACAAACACAATACAATCAATATACATTTAATATGTTTAAAATATTGTTTGGTCATGTTATAGGATTACCTGTATGACGATCCAGTTGTGGTGTTCAGGTGAGAAGGATTCAGGAGCCTGGAACAAACAAAGTTATTTATTTTGTATTTGAAAAATGCTTAGTATTCTGGATCATCTGAGGTCATTGTCAATTTCAAACTGTCAAAACACAGTATTACCAGCCAATCGCAGTATTACAAGCCAATCACAGCACAGTATTACCGGCCAATCACAGCACAGTATTACCAGCCAATCACAGAACCGAGTTACCAGCCAGTCGGAATATTTCCCATTTTGTCGGGCATCCAGATATTTTAAATGTTATCGTCATATACATTTATTGAATCAACTTGGTGATAAGTAATCCTCTTAGGCACACCTCCCATTAAAAAAAAAAAAACAAATTCAATAGAAATATTCAGTCGCAGCCGGCCCATAGGGGTGCCGCCCCCCCTCTTCCCACATGTTTGATTGTCATTAAAAAAAAAATATATATATATATTAAAAATAAATAATATATATTTTTTTTTAATGAACAAGGTAAATATTATATAGTTGGTATCAGTAAAATGTATAATCTACAATAAAATCTCGTTTAAAATTGTTTTACGATGTCTATAGTTACTGATAAGTCACATGTTTCCTGCCTGGCCGCATGTATCATTACCCTCTCTCGTCCGGGCGGTAAGAAAGGAGCCCTCAGCCAGAGCAGCAGCAGCCAACAAGCTGACTGTTGCTATCAGTAAACTATGCCGCCGAAACATAATTTCAGCCAATCAGCGTAGTCAGATCTGATGCTCAAAGGGCGCCCTGTCAGCGCCCTGGCCTGTGTGTCTGTGAGTTGTTTTGGACTCGTATCCAAGGTGACTCTACAGTAGTTGTCGAGGATGGCTGCATCTGCAGGTGGAGACTCCGGGTGCTAGTGGATCGCTGGAGCTGTAGATTAACATTACATGCTTATTGTAGTTGTAAGGGCAATGCCTGTAGCAACATGGAGCATATGTGTGGGCTGGACCTGTATTTTACAGGAAAGGAGTGACCAGAGGGTCGAGTTGTCGATTCTTGTTAATGTGGCGGCACGTGGGGGGTGTTTGTTGGAAATCCTATTCAACTAAAAGCCAGACAACGCCACCTTGGGAATTGCACCCAAGGAAATAATTATTCCAACTACCAATAAGGCACTCAGGTTTGTGATACTGAGGGGCAGGAGACGTGGTTCCAATTTATCAAATGTTTTATTTCTGGCATTAAAATATCATTAAAAACACCATAAGATCATTATACACACTGGAAATACAGGGGGGTACTCTTAATTCAGGGATGCTGAGGCTTACCAGTGGATGGAGGTGACGAGGGGTGAGAGGGATCCCAACAAAGTAAATTAAGGCACCCGTGATCACTACACACTCACACGAAGGAACACAAATCAGGGGGGAGCACAGCACGACGCACAAAGGGGGAAGCCACCACCGTGGACACCAGCACCACACCTTTGGCTCTCAGCAACTAAGAGGGGCAAACAAGAAACAAGTGAATACACAGACCAACACATAAGATGAGTATAAGACAATAAAAAGTCAAGAATACTAAAAAATACTGATTTCAAGTAACTGATATTAACTGAAATAAACAAAACAAATTTAAAGCAACAGGGTCGAAAACTAAACCAAATAAAGGAAAATCAACCTAACAGTCTACTTAATCTTGAATTAAATAAACAAAACAAACTTAACTCAATGAAATAACTAATCATGAACAGAGATTAATTGAACAGTCCGCAATAATAATGTTTAAAATATGGCCCTGTAATGAAGAGCAATGCACAGTGATACCAAGAGGCTGGTACAGACAATGTAGGCCAAGAGCAACACCCGCCAGGCAGTAGTGTAGCATTGAAGCACAGTAGGGCAGGCAAGCCGGCTGTGCAGACAGACACAGCCGTGAGGGCAGACCAGCTGTCCAGGCAACATCAGTCAGGCAAGACACTCGTAGACGTAGAGCAGTCGTGGATGCAAGAAAGACGTAGAGGCAAAACAGACGTGGAGGCAAAACAGCAGTCCTTTATCACGCTTCCAGCACAGAGCCTAGCAGACATTAAGTTTAAGGTGATGTTACGATAACAATACTAGATTAAGATCATTCAGGAAGAATCATACAAGCAGAAGGTCTACCTACCGATCAGGCCAAGTTCAGACAAACACACGGCAATAGACAGGGGCGGACTGGCCATCGGGACGTTCGGACGAATCCCGATGGGCTGGTACTGAAGTGGGCCGGTCGGACGATGTGGGCCGGCCGGTAACCGGCAGGGCTCGACATTAAATGGCCCAATGGCCCGGAAGCACTATTTAGACACCCCGGGCCAGCATAACGTACTTTCCACTTGCCCCGCTCGGGCCACTAAAAATATTGCGTTAAAACAATTGTCCTGTGGTATTGGTATTTTGACTAGCATTTAGTTCAATTGTTTCGTTTATCAACGCAACAACATAGCGTTCCGTGAGTCGGTTGTCGTTGTTGTTGGGTGAAAAGCAACAGCTGTTTGCTGCGGAGCGCAGCAGGAGCAGGCTCCCGTGAGCGGGAGCGCGCTCCTTCACAACAGAATATCGCGCCACCTAACCATTCGCCAAATGTTTTTATTACCAGCGGTAACCGGCCAAGCGCGTGAATTGTGAATTGTTAGCGCGGTGTTATGCCTATGCATGCCCACTGCACCTTGCGGGAGCGCGCCACAGCGTAAAGCAAAAACTCACAGACATTTCAATGATTTGTACGGCAAAGTTAGGTTTGGAAACTATATCACTTCCTTTTTGGCAGGCATGCATAACACCAGAGCCTCGCTGTGGGGAAGCTTTTGCGCTGTTCTGAGTTTGTTCTAATCCGTCAAAATGACGGACTGCTTTCAGATTTGTCCGTCATTGTTACAAAAAATCTGTCATAGACAGAAATATTCGGTTAACCCAACCTCTGCTCCACGGAGTTCACTCCATCACGGAGGGGGAGTGTGTAGGGCAGTGGTGTAACTATCGACAGTGCAGCCGGACATACAATGGTTAACTTCTGTGCCATTGTTGCCTGCGTCAACAGAGGTGATCGAAACAGGGGGCCGAAGTCATTTTACAGGCTGCGGGTATTATAACAGACCAGGGTGAAGCAACACATGAACTTTCAAAGCGTCGCCAGGACAAATTGCTCAATAGGATCGGACGGGAGGATCTCAAACCATCCAACCACAACTATACTCGCGTTTGTGGGGATCATTTCACGTCATGTAAGTGTCGGGTTTTACATACAAACATTCAAAATGAATATATAACCCACGCAAGACATGCATCTTAACAAGGAAATAGGAATCCTGGAGTCTGTCATCGATCGACATATCAGATTGTGGAGTATCTACAAAGTAAAGTCATCCCTTGGTCATCTTCACACCAGTATGTCAATCCCCTGCATTGCTTCGTTGAACTGTAATTTTAAGTAATTCCTCCCCCTACTGGCCATTTGATTATATGTAAACAGTGAAGGCTGTACAGTCCCTGGCACCTTTTCAGAGGCTTTTGGTTTCCTCAATTATTTGTCATGTTCCAATGTCTTGACACCAGCATTTTAAATATATCTAAAGTCTGACTTGTCCTGTCAAAAGAGGTCACATTTGTATTAATTAAGAGTTCACCCAGGATATAACTGACCTACAATCTGATTATTTGCAGGTAAACCAGTGGCACTTTTTGACAAAAATCATCCTGACTGGGCACCGTCTGTCAAATTGGGCCACGAGAAAATTACAGCACCTTCACCTGCTACACATGCCAGTTATAAACGCGCCATAAAAAGGTCATCCATCGCACTACTTGATCTCTACAGCATGGTATCTGATATACCATCTTTAGAAGAGCCCATACCAGTCTTGGGAGCCACTGGGGCAGAAGAAGGACTGATTGAAACCAGAGACTGGCACTGCAACTCAGACTGATTAAGCTTGGGTAAATACATTTTGAAAAAAACAATTGAAAGGGCAAAGTATTATATTTATTACAGGTTTCCAATTTACCCAGTGAAAAACAAGTACATGCTTCTTTAACTGTAAGCTGCAGAGATCACCTCACATAACAGATAGATTAACATTGTGTTCATATTAAAGTTTTTTTCAATGCTAAAAACACATTTTTTGAAAGCAGGGCTTATTTTCTCAAAACAACTCCTTCTCTGCTCTGCTGTGCTGCTGTAGCTGAGGCCTGGTTCCACCTGCTCTGCTCTGCTGTGCTGCTGTAGCTGAGGCCTGGTTCCACCTGCTCTGCTCTGCTGTACTGCTGTAACTGAGGCCTGGTTCCACCTGCTCTGCTCTGCTGTGCTGCTGTAGCTGAGGCCTGGTTCCACCTGCTCTGCTCTGCTGTGCTGCTGTAGCGGAGGCCTGGTTCCACCTGCTCTGCTCTGCTGTGCTGCTGTAGCGGAGGCCTGGTTCCACCTGCTCTGCTCTGCTGTGCTGCTGTGGGCTGAGGCCTGGTTCCACCTGCTCTGCTCTGCTGTGCTGCTGTAGCTGAGGCCTGGTTCCACCTGCTCTGCTCTGCTGTACTGCTGTAACTGAGGCCTGGTTCCACCTGCTCTGCTCTGCTGTGCTGCTGTAGCTGAGGCCTGGTTCCACCTGCTCTGCTCTGCTGTGCTGCTGTAGCGGAGGCCTGGTTCCACCTGCTCTGCTCTGCTGTGCTGCTGTGGCTGAGGCCTGGTTCCACCTGCTCTGCTCTGCTGTGCTGCTGTAGCTGAGGCCTGGTTCCACCTGCTCTGCTCTGCTGTGCTGCTGTAGCTGAGGCCTGGTTCCACCTTCTCTGCTCTGCTGTGCTGCTGTAGCTGAGGCCTGGTTCCACCTGCTCTGCTCTGCTCTGCTCTGCTCTGCGCTGCTCTGTGCTGCTCTGTGCTGCTGTAGCTGAGGCCTGGTTCCACCTTGCTCTGGGAACAGCGTGGATACTGTTGTGCTGGACTGGGAGAATGGCGGGTGTCGTGTTTCTATTGTGCCTTTTCTTGGCTGTGCTGGACAAGGAGAAGATCGCTAGTCGTCCTGAAAAATACTGGATTCGGGTATGTTCTGCCGCCCGCAGTGGACATCCCCTGTACAGTTTCGGAGGTGTTGCACAAACAATTGCTGGTTGCACTGTCGCGGACATTAATTTCGGAAAATGTTTGTCTTTCTCACATGCCTGCCACGATGGTCCTTCAGAATTGTTTTTTAAACTCTAATCTCACTTTCGCGAAGTTTGCTGGTGACTCTAGAACAGCTGACAATGTATGTGTGTTGATTAAGAGGAAAAGGTGCTTGGTATTTTTATTGTTGTTACTATCAGGAAATGTACAGCCAAATCCAAGTCCACCTAGAAGTATTAGTCAAATAGCTACTCCTGCTGATCTTATATCTAGATCTGGGCTAGGTTGAATTAATTTAAATGTGCGTAGTCTGTTACCTAAATTAGATTTTGTCCGTATTTGGGCGAGTTTGACTGATGCTGATGTCATTGTCTTATCAGAAACGTGGCTAGATAAATCCATTTTGGCCTCTGACATTTACATAAATGGTTACAGTGTATATCGTACTGACCGGGCTAAAAAAGGTGGTGGCGTTGCCATTTATGTGAAAAATAAGTTTTGTGTAACTAATATGGTTTTCCAAATCTGTCAGTAAACAGCTCGAATTTTTAGCCGTGAATATTGAGGTAACAAAGGGTCAACAGGTCATGGTGGTGGGCTGCTACAGGGCCCCTTCGGCTGTCAAGGACTCTTTATCGTCATTGGCAAAACTGTTATCACAACTTTCCTACAAGGAAATAGTGCTGCTTGGTGATTTGAATTAGGACTGGTTAACTTCTGTGTCAGAGGATTTTAAAAAACCTGTGTACCTCTTTGAATTTTACCCAGATTATAGACAGTCCTACTCGCCCACATATTAAGTCCCCAAATAAATCCTCCTTAATTGATCTAATTTTAACAAATGTTCCACATAAATACTCATCTGTGGGAGTATTTGCTAATGATGTGAGTGACCACTGTGTTGTAGCCACAATTAGGGACACTAAGGTCCAAAAGGTTAAACCACGTATCATCACAAAGAGAGACAAAAAATACTTTGTGGAGCAGGGTTTTTTACATGATCTGTTTGATTTTGATTGGGGTAAAATCAATCTGTGTGCTGATGTGGAAACTGCATGGTCTTATTTATATCTTGGTTTTATGAAAATTATAGATAGACATGCACCCCTGCGTACATTTAGAGTGAAGGGACGAAACAATCCCTGGTTTTCTGCTAAGCTGTCCAGTCTCCTTCATGAGATAAATAATGCTTGGGCTAAGGCTAGGAAATCAGGCTCAGAGGTAGAATGGCTACGTTTTAGGCAGCTAAGAAATAGCTTCACATCTCAAATAAAAAGTGCTAAATCAAAGTACTATTTGTCGGTTACCACAGAAAACCTGAATAATCCTAGGACATTTTGGAAAGCCATAACATCGATTTCCACTGGTGATGTCCCAAATGAGCTACCTCCGTGCCTTACCACAGCATCTGGCACTATATCAGACAGGGCTACTATGCTAAATTGCTTTAATGAGCATTTTGTGTCCTGTGGCTCTACGTTTGATTCTGTCACTGACTATACTTCTGCTTCTGTGAACGCTCCAATCCTTGACTCTGAACAATGTGGTCTGGAAAACCCTTTCAGTTTTACTTCTTTAACTATTGGTATTGTTCATGAAGCATTATCCAAGTTAGATCCTAGGAAACCGGCTGGCCCGGACAACTTAGAACCTTTCTTTTTAAAGATAGCTGCAGATTTTATTGCTCCACCTCTTACTTCTCTTTTTAACCTCTCCCTCAGCACAAATACAATTCCAAAAGTATGGAAGTCTGCTTATGTTTTGCCTTTACTGAAAGGAGGGGAGGCAACTATTTTAAATAACTATAGGCCAATCTCTAAATTGTCAGTTCCGGCTAAGGTGCTCGAACGACTTGCGAGTGAACAAGTAAAGGAGTTTTTATCTATAAATGATATCCTGTCTAAACATCAGTCAGGATTCAGAAAGAAACACAGCACCATCACTGCCACAATGAAAGTGGTAAATGACATTACTAGTATTTTAGATATTAAGCAGAGTTGTGCAGCTCTGTTTATTGACCTTTCCAAAGCGTTTGACACCGTAGATCATCTCATCTTAAAGCAGAGGCTACTCAGTATTGGCATATCCAGCCTTGCAGTGGGGTGGTTTGTGAACTACCTCTCTGAAAGGTCCCAATGTGTTCATTTTGATGGACTGTCTTCTGAGTGGTTAAACATTTCTAATGGTGTACCACAAGGTTCTGTTTTAGGACCACTTTTATTCTCCATATATATTAATGTGTAGGTGATAATGTGGATGAAGCTACTTTACATTTTTATGCGGGTGATACTGTGATGTATTGTGCAGGTCCCTCCATTAAAGAGGCTGTTGTTAAATTACAGGCTGTTTTTAACACTATTCAGACTCAGCTCTCTGAATTAAAGCTTCTTTTAAATATGGATAAAACCAAGGTAATGCTCTTTTCAAAAGCAAAAAAGACACCAGAGCCTGTTTTAGATATTGTAACTACGCAAGGAACAAAACTTGAAGTTGTTGCCTGTTACAAATACCTTGGTATCTGGCTTGATGATTGTCTCACTTTTAAACTTCATGTCAATAACCTGCTAAAAAAACTGAGGGTTAGGCTAGGTTTCTTCTACAGGAACAAGTCCTGTTTCTCGCTTGAGGCCAGGAAAAGGCTAGTCACTGTGACCTTTTTCCTGTGCTGGACTATGGGGATCTGATGTATATGAATGCACCTGGCCATTGACTGGTCAAGTTAGATGCTGCGTATCACAGTGCTCTGAGATTTGTTACAAACTGTAAAGCATTAACCCATCACTGTACCCTGTATGCAAGGGCTGGTTTGCTTTCACTAACTGTACGGAGGCTCAGTCACTGGTACATTTTTATATACAAAGCCATGTTAGGGAAACTTCCATCTTATATCTGCTCCCTGATCTCTCGGAGAATTGTAAGTGGCTACTGCCTGAGATCGAATGCAGTGGTTTTATTAAATGTGCCAACTGCTAGGACTGTCTTAGGGAAGACAGCTTTTAGATGCGCAGCTCCTCTGTCTTGGAATAGTCTGCAAATTAAATGGAAAATGAACAATCTGGTGGCACTAAATGTTTTTAAAGCTCGGTTGGATGCTAGTCAATCGGAAGCTATTGGTACCTGTTTATGTGGATAATTATGTAAATGATGCTGAATGATGTCTTTTTGTTGTTCTGTTTATTTTATTATGTTTCATGTGGAACTACTTGAGCAGGTCTCCCTTGAAAAAGAGATCAATGATCTCAATGGGATTTATCTGTATAAATAAAGGTTTGAAATAATTATCTAGGAGGTGATTCATATATCTAAGTAGTAGTCATTTTAAAACAATCACAGAGGCTTTAACAAATCTATGAACACTTTTGTATGCAAAATATTATTAAAAGAGCTTGGAGAACTCATCTAAAGTGCATGAGAGTAATAGGGATTGATTAAACTGCTCCACAGGGATTTCCCCAAATTAAATGCTAATTGATTGAATCGAGCCAATTAAAGCAGGCCTGCCTGATCGCTGCACACAGCAGAGTTTAATCTCTCTGGAGAGTCTTTGTAAAACTGCCTCCAGTTTCATCACTACACGAAAACTAAATGATAATAAGTGAAGAAGACTTCTGGAGGTTGCTCGTTTAATATCAGTATGGAGCGTCTCTACTTTAAAGAGTCCTCTCCTGCTGATGTTCAGGTGTATATCAGTATGTAGTGTCTCTACTTAAAGAGTCCTCTCTGCTGATGTCAGGTGTATATCAGTATGTAGTGTCTCTACTTTAAAGAGTCCTCTCCTGCTGATGTTCAGGTGTATATCAGTATGTAGTGTCTCTACTTTAAACTGAGGGTGCAATGCATGCCTTTGCACCACCGTATAACTGGGCCTGGCTCTGTACTCGTCACCTCACGCCTAGACTACTGCAACTCCCTCCTGGCTGGTCTACCTGCATGTGCCATCCGACCTCTGCAGCTCATTCAGAATGCAGCGGCTCGTCTGGTCTTCAACCTTCCTAAATTTTCCCACACCACTCCGCTCCTCCGCTCCCTTCACTGGCTTCCGGTAACTGCTAGAATTCACTTCAAGACACTGGTACTTGCGTACCATGCTGCGAATGGATCTGGCCCTTCTTACATCCAGGATATGGTTAAACCGTACACCCCAGCACGTGCACTCCGCTCTGCATCAGCCAAACGACTCGCTGCACCCTCGCTGCGAGGGGGACCCAAGTTCCCATCAGCAAAACACGTGGGTTTGCTATCCTGGCTCCAAAATGGTGGAATGAGCTCCCCATTGAAATCAGGACAGCAGAAAGCTTACACACCTTCCCGCGCAGACTGAAAACTCATCTCGACTCCACTTCGAGCAATAGAATGACTAACAAAGAACTGCTAACAGAGCACTTATATACTAATAAAGGACTGGCTTATCTAAAGCCAGTTGAGTGGCACTTGAAATGTTTGGCTCTATGAAACCTGATGTTCTTATATGATTCTGTTTTCTTCAAGGTTGTGTCTTCCTGGTCGAATGTACTTATTGTAAGTCGCTTTGGATAAAAGCGTCAGCTAAATGCAATGTAATGTAATGTAATGTAATGTAATGTAATGTACTTTAACTTCCTGTGTTTAGGGATCAATAAAGTATTTTTTATTGATGTTTACATTTCTTAATATGATTTGAACAAAACAGCATTGCCAGGCAACAGCACGGTCAGCTGCTGTCAATCACTCCTTGTCTGGAATGGAACCTTCAGACTGGTGACCTCATCGCTGGCTTTGGTCTCTGAGATGGAACCTTCAGACTGATGACCTCAAAGGCTTTGGTATCAGAGTCTGCGAGAGTCTGCAAAGTCTACAGGTATCTCTGAGAGACAGGTCATCACAGCTTGAGCAGCAGAAACAGGGTTTGTGGTCAGCGAACATTAGGATACTTGCACGTATAGTTTAGTCAGGTCATCTTCACAGGTGAACAACACTTAGTCAATTCACTGTAGACATTAAAGTCCAATAAGTACATTTAGCCCTGGTTAGCTAAACAGCAGCTCATTCATAGAGATGGAGGACAACAGAGAGCAGCTGACGGTCAGTTATTCAGATATTCCATCAGATGTTCCTTCAGATGTTCCTCTGAAGAAAGATCCGCCTCCAGTGAAACCAAAGGGCTGCAAAGTGCATGAGTTTATGATCCAGCTTCTGAAGAAACAGGTTCAGGACGGGAAGCTGGAACTGGAGAGGAGTTTAAGAAGAAAGACGGGGGAGAATATGCAGGACCAGGCCTCTCAGACGGAGGAGAAAGACCTGAAGGAGGAGAAGGAGAAGATGCAGGAGCAGACCTCTCAGACGGAGGAGGAAGACCTGAAGGAAGAGAAGGAGAAGATGCAGGAGCAGACCTCTCAGACGGAGGAGGAAGACCTGAAGGAGCAGAAGAGAGTCTTAAAAAATGAGGAGCTGAACAAGAAATATTTAAAGCTCCTCAAGTGGTGCCAAAATACCAAAAGAGAGATAGCAGCTTTGCTAGAGGAGAACCAGTACCTCACAGAACCTAAAGAACCTTGTGAGGAAGTAGAGGATGGAGAGATAGATGCTTTGCTAATGGAGAACCAGGATCTCACGGAACCTAAATAACCTTGTGAGTAAGTAACGGATGGAGAGATAGACGCTTTGCTAAAGGAGAACCAGGATCTCACAGAACCTAAAGAACCTTGTGAGGAAGTAAAGGATGTAGAGATATATGCTTTGCTAATGGAGAACCAGGATCTCACAGAACCTAAAGAACGTTGTGAGGAAGTAAAGGATGGAGAGATAGATGCTTTGCTAAAGGAGAACAAGGATCTCACAGAACCTAAATAACGTTGTGAGGAAGTAAAGGATGGAGAGATATATGCTTTGCTAAAGGAGAACCATGACCTCACAGAACATAAAGTACCTTCTGAGGAAGTAAAGGATGGACAGATAGATGATTTTCTAAAGGAGAACCTGGATCTCACAGAACCTAAAGTACCTTGTGAGGAAGTAAAGGATGGAAAGATAGATGCTTTGCTAAAGGAGAACCAGGATCTTACAGAACCTAAAGAACCTTGTGAGGAAGTAAAGGATGTAGAGATAGATGCTTTGCTAAAGGGGAACCAGTGTTACGAATGGGTGAAGCAGGTAGGACTCAAATGCAGAATAGCGAAAAGCGAGCTTTATTAAATAATAAAGCTGTGGCAAAAAACAAGGCAGAATCCAAAATATCCAAAGCAGCACAAGGAACACAGACCGTGGAATAACATGGAGGGGAAACAATGAACCGACATGGAACACAGGGGAAGACTAAATACACAGAAGGGTAATCACAGAACAAGACACAGCTGGGCAGGGGAGGAGAAACACAAGGACAACAGGTGAACATAATCGGGTAATCAGGGAGGGAAACAGACAGAAAGCAGACAGGCAGGAAACGGGGGTGAACACTTTACACAATAAAACCCAAAGACAAGAAAAACACCAACACAGACAAAACTACAAACGTGACATAACATGAGAATCGTGATAGAATCGTGACAACCAGGATCTCACAGAACCTAAAGAACCTTGTGAGGAAGTAGAGGATGGAGAGATAGATGCTTGCCTAAAGGAGAACCAGGATCTCACAGAACCTAAAGAACCTTGTGAGGAAGTAAAGGATGTAGAGATAGACGCTTTGCTAAAGGAGAACCAGGATCTCACAGAACCTAAAGAACCTTGAGAGGAAGTAAAGGATGGAGAGATAGATGCTGTGCTAAAGGAGAACCAGGATCTCACAGAACCTAAATAACCTTGAGAGGAAGTAAAGGATGGAGAGATAGATGCTGTGCTAAAGGATAACCAGGATCTCACAGAACCTAAATAACCTTGTGATGAAGTAAAGGATGGAGAGATAGATGCTTTGCTAAAGGAGAACCCTGATCTTAAAGAAAAGAAGGAACATTTTGAGGAAGTAAAGGTTTATATGGAGATTGAGCGGAACATCTTGAGAGTTGACTTTGAGAACCTAAACCTGAGATATGGAAATCTCCTCAAGACGCAGATGAAGGACGAAGCAGAGATGGACATCTTGAGAAAGGAGAACCAGGATCTGAGAGAACTAAAGGAACCGTGTGCTGACGACAAGGATGTGGAGATCGTCACTTTGTTGATGATCAACAGAAAGCTCCATGTGGAGAAAGAGGAGAAGGATCTGGAGATCGCCCGCCTGCGAGAGGAGATCCGGACGCTGAAGCTACGATGTGGGGTTGAGGAGGGGAAGGAGGAGGAGGGGGCTGTGGAGGAAGAGGTGGGGAAGGAGGAGGCTGTGGAGGAAGAGGTGGGGGAGGAAGAGGAGGTGGCTGTGGAGGAAGAGGTGGCTGTGGAGGAAGAGGAGGCTGTACAGGTGGAGGAGGAGTGGGTGGATGAGTTTGAACATAGCTATGTTCTGATCTTAAAAACGACGAGCAGACCATCGTTGTTGAATAGGTTCAACGCCTTCGACAACGGCCGCCCGAACATCCCAGAGTACATAGTCTACTTCAGTAAAGGGGGACAGGTGGGGGAGGAGGAGTATGTGGAGGAAGAGGTGGAGGAGGAGGAGGGCGCTGTGGAGGAGGAGGTGGGGGCTGTGCAGGTGGAGGAGGAGTGGGTGGATGAGTTTGAACATAGCTCTGTTCTGATCTTAAAAACAACGAGCAGAACATCGTTGTTGAATAGGTTCAACGCCTTCGACAACAGCCGCCCGAACATCCCAGAGTACATAGTCTACTTCAGTAAAGGGGGACAGGTGGGGGAGGAGGGGGATGTGGAAGAAGAGGTGGAGGAGGAGGATGTGGAGGAAGAGGTGGAGGTGTCAAGAGTCTTTATTGTATTTTGTCTTGTCTTTTTCTGTCTTTTGTTTCATGTTTTATTTTGAAAGGTCTTCACCTCCTGTCTTGCCTGTTTCTGTCTGTGTTGTGTTTTGTCTTGTTTAGATCTGTCTGTGGTTCCCTGGTGTGTCTTCTTACCCGATTGTGTTCACCTGGTGTCCCTGTGTTTTCTCCTCCCTATTAGAACAGTTATTCGAACAGTTATTAGATCAGTCATTAGAACAGTTATTAGATCAGTTATTAGAACAGTCATTAGAACAGTTATTAGAACAATTATTAGAGAAAATAAGAAGTCCACTTTAATGAAATGTAATGTCACTGTATCGGGTTCCCCTGTGTCTCAGGGTTCCCCCGCATTGTGACAGGATTGGGATCATTAAGCGTTCCCAGATTCTGTCATCATGAAAAAAAGAACACCCCTTCCTTTCTGCTCTGTGGGTTTTGATAATGTGCCACTATGTCAAAAAGTCAAAGTCAGCTTTATTGTCAACATGTCTCCATGTGTTATACATACAGAAATCTCCAGATAAAGTTTCCCACAGTCCCACAGTGTGACACATAGAACAAGATACAAAAAGGGCCTCGATAAACGGGGTATAAAACTAAGTAATAGTATTAATAAGTGCTGGTTAATAATATATATATTTATAAAACACAATCCACAGAGCATGAATTGACATTAATGCAAGTATTTTTTGTGCAAAATAGAAACATGTTTAAAGTACAGTTTCAGTGCAGTAGCAGCGGAGATGGGTAGAAAAGTGACTGGTGCTGGATGAGGGAAGGTTTTGTGTGTGTGTGTGTGTGTGTGTGTGTGTGTGTGTGGGTGTGTGTGTGGAATCCTTAACAAGCCTCACCTGTGCTTTGTCATTAAGTGGAATATAAAGCAGCTGCTGATGTCTCAGTTAATCATCCAGTCCTCTTCCTTTTAGACTTGTGTTTTTGTTGGAAGGTGTGCTGGACATTGCTAATATTTGATACTGACTGTATTATTTTTGGTTTTACTGCAACATGCTGAGGCTTGGGAACATGTAAGTTACATTTATTGTAGATTTCTTTCTGTGTGATCTGGAGTGCTACATCTGTATAACACGGCAGTATATAAGTAAAGCTGTATTGTATATCAACCCAGTCTATATATATATATATATATATATATATACTGTTATTCCACACACGCCAAATGGATTCTGTTTTGTAGTTCTACAGACATTGTTCTGTGAGAAACAAAAACAATGGTAACATCGTGTTTGTGAACACTTATCAATAGATAATTGTATTTCGTGACTATAACACGGCAGTATATAAATAAAGCTGTATTGTATATCAACCCAGTATATACTGTTATTTCACACACGCCAAATGGATGCTGTTTTGTAGTTCTACAGACATTAACTATTAGCAGTTTATAAATAAAGCTGGATTGTATATCAGTCTATATATATATATATATATACTGTTATTTCACACACGCTAAATGGAGGAATTATTTCTGATTTGAGTTACATTTTTGAAAGAATAAGCCAGTGAAGTAATCAAAGTAATTGTTTTTTCCACATTTTGTTTTCACAGTGATGATGACGAGTATCAAATGGCTTCTGGATCACAGCCATCAACATCTGCCTCATCCGAGCTACGACGTGCATCAGATCAGCATACAGTTTCTCCAGAGCCATCAACATCCAAGCTACGCCGCCGGACGTCTGCACCAGTACTAACTCAGCCTCCCTCTGCATCTTCTGATTCAGTGGACAGACTGTCAGGAGGAAAGTGAAACGGGCTAGTGTGTGGCAGACTAAGATTGTTACCGTTCCTGACGCTGTGGTGGACTACAACAGAAGCATGGGTGGCGTGGATGTGTCCGATGCTTTGATTGGGTACTACAGCGTTCACCACAAAACCATGAAATGGTACAAGACTTGTTTTTACCATTTCTGGACATTGCAGTGGTGAACAGCTTCCTTCTCCACAAGGAGCTGCACAAGATGAGCGGTGACCCCGGCAGGATGAAGCCACACACCCAGAAGTCCTTCAGGGAGCAGCTTGCTGCGGACACGAGGGGTGAAGTCCCTGCAGCAGCACCACCACTCCCCCCATCATCACTCGTATGCATTCCCAAGTATTATGGGGAAGATGCCACCACGCTCAGGAGGTGCTCACAACGGTGAAGACCTATCTACTGCACTAAGTGCCTGGTGCCTCAATTCAAAAACACTAAACACATTCAGGTTGTGGAAATGTTTTCTTTTTTGCCAGTGTTTACAAAAAAAATGCTTGTGGTGTTATTTCGGTTTTTTAGTGTGTTATTTTTTAAATAAATCTGCTCCTGTTGGAGACAAATTTATCCTATGTTTCCTAATTTGTATTGTGTCAGTAAACCTTCCTATAAGTGTTAGTCGGGTGATAAACATGTAAGGACTGTGGCAAAGTCCACACACACACACACACACACACACCATTTACATACAAAAGAAATGTAATTTAAAAAAACATTTTTTTTATAAAAACACTTTTATTGATGGAATGATTACCTATAGTGATAATAAAATTATTTGTACAGTATGGTACCTGAAAAAGGTCAAATGGCACTGATGGTATCCAAATGTGCCAAAATGTGCCCAAAGGTCAGTCCGCCTGGACTACTTTTTGCTAAACCTCTCTAAAAAGGTCAAATTTAACTTGTTTTGCATCAATCTTGATACAGGGTAATTATTATATGTTCTACTTTGGATTCCTAAAGCTTTTAGTCAACCACACCATCATTCAAGGGTGGTTTTCACTATAAGTAATGGTTTTTTTTTAGGCGGAGTTAAGAATTTACCTTTTTTTACTATGTTCCATCTGAATTTACTCAGACACAGAAACATCTATATTGACTCTGACACTTCCGCATCCAACTCACAGATGTAACCTTGCTTTGATAAAATAAATTATTCATATAACCCTTTTAGAAGTTAAGTTATAGTCATTTGTTTTGGAGCATTTACAAGCCTGAAACCTGAAAAACAGGCTCAGGGCTTAAGAGGTTAAGCCCGGCCCCCCCGATACCGGGGGAAAAAATGCATCACTGCAGGAGACAGCGTCTGGGGGCTTCTTAATATTTAAAAACCTATGAATTTCTTATACTCAAATAACGGGAAAAAACTCAGCAACCTGAAGATATGAGCAATTTTTACCGAAACAAAACACAAGTCTCACAAGAAGCGTTAGTATTAGCCCTTAGTGAAAACAGGCTGATGCTACTTCCGGTGCTAACTAGCAAAAACGATCTTTAAAACTTAATATGTTCTGCACAAACTACATATCAGCTGGAAGCTGATACTCCACAGATTATTTTAATATAAGTATCATCACTGTAGGACACAAACTCACTGAGCTATCAGCCAGAACAGAGCAAGAAAACAACAACAGTGTTCTAAACCAAAACAATAATTATGTCTTACCGTTGCTGTTTTGTGATCAAAAGTCGTGTTCAAGGGAATAAAAACGCTGCTCAAGGTTAATCCAATGTCTCTTTGTCACTTTAGAATTGTTGTTGATAATCCATCATTACATTCATGGCCGCAGAGTAGGTATAAAGTTTTGCAGTCCGGGGCTCAGGGTGTCTAATGTGCTGTTTACGCAAGCCTCTCTCTCCTTGACGTAAGTTAAAAGCGGGATTTAATAACTCTCCCTCCATTCTATTGGCTCTAAAGTTTCAAAAAAGGTGTCAATCACCCAAATCGACTGAATCGTATGAATAATGCCAGCAGCGGCTGCTTTACGCACAGACTAGCAGCAGAGGCAGGTGCACAACCGCTCCAGCTCAGCAGCAACGAACACAGCAAAGCCACAACACAGCGACGAACACAGAGACAACAGCAGGCAACAGAACTGAGGTTACCTAACTATAACCCAGCTTCTATGAGTATTGGCGCAGCCCTCTAAGGCTATCGCTATTGGGTTTACCCTTCTGCGCCCCCGCGCAGTACTGAAAACACTTGTAGTCCACGCCCACCCGCTAGGTGGGCCCCACCCTCGGGCCACCTTCCGGTATAAATAGGGAGGTTGCCCGGTGATCTGCTCCCATACAATATAACTTTTCTTCAGCTATTCGTAGAGCCAGTGGGGCCCAGCGCTTAGAGGGCTGCGCCATTACTCATAGAAGCTGGGTTACAGTTAGGTAACCTCAGTTCTATTTCGTATATGGCTTCGCCCTCTAAGGCTATCGCTATTGGGTTAAGGGCGAAGCATGATGTAGTCTGCGCCCCACTGGGTCCGTCCAGCACTAGAAGCACAGACACACCTGCTCAATAACACTCCCTGCCTGTTGTGCCATGCGTAATGGCACCTCCCCGTCCCTGGAACATGGCAAACATACCTGTTTTCCTGACGGGGTGAAGGCTGGGAACAATACATACCGACCGCTGTGAGAAGTAGAGATGAAGGTCCCACCTTATCCTGCGATCATAGAGGGGGAACAGCCGCTCTCTCCGCGCCAGCCAGGTAGGAGAGCGCTCAGCTGGATCCCTGACGTTACTCACTCTAATCAGACACTTCGTACGAAGTGTATTAGAGGAAGGGGAACATCCCTCTCCTATGAGGGGAAAAGGCCGCTCTCTGTGTGCCGAGAGGCAGGAGAGAGGCGCTCAGCTGGCTCCCTGACGTCACTCACTCTGACAGGACACCCAGTACCGGGTGCGTCAGAGGAAAGGGAAACATCCCTCAAATAAAATTGAATAAATGAACAGGGGGAAGACCAAGATGCAGCCGTGCAAATATCTTCCACTGACATTCCTCCGCTCAATGCCGTGGAGGAGGAAATTCCTCTGGTTGAGTGTGCTTTGATATTCTCCGGGGGCTCCACCCCAGATGAGACATACGCCTGTGAGACCGCCTCACACAGCCAGTGTGACAGCCGTTGTGTAGACAGAGGTTGCCCGATAGAGCGTTCTCTGTAATTCTCTGTGCGCGCCACATAGCAGGCCAGCGCGCGCACCGGGCAGAGGAGATGAGATGTGGCGTCTTCCTCCGATTTATGAGGAGGCGGAAAAAAACCCATCCAAGGTGATCACTCTTGATCTAAAAGAGCTTGTGATGACCTTTGACATAAAGGCTGGGTTAGGACGTAACACAGCCGAACTGCCATCCCCCTGGATGGCATGACGGTGCCACAGAGAGAGCGGATAAATCACTCACCCTTTTCGCCGATGTTAGAGCTAAAAGCAGTACTACTTTGGCTGATAACATGTTAAGGTGAACCTCCTCTAAAGGTTCAAATGGGGCTTTGCATAGTACTCGTAACACCAAAGCCAAATCCCACAGAGGCGCCAGTGCGTGTGACACCGGTCTGAGTCTTCGTACCCCTTGCAGAAACCGTTTCGTCAGGGGGTCGGTGCCCCCGCCGCCGCTGACGGACGATTCTGACGCCTCGGCTGCTGTTGCTGCTGGTGTCTGTCCGTCTGCCGCTGTGGCCGGGTTGGCTGCTGCTGCTGCCGCTGGTGTCGCTGCTGCTTCACCACTGGCTGGAGCCAGCCGACGTGCTGGCGGATGTCCTCCGCCTGCTCCGAAGCCGCCTTCATGGAATCAACCATGGCCAGGAACTGGGGCCCGAACAACCCGTCCGAGCTGATCGGAGCGTCCAGTAAGACATTCCTTGCTGGCTCTGTGACCGCTGCCTGCTGTAACCAGAGGTGACGCTGGATCTGTGTCATCCATGCCGTAATCTTAGCCTGGGACACCGCCACGGCTGTGCACGGCGTGAGCGCCGTGCTGGCCGCCTTAGCGATCTCCTCCAACTCCTCTGGAGCCACAGTGGTGGATCGCTCGACCAACGTCACCACCGAGTTGGTCAGCAGAGCGATGTTGTTTGCCGCTGCTGACGCCTGGAACGCACACTGGTGCGCCCGGTCAGCCTGGCGGGCGACATACTGGTCCTTGGGGTTGGCCAACATAGGGCGCCGTCCGGCGACCAAGTTGGCCTGTCTTACCCCAAAAAATGCCGTTAAGCTCGGCTCCAGAGCGGGGGTGGTTGGGAAAACCTCATCTGTGAAACCCTCCACCTTGGTGAAGGGGACAAAGGAGGCCACTGGAGCCCTCAAGCTCCTCGGGTTCGCCGCTGCACCTTCCTGATACCGCCTAATGGCGGGGAAGCGCGGCCAGATCGGATCACTCCTGCCCGTCTGCACCCGGGAAAACACGCCCGCCATGTCGTCCACCCTCTCCCGTACTCGTGGAACGGGGAGACCTCTACATGCTGCTGCCTTGCCGATTATTTCCGGCAGCTCCAGCATGATGCCTCCCAATGCCTGTAGCGCCGTGGCCACGGAGAAGGGGACCACGTGCTCGACCGCCACCTCTGACTCTCGCTCCGACCCCGTCTCCCCCGTCCGGGGAAGAGGGGGAAGGGGAGAGCCGCATGGCGAGCCCTGGAGGGAGGCGGGGAAGGAGTCGTCCGACTCCTGCCCCCCACTCGACTCCATAAACAGGCTGTCCTGGATGGGCATCTGCCCACCCCAGACGTCTTCCTCACCCGCAGCAGCTAGGGCGTCCGCCCTTTGCTTCCTGTCGGATGAAGGAAGACGCACACAGTGAGGACATGCGACCTGCTGGCTGAGAGCCGCGTCCGCGTGCTCTGGCCCCAGACAGGCTGCGCATATCGGATGCAAATCATAGCTCATACTGTAGCCTGTATTGCACGAAGGGCACATACGGACACACTCCTTATTGCTCATGCTGTTGCTTTCTCGTGCTTCAGTAAACTGCTGGTTGCTGAAGAAAAGAGGGAGCAGATCACCGGGCAACCTCCCTATTTATACCGGAAGGTGGACCGAGGGTGGGGCCCACCTAGTGGGTGGGCGTAGACTACAAGTTTTTTCAGTACTGCGCGGGGGCGCAGAAGGGTAAACCCAATAGCGATAGCCTTTGAGGGCGAAGCCATATACGAAATAGAACAGTCAGACAACAATCAGACCTTGATTATGAACTTCAGGAAAGGTATGTACTCCCTCTGTTTGTATCTATTAGTTGTGTATTTGGTTGTGTATTATATGTAATCTATAATCACACTCGCAAAATACAACATAGACGCCGCTTTGTTGTTGTAGCGTTATCGTTCCGTGAGAAACTAAAACAATGGGAACATCATGTTGGTGAACGTATAAATAGATTAATTGTATTTCGTGACTATAACACGGCAGTATATAAATAAAGCTGTATAGTATATCAACCCAGTCTATATATATATATATATATACTGTTATTCCACACACGCCAAATGGATTCTGTTTTGTAGTTCTACAGACATTGTTCTGTGAGAAACGAAAACAATGGTAACATCGTGTTGGTGAACACTTATCAATAGATAATTGTATTTCGTGACTATAACACGGCAGTATAAATAAAGCTGTATTGTATATCAACCCAGTATATACTGTTATTTCACACACGACAAATGGATGCTGTTTTGTAGTTCTACAGACATTGACTATTAGCAGTTTATAAATAAAGCTGTATTGTATATCAGTCTATATATATATATATATATATATATATATACACTGTTATTTCACAGACGCTAAATGGAGGAATTATTTCTGATTTGAGTTACATTTTTGAAAGAATAAGCCAGTGAAGTAATCAAAGTAATTGTTTTTTTCCACATTTGTTTTCACAGTGATGAGGACGAGTATCAAATGGCTTCTGGATCACAACCATCAACATCTGCCTCATCCGAGCTACGACGTGCATCAGATCAGCATACAGTTGCCCCAGAGCCATCAACATCCAAGCTACGCCACCGGACGTCTGCACCAGTACTAACTCAGCCTCCCTCTGCATCTTCTGATTCAGTGGACAGACTGTCAGGAGGAAAGTTAAACGGGCTGGTGTGTGGCAGACTTATATTGTTACCGTTCCTGACGCTGTGGTGGACTACAACAGAAGCATGGCTGTGTGGATGTGTCCGATGCTTTGATTGGGTACTACAGCATTCACCACAAAACCATGAAATGGTACAAGACTTTTTTTTACCATTTTCTGGACATTGCAGTGGTGAACAGCTTCCTTCTCCACAAGGAGCTGCACAAGATGAGGGGTGACCCCGGCAGGACGAAGCCACACACCCAGAAGTCCTTCAGGGAGCAGCTTGCTGCAGACATGAGGGGTGAAGTCCCTGAAGTACTCCCTTCCCGCCCCCCATCATCACTCGTATGCATTCCCAAGTATTATGGGGAAGATGCCACCACGCTCAGGAGGTGCTCACAACGGTGAAGACCTATCTACTGCACTAAGTGCCTGGTGCCTCAATTCAAAAACACTAAACACATTCAGGTTGTGGAAATGTTTTCTTTTTTGCCAGTGTTTACAAAAAAAATGCTTGTGGTGTTATTTCGGTTTTAGTGTAGTTTTTTAGTGTGTTATTTTTTTAAATAAATCTGCTCCTGTTGGAGACAAATTTATCCTATGTTTCCTAATTTGTATTGTGTAAGTAAACCTTCCTATAAGTGTTAGTCGGGTGATAAACATGTAAGGACTGTGGCAAAGTCCACACACACACACACACACACCTTTTACATAAAAAAAAAGGAATTTAATTTTTTTTTTTTATAAAAACACTTGTATTGATGGAATGATTACCTATAGTGATAATAAAATTATTTGTACAGTATGGTACCTGAAAAAGGTCAAATGGCACTGATGGTATCCAAATGTGCCAAAGGTCAGTCCGCCTGGACTACTTTTTGCTAAACCTCTCTAAAAAGGTCAAATTTAACTTGTTTTGCATCAATCTTGATACAGGGTACTTATTATATGTTCTACTTTGGATTCCTAAAGCTTTTAGTCTACTAACACATCATTCAAGGGTGGTTTTCACTATAAGTAATGGGTTTTTTTTTAGGCGGAGGTAAGAATTTACCTTTTTTTACTATGTTCCAGAGGTGTGGACTCGAGTCACATGACTTGGACTCGAGTCAGAATCGAGTCACCAATTTGATGACTTGAGACTCGACTTGACAAAATCACAAAACACTTGCGACTCGACTTGGACTTGAACACCAATGACTCGGGACTTGACTTGGACTCGAGCCTTCTGACTTGAGGTGACTTGATCATTTAATTCAGAGGTCTCCAACACGGCGATCGCGAGCTGCTGCTAGAAGAGCAGACTTCCGTCTGGGAGAGCAGAATCTTCAGCCGCTCCTACTCTTGCTGAGAATCCTTGCAGGCAGGGGCGGGACTTTATTTAGCTGGGCCACCAAGCGGCCAATCATATGCGAGGACACACTAGGATCATACCATTATGTGAAAGAAGGGTGGGGGGCACAGAAGGTGTAGTGGTACAGGCCAGATGCACAGAGTGACGGGGTGACGGATTGGAAAAAGTCAAGAAATGAGCGAAAACCCGAAAAAAGAAGCAGCATCTGGCTGCATTTCAATGATATTGGAGAAAGCAAAGCTGAGTGCAGGATTTGTAAAATGAAAATAACCTTTTTTGGTTACCTTTATTTTGTTAACCACTCAGGATTTACTGTCAGAGGTGGGAGAAGTTCAGATCTTGTACTTGAGTACAAAAGCACGAGAGTGTAGGAATACTCGGTTACAATAAAAAGTCCTGCATTCAAAATGTTACAAGTAAAAGTAGAAAAGTATTAGCATCAAAATATAGTTAAAGTACCACCTGCAGAGGGATCTAGATGCAGGTGTTCTCTTCCCCATAGAGACCGCCTCACTGCACATTATCCCTGGCATAAAGATTTATTGTGGGTCCCTTATAACATGTTGTACACAGTGGAAATAAACATTCTGGTCACCTCAACATCAGGGATCTTATACATTAAACTCATTCTGAATCAAACCGTCACGGTAGCCTTAACTTACTGATCCCTCTTAAAATAGAAAAACACACGTTACTTTACCAGCAGAGAGAAAATGGATTATTAAATTATTAATGTGACTAATAAAGACCAGTTTGATTATTAAGTATTATTCTGTTGATCGATGTCATTACATTTGGTGAAAAACACATGACTTGTTTATGACTCGTTTGTCAAAGTTTAGGACTTGGACTTGACTTGAACTTTCCCATCCTGACTTGAGACTTGGACTTGAGCGCAAAGACTTGAGACTTGACTCGGACTTGAGCGCAAAGACTTGAGACTTGATTCGGACTTGAGCGCAAAGACTTGAGACTTGACTCTGCTATGTTCCATCTGAATTTACTCTAACACAGAAACATCTATATTGATTCTGACACTTCCACATCCAACTCACAGATGTAACCTTGCTTTGATAAAATAAATTATTCATATAACCCTTTTAGAAGTTAAGTTATAGTCATTTGTTTTGGGCATAGCATTTTAGAGCCTGAAACCTGAAAAACAGGCTCAGGGCTTAAGAGGTTAAAAACTCCATGACATTTATGAAAGGGACCACTCGAAGATAGGATATTTGATAATATCAGTCGTAGCCTGGGTTTACGAGCAGTCTTTGTGTGATTTGTACTGATGAACAAATATCACATCACCGACGGGTGAGAGATAGTGTTTGATAACACGGGGTGTTTAGGTTAAACAATTAGCGACTTTGTCATGGGGGCAAAGCAGAGTGGGGGGCTTGCACACCCTCCAGAGGGTCCGATTATAGATGTCATGCGAGCAAAACATGGTGAAGACAGTCTGTCTAAATTAAGTATCTGGACAGAAATGTTCGGATTTCCAAAGGGAGGTTCTTTCAGAAAAAATAAAATCAAGAACCTAAGGGATAAATTACAAATACATGAGGAGGGAATGAAGATTAAAAACACAATTAAAATGAAAGATCTAGCGGAGCTGCACACTCATAGAAAGTGTTTGAAATATTGGGAGAAGGAGGCAGAGTGCCGTGAGAGGAAGCAGTTGGCTGTGGCCATACGAGGGATACAGGCTGACGATGAGGGGGATAAGAAAGAGAAAAAGAGTTTCCTGTTTCCCCCCCCATATAACCCACACACCACTTCCTTGTACCCTTTGTTCACAGGCGTGGGGGACCCTCTCCTCGACCACGGATTTCCGTTTCTTCCCCCTCCCCCCCACCCATTCTACAGCAGGATGCGGCGGGTGCTGCTGCTCAGGATGTCAGATTACCAGCCCAACCCCGCCCTCCCGCAACAGCCACAGAGGGAGACGGACAGAGAGAGAGCAGAAACGAAGAGAGAAAAAGAAAAGAAGATGAAGCAGAAGAGGCAAGACTGATAAAGCTCCGAAATAAAGAAAGAAAGAAGGAAGACTAGGTGAGGAAAGCTGCACTCTACAAAGAAGAACACCCCCGCAGAGAGGACGACGGCCAGGTCGACCAAAACCTCGAAGAAATCCGTTCCCAATTTCCTATGATCCAGGTGGCTGGGCCCCAGGGTGCGTTATTCGTCTACCGGCCATGGACAATATCAGAGATGAAAGAGATATAAAAAGAACACCTCCCAAATGTCGAGTTAGGAGGTGCTAAATTCGCTGCAGCACTCGGTATGTTCTGCAGACAATTCTCCCCCACCATGCCGGAGATAAAGAAATTGCTGACTCTAAAAATGGGTCCGACACACGTCAGCCATTTTACCCAGCTGCTAGGGGGTCAAGAGCGCATGGCAGACACCGAGTGGATGAATGGAGGCAACGCTGCCTACCGCGATGTTTTGACCAGACTCGAGGCCGCAATACCAGAAAAGTCTCCCGCTAAGGTCGACATGTTAAGAATATACGCATGAAACAGGAAATGACTATTTCCACCGCTTAGAACAAGTGTTCATCAAGAATAGCGGACTGGTCAAACAAGAGGGAGGAGGAGGACCGTTGGGGGAGTCTGGGAGACCCACCTCAGCAACGCTTTCCTCAACGGCCAAACCCCGGCTATTTCTGCATCGGTGCGGAACTCTTGCATTGGCGTAATGGACGGTGCCCGGCTGGAAGAAATTCGCCGACATGCCGTACATGCCGAAAAACGCCTCTCAGAAGAAAAAGCCAGTGAGGAGAGGAAACGCCGCGGCCGCAAAGACAAAGCCCAACTGACCATGGTCCAGGCTGTCACAACCGACTGGTCCAATCAAGCCCAAAGTGATGGCCAGGACAGAGGGAACCGAGGAGGACGAGAAGGCGTCCGCGGCCGGGGAGGACAAGGAAGAGGCAGAGGACGAGGCCGCCGAGCCAACCGAAACGGCGAGGATCACTGTTTCAACTGCGGAGAGAAGACTCATTGGAGGGGAGAATGCCCACACGAAAAGAAGGAAAATAACTTTCAATCAAATTAATCGGACCGTAACAAAGACAATTCTTCAAACTGACATGAGATGAAGGAGGGAGCGGGGGAAGGAGGAATTCGGTCGGGGGAGACGGAACCTCTGCCTACAGCATCTAACCAGGGAAGTGACACACATACACACATCATGCAGGCTATTGAGAAATTGGAAGATTTAGAGGAAATGTCTGTAAAAGAAAATATTCTGAAATATTACACTGAAAAGGCATTTAAGAAATGTCCCACACTAACTTTAGCTATCATGGGTGTTAATGTTACATTTCTGGTTGATTCCGGGGCTACCCACTCTGTGGTGAAAAAGGCAGATTTGCCAGATTGCAAATTAAGTGGCAGATTTATTCACTCAATAGGGGCGGCTGGGGTAACTGTGAAGGAGAGGTTTTCCATACCGCTTCAGTGTAAAGATAACAGGGATGACAGTCATCCATTTCCCACTTCAGTCAAACACAGTTTGCTTGTATCATCTGTCTGTCCAATACATTTACTAGGGAGAGATTTAATTCTCCGGTTCGGCTTAGACCTCATTTCCACAAATGAACCATCCCCTGCGATGGTTCAGAATCCCACATTGGATGATATAGAACTGCTGAGTGTGTACCAATGGTTGCTGGCATGTCCTGATTCTCAGGAATTGTTACGTTTGACTCGTCAACGTGTTTTTCCACCTGCTGTGTTCATGGAAACGTCTCATTTGCATTTTTACGGCTAACGTGCTTGGTTTGGTGAACCGTGTAGAAACTATGATGAAAGTTTCCTGCTGGAATGTTTGAATGATGAGATCATGCTTAAAACAATGTATTGGAATTCACTGTGTAGTGCTATCTCTGTTACACTCACAGCAACACAACACAAGCTGTATCAGATCCCAGGGGTGTTCCCACACATGTCACTAGCCAGGGAGCCCACTGATAAATGGAGGGATTTGGGTCCAATCGTTAAAGATTGGGAATCTAGTACTGATTGGACAAACACAGACGACCCGTTGATTGAGTATTCCCCATCACATGACGTAGTTAAGTATAGCATTGACTGCCCAGTTCATGTACTGCGTTCACTGATTCTCACAGACAATGATGACTGGGTAAACCCTGTTGCTGGTCCATCTGGCCCGGAGCTCTCATGTTTCAGTCATATTTCTGCCGCAAACACTGTGGGCAGCTCACAAATATGATGTAGGATTGATTCGCTCTGCGGAGCCGGTGGTTATCACTCCTAAAACTACATTCCGTCCAAATCAGCCCCAGTACCCATTGAAACGTGAAGCTGTTGATGGCATTCGGCCAGTGTTTACCTCTCTGCTTAAACAAGGGGTCATTGTTCCGTGTAACGATTCTCAAAAAGATCAGAGACAAACCTCCTGATGAGTGGAGATCCAGGATTTACGAGCTGTAAATGCAGCAGTACACGCTCGGGCACCGCTGGTCCCAAATCCTTATCTGATTCTTTCCCAAGTTCCAGCCTCTGCAGCATTTTTTACTGTCATCAATCTCTCAAATGCATTTTTCAGTGTTCCTGTACACAAAGATAGTCAATTCTGGTTTGCATTTGAATATGACGGTAAACCTTACACGTTTACACGCCTGTGTCAAGGTTATTGAGAATCGCCTACTGTGTACAACCAGGCATTATGTACAAGTTTGGCCTCTCTCCAAGTTTCTAAAGGCACTGCACTGATACAGTATGTTGATGATCTTATGATTTGCGCGCCCACAGCAGAGCAGTGTGAGGCTGATACTATTGCATTGTTAATGCACCTCGCAGCCGAGGGGCACAAAGCAAGTTTGTCAAAACTCCAATATGTAAAAAGAACAGTTACATTTTTGGGTCATGTCATTTCAGGAGTGGGAAAAACGCTTTCAGATAAGCGTATTGCATCATTGGCTGCTCTGCCAACACCTGTCACTAAGCGACAGATGATGTCATTGTTGGGGATGTGCTCATACTGCAGGTCGTTCATTCCCAACTATTCTCCAATCGAGTTGCCACTGCGTACAATTACGCATGTCAATGGTTTGAAACCTACAGATCACCTCATATGGATACCTGAAGCCGATGAAGCGTTCATTAAAAATGAAACTGGCTCTTCAATCCCACCCACGCTAGGTCTACCTGATCACACTAAACCTTTCACTCAGGTAGTGGATGAACGACATGGGTGTATGACCTCAGTTCTCCTTCAAGATCATGGGGGAAAACAAAGGCATGTGGCCTATTTCTCCTCCAAGCTGGATTCTGTAGCTGCGGGTCTGCCTAAATGTCTCCGAGCAGTGGCTGCAGCTGAAAAAGCTCTGAACTCCTCACGTGACATTGTGGGATATGCACCTTTGACCTTGTTAGTTCCACATGCTGTTTCTCTCATTCTCTGTGAACAAAGAACATCACACCTCACTGCTGCACGATAGCTTAGGTATCACACATGACTGTTAGACATGCCTAATGTTTATGTCAAGCGATATAACACTCTCAACCCAGCATCACTTATGCCTTTGGCTGAAGACGGTGACGAACACGACTGTGTTGCCGAACTTCTGATTGTGTGCACACCTAGGCCTGACTTAAAGGACGTTACTCTGACCAAAGCAGATTTGATTTTGTATGTGGATGGGTCTGCCTCTCGCGACCAAGGGGGCACTAATCGGGTGGGATTTTCTGTTGTTTCAGATTCTGCTGTACTCTGTTCCGGCCCGCTCCCATGTCACCTATCGGCACAAGAAGCAGAGCTCATCGCACTAATTGAAGCCTGCACGGTTGCAGAAGGAAAAACTGTGACTATATACACTGACTCACGATATGCTTTCGGGGTAGTGCACGATTTTGGGGCTATTTGGAAGTGCAGGCAATTTCTGAAATCTGATGGCAAACCAGTGCTTAACCACGTACTGGTTGCAGGCTTATTAGATGCTATTCTGCTCCCATCTGAGGTTGCAGTCTGCAAATGTGCCGCACACACGAGCAGTACAGACCCAGTTTCTCTAGGAAATGCATGTGCTGACTCAGCCGCAAAGGCAGCTGCTCTGATTCCTCTCACACCTCACGCACACTCATTTGTTGAAATCCCTGTCTCCTCCTACACGGACAAAATGTCATCACTGACTTCCATGCAGCAGCTAGCTGAAAAGACTGAGAAAGCTCAGTGGAAGGCTGCTGGGGCTGTTTTTGACCCAACCGACAGCATCTGGGTTGGTCCAAATTCCAATCCATGTCTTCCAAGACATTTCTTCCCTCATTTTGCTAAATTGACACATGGGTTAGATCATGTGTCAAAAGGGGGGATGTTAGAAGCCATCAATCAGGAGTGGTTCACAAGAGGGTTCACAGTAACAGCTCAGAAACACTGTGAGGCATGCCTAATTTGCATTACGCAAAATTCTGGTAGACCAGTAAAAGTTACCGGACACGGAGCACTCCCACCAGACCATTTGAGCACCTAATGCTAGATTTCATTGAGCTTAGCCCATCAGAGGGTAAGAAGCACTGTCTGGTGGTGGTGGACATGTGGTCCAAATGGGTAGAAGCTTTCCCAGTAAAAGCACAGACAGCAAATGCTGTGGCAAAGGCACTACTGAGGGAAATCATTCCCAGATGGGGACTACCAGACAACATTTCTAGCGACAATGGTTCACATTTTGCTAATGAGGCCATTGCCCAGATAGGAGAATACCTGGGCATGGACATCAGAAAGCATTGTGCTTACCATCCACAGAGTGGGGGGGCGGTGGAAAGAGAGAACGGCACAATCAAAAACAAGCTAGCAAAATGCTGTGCAGACACAGGTCTGTCATGGACACAGGCTCTGCCCATTGTGCTGATGTACATGCGGATGCGGAAACGAACACGGAGCCAACTCAGCCCATTTGAAATCCTTTTTGGTGCTCCTCCTCAGATTGAACTCAAGGCTCCAGGATGTCCTCTTCCCTCCACAACGTTGTGTGAGGATGCTATGTTGTCATATTGTGTTAACCTGTCATCCACTTTAGCAGATATCCGACGTCAGGTAGCCGCAGCCTTGCCTACCCTTGCCACTGGTCCGCTGCAACCATCTCCAACCCGGTGATTTCGTGCTGGTCAAGGATTTCTGGAGGAAGAGCTGGAAATCAAATTGTTGGCTAGGTCCCTACCAGGTGCTTCTCGTCACCCAGACAGCGGTCAAGGTCGCCGAGAGAGCCACGTGGGTCCACGCCAGCCACTGCAAGGTCGTAGTCACAGGAAAGGAGAAAAAGCAGACGACGACAAGTGACGTGTCCTAGTCACCAAAGGAAGCAGACGACAACAAGTGACGTTTCCTAGTCACCACCAGCACCACACTCGCACTACATACACCAAAAACCACACAAGACCCACACGAGGTGCCGCAAGCGAGTGCCAGTTGAGCGGTTCCATATGCCCCTGGTTCCTCGCTTGTTGTGCTTTCGGTGTGCGGGGTCTACTTGTCCATGTCACAGAATCCGAGCGAATACATACACACACCAGATGGAGCATCCCCGCAATGTGATGAGAGGTCGCCCAGAAAGACGACTACGTAACCATGAACAAAGTGGAAGATGCGGATGCTACTGCAGAGCCTGGACACTGATGGAATGGTTCCTCTGCATATTGGCCATGATAGTTATACTAGGGGTAATCCTATATTTCATGCGGCCATGGCCAGTACGCGGCACATTGGAAAAAGTCGACGTGTCCAAGAGATACATGGGGAAAGCGGGGCGAACCACCTGGGCAGAAGGGCTAGTCAAAACAGGGGTTGGGAACATCACTTTACGGGATGGGGAAGATAGCACAGTGCAGCTAAACCCATGCGACTACATGTATTGCGCAGACCCTAAGAAACTGGGGTGGGCAGAAGCCTATGTATGCTATATTGAGAATGACAGTCACATCGCCACTCACTGCTCTGGGGGCTGGGGGCTGGGCGTTTGTTCTGTGGACCACCGAGCACACCGATTGGGGTTATACACTATGGGTCGACAAAACAAACATCAAAGGGAGATTGTCTATCTCCAAGGTCAATTCCTCGACCCCCGTTATCCTGCAACTCCAAGAGGCGCGGAAATCAGATGGGGATTATTATGTTGTCTGGATGTATGTATCTGGCGCAGACCCGTGCGGCGCATTCTACATAGACATCGTAACCAAGATTCACAACCCCGAACCAGAAAGGAAGGGTAAGCAGCCCTTGACGCAACTTTTGACATCCATAGGTACATCCACGTTTCTAAAAAAACGTAACCTGTACCAGGGTTTCCGCTAGGATTTTTTCTCGCCGGTCAAATGTCCAGGCAGAATTTATTTTACCGGACAAATTTGAAACTTACCGGTCATATTTCAATAATAATAATAAGAGTTGTGTATCATAGTTTCCGTTAGCAGGTAATTAGCGGACTATGAGCAGATATGCTTCAGTTTAAAACTCAGTTCACGGTGCTCATTTTTATATTGCTTCAGTTTATAATCGTAACAGATCGAAAAATTCAGATTCATTTTTCAATAAATTATTCCACAAACAACATAATTATTACATTCAAACAAACTACGTGTAGTAGATAACGTACATTATTCAAAAGTTTACACGGGAGAAACGGATCCTCTCTTTTCCCTCTCCCTCCCTCTCTCTCTCTCCTGACAGCCCGTCAGTTTCTCATGCAGCTCCTGCAGCTCGCTAAACAGAGGGCGGGGCTTCAGGTGATTATGCAGAGCTGCGTGTCTCGGTCAGACTCAGCAGCTGATCTGATCTCTCTGTCGCGTCCGTTTATACTTCACTCGCGTTTATGTCCATATCGATCAGATCCAGCTCTCCTGATCGGCCTTTATAGAGAGCACCGATCAAACTATTAAGAGTGAATATCGGCCGATAATGACCGGCGGCCGATCGATCGGAGCCTCCCTAATTATTACCAGACATTTTGACCTGCAGGTTTTGAATTTACCGGTTTTTTAATAAATGTTACCAGCTAAAAACCGGTAATTACCGGCTAACGGAAACCCTGACCTGTACATAGGCAATAATGACCATAGCAACATTGATCGGGTTGAGACCAGTAATGGTATCACCGGTAACGTCTGGTGGCATACTCTAAGATCATTCCTACAGGCGGCAGGACAAAATGAGTCATGTTATGCATGCACCCTTTTTCCCCATGACTCATCAATGTCTGTACCGGTTCGTCCACGCGCTCTAAAACCCGGTTGAACAGTTCTGCGCGTTTGTGGCTCTAACAAGGCCCATAAAGGGGGAAGAACGTGTAACCGAGTGGCGTTATGCCAGAACGCTTCCACCACCATGCGCTAATCGGTCCAACACCCCTCTGCGCTCCTCTGCATTTGATACCACATACGCAAAATATCAACCTGTCAGTCACGTGCACCCGAGCCATTTGAGAGGGATGACACACAACCTCTGCATCCGGAGAGAGTACAAAAAAACGTCCCTCACACCACCTTATTTTTTCCTAGGCACTACTGCGGGTTGTATTCGTACCTTATGCAGCACGTGCGGTCAGGGATCCACAATATCTCGTATTGTCGCATAGCAGGCATCCCGAACAGAGAGTATTCTGACCGCTCTTTCCCTGATGTTGACCATACTCCCCTCCATGTGGCCTGGCCTAGTGATTCTGGGTTTGGTGCACCACAAGATTATGGTTGGTTGTGCGGCGACAAGCTCTATCAAGTTCTGGCTCCCCTCTGGGTGGGAACATGCACTCTAGTGGATTTAAATCCAGCAGTCACTGTCCTCACATATTTAATGTACACGACACATCATTACCCAGTAGGGGTGTAACGGTTCACAGAAGTCACGGTTCGGTTCGTACCTCGGTTTGGAGGTCATGATTCGGTACGGTTAGGTACAACAACAAAAAAGCAAAACAAAGTCCCAAATGCATAATTCCAGGTTTGTTGTTATTTATGTTTGAACAGTAGTGCAAGTTTCAGTTTAAAAATAAAGAACTCTGACATTTTGAATAATTAACTGTATTAAACAGTTAAAAACAAACCATACACAGTACACTCAGATGGCCATATTATCTATAATTGCTGATGTCAAACAAAAAGGTTTCATCAAGCTGTAAAACTAAAAAGGATTTCTTGAAAATATTACATCATAAATAATAAGAAAGTGTTTCAAGAGCGCAAAGTCGTTGAAAAACATATGCCAAAAGCTTCCGTTATTTATTTTTGGTCTCTCGGCTCTCATGTCTATTGGCTTCTAAAAAACAACGGGGATCAGCTGTTGAACAGCTGTTGTCTTTTGCTGGGCTCCGGTGATTGGCAAGTCTGGATGATGCCTTCTGATATGATTTAGCATGTTTGGCGTGTGTTCCCATTAGCATACCGCACCGCTGTAGAACAACGCCGACACACCGTCCTCGTTATTGTAGTCCACAGGGAACCCGAAATGTTCCCACACAGCTGATTTAAAAGAAGCAGGTGGGTTCTAGCTCCTGTGTGTTATCTGAACTCACCATACTAACTTTTCTTCTTCTTGTATTTTGTTCGTTTTGTTGTTGTGTTTCTTCTTGTTCTTCATTTGTTGTTTAAGGGCGGCTGGCAAACAGCTTTTAGGCGCAACACCGCCCCCTGGATTATATATAGTGTAGTGGATACTGCCCTGAATAATTTTTTTCCCACTCGTAAAAAAAAGGCGTATTCGCCGTGTGACTGCATGTGCCGAACCGTGACTGTACGGGACGAATACGGATACCGTTACACCCCTATTACCCAGAGTTCCAACACCCTGACCACCACAAAGTAAAGAGAGATCTGACGTCCGCTGGGACTAAGTTCATTGGCGGCCTGTTCCCATGGTGGGGTACGGTAAACAATGCCCATAACGTAGATACCTTACACGTTCGTCTAGAGAACCTCACGTACGAGACGACGCAAGGCTTCCAGGCACTGACCCCGTACATAATAGCCTCTAGGAACATGCTCATGCAGCACCACTTTGCTCTGGACCTTCTGTTTGCCTCAAAGGGTGGCCTATGTCATGTGATTGGTGACTCCTGCTGCACTTACATTCCCGACGCCACCAAGAATATCACTGAGACCGTGTTACATCTTAACAACCTGTTGGCCGACATGAAGGCAGATGACTTATCCAACACAGGTGTTTGGGACTGGTGGTCCTGTCTCACAAAGGGTGGGTGGGAAGCATGGGTGGATAATTACACCTCTGGCGATCATTTTGGGCCTGATAATCGGCTGTACCTGTTTGATTATCCCAGTACTGAAGAAATGCATGTCTAACATGTTAACCTCAGCTTTCGTTCAGTATGCTGCTATCCAGAGTTGGGTGTAACGCGTTACAAAGTAATAATATTACTTTGTCGGTAACGGAGTAGTGTAACGCGCTACTTTTATAATTCAGTAATCACACTACAGTTACTAACATTGCACCGACACGCGTTACTTCGTTACTTTCTAAAATCAGTCATAAAACAAACACCTGCAAAGAACACATGCTAAGGTGAAGCTAACGCACATAGCTGTTGTTTATTTATATCACACACGTAGTCTGTTCTTCTTCTCTGTTTTCCGGTTGTTGCCTGTTTTGAATGACGAATACACACTACCGCCGCCTGCTGGTAAGGAGAGTTATTGCCACTTACGCATGCGCAGTTCTTACGTGCTCGGCTGAAGTCTTTGCGGTGTGCTCCAGTCGAGATGGGTCTGGCTGCAGACCGCAGCAAGGAGGCGGATCGTATAGGGGCGTATCGTATAGGGGCGTATCGTATAGGGGCGGATCGTATAGGGGCGTTTCCTAACTTTTTTATCCAATAGCAACTTAAGGGATTCCAGCTGCTTTTATAAATCCTCGCAGAAGAAGTCATTTGTTCTAGTGATGGGAATTCCGGCTCTTCTTGGTGAGCCGGATCATTTGGCTCGGCTCACCAAGAAGAGGCGGCTCTTTCGGCTCCCAAAGGGCTCTTCAGTTTACCACATATTATACATTTTAATTAAATCAAATGTAGCCCTGTTTTGACTAATGATTTATATGTGTACACATATATCACTTAAATTATTCAAGACATCCTTTGTACTGAAGTATTCAAAAGTAAAAATTACATGTTTAATATAAATTATTTGCTGTAGCCAATTGTTTTCATTGCATTTACAGATCCGTGTAACTCTCTGATACCACCCAATGAATGCATTGACTTGCTTGAAGAACCACGCTACACAAAAAAGATAGCAACACCTATACAAACTATTTTAAAAAAGGGGCTACTGTATCAACCTATATAAAGTATATAAATATAGTTGTTCTCCCTGCAGGAGAGGGGAGCGTGCTTTGAGAGCTGCTAGGCTGCAGCGGGGAGAAGAGGGGGACAAAAAGAGATCTCCGTCCTCCGTGTTTTATTCTTATAGAAGTAAGAAGAGAAGTAATGGGGCAGAAACCCTCCTTTTTACGCAGCGGTCCAGACATAGACATCATAGCTACGGCGACACATATTCAATTGCCAGTTACTTTTGGCATTAGGGCAGGGATATCTTTCAAGGTTTGACATAATGAATTGTGCTACTTTTAAAGCAAGCAACGATGTTTTCAAATCTGTAATCAAAACGCTCCTCAAAAACACTATAGAAGCAGTTCCTGACATTGTTACGTTAGTTCAAACAGTAACAACGGACTACTTTTCTTAGCGGATGCATGTCAATTTAAATCAATACATAAAACTATTTTTTAAATCAATAAAATATTTTTCTAAATCCATAAAAGCATTTAAATTATTATTGGGAGCCATGTCGTTACTTTGTTGAGAATGTGGCCATGTGTAATAAGCGGGATAATGTCCACATTGCACATTGCATAATGTGCCTTCATGCCGATCTAGATCCCTCCGCAAAAACTAAACAAAAAACGGCTCGTTCGCGGGCGAGAGCCGGCTCCCGTCGTTCACTATAGGAAACGCCCCTATAGGATCCGCCCCTATAGGATTCGCCCCTATAGGATCCGCCTCCTTGCTGCGGTCTGCAGCCAGACTCTATTGCTCCAGTCTGGCTCCAGTGCAACACATGGCCAACATGCAGGAGAACATGCTGATGCAACAGCGTGAGCAGAGATAGACTGTGCAAAATATACAGATAGCAGGAGACAGAGGACAGCCACGGTCAGATAGGAAAACATTCAGGAGCTATCTGGATCAGTCTTATGCGACAATGGAAACTGAACTAAAGAGAACATTTGAAACTTTAGCAGTCTGCGTGATATGCCTGTAGGGAGGGGCGGGCCGGCCCTGCGAGTAAAGTAACGAGTAAAGTAACGAGTAAAGTAACGAGTAAAGTAACGAGTAAGTAACGAATTAGCTGCTTGTCTCGAAACTCCTTTTCCCTCAACAATTTCCTTTTCCGAGGGTCACTCTCAAACTTTTTCTTCTCCGACATTTTCTCCTAAACAAACTTCATCTGTCACTCAATCACTCGCAATTTGAATAAGTCACATGTGAAACATATTCTCATTCTGATTGGCTGTTAAGTGGTGCCCACTGACTGTTTCGGAGTCATCATTTTTGAGAAAAATCTCTGGAATCCATCGATCTGATTGATTAGCGGAGCAAATGATCAAAATAGTATGGAGGGAAAATATTTTCGTTTGGATTACTGGTCTGGGGGAAGCTCACAAGTGTGTGTGTGTACGTGTGTATGTTTGTGTAATTCTGCGTTTGTGTGTATTGTATTTGTTTCCCGGGGAAAACACACACGAGAAACACCGGCTGTTGTTATGCCTGCTGTGACGTCAAGTTACTCCGTTCTCCGCTTGTAATTATGCCGTTACAAGCTTCAAAGTTGTATTTATCATCTGAATTTGCCGAAACAAGTTTAATGTTCTGAAGGCCTAGACCTTGTTTATTTGAAATCAGATGAAAACAAACTGTAACGGACCCTGCCGTGTTATCTATGATTACCTTACATTCATAATATCAGCCGGAGGGAGGAGGGGTGGCGCTGTGGAAGTGCAGGGTGGTGAGTGAGAGCTGTCATCTTCCCTTTACAAGCTTCAAAAATGTATTTATCGTGTGATTTTGGAAATAAAAGTTTCATATTCTGAAAGCCAAGACTTTGTTTATTTAAAAGTTTAAAAAAACACCCGGAAAAAAAAATAGATATTTGAATTTTTTATTTTTTTTATTGGCTCATGATAGGCCCCCGATCTCCGTGGGCCCCTGGGCTTCAGCCCAGGTCAGCCCGTGCATTAAGGCGGCCCTGTCCACATCCCCTTCAGTATCTCACTCCCCCACACTGCTGACCTCCCCCGACACATCAGACTCTCTCTCAATCGATGAAAGCAACTAGGGCTGAACGATATATTGTGTCATGGCGATAACGGACGCAAAAAGCTTTCAACTGATTGCAATGTATTCCCATCGGTGGCGGTATTTGACGCTTAGGGATACATTGTACACCCGGAAGTAAGTATTTTCCTTACTGTCGATTGATTTGACAGTGATATCTCCACTACTCATCAACTCAAAACCACCAGATTACCTTTGTTAATTAAACGACATTGATAGGTTTAAATTGTGTACAATGCTTTTGTGTTTTTCCCCTTCAATTCTGAGAAACAACTTGTTTTCTCTGAAATGTGGAGCGCCAAAGAGACTACACTACCCACAATCCCCAGCTATTGTTGTGACGACGCCTATACCTCAATGACAAAATGTTGTGATATTACTTTTTGCACATATTATTATTGCATGCATTCTTCAAGTCATGGAGTCCAGGCAGTTTCATAATAATATCAAGTGATGTTAATTTGCATTAGTAGTTTGTGTAATTTGCATTGTTGATTTGTATTCACTGAACATGGTTTTCGATCTTGAAATGTGGCTGCTTTTATAATAAAGGAAGACATTAGGATGTGTCTTCTCTTGTCAGTGAGGAGAGGTGCTCTGTTTACCACAAACTGGTCTGTCTCTGCAGAACAACAAACTTTTTGTTGTCGTCCTTCTCTCTATGCGGCACACGGAAGAGTCTCCACCACCCGTCACCCCCCCCCCTGTCAACGCCTTTGAGGATACTCGGTTCACCCTTTCGCCCTTGCCCACCCTCCTGGAGATCGCTGAACCCACATAGGAGATACAGAGGGTTGGCACCGATTCCTTCCAGGAGTTCAAAGACCAAACTAAGGCAATACGCAGGGTTGGCACCATGTCCTTTACCCCCGCTCCTCAACGACGCCCACCAAAATCACCGCAGAGACGCGCACCATCTCCCCCGTCTTCATCACAGCGCCTACGTCAACCACCTCCCCCCCTGGCAGCATGTCCTCTACCCCCGCACCATCTTCCCCGTCTCCATCACCGTGCCTACGTCAAACACCTCCCTTCCCTTCAAGAAAGCATCTGCAGTCTCCGAAGCCTGATAAGAATGTGTGTACAAAACACAACAAACTCTTACTGATATGTGTGGGGTCCAGGCTCAAGGGCGTATGGCACTCTCAACTCTTTCCAGGACATGTCGGGGCCCTGCCTGCCTGTAGCTTTGCCGATATCCGTGTTGATAGGTAATAGATTAAGAGCGGTGAATCATCTTAGAAACAGGAAGCGCTCAAACGTTTGTGTGAGTTTATCTAATTTAGCAGTGATTCCATGTCAGCCACATGTTGTTACAAAAACATGACTGATAGTGTGTTTAACAAACTTAAACTAGCTTTATTAAATGTCAGGTCTTTGTCAGAAAAAACATTTTTAATCAATGATTTTATCACTGAGCAAAATCTCGATTTTATGTTTTTAACAGAAACTTGGATTGAACAAAATAACAGTGCAGCTGTTCTTATCGAATCAACCCCTCCCAACTTTAGTTTTATGAGTCAGGAAAGAATACATAGGAAAGGGGGTGGAGCTGCTATTCTGTTCAATGATTCCCTTCAATGCAGGAAGACATCGTATGGAAACTTTGATTATTTTGAATATGTGGCCCTTCAGCTGAAATGCTCCTCTCGAGCTCTGTTCCTAAATATCTATAGACCACCCATATACTGTGCAAGCTTTTTTGATGACTTTACTGAACTGCTGTCTATAGTGTGTATTGGGGACGGGTGGCGCAGTGGTCTGTGCATCAGATCAAGGGGGAATGCTGGGGAACTCCAGTTCGAAACCTGCTCCTGCCGCCACTGCGTCAGGCCGTTGTGTCCTTGGGCAAGACACTTCACCCGGATTTGCTCCTGTGGGTATTGTCCACAGTACATGTATAATACCAATGTGTATTTGTAAAAGCGCCTCGATGACCTCGAGGCGTGAAGATGATGCAATGATCATCAGATCAAGGGGTGAATCCCGCCGCTGCTGCATCTGTAAAGCCGGTGTGTCCTTGGGAAAGACACTTCACCTGAACTTGCTCCTATTGTCCACAGTTTCTGACCATTGCATGTATGATATATGTGTAATGTGTGTATAAAGCGCTTTGAGTCATTGAAAAAGCGCTATAATAAATGTAAGGAATTATTATTATTATTATTATTGACGTTGACCGTCTAGTCATTGTTGGTGATTTTAACATCCATGTTGACAACCCCCAGGACAGAGGGGCTAAAGAACTGTTTTGTGTTCTTGATAGCTATGGACTGACTCAGCATGTGACAGAGCCCACGCACAATAAGGGGCACACTCTGGACTTAATTATCTCAAAGGGTCTGAATATCTCTAAGGTTGTGGTGACTGATCTTGCACTCTCTGATCATTCCTGTGTTTTCTTTGAGAGCTCTATTTCTGTTCACAAAAATGTTCAAAAAGAGGTAACCACAAAGCGATATTTAACTGAAAATACTAGGGAAATGTTTACTCAGAATTTTTCTACCACACTTGCCCCTGCTAACACCTCAGTAAATGAGCTAGTAGATCATTTTAATTCAACAATTAAACATTTTATAGATGCCATTGCTCCAATTAAGGCAAAGGAAGTGTCTGGCAAGAAAATATCTCCATGAAAACAGAAAAAAGAGAATGTCGAAAAGCTGAACGCAGGTGGCGAAAAAAAAATCTCCAGGTTCACTTTGACATTTATAAAGAGAGACTTGGCCTTTATAATTTGGAATTGAAAAACGCACGACAATCGTTCTTCTCTGACATCATTACCAAAAACAACGCACGTGCCTTGTTTGCTACCGTCGACAGACTAACTAACCCCCCAGTGTCAGTAGCCTCTGAATTTCTATCCACCAGGGCGTGCAATGATTTTGCCTCCTTTTTCACTGACACAATTCAGAAAATCAGACAAGCAGTCAGTGCCTCTGCATCAGGAACAGCAAATGTGTTGTCTCTGTGTCCACTTAACATCAATTCAGACATCATGACACAATTCCATCAAATTAATGATAAAAACCTAGAGGACATTATACAACTTCTTAAATCCTCCTCCTGCTGCCTTGATATTATTCCAACATGATTTTTCAAAGATGTTTTGCCTTGCATGGCCTCAGATCTACTTCATATAGTAAAGAAATCTCTTCACTCAGGTATTTTTCCACAGGCCCTGAAAACTGCAGTCATCAAACCGCTCTTAAAAAAGAATAATCTAGATGCTTCAGTAATGAACAATTACAGGCCCATATCAAACCTCCCATTTCTAGGTGAAATCATTGAAAAAGTTCTTTTTCAACAGTTGAGTAATTTCTTGCATTTAAATAACTGTTTTGATGTGTTCCAGTCAGGCTTTCGTCCAAACCACAGTACTGAGAATGCTCTTGTAAAGGTCTTTAATGACATCCACTTAAACACAGACAGTGGCAGAACTTCAGTGTTAGTATTATTAGATCTCAGTGCTGCGTTTGACACTGTTGACCACAGCATATTACTAGACCGACTGGAAAACTGGGTGGGACTTTCGGAAACAGTTCTAAATTGGTTTGAATCCTACTTAAAGGACAGCAACAACTTTGTTTCTATTGGTAAATACACATCTGAGTTGACAAATATGACATGTGGGGTTCCTCAAGGCTCCATCTTGGGGCCTCTTCTCTTTAACATCTACATGCTACCACTGGCTCAGATAATGAAAAACAACAAAATAAGTTACCATAGCTATGCAGATGACACACAAATGTATGTAACAATTTCACCAGGAGACTATGCTCCTATTCAAACACTGAGTAAGTGCATTGAACAAATCAATGACTGGATGTGTCAGAACTTTCTCCAATTAAACAAAGATAAAACTGAGGTAATGGTTTTTGGAACCAAGTCAGAACGTATAAAAGTTAGCGCTGAGCTTCATTGTGCAATGTTCAAAACAACAGATAAAGCCAGAAATCTAGGTGTAGTCATGGACTCTGACCTGAGTTTCAACAGTCACATTAAAACAGTTACTAAATCAGCCTACTATCACCTAAAGAATATATCTAGGATTAAAAGACTAATATCACAGCAGGATTTGGAAAAACTTGTCCATGCCTTTATCTTTAGTAGACTCGACTACTGCAATGGTGTCCTCACAGGTCTCACTAAAAAATCTATTAGAAAGCTGCAGCTGATTCAGAACGCCGCTGCTCGAGTCCTCACTAACACTAAGAAAGTGGATCACATCACTCCTGTTCTGAAGTCTTTACACTGGCTTCCTGTGTGTCAAAGAATAGATTTCAAAATATTGCTGCTGGTTTATAAAGCACTGAATGGTTTAGGCCCAAAATACATTACTGACCTCCTGCTAAATTATGAACCATCCAGATCTCTCAGGTCTTCAGGGACTGGTCAGCTTTCTGTCCTCAGAGTCAGAACTAAACATGGTAAAGCAGCGTTCAGTTATTATGCTCCAAATATCTGGAACAAATTCCCAGAAACCTGCAGGTCCGCTGCAACTCTTACTACTTTTAAATCCAGACTGAAGACTTTTCTTGTTTTCGCTGCTTTTAATTGAACTATTCATATCTTAGACTGCACTGTATCTTTTATCCATGTATTTTTTCTTTTAATGTTTATTTTATTAGCTTTTCTTTTTTAATGCCTTTCATTTTTTGTAAAGCACTTTGAATTGCCTTGTGTTGAAAAGTGCTATCTAAATAAACTTGCCTTGCCTTGCCTCGCGAGTGGATTTGTTGTCGTCCTTCTCTCTATGCCAGGTAATTTAAATCCGCATATTTTTTATCCACATTATATTTAGCTTTTCTAAACACTTTGACACTTTATTAAACATTCCATACTAGCATAGAGAAAAAAATACACAGGCATATATTAGTAAAATAACAAGATGCAATTAAATTAATTTGGAGAAAATACAAAGAGACAACATAAAGAAACGGAAATGAACCCAACAATCTACTTAATATTGAATGAAATAAACAAAACAAGCTTAACTCAACAGGGTCAATGAAATAACTAATCATAAACAGAAATTAATCGAACAGTCCCACTATAACAATGTTTAAAATGTGGTCATGTAGTGTAATGCAGTGGTTCTCAAATGGGGGTACGCGGACCCCTAGGGGTAAGTTGGAGTACTGCAGGGGGTACGTGAGATTTATTTTATGTTAATTTATTTTTTTAAATAGATAAATATACACATTTTAGGAAAAGTTACGAAGTTTGAGCAGTGTGGGTTTTATATGAATAGACTATAGTTACAGAGTTACTAAATTGTAAATACAACGTATTAAAAAGATCAGTTCAATGCAACTAATGTCATCTTAGTGTTAATGCATGATATTAAAATGGGTTGGCCATGAATTTAGTGATGGATTGTAAACATTTGAAATGTAGCATTTAAGTGTTTCTCAGTTACAAGGTTGTTGTTTTAATAAATCAGGCACTGATGGTGCAGCGCTGTACTGTACCTCTTTATATAGGCTTTTTCCCCCTAACAAATAGTTTTTGCGCTGATCAGGGGGTACTTGGCTGAATTTTTTTTTCAAAGGGGTACATTATTGAAAAAAGTTTGAGAATCACTGGTGTAATGCACAGTGACACAAAGAGGCAATACAGACGATACAGGCCAAGAGCAACACCCGCCAGGCAGCAGTGTAGCGGTGAAGCACAGACGTTGAGGCAAAACAGCCGTCTTTCTGTATTAGGCTTCCAGCGCAGGTGATGTTACGATAATAATACTACTAATAATACTACATTCATATTATTCAGGAAGGATGAGACAAGCAAAAAGCGTACCTACCAATCAAGCTATCGAATGTAACAATGTATTTCTACTGGTAACGTGTTTCGTGCCTGCAGGCTGCAGCACGTCTTTTTCTCCGGTCGGGTCGTGGAAGACCGGAAGCTGTGTGGGTCATAAAAACATGTTTTTACTCAATATCAAGCCACAATTATTGCTTTTATTTTAAATCGTATAATTTCGGACTTTTATTGCCGTCTGTGAGGAAAATAAATGGGGCTCAGAGCCTCAGGATACTGAAATCTGTATTTTTAAATATTTGTTTCCTTCTAATTTGTTATTCTTTTCAAAATAACACACTGTTATTTACTCACCAATAACACACAATTATCCTTGCTTTTATTTATTGGTTTAATTCCATAATCTCGGGCTTTTTTGGTGTCCGTCAGAAACTGAATTTCAAAATAAAAATAACCGGAAACAGACGTAGGCCTATAAGGGACATTTCGAGCATCATTGCGATTGTCAACATTTCTGAGTTTAGGATGGCCGAAGACAATACACTACCCATAATCCCCAGCTATCGTTTAGGACTACAGTTCCCGTAAGGTTACGCAGAGCGTCAAACAGCTGTGTGAAATGGAACGAAACCACCCAGACTATCCAAAACTGGAATCGAACACCCCTCCAGAACTACACATGCTGGCTATTGTGTTTCGCAAAATGTTCTATGGGACGTCTCTACTGAACGTTTTCGTTTTTCCCACAATTAGAAGTTGCCATTATTAAACACATTGGTGTTATCAAATGTAAAACATATAATTAATAAATGGGTGAAAATCACATGACAGCTCATTGATACTTTGTAATTCTACTCCACTACAATTCAGAGGTTAACCTGGTATTTTTACTCCACTGCATTTATTTGAGTTACTTTGCAGATTCTGATTAATTTTGTGAAATATAAACAACCCTTAAATCAGACCTTATTTACACCTGAGTAAAATTCAGGTAAGGTGATTGTCAAGTGCCAACAATCAGGAGAGATATTTGATAGTTGGTGCTTGAGAAGACTAAACATGTATCTGCAATTGACATTAATGGAAACAAGCAATAAAGTATATTCATTACTCGTTATTCTCTACTAATATTTAATTAAAGACTTTATATTATGGCTATTTTGCACATCCCTTTCAAGATGTTCAAAGGTTTATTGACATATCATACACAACTACGGTGTAGTTATGCAATGAATGAAAAACTTGGGTCACAGGTTCCTCAACAGTGCATTACAAGACATCTATCAATATGTGTGTACCTCCACCATTAAACTGTCATATTCTGCACATTTCTTATTCTATCTACATACATAAGAGTATAATTAATGTGTATAATATCAGTTAAAATAAGTGCTTCAACATAGTTAACATTGCAGGAAAGCAATATATTAGACGTTAATTACTTTGTCAGGCTTAATATTTAATATTTAATGTTTAAATAAAGGTTAATCCGTTTTTCTGTTTTGCACCTCCTCCTATTAATATCTGTGTACATCTTTATATATACAGTCTATGGTGTACATCCTGCACTAAACTGTTTTATTGTAGAGATCACTTATAGTATCTTCTTGATTTTTTACATTCTATATTTCTATATTTATACTTTCCCCCTATGAAAGTATGTACTCTTAATATTTTTTCAATCAAATATAACAGATAAAACAATAATTCAATAACGTGCTTTAACCACTAGGAGGTGCACACAAGGTGCACACAGCCTTAATAACTTTGTATTATTAGTGTGTATGTACAACATCTGAAGATGTATAGTTTTATGCATGCTTTCACATCATTTTACAGCATATTGCTATACTATTTCAGACTCAGTATTTACATTCTTACATTCAAAGAAAATCAGTAATATCTTTGAAAACTACAGTCCTTTTCTATCAGCTGTGCACCGTTATGGTGTAAATATAACCTATCTATGAATTAGATCAAATGTAAAAGGCAGCCGAATTAGTGTTGATACTGCAAGGAGACGTATTGTGTGAAGAGAAATTGAAGATGTGGTTTAATTGTTGATATATTTATGATCCACGTCAAGTATTCAGTTTCGGCGCCATTTCTTCCAGTTTTTCCAAAGGTCTTCTCATCAGGGCTGTCTAAATAAAGAACTACGGCAGATCTGTAATATGTAATGCAGCCGAACAGTGTATTACAATGCCGTTATGTGATGACTTTCAAAGAGAAAAGCAAGAGCACTCGGAATTAAGTATTATTTTATACTTTTAAAATGTTTTCCGGATTTCATATAATATAAACACCAAATCCCAGCATGCATTGCGGCTAACACATCCAATCAGCGAGCTTAAAACCATAGCTGAGGATCTTGGGTAATCGCTCGAAATGCCTACGTTTGTTTCCGGTTATATTTATTTTGAAATTCAGTTCCTGACGGACACCAAAAAAGCCCGAGATTATGGAATTAAACCAATAAATAAAAGCAAGGATAATTGTGTGTTATTGGTGAGTAAATAACAGTGTGTTATTTTGAAAAGAATAACAAATTAGAAGGAAAAAAAGATTTAAAAAATACAGATTTCAGTATCCTGAGGCTCTGAGCCCCATTTATTTTCCTCACAGACGGCAACAAAAGTCCGAAATTATACGATTTAAAATAAAAGCAATAACTGTGGCTTGATATTGAGTAAGAACATGTTTTTATGACCCACACAGCTTCCGGTCTTCCACGACCCGACCGGAGAAAAAGACGTGCTGCAGCCTGCAGGCACGAAACACGTTACCAGTAGAAATACATTGCTTTTAAAATCGTGCTGTGCAACACGAAAAAAAGGGGCAAATCGTGTTGGTGAACACGAATCAATAGATTAAAAATCGTGTTGGTGAACACGACATGCCGTGAGACTGGGTTGATCTCGACCGTTCCAAGTTTTATTTTGTGTTGCCATAAGTTAGTCTCTCTGCATTTCTGCGCTGGGCTAATGCTAATGCTAATAATGCTAATGCGAGGATAATAAAATGGCGGCTTCACAAAACCTTTTGGGAGTTTTACGGGGCGTGGTTTGCAATCCGCCCAGCCAATCAGAAATATAGCTCTGTTCTCACAAAAGAGCCGCTCGAAAGTCCCTGCTCTTTAGCAGGGACTTTCGAGGGGGTAAAAAGGTTCGCATTAACTAATTTTAGTACCGTTTTTTTTTTTGGTGTGAACGCGATCATGAACTAAGTTCGCATGAACCTTTGTGGGAATGCGCCTATTGTTTCCAGGTCCTGATTCAGTTTCTGATGTTTCACTGTCCTCTACTGGGGGATCTTAAGTGAGACACATGCAGGCTTCTTCACTCAGAGAGCTCCCTCCACTGTCTGCTTTAAAGGGTCAGTTCACCCAAACTACTAAAGTACTGATGTCCTCTCTTACCTCCTAAACATGCAAATCATTCATAATACAGTTTGCTGCATGCTGTGAGGTTGTTTTTCAAATGTTAAAGTGTTTTAATAAATGTAAACATTGGAAATAGGTTTACAGTTAACTGATCCACCTAAACATCCAAAGTCATTGAACATGTGTTTTTCCAGTCCACTTGATTATGTGTGTATGTGTGTGTGTTCATGTTGGGTTCACACTAACAGGCATGTGAGTTTATCACGTCTCAGAGTTCTGCATTTCTCTGAAACAGAAGCAACCTGACTGCAGAGAGAGCAGAGAAGAAACAAACCAAGAGAAATTATATGGCATTTTCCATCCTCTCTGATAATTAATTTGGTTCTCTTCATGCTGTTCAGTCAAACTGCCTCGTGGGTTCACAGGTTAATGCATTCCTGTTCCTTCACTCCACCTGCAGACTGTGTGACGTCCTCAGTGCTCAGAGAGATCAACTGTTTCACCCTTATCATTTTAAATCCTTTCTAATGCTTTTTTCAGGAGTCAGTATAGGCAGCTAAACGGGTCTTTAACCAGAGTTTATTTAGTTTAAGAAAAGTGTATTGTTTGTTAAACAACCAAACTTTACTGAGTAGTGGATGTTACTGGGGTTTGGGTCATCATGCATATGAATAATCTAAAGAGGAAGTAAATCTAGTCTCTTAACAGCCTGATATCCGTCTTCTGCTCATTGCGACAGAGGAAAGGCATCTTTGAACACATCGTTCCTCCTTCACTGTGAGTAGAAACAGTTTATTGATGTAATGATTCTGTAAACCTCCTGTGAACATTATTTAATCTGACATGTTTTATAGTCTCACAGAGATGAGAGGAGCAGCTATGCGTTTAACTGCAGCAGCGAGTGGATTAGTTGTCTTCCTGCTCTCTGTGTCAGGTACTGTACATCTACACTTACATTCATCACATGAACAGAGGGGATTCTGGGAAATGTGGGACTTGTTAAACCAGGTCTCATGTGGGAATAAGTGGGATGGATTTGTGTAAAAGGCAAACCTATAGCAGAAACATTTAAACAAACTCAAAGACGTTACTAGTTTTTTTTAATGGATATTCTGAAGATCTTGTCGTGCATTGCCACTGTCCTTTGCTCCAATCATCTGCATCAAATATCAGTTTGCTTATCACTTTTACAAGCGTTAAAATGAGAATATAGTGCATGCATAACTGTTCCATCCTCTCTCTCTGTGAAAACATTTTGCTTTGTTTTTTTTCTTAAGACGACTTCAAGAATCGCCAGCTCCGTTTTTATTAAGTTTAAGTGATTTAGAGAGATATTCTTATTCTAAGTCATAAGATATCGACTCAACTCTTATGGATCAGACCTCTGCACCAAACCCAAGTTCCTTCTCTCCTCTCTGACCTCAGTGTTATATTTCCACGCTCTGAGTTTAAAGCAGTCTTCTTCTTTTTCTTATCTGTATATCAGACAGAAGCTGCTCACACCTCAGTGCTCTGCATGTATTGTTATTGTTCACACTGACCTCAGCAGCAACCTGACCACAGAGACAGAGAGGGAACTGGACAGAGAATCACACACTATTCTAATTAATGTGATCGCTAATCATTCACTGTTCATTTATATGAAGGCATTTTCCAATCTTCCTTTGCCTTGACTGTAAAACTGAGCATACCCTTTTTGCGTAGACTTCTGTTCTACCTGCTTTGATTAAGAAACAACAAAGTCAAAGAGTATCATTGGTTTTAAAATGCCTAAGAAGGAATTCACATGTGTTTTTCTGCTCTATCCCAGTAAAGTTTGTAAAATATTTATTTTTACATTCTTTGTTGAAAGTACTGATCAGGAAATTTCTCAACAATTTATAGATTAACTTTGATTCTAGTGTCTGATGTGCTCTGTGTTTCAGTGGCTCAGGGTCAGGATGTCTGGGGAGTGACTTACTCTTCTACTGAGATCTGTGCAGTGAAAGGATCATCAGTGGAGATGAGATGCAGCTACGAATACCCATCTACATTGAAAGGCAGTGTAAATACAGTTGAGAAAACATTCTGGTTTGTTGAAAAGAAAGATGGTGAATATGTAGATGTGACAACAGAATCAGAGTATGCAGGTCGTGTAGAGGATCGCTGTGAAAACAACACCTGCACTTTGAGAATCAGAAACCTGAGAGAGAGCGACTCAGCTGAGTACAAGTTCAGGATCACAACAAACCAACCAGATGGAAAATATAGTGGTTCACCTGGAGTCACTTTGTCTCTCACAGGTAACACCAATCAGTTCCAAACGTTCAACTTTAAGAAAACAATAATATCATTGTGATGTGTTTTTATATACATGAATGTTGAGAGTTTATTCTTAAATAACCTTCCTGTTCCTTCTTCACAAATACAGATCTCTCGGTGCAGGTGGAACGTGAAGATTCTAGCAGAGCAAACCTGAAGTGTCAGAGCAGTTGTGATTTACCTGATGATGATTACGTCTGGTACAAGAACGGAGGAAGCACTCTGTCAGGAACATCTTCTCTTCAAGTCGACTTGAGTTTTCAAGACAGCTATTCCTGTGCCTTGAAAGGATTTGAGGACTCTCCCTCCCCTTCAGTGTGTGAGTTCACTTCACTACCTTATTCTAATATAACACCATCTAGTGGAAGCCTTAGCTAACTGTATGGGTATGTGACTTCTCATCAACTCTGGAAAAACAATTGTTTAAAAATGAGTTTTCTTATTTTTCAGGTGTCACTGGTCGAGAAAGCAACACGGTGACTTATACTGAAGGAAGTATCTGTGCACCAAAAGGATCATCAGTGGACATTTCCTGCACGTACAGCAGTAATGACTGTATTACATCTAAGTTCTGGTTCAGTCCTGAGCGTAGTCATCAGGGACAGAATCCCTCTCAACCTGAGGACCTTAGTGAAGACACCCAGTATGCAGGACGTGTTCAGATCCTTGAAACAGAGAGAGGACGCTCCACTCTGAGGATCTCTGACCTGAGAGACTCAGATTCAGCTCAGTATCTCTTCACATTCAAAACACCAAGCTTTGAATGGAGGAGTGATTTACCTGGAACAACTCTGACTGTCACAGGTACTGATCAACACACACTGATGTATGTATACACCAACACATTACAATTAGAGAATACTGGAAGTTGAGTTTGTGTAATTACTGTTGGATGAGTTATCATATGTGTTCACCTACTTTAGACTGTTGTGTTAAAGTTACATTTATCATCAGTTTCATTTCAGACCTAGTGAGATAATATTGTTTCTTTTTCTCATATCCAGCTCTCCAGGTGCAGGTGATCCCAATAAGTTACGTGAAGCCTAATACCTTAGCAGAGCTGAAGTGTCACAGCAGCTGCAGTCCAGCTGGTGTTTCCTACGTCTGGTTCAATAACGGAAATAAATTCACGACAACATCTATATCTTCCTATGAAGGCTTGATTCAACTCCCAGACAGGTTCTCTTGTGCTCTGGAAGGTCATGAAGCCTTCTCTTCTCCTACAGTGTGTGAGTTCACTCATACACACACACACACTGACATTTCAATACATTGACAATCTCAGATAGAAACCTTACAATAGTCTTCTGATTCGTAATGCAGACGCAGCAGTATTATTGATAGAAACAAAAAGCTTCTCAGGTAAACAACATACAGATTAAATAGATTGTGGTAGAGACCGCATTAACAACATATCAGAGATAAAAATACAAAATATCAACAATAACAGAAAATCCTGTAGGCAGCAAGAAACATCACAAATATATATCATAAATAAGGTTAGCTTTATATTGTTCTTCATGTTATTCCAAGTTACAGGAGCAAGATGAAGAAAAAAACTGGATTCTCACTAAAAAGCTCAGTCGGCAGCTGCCACAGAATGTAATCATGATGTGGGCCCACTTTGAAATAAACATTAAGGAGGTGAAAAAACAGTTATAAATCAAAAGAACCAGTTTATCCTACAGAGAGATGTACAGCTCAATATGACGTGTAATATCCTAATCTCCAAGAACACTTAGTGGACCGTGATTAACATCACTGTCTTCATGCAGGGTTAGAGTTAGTCTGCTAGCAAGATGAAGATGTTCAGGTTTCAAATGAATAAACACGTGTTTTGGCTGTCAGTGCTCATCAGCAGGAGACGTTTTTACACATCCAGGATCTACATTACAATGTAAACATAATTGGGATATGGACACACTATTTATCCTTTGAATTTACATGTTGCTTGATTGCAATTTACACCCATAATTTATTTATGTATCCCCAGATGCTCCAAAGCGTCCCTCTGTGTCAGTGAGTCCCTCTGCTGAGATAGAGGAGGGCAGTTCAGTGACTCTGACCTGTAGCAGTGATGCTAACCCAGCAGCTAAATACAGCTGGTACAAGAAGAATGGAAATGGACTCCTTTCTTATTTCATTGATGGACCACAGCTTGTCTTCCGCTACATCCAGTCCTCTGACTCTGCACGGTATTTCTGTGCAGCTGAGAACAAGCTGGGGGGGACTGCATCTTACAGCTTCCGTATGGACGTGAAATGTGAGTAAGACAGTTTATTTAAAGATAACAAGCTTAAATCTGTCTAGTTGTTTCAAGAGAAGATGTTACTTATCATCACTACTTTCTTCAGCTCAGCTTGCTTTACATTACATGGGATCCAGGGAACAAGCGGGTAACGAAAAGTGAACTGGCAGTAACTTCTAATCACATTTGATAGAGTTGCTAATGATGACATCATTGAGAAAAGAGTGTTGAATATTGTTATATTTAACTAATATTTACTGTTATTAACTGTACAAGGCTATCTCTAAATCCTGACATTCCATGACTCAATGCATAGTTGTGACTTGATTAAGTGATACACTAAACGGCATTTAACCAATGACAACTGATTACTTTATTATGACTAATAAGAATTCAGAAATACCCATGAACAATTATTAACGTTACATATTAATTCATTTACATAATATCTAACGGTTGTTTCTCTAAAATATATTCCTTAGCTACAGTGAAAAAACTGAAACGTTGACTATAATTAAATGTATCATGTCAACAAATTAAACATAATTGTATTAGGTTGGTTGAAAGCAATAATATATATTTAAAATGAATAATATTAGGTTCAACTAAATATTATTGCTTTCAACTCACCTAATGCAACATTTATTAATGTATTGACATAATACATTTAATTAAAGTCAATGTGTTAGTGTTTTCAGTGTACTCTACAAAATGTGATTAGTACATACTCAACAACTGTCCTTCAAGTTAGGGTTATTTTGGAATGAGTTCCTCGTTCAATGCTCTGTAATAACTCGAAATGCAGCTTCATTCAGCGTTCAATAATGTAGATACCTTTGAGCTAATGCAGTGAGCAACACATTGTTAATATTTACTGTTCACACTTCTCCTCCAGATGCTCCGAGGCTTCCTTCTGTGTCAGTGAGTCCCTCTGCTGAGATAAATGAGGGCAGTTCAGTGACTCTGACCTGTAGCAGTGATGCTAACCCAGCAGCTAAATACACCTGGTACAAGAAGAATGGAAATCGTGAACAACCACAACAACAGCTTGTCCTCAGCTCCATCCAGTCCTCTGACTCTGGACAGTATTTCTGTAAAGCTGAGAACAAGCTGGGGAGGAGCACATCTGCAAACACCTTTATTGACGTGAAATGTGAGTAAGACAGTTTATTGAAAGATAACAAGCTTAAATCTGTCTAGTTGTTTCAAGAGAAGATGTTACTTATCATCACTACTTTCTTCAGCTCAGCTTGCTTTACATCACATGGGATCCAGGGAACAAGCGGGTAACGAAAAGTGAACTGGCAGTAACTTCTAATCACATTTTATAGAGTTGCTAATGATGACATCATCGAGAAACGACTGTTAAAAATTGTTATATTTAACTAATATTTACTGTTATTAAAATGTTTTTTTTTAAAAGGACATTTATGGCAATAATTACATTATAATCTCTGAATCTCCAGATGCTCCAAAGCTCCCCTCTGTGTCAGTGAGTCCCTCTGCTGAGATAGAGGAGGGCAGTTCAGTGACTCTGACCTGTAGCAGTGATGCTAACCCAGCAGCTAACTACACCTGGTACAAGGAGAATGAAGACTCTCCAAAAGCTTCAGGACAGATCTTCACCATCTCTGACTTCAGAGCTGAACACAGTGGGAGTTATTCCTGTGGAGCGCAGAACAAGTTAGGACGTAGTAACTCCACCTTTCATCTGAGTGTTGCGGCAGGTAATTGTTATGCATTAATCTACTACCACACACTTATCAGCTTGTGTGTTTTCAATCATATAGGAGGCAGAAAAAAGTCTGTATGATGCAGTTTTCTTTCTTGATGTGGTGGGTGTAAGAAAGTTTTATTTCTGTTACATTAAAATAGGTTCATTTAATTGTATTGTGCCCGTGTTTCAAGGCAAGGCAATTTTATTTATATATTTTTTAGCACGTGGCGATTCAAAGTGCTTTACAGATTAAAAGCAAAATACATTTAAGAACAAATACAGCATAAATACATTATTTAAAAAGGCATTTAAAAACAGGGATTACAAACAGGGATAAGCACACCCAATTTGAATAAAGGGTTCTTCTTTCTTACATAAGAACAGAAAAGTAAGGTAAATCCAAGGTCTGCACAGTGCCCATTTATTGGGACATTAGATGCCAATTTCATTGTTTGCAGACGATACCGTCCTTTTAATTAGACCTTGACCATCAGTGTGCCTAAAACTGATAAGACCTTAGTAATGCAGGTATTTTTATTCAGAATTAAGTTGAAGATTAACATTAGGGACATTCTGGGCACAACTGAGCAGGAGAAAGTTTTGAGACAAACCCTAGACTTACTGGGCTGGTCAGCTGTCCAGCTGCTCTGGGAGCACCAGGAGATTCAAAGGGAAGGAAAAAACAGTATTCAGGTTTAAAAAGTATCCCCATTAGAGAAACACTGCTGTATTAACTGTCTGTTGATCACTGTTTCTCAGGATCACGGAGGCTACTACCTTTTGTAACAATCCCTGTTGTTCTCCTGGCTGTCATATCTCTCTATGTCTTCATGTGGATCAGGTGAGCAGATCTGTTCAACTTAATCATTGTTTGTTAAATCATTGAAAATCTGTTTGTTAGAACTTTATCACTTTTTTGTAACCAGAAAAAAGAGGGCTTCCAGGGACTCTGCTGAACCTGAAGAGAGACACACAGAAGAGGTGAGAATATTTTTATAAGAAATACTGTTTATCTAGTCCCAAAAATCTGTTCTATTTGTTAAACCCCAAGCCTGTTTTTCAGGTTTCAGGCTCGAAAATGACATTCCCAGAACAAATGACTATAACTTCACTTCTTTATACGGTTTATATGAATAATTGTTGTTATCAAAGCAAGGTTACATCTGTGAGTTGGATGTAGAAGTGTCAGAATCAATATAGATTGTTCTGTGTCAGAGTAAATTCAGATGGAACATAGCAAACAAAATGTAAATTCCTGTCTCCGCCTAAAGAAAACCCATTACTGTCACGATCACAGGTACAGATCAGAACCCAATAGCACGACTCAGATACAACCAGTATATAGTAATGTTCAGTTTATTTCAGGTCAAGGACAGGCAGGGTCAAAACCAGTAAATCCGTCAGACAGGCAGGCAGGAATCGAAAACTGGGCAGGACAAAACTCGGGACTAGAGCACAACACTCACTGGAGAGCTTGGCGGAAACGACAAGACAATCTGGCAAAGGACAACTGATAATGAGGTGGTATAAATACTGTGGAGTGATGAGGGAATGAGTAACAGGTGAGGGGAAGGGCTGAGGAGACCAGGTGAGGGAAATGAGCTGATTACAAGGGCCTGGAGGAAAGCGGGATCTGAAATGACAGGAGAGTTTAGATGAGCCATCAAACAAACAATAATAAAAGTGTCTAACTTTTGACAATTACTTATAGTGAAGACCAACCTTGAATGATGGGTTGGTAGCCTAAAAGCTTTAGGAATCCAAAGTATAACATATAATAAGTACCCTGTATCAAGATTGAGGCAAAAACAAGTGACATTTGACCTTTTTAGAGAGGTTTATGAAAATAAAGTCCAGGCGGAATAAGCTTTGGGCACATTTGGGCACATTTGGTTCCATCAGTGCCATTTGACCTTTTTCAGGAACTAGACTATAAAAATCATTGTATTACATTGAATCATCACTATAGGTATTCATTCCACCCAAAACAAAACAAAATATTTAAAAAGAATATATATTTAAATTTAAATATTTGTTTGTGTGTGAGTGTGTGTAGGTGTGTGTAAGTGTAGGTGTGTTTGTGGGTATGTGTAGGTGTGTATGTGTAGGTGTAGCTGTGGGTGTGTATGTAACTGTACCAAAGCACTATACAATAAAACTACACTGTAGGTCAGTGTGTGTAGGTGTACTTGCACAATAAAAAAAACGGAAACATAGGTAACATTTGACTCCAACTGGGGCAGATTTATTTCAAACATTTTACCAACACACTATAGGCATGTAAAAACAAACATTTTACCAACGTACTATACAATAAAACCACACTGTAGGTTTGTAAAAACTACAAATATTTTACCAACACACTATACAATAAAATCACACTAAAAACAACAAGTATTTTTTTTTTAAATAAAACACTCGCAAAACGGTATACCTACCTGAACTTTATACCTACCTGAATATTCCAGTATTTAGGTCGTGCCACTCCCTGAAACAGTTCTTTTTGACAGTGAAGCACAGAGGGACCTGGCACTTCCTGCAGTACACAGGTGTCTTCACCCTTTTGAGTCCAGCATCTAGGCACCTCCTGCAGTTCTTCCTGACCTTGGTGGCATCTTCCCCATAATACTCGGGCATGCATGTGAGTGGTGGAGGAGGGGGTGGTGGAGGTGCAGGGCCTTCAGCAGGGCCTTCAGCAAACTCCAACAATTCTGCAGCAAGCTGCTCCTTGAAAGTCTTCTGGGTGTGTGGCTTTGTCCTGCTGGGGTCACACCTCATCTAACAAATGTGGAAAAACAAAGAGATTAGATTAATTCACTGGCTTATACTTATAGGATAATATTGGACTATAAATGTAAACACATGTATATTCATTTACTGGCCATTCATTTAGAAATGTAACTCCAAAAAGACAAGTAACACTATTTAGCATTTTGGCTAATCATTCCTGTTGGCTAAGCTAACACTGTGATGCAGTTCCACCAAACACATAAGTAATATATAAAAACAGAGAGATTACATACCTTTCCCGTGGTGGAAGTTCAACATCCGAGTCACTACTGTCTGGATCCAGGTCTGGCTGGAGGAGATCTTCATCATCCGACGAAGAGTCATCTGGTAGGATCATAGCCCCGCTATTGTCAGCTACCATCTCTAGCACCTGCTCGGTGGTGAAGCTCTCCCTTCTGGCTGCGTAATGCGTAATGGAGCCGGAGCGGGCGTAGTTTATACTACGCAGGATCATATCTTTTGAACCCATTGGTCGATTTGGGTGATTGACACCTTTTCTGAACCGTTAGAGCCAATATAATCGAGTGACAGTTAGTAAGTCCCGCTAAACACTTACGTCAAGTAGAGAGAGGTTTGCGTAAACAGCACGTGAGACAGCATTAGCTCGGGACTGCGAAACTTTATATCTACTCTGCTGCCATGAATGTAATGATAGATTATCAGAAACAATTCTACAGTGACTAAGAGACATTGGATTAACCTTGAGCAGCGTTTTTATTCCCTTGAACACGATCACAACGTGATCACTTTTGATAACAAAAAAGCAACGGTAAGACAATAATTATTGTTATGGTTTTGAAAACTGTTGTTTTTTTTCTTCTCTGTTCTGGCTGATAGCTCAGTGAGTGTGTGTCCTACAGTGATGATACTTATAACAAAATAATCTGTGGAGTATCAACTTTCAGATGATATGTAGTTTGTGCAGAAAATATTAAGTTTTAACAATTGTTATTGCTAGTTAGCACCGGAAGTAGCATCTGCCCGTGTTAGCTAAGGGCTAATGCTAACGCTTCTTGTGAGACTTGTGTTTTGTTTCTGTAAAAATGGTTCATATCGTCAGTTAGCTGAGATTATTCTCGTTAATCTGGTATAACACATGAATAGGTTTTTAAATAATAAGATGCTGAGACACAGTGTCGTGAAAAAAAAGAAACAGGCTTAACAGGTTAATACGGTCTTGAAACATCCTTAATATTTTCTTTCATACAGCATGATGTTGATGAAGCAGGGATATTTCTTCCATCATACCACATTTGAGTTTTCTGTCCTGGCTGCAATCCTTTGAAAAACTATAAACCAAATAACATTCAAATGTACAGCTGATCCCAATGTCAGACAACAATATGTCTAAACGAGCAATCACAGGTCAGGGTGCTCTGCTGTTTCACGAGTTATCCTCCAGGTGTCAGTATTGGGTCCACTCTTGTTGATCATCTTCCTCCTTCACCATGATGTCCACTTTCACTGCTATGCCAACCTCTCCATGCCACAAACCTTCCCTCCTCCTAACCCAGTGTTTCTCAAAGTGGGGGGCGCAGAGGCATGACAGGGGGGGGGGTGCAAGAGACCAGGAGGAAACATTGTTATGAAAAAACAAAAAAAAAGATCATAATTTGTATTTAATTTGAAAAATTATTAATTTGAAAATAATATGCTACAGTACAAGTACGTCTGGGTCTCTGTGTTTATAACAAAGTATTATAACGTATTGTTCTAGCAAAGGAATTGCACAATTGTATTAAGTATTTATTTTTTTGAGCACGCAGACTTATGGAGCATTTTTTTATTATCACTGTTCTAGCAAAGTGATTTTTTTTTTTTTTAAAGGAATGCTCACGCTCATATTTATGTATTTTAATAATATTAACTTGGCCCATCACGTGACTATTTGTGTAGGGGGGGCCGAATTTTTTTTTTCCCCAAAAGGGGGGCCTGAAAGAAAAGTTTAAGAACCACTGCCCTAACCTAATCATTGATTGCTTCTCTGTACCTTTCTCCAGTCAAGTCAAAAGCCTTGTTGTCACCATACCACCCTCTCTTATGCACCTAACATAAGAAACATCACCCAAACTTAATTCTTCCACCTACGCAACATTTCCAGACTCCCTCCATCCCTCTCTAGATGAAGTCTTAATCCATGCATTTGTCACATCCTGTATTGACTATTGCAAGGGTTCCCTCTCCGGTCTGTCCACTAATCTCTTCCACAAGCTCCAAATCTTTCAGAACTGGGATAATTACCCGCACAGAATCCTCTGACCACATCATTCCCCTTCTCAAGCAGCTACACTGGCTCCCTCTTCAATACCAACATTGACTAATACAACCTTCTGCTCACCTCCAAAGCCCTCCACAACCTCCCCACCAACCATCTCACTGACCTCTTTCACATGAGTATACCCCCTCTTGCTCCTTCCACTCATCCTCAGTTGATTATCTAACCATCCCCACTTCACACCAACCATTATTTATGCTGTGATGCTACTGACCCTGTCCCCCTTATGTTTGGTTCAGGATTTGCTGTTTTTCTTTTTCGATAATTTGTTTTATCCATTGAAAGGTGTCCTTGGGTGTCCTACAAGGCACCTCCAAATAAAAAGTATTATTTTTTTTATTTTCTAGTATGCCACCGTCCACTTTTCCAACAACCGAGCGAATCCTCTTTCCTTCAACATGAGAGCAGCTCAACAACTCGGACACACGGAGCCACAGTGAGTCCCGGAGTACGCTGCCATCAAGTTCAGCAGTGCTGCCCCGAGGTGAGCCAACCCAGTCTCATAAAAAAACGTGTAATAATTACGTTGGTCCACAACGTAGGACGTAGTATTTCTACGATAACGCCTCTGAAATTGTAAAATGCCTACGTTTTTTGTCACCATTCATTCCAATGGCTGTCGTCTATGTCACGTGATCTTCACATTTCTCCCTGCAGAAAAAAAAAAACATGGCCGACATTTGTTTTATTCTCGGTGTTAAATGCCTATTTTAAGGTTAGTTTGGCGATTAAAATGCCCTTTGATGTCATTTGATGCGAGAAATATGAGTTGTTATTTCAGATTATGTGTACAGTGGATGTACATGATCTTTAGTTTGCTAGTTATTATGAAGATTACTTCAAGAAATGGTGTCTATACAAACGTTTTCATTGTTACCAAGGTGGTTGCTAGGGACGCTGCTATCGATATTATTTTTGTTATGTTTGGTAAAATGGTGTTATCTTTATTGCTACACCTTCCCCGTCAATATATAGTGTTGGTCCATAGTGCAAATGTATTAGTTTAACAAAATCCGCATCTAAAATTGTGGCATAGTGTGGTGCCGAGAGATGGGAGTCGGAGGCGGGGTATCAAAGGTACAAGCTAGACTTTTATTTAGCATCTCAAAACACATGTAAACAACTTCATGCCCCGGAAGCGAAGACCGGCGGAGACAGGAAGTCCGGCTCACTAAAATGTCCGTGCAGAACAATACCCTAACCCATAGATCCGTGGGTGAATAATGTCAATCACCACAATAGATACGTTATTTTCCCCTGTGCAATTCTCCATTTACTCAACAATAACACATAATTATCCTTGTGTTTATTTATTTGTTTGATTAATAAACACAAGTTGGAGTCCGTCAGGACCGAGGGTCGGAGCAGCTCATTTGCTTTACAGAATATTACACCCGGAAGTAAGTATTCTCTCCGCTTCGCTTGACAAACCCCGTGATAGTCCTCAAGCTCTGTGATTGGAGAGTGTGCAGAGCCTCGAACAGCACTTGAAATGGGATGGAACCACGGCAGACTGTCCAAAACTGGATTTGAACGGGTCCACCGCGTCCCCAGAACTACACATGCTGGCTATTGTGTGTTTCGCAACATGTTCTCTATCTATGGCACGTCTCTACTGGGAGTTGTAGTTTTAAAAGACGTTTTCATATTTCCCATAATAAGAAGTTGCCAGTATTAAACTGTGTACATCCCTGGAGGTTTAGGGGATAGGAAACACTCAAATGTAAAACATATAATTAATAAATGGGTGAAAATTGCTTGTGCCCATAATGGGCAGCATTAATATATATACCCACATGCCAGCTAAGGTCAGAAGAGCTTTATTTAACAGCTGGTCTTATGTTTGTGACCCCTGTTGCATAATAACATTACATTAATTGTGACCCCTCCTGTTGTTCATTGATGAGCCTGAAACATGCACTTGTCAAGGTTCAGAGGCACATTGTGCAAATATGGCAGTAGCCATCGATCATCTTAAGATAAGATATACTTTATTGATCCCAAGTTGGAAACATTTGCGTTACATCAGCATGTGTAACAGTTGTAAATATGCAGTGGTGTTTATTTGTAAATCATTTAGTATAATCACACAAATTCTGTGTTTTATATTCAACAATTCTGTGTTCTTTATTTATTGATTGTTCAATACCTGACAAGGCTGGAGATGAAAAACTTTGGTCACAGGTTCCTCAACAGTGAATCACAAGACATCTTTCAATATGTGTACCGCCACCATTAAATTGTCATATTCTGCACATTTCTTATACTATCTACATACATCTTATAAGAGTATAATACATATGTATAATATCAGTTCAAATAAGTGCTTCAACATAGTTAACATTGCTGGAGGTATGCACAAATATTGATAGATGTCTTGTAATGCACTGTTGAGGAACCTGCGATCCAAGTTTTTCATTCAATGCATAACTACACCATAGGCCTATATGATATGTCAATAAACCTTAGAAAATCTTGAAATATTGAAAGGGATGTGCAAAATAGTCATTATATACAGACTTTACTTAACTATTAGTAGAGAATAACGAGTAATGAACATACTTTATAGGGATTCTATTAATATCTAATAATAAAAATAATGAAATTCAATAACATGCTTTAACCACCAGGTGTCCCTTTATATCAGCTGTGCACCTTTATGGTGTAAATACAGCCTATCTACCAATTGGATCAAATATAAAAGTCCGCCGAATTAGTGTTGATACTGCAAGGAGACGCATTGTGTGAAAATAAATGTAAGATGTTGTTTAATTGTTGATATATTTATGATCCACGTCACGTTTCCAGTGTTGGCGGCAGTTCCTCATGTTTGTCTAGAGGTCTTCTCATCAGGGCTCTATAAATACAGAACTACGGCAGATATGTAACATTTAATGCAGCCGAACCGTGTATTACAATGCCGTTATGTGATGACTTTCAAAGAGAAAAACAAGTACACTCGGAATAAAGTGTTTTCGGTCTGTTTCCGGTATTTGTTAATGACGATGTGCTGTGAGATGTGAGACTGGAATTGTACAGGGGAAAATAATGTTTCTGCACCATTTTAGATGCGGATTTTGTTAAACTAATACGTTTGCGCTGTGGACCAACACTATACTTTGACGGGGAAGGGGGGTAGCAATAAAGATAACACCATTAAACAGTTACACAACATAACAGAAATAATATCGATAGCAGCGTCCCTAGCAACCACCTTGGTAACAATGAAAACGTTGTATAGACACCATTTCCTGAAGAAATCTTCGTAATAACTAGCAAACTAAAGATCATGTACATCCACTGCACACATAATCTGAAATAACAACTCATATTTCTCGCATCAAATGACATCAAAGGGCATTTTAATGGCCAAACTAACCTTAAAATAGGCATTTTACACCGAGAATAAAACGAAGTTCGGCCATGTTTTTTTTTCTGCAGGGAGAAAATGTGAAGATCACGTGACATAGACGCCAGCCATTGGAATGCATGGTGAAAAAAAACGTAGGGATCTTACAATTTCAGAGGCGTTATCGTTTAAATACTACGTCCTACGTTGTGGACCAACGTAGTTATTACACGTTTTTTTGTGAGACTGGGTTGGGTGAGCAGATCCTCACACGGGAACATTACCCTCATTACAAGATTACAATGATATTACTTTGAAATATATGAATTGCTTTTGTATGCCTATTGTCACTGAGAGATATTATCATGTATTTCTCAGGACCAGACCAGAGGACCCAGCTGAATTGTACAGTGTGATCACCAAAGCCCACTGAACACAGCAGGCTGTGCATTGAAGTCTGATACTTCTGTTTTATGACAATGAGTAAATTACGCAGGTTAATATTGATCTTTAAAATATATTTCACAGGATGGGCCTCTCCAAAAATGTGCCATGAGACAATTATGTATCATAAAAACACATAACATGTATTAATTCAAAAGAGTTCGGCTTAGCTTTTTTTACTCTTAGTTGGACATCTGTAGTAGCAAATGTATTCAATGCATCAACATTTGAATTTAACTTGGTTAGCATTACTTTTTCCCAATAAAAAAGTAGTAGCTTTCGGTACAACAAAGGATGTGATCCCTAACTGGCTTCCCACTGCCAGCATTTTTTTATTGGGAAATTCTAGATATTAGCATTAGATTTTAATGATAAAAGACAATTACCTTTTTACATTTCTCTAATTACAACATTTAATTACTTCATATAACATTTATCATCCAAAGGATAAATCAAAATGATGTTGAGGCTTACTTGACCTTATATCAGAAATGTCCCAACTACTATTGGATTAAATGCCTTTAAGGTCCCCTATTATACTGTTTTTCATCAATATATCACAGGTCTCAGATATATCCAGAGCCTGTCTCTGATTGGCTGAAACACCAAACAGATCATTGCAGCATTACCCATAATCCCCTCTGTTTCAGCCCTGTTTCCAAAGTGCTGATTCTCTGTCTGTTACTTTAGATGAAAATAAGGAGCCCCTCCCCACGCCCCTCTGAGAGACATTTGGTTACAAAGAACTCAATGGAGCTCTAGGAGGAGATTCAGGTGATAAGGGGGCGGGGTTACCTTGGTTTCTGATTGGCTAATGGTTACACAAGACAACACATCATTATGACATCATAAAGTGGCCAAAATCTGATCAGCTCATTTTCAGACAGGTTTTTATAGAAATGGATCAGGACAAAAAGAGAGAGAATCTTTTTTTCCTTAAACTTTCAGAGTATCTTTCCACAGAGGGGACACATGTTGATGTAGAAGAGACATGAAGAAGAGGGGACACATGTTGATGAAGAAGAGACATGAAGAAGAGGGGACACATGTTGATGAAGAAGAGACATGAAGAAGAGGGGACACATGTTGATGTAGAAGAGACATGAAGAAGAGGGGACACATGTTGATATAGAAGAGACATGAAGAAGAGGGGACACATGTTGATGTAGAAGAGATATGAAGAAGAGGGGACACATGTTGATGAAGAAGAGACATGAAGAAGAGGGGACACATGTTGATGTAGAAGGGACATGAAGAAGAGGGGACACATGTTGATGTAGAAGAGACATGAAGAAGAGGGGACACATGTTGATGTAGAAGGGACATGAAGAAGAGGGGACACATGTTGATGTAGGAGAGACATGAAGAAGAGGGGACACATGTTGATGTAGAAGAGATATGAAGAAGAGGGGACACATGTTGATGAAGAAGAGACATGAAGAAGAGGGGACACATGTTGATGTAGAAGGGACATGAAGAAGAGGGGACACATGTTGATGTAGAAAATAAATGAAAAAGTGAATTTTGCATATTAGGTGACCTTTAAAATGTCACATATTCATATCTTTCAAAAGGTAAAATAAAAGTTATTCTGCTAAAAGTAACACATTGAACATGATGGATGAATGGATTAAAACCCACCCGATAAAACCTTTTGTTATTGGAAAGCACATTGGGTATTGGAGTGGAATATGCATTAGCTGATCTTGGTGCAGTTTCATACGGCTGCCACTAGCTTTTAGTAAAGAGATGTATGTTTCACCAATAGAAAAACCATTTAATAGAAACTGGTGGGTATATAACTATCTTTGTGTACAGTATTTTAACACACATGCTTTGTTGGCCATCACGTTTTATTAACCAGCTCCATTATCAACATGTTATGTGATATTATGTTTTTGTAGTTTTAAGGTTTTTATCATCAGAGCTCATTATAATTGTGTATCTCACTTTGCTGTTAATTCCTGTTCTGGTTGGCTCTGTAAGCATGTTTCTTTTTCTCTTCTGTATTGATTTGGTTTGATTGGTATAAATATAATTATCTGTTTGAAATGTTAACCGCCCATATCTAATGCAATAAATGTTGATGTTAAAATATCAAAGTGCATTTGTTTGATTGTAAAAACAGTGGAAACAGTAAAAACAAATTAAGCTGCAGTGATGAAAGTGCAGTGTTTGTCAGGATACATTAGAAGGTGAACACAGTGAAGGCAGACTGTCACACTGAGTGAGAGAAGTGTGTGAGAGAAGTGTGTGAGTGAATGAAGTGTGTGAGTGAGAGAAGTGTGTGAGAGAAGTGTGTGAGTGAATGAAGTGTGTGAGTGAGAGAAGTGTGTGAGTGAGAGAAGTGTGTGAGAGAAGTGTGTGAGTGAATGAAGTGTGTGAGTGAGGAAGTGTGTGAGTGAGTGAAGTGGTGAGTGATGAGTGAGTGAGTGAAGTGTGTGATGAGTGAAGTGTGCGTGAGTGAGTGAAGTGTGTGAGTGAAGTGTGTGAATGAGTGAAGGTGTGAGTGAGTGAAGTGTGTGAGTGAGTGAAGTCTGTGAGTGAGTGAAGTGTGTGTGAGTGAGTGAGTGTGTGAGTGAGTGAAGTGTGCGTGAGTGAAGTGTGTGAGTGAGTGAAGTCTGTGAGTGAGTGCGTTGTGAGTGAGTGAAGTGTGTGAGTGAGTGAAGTGTGTGAGTGAAGTGTGTGAGTGAGTGAATTGTGTGAGTGAAGTGTGAGTGACGTGTGTGAGTGAAGTGTGTGAGTGAGCGACGTGTGTGAGTGAGTGAAGTGTGTGGCCACAGCACAGCCACTGTCCTGCTCTTCCCTTGCGGACATACTTGTGGCTAAGCTTCAGTTTGGGCTGCAGGTTGTTTGTCGTCTGATTTTACACATGGATTTCTGAAATATTGACAATTGAAATGTAAAACCTCAGATAAGCACTAATGAAATAATTTTATTAATTAGGTTAATAATTAGGCAGTTAATAATTGTAACTGTAAAATGTCTTCAAAGTAATACAGACCAAATCTAAACACCCAGAAGTAAGAAATAATCAACATTTATCAATTATGATAAACATATATTGCGCTTGTTTGTTGCATGAAGTAACCTCAAATATATTCCTCATGCTGTTGAGTATATTGTTTATTCCCACTGGTCACTCCTCACCCTGTGAAAACATGTTGCACTGTTTATTCTTAAAACTAGCCAGCTCGTTTTGAAGATATAATCTTCTCTTATTGATCTTCACCAAACCCTGCCAGTTCCTTCTCTTGGAACGCTCAGCTTTGATCGTATCTGACTGTTTATCACTCAGAGACTGCTCACACCTCAGGGTTCTGCCTTTATTTGTATTGTTCACACCTAGCTCAGCAGCAACCTGACCGCAGAGGGAACAGAGAGGAAACTGACAAGCACACACTCTTATTATCAATACTGTCCCTACTCATTTATGTATGTTAAGGATTCATCAGAGACATGTAGACCTCCGACAATTGGGGAACTTGAAGCTTGACCTCGGTACAATTCCTCTAAATCAGGAGTTCTCAAAGTGCGGCCCTCGGAAATGTTTCTGGCGGCCCGCGATAGTTAATGTGACACGCTGAAATGCATGCGTTATATTTTAATCCTCCATGGTTCGTATCTAGTAAGAATTAGAATGGAATTTAAGAATGGTAAAACTGCGCCCCCTGGGTTGTTATTCCTAAATTATGAATGACAGCTTGTGGAAAGTTTGCTAGACTACTGGTTGCATGGCAACTAGGCATCTCGTGAGTTGCGGTTAAGCGGAAAATCTGTTGTAAATTATCAGAATCAGAAACGGGAGTTAGCTAGCGATTTTAGCTAGTCACTGTCTGTAGATAACCCAACTTTGTGTCCTCTGCAAGTTCTTAATGTATACTGTATGTATAATTGGTTAGTACAATAAAGAAAGGATTTGTTTTGGAATTATTTTGTGTTACGTTTTTTGTTGGGCGGCCCTCAATCCAATATTGGGTACCTAAATTGGCCCTCACTCATCAAAACGTTGAGAACCCCTGCTCTAAATAATATTAGTAGTATGATCCACTTTTTCTCATTAACTTATTGTTATGGTCTTATTATAGTTTCTGGTGTGTTCTGTGTTTCAGTGGTTCAGGGTCAGGGTGGCTGGGCAGTGACTTGCTATTCTACTAAGATCTGTGCAGTGAACGGATCAACAGTGGAGATAAATTCCAGCTACACATACCCATATACATGTGTTGTTAACACAGTAGGAAAAACATACTGGTTTACTAAACAGAATGATGGTCAACCTGTAGATCTGACCACAGACTGTATGCAGGTTGTGTAGAGGATCTCTGTGAAAACAACATCTGCACTCTGAGAATCAGAAACCTGAGAGAGAGCGACTCAGCTGAGTACATGTTCAATATCAAAACAAACAACGAGGCATACGCGGGTTATCCTGGAACCACTCTGTCTGTTTAAGGTAACATTTACACTGGACATTACGCCCTCTGGTGCATCTGGTGCGGGGAAAGTTCGTCCGTCTCCGGTTCTTTTTCCACGTGGAAGGCCCCTGCACTGGCTATCCATGTAGCACCTCAGCTTATTTTTATTTTGCTCTGGGGCCGAACTGCATGTCTGTACACCAGTGTTTGGAAAGTTCACTTTCTACATGAACTAGTTTAATTCACAGTTCACACATTTTAAAATGAACTAGTTCAGTTCATAGTTCATAATTCAAAATTATGAACTAAAGTTCATGGTTTCAAAAGTGAACTAATTTCTAGTTTATAGTTATTTTTTCAATACGTTGCTGCGAGCTATTATTTGTCTCCTGTACGCAAGCCAGCCTTAACCTGCCATCAGGCCCTGGGGCAGGTTCCTCCTCCAGATGAGTGACGTATCGGGCCTCCCTCATGTATTTGTAAGGTTTGCCGATGGCTCCCCTTCACGTAGCAAGTCTTGGTCATCCTCTCCATCTCCTCCAACAGATAATGTCCCTCCTGTCTGTTTTTCCTCTCCCGCTACTCCAACGCTATCAGAACCAGACGGCCTACTTGGCTCCGAGGCCGGCACCGCTGGTGCTCGGTACAGAACTAATCTGTCCTTCCTCCTCATCCTGGCCTACAGGTTTACAATAACGTGTAAGCTTGCGCATTTTTTGTAATAGCTGCTTGTCTCGAAATCCTTTTCCCTCAACAATTTCCTTTTCCGAGCGCCACTCTCAAAGTTTTTATTTTCTTCTCAAACTTTTTCTCCTAAACAACCTTCATCTGTTACTCAATCACTCGCAATTGGAATAAGTCACATGTGAAACATATTCTCATTCTGATTGGCTGTTAAGTGGTGCCCACTGACTGTTTCGGAGTCATAATTTTTTTTTGAAAAATCTCTGGAATCCATCGATCTGATTGATTAGCGGAGCAAATGATCAAAATACTACGGAGGGAAGATATTTTCGTTTGGATTACTGGAAGCTTACGAGTGTGTGAGAGTGTGTATACGTGTGTGTGTTTGTGTATTTTTGCATTTGTGTGTATTATGTTTGTTTCCCAGGGAAAACCCTCACGAGAAACACCGGCTGTTGTTATGCCTGCTGTGACGTCAAGTTACTCCGTTCTCCGCTTGTAATTATGCCGTCACAAGCTACAAGTTGTATTTATCATCTGAATTTGCCGAAACAAGTTAAATATTCTGAAAGCCAAGACTTTATTTGAAAACAGATGAAAACAAACTTTAACGTAACCTGTCGTCTAATCTATGATTACTATACGCTTTGCATTAATAATTTCAGCGGAGGCGGCGCTTTGGAACAGCAGAGTGGCAGGGGAGAGCTGTCATCTTCCCTTTACAAGCTTAAAAAATGTATTTATCGTGTGATTTTGGAAATAAAAGCTAACTTTGTTTATTTAAAATGTAAAAAAAAACATCCGAAATAAAACTTATTTTTTGATTGGCTCATGTGACGACCCCTGCCTCACTATCTCTGGTGGTGGGTGTGTGTGTGGCCCTTTAATGACTCTCCCTCTGTGTGTGCTCACGGGAATTGAGGACACCTGGCGGATGGAGCTAGCCGGATAAAGGACTGGACCGGATCTCGCTCACTCTCTGGCAGGAGGAAGGGCAGCCACGACCAGCTGACCTCTTGTTTTGCCTGTTTGTGTCCTTCAGCAGCAGCCAAATAAACTATTTTCTATTCACGCCCTCGTTTGTCGCGTGTTTGTTGTGGCTGAGAGCTAAGCCATGACACTCATGATAGGCCCCGATCTCCGTAGGCCCCTGGGCTTCAGTCCAGGTCAGCCCGTGCATTAAGGCGGCCCTGCCTCCACCAAAATCCCCCCGGAGGTACTTTATCTCTCCGCGGTTGTTGTAAGCAGTGGCCAAATGACTGGCTTTACAATCCCTGTGGAAATATGACAGCTTTGAATACATGTAATGAAATGACAAAGTGACAGAACACGATGGACGTTAGCTTTAACCGGGGACACAGATGTTGACGGGTAGCAGAATAAGTTGCAACACTAGTAGCCTACAGACATCGACAATTGAACAAAGAGTACCTGGACTGTAAGTAGGAAGAGATAAACTTTGTATACAGTTGTTCTGCACATTTGAAGTTCTATAGTTTTTAAACTCAGAGTGAGCATTTTCAAGTATTTGAGGGTTGTCTTGCTCCATTGGCCCTGAATTCTGTTAAGGTTCGTTGTGTTTCCTAAAGGCGGAAGTGACAACACACAACAAAAGCGCCCAATCATGTTTTAGTGCGTCTCAAGTAGGCGGGGCAATAACAACTTCAAAACGTCTTTCATTTAGCGCCTAAATCAACTTATCATTTTGAGTTGATTATATAGGATATCATTTCTACATATGTTGATGCTTCTCTGCATTTGCTTGGAGTTATTAGGGTACTGGTTGACACAGAACCTGCTTTTATTAATATGTCACTTAAAATTGACCACAGAAGATGCAAAACATTGATAAAAACGACAAAATAAATAAATGTGGCCATTTTTTTTTTTTTTTAGTTTATTTTTTTTAAAATACACGACTCGTTATTGTCATCCATCAATATAAAAGGCAGTACAGTACATTCATTGATACAACTGTTCCCAAACAAAACAATGAACAAAATGACATAAGGTGCAAATGACAACATGTAAACACTTGTAGAAAAGATTCAAAGGTTAGACAGAATAATTGCCCCAGAGGAGATCTGCCTTTGGCGTGTTGAGTCGGTGCTTCTTCGCTCTGCAAAACAAGTAAAGATTACCAACTGCACATCCAGATCGACTACATTTGTTCAGACTCGGTCACTTACCCTTTTTTACACCTGCAGGTCTTGAGTAGCTCTGACCTGGAGGATGCACACACTGGCCTCTGCAGGAACCATCTGCCTGGCTGCTTGTGTCACAAATCACTGCATCACAGTGGACATAGATCTGTGGACAGACAGGATGATTTATTACACATGGCTACATGCAGCAGTGGCCAAAAGACTCCAGATTTGGATTTACAAGTCTTACCTGGTCTTTCAGAACCTCGTCATCTTTAGTGAAAGTGAACATCTTTACAGAGAAGCGCTTGATGTGGGACGGGACTAAAACTCTGGAGTCACTCACAACGGGATGGAAAATGGTTGCATAGCTGTCATTGCGATTCTCACAGCTAGTGAAGGAATTCGAAAGTTAAAATAAAGCAGCAGTTAAACAAATGAAATGAGTAGTTAGTAGTTAGTTTTAAACAACATTACCTGTCCACAATGATGTCCCAGCTTGGCAGAGATGTCCTATCTTCATAAAGGGTTGCCCAACAGTTCTCAGCAATGAGTTCCAAGCTCGGGTCGGTAGAATGCATCAGCTCCACCTCAAAATACAGAGGCTGCTGCAGATATTTCACCACTGGATAATCCTCTGCTTGGTAGAAGAGCTCGTAGGATGGATCTGCAGGAGAGAAGTCCCGTTAGAGACAGGAGGCCTGGACATTTACAGTTTCAAACCTTTATTTAATCTGATCGGTCCATTGAGATCATAGATCTCTTTTTCAAAGGAGACCTGCAAACAGTGTTTTGTATGCATGAACAAGTTGTAAAATTCCACCATGCCTTGGGAAAGCCTCATCTGCACCATCAGCTGCCCGGTGCCGATCTCTGCAGCGGGCTCATAGGTTCTTGGTTTAGCGCTGAAGGCAACAGTCTGAGTCTCATTGACCACATAGAAGCAGGAAATAGTTTGCCTATTGGGGGAAAAAAAAATATATAAATGCATACATTGAAGGTGTTCATCTCCAATTAGACATAATCAAATATTTTACCTGTAATCAGGATCAACTGGTGATGTGTTTGCTGCTCCTTTGGCGTTGTTGTAAGACAGGCGGATCTCATTTTCATACATCATGTAGTTGTCAAAGAACTATTTAACAACAAAAACGCATTAACATGTGACAAAAAAACCCTTTTGATATTTAAATGCGATTCACACTCACCGTTCTGGTGGTTCCACAGGTATCCACCCTGAAGGAGAAATATGCAACGCGATCGTCGCTGAACTGTGGTGTGCAGGACTGGTCCTTTAGCGTCAGCTGACTTGGCTTCAGATCACGAGTCAATTCAACCTTCACAGCCACAGCGGTCATTGTGCCATTGGGGTGGCACTCTGGAGGAAGAAGCAGACAATGTGTAAAGCAACACAAATCCATCAATTAAAGCAGCAAATATACTTACATGTTCCATCTTACCTGTTGGTTTTAAGGGGAAGTAGCAAGCCAGATAGAGATCAGCAAGCACCCAGTCGTTTGCACGATCCAACAGAAGCAGGTCAATTCTGGATTTGACTGATTCTGCAGTGAGCAGCTGTGGAAAAGAAAGTAAAGTTAGCCAATGCAGAAGATCTATGGTGGGATTTTGTAGTTTTGACATACCTCGAAAACAGCGTCCTTGGCAGTGTATGGCAGAATGAGGCTGAGGTGTGTGCCGTTCTCATATAAATTGTAGTCTTCAGCCATCTCAGCCGTCAGCTCTCGAGGTCCAACGATAGCCTTTAAATTAGAGCCGTGACTCCCGAACTTCACGCTGATGTAAAACTGGTTCTGGTCACAGGTGCCAGCCATGATGGGTAGCACTAGAGCAGCAAAACAGGCATTATCCATTTGATTGTGTTGCTTTTACTCTTATATAAGTTTCATTTAATTTTAGAAAACATAATTTTCATGAAGATATGGTCAAAAGCAAATTCAATATGATCTCACCAATATCCTGCAGAGAGGCCTGCAGGTCGACCGGGAGACCAAAAGGAGTTTCTTCAGGCAGGACGATCAACCCAAAGATCAGAGGGAGGAAGTAGGATGTAACCAAGCGCTCAGGATTCTGCAACAAATGAAATAAAAGCTCAGCAACACTGAAAATATGCTGGTAAAAAGTGATATTTTTAACCTATAATGTCATACATGTTTTAAGACAACATCGGCATCAAAGGGCACTTGAAGAGAGAAGCTCTTGGAGCCATTAGCCAAGCTGTGTTCCTGGACTGTGAAGCCTTTGGCATTGCTCTCCTCAACAGTGAGGACCCCGGTGGAGAAGGTGATGTTCCTCAGCTCAACGTCATGGAGGAAGGTTCCCAAGAGAACGCTGAATACCCGAGTCTCTGGGACAGTGTCTGAGGAACAGAAAAGTGGCAGGTTTACAACTTCTAAACCAGCCTCAACATTGATAGAGAAACTTTGAGTAGTTGGATTGAGTGCTATTTAAAAAACTAAAAAGTGCCCTTTGTAAGCAAAAGTAGATGTTGTACTTGGCTTCAAATCCCATCCAAACACACCATTTTGCAAAAACTGAAGACTTTATTTAATGGGTTTAGCAGTCTTTAGGATATATCCGAGCAAGCCCGAGTTCAAATGTAATGTTGTTCATACCTACTAGAACATTTGACTTACCATCCAGGATTTGGGGAGATTGAGGCATCAGAGGGGTCATGATGGGGAACAAAACCTTGTATCTGGTATCATCTTGGGTGTCATCTTCCCTCCACAGTACCTCGAGCATGGGCTCCACAAAGTAGGTGATGTGGTACTGGTAATCTGGGGCATGGCTCTGCAATAATTCATGACATTTCAATAAAACATGCAAATGCACTAGTGACTCTTGCATTTCTAATCTAGAGATTTCCCCAACCTTGTAGTAACCATCAGGCGAGCCCACTGGGATCTCGACGACGATGTGGAAGTCTGTGGTGCTCAGTGTGTACCCCCGTGCGGCCATCTGAGATCTATCAAGCCTCTGCCCGTTGATTCCCATGTGCATTTCTGAGACTGTAATTCTGCCGTCCAACAGAGGAGTCACACGGCGAGGTACGTGCCAAGAGACCATATCCTCGGTGAAGAGGACGCCACCTGTTAATGACAAATGGAGCTGTTGAGTTTAACTGTGCAACAATTAAGCTCACTGTGAAGGCAATATGTTGCTCAGGACTCACCTTTGGGACAAGCAGCTGCCAAGTTCACTACATTCAGACCCTGTGGTGCCATGTAGTAGGCGCTCACCCTGAAAACTTCCATGGAGACTCCAGCCACCTAAAGAGAGGAGAGGTTTACTATAATTGACATGGAGGGAAAGAAACACTGTATAGGAGTGTGTTGCTTACATCCTCTGAATAAGTCTCTGCTGTATTGTACGGGCTTCGCATAACCAGGCGACTAGTGGTAGTTTTGGCAGCGTAGCCGGCTTGTTCAGCCTCTTGCAACACCATGGCCACTGGTTCTGGGGTGTAAAACGTCATCTTCCAGATACCTTGTGATGCACCAGAGGCCTACAGGAAAGAACAAATAATAATTAAATCCTCATTGGTGTAGGGAGGAACTAAACTGTAGTATCTGAACGGTTTAATTCAACATACTTCAAGCTTGGCGTTGAGCTTCTCGTCTTTACCATCCCGAGTCTGACCCTTAGCTTCAGCATCAAGGTTAGCCATGTGGTGCGAAACCTAAAACAGAAGATGGTGGTTTTAGCATTCGTTTCCATACACACAAGATGGTGGACTCGTCAATGTAAAGATGACCTACTTCCATGTAGTTCCTGTCGCAGAGGATCTCCCTGGAGGCCCAGCGAGTGTAGCTGCAAGTCTGAGACACATCATGACTGACCACGTCTGATGGATTCTCGCCGTACATCTGGAGTCTCAAGCCAACGTTAAATGTAGCATCATCCTATAAATATAAAAAAAAAACTAAATTAAGTGAAACTCCAATATTCTTTGGTTCCAGCTTCTTTGTCATTGAAAATGTAATATCCTTGCCTTCAGGGACACATTTGAAGTCTAAATGGATATTTGTGAATGTAACAAACAAGTCCAGAAAGTACCCAGTAGATTCATTGAGGAATACAGTTTTGAGTGGAGCAGTGCTAATATTTTAGGGATGTGCCAAACAAAAAAGGGAAATGCACTTTGGGTCTTTTAACGGTAAGGGGTTACAAATAAATTCAGGGAAACACAAAAATGGGAGCAACCATGTGTTTGTTGAGCCATTAATTCAGTCACTTGAGACAGAATTAGCACAGCTACACTTGGTAGAAAATTACATTGAATGCTGTTAAAAACACTTTATCTCAAACAAACCTTGTTGTCCACAAAGCAGCCCATGAGGGAGGTGTAGATTATTGTGTTTCCCCACGGGTCAGACTCCATGCTGTATCCACACTGAGCAGCCATGCTAGGTGTTAACAAAATGTGCTTGGTGCCATCTGAGGGGAGACAATAAGCTTTGTCAGGGTCCCCTTTCCTCAGTGATGAACCAATCAGCTGCATTATTAGCAATTAATACTTACTGATAGCCTCCACCTCAAGCTGGTTTCCCACTGCTAAAGCCTTGTCCAACGACAGTCTCATTACATTTGCGGCACAGTCAGACCTTAACCCACTGCCTGTTAAAAGAAAAGGCTTGTGAGGAGAATGTGAACCGACTTAATATGCTGTGTAAAATGACTTCATGAGAATTGAAGCTTACTTGACAGCGAATTTAGCTTCACATTAGGCCTGGCTTGACACAAGATGATAGCTGCAGCCATCCATAACAAACTTGAACACATAAAACACATCATTTAGAGACAATTAAGTACACACATAGAAAGAAATCTACAAGAAATGTAACTTACATGTTCCCAAGCCTCAGCATGTTGCAGTTTGTAAGCAGTAAAACCAAAAAGAATACAGTCAGTATCAGAGCTTGGCAATGTCCAGCACACCTTCCAACAAAAACACAAGTCTAAAAGGAAGGGCACTGGATGATTAACTGAGACATCAGCAGCTGCTTTATATTCCACTTAACGACAAAGCACAGGTGAGGCTTGTTAAGAATTCTACACACACACACGCACGCGCACACACACACACACACACACACACACACACACACACACGCACACAGGGTGAGCTGATGTATGCCTAGTTTATTAAGAACATATTGTAAAAACATATGTATGGAAAGGAAAAACACACATTTTTCAGTAGTGTAAAAAAAGTATGTATTGTTCAGCAAAAGTAGATTTGTATTTGATATATATTACTTTTATATATTTGAAGAAGCAACTAAATAATCCACAGTTAATAATGAATTAAACTTTTCCTTAAAATCACATGTGCTTTTGATTTTTCCTTTGAGCCTCCTTATAATGACTGTAATCTAACACTTGATTATTGTTTGTATATATTCTCAAACCACTAAGGATGCACTAACATTTATTACAGACAGTAAAACCCGAGCTTATCGTTTCACCCGGGTCGATTTTTCTGCTCTGTCCAATTATGCAATGATATATGTTAATTTACAACCCAGTCTCACGGCATTTCGTGTTCACCAACACGATTTGCTCCTTTTTTTCGTGTTGCACAGCACGATTTTAAAAGCAATGTATGTCTACTGGTAATGTGTTTCGTGCCTGCAGGCTGCAGCACGTCTTTTTCTCCGGTCGGGTCGTGGAAGACCGGAAGCTGTGTGGTTCATAAAAACATGTTCTTACTCAATATCAAGCCACAATTATTGCTTTTATTTTAAATCGTATAATTTCGGACTTTGGTTGCCGTCTGTGAGGAAAATAAATGGGGCTCAGAGCCTCAGGATACTGAAATCTGTATTTTAAAATATTTGTTCCTTCTAATTTGTTATTCTTTTCAAAATAACACACTGTTATTTACTCACCAATAACACACAATTATCCTTGCTTTTATTTATTGGTTTAATTCCATAATCTCGGGCTTTTTTGGTGTCCGTCAGGAACTGAATTTCAAAATAAAAATAACCGGAAACAGACGTAGGCCTATAAGGGACATTTCGAGCATCATTGCGATTGTCAACATTTCTGAGTTTAGGATGGCCGAAGACACTACACTACCCATAATCCGCAGCTATCGTTTAGGACTACAGTCTCCGTAAGGTTACGCAGAGCGTCAAACAGCTCTGCCCCCCCAAAGCAAACCAGAGGCCTGTACTACGAAGCTGGTTCAACCTGACCTGGATATGTTTGAGTTAGCCGGTTGGCCTAATCCAAAACATACGCGCTCTCGCTAAACTGTACTACGAAGCGAGTTATCAAGTGGATCGCTCAAGCCAGCCGTGTCCTATCAAGTTAGGTGCGCGTTCACATGAAAGGAGTGGTATTTGGAGCATTCGAGTGTTTGAATGCGTACATTAACAGGTTTATGAAATCACTGCCCCGTCTAAAACACGAGTGGATCTGACTTTAATTACATTTGTCTCGAGTGTTTCATCAAATTAATGTGTTGCTGAAAATAATACTTCTGCATACAGTATGTGACACTGTGAGTGTTGCACGGATACGGCTCAGCTGACTCAGATAAGGAAATATATGATACATTATGAAGTGATATGCCGCGGACTGTTCTGTTACTTTGATCCGGTTACTTATGTTGTGGCAGATATTTAATTAAGCTTTCTTAACGCTAATGTTATAATAGTCAGATTGCTCTGAAGATGGGAGGTGATATTCTATGAATGTTCACGTTCACACAGATTCAGTTGTCATGACAATATTCATATCAAATAGAAAAAGCCATTTAAATGTACAAAGAGGTGTATCCTTCTCGTCTAGTTATGTTGTACAATGCTGCATTTATTTGGGGTCAATAGGTCACATTATATGGAAGCTATTGTAAAAAAAAACCGTTTTTATTTATTTTTAGTTTTATAATAATCTAAAAAGAAAAAATTGACTAAAATCCACAAGAAAAGAGGTTCTGACAGTTAGTGAAGCAGACCTAGAAAACACAAGTGAATATCAATCCAATATCCAACCTATATATACAATTATTTTGACATTTATTTTGAAGCAAAGCGGAAGTGAATTTGTTTTACTCTGTCAGGCTTGAAAATAACAGATAACTCTATCTCCTGTGAACTTTGGACTAAAAGGGGTCTCTGTACCCTTACCTAGTCTATAGTGGATGAGTCCTCTGTAGTAGAAAGGTGTCTCATAGCGGCTGTCACTCTGTATTGCTAAAGAGAAGTCCTCCACCCAAGCCCGCCTTAACCTGCCATCAGGACCTGATAGGTTTTGTAGGCCCCCTATTTAAACAACAAATCAAAGTCATTTATAGCCTCGGCAGGCTCTGTGATCGCACTTCTCCACTCTGCTCTACGCGCGCCTGGTCCTCTCCTCCAGATGAGTGACGTATCGGGCCTCCCTCATGTATTTGTCCGGTTTGCCGATGGCTCCCCTCCACGTAGCAAGTCCTCGTCGTCCTCTCCATCTCCTCCAACAGATAATGTCCCTCATGTCTGTTTTTCCTCTCCCGCTACTCCATCGCTATCAGAACCAGACGGCCTACTTGGCTCCGAGGCGCCGCTGGCGCTCGGTACAGAACTAATCTGTCCTTCCTCCTCATCCTGGCCTACAGGTTTACAATAACCTGTAAGCTTCGGCATTTTTTGTAATAGCTGTTTGTCTCGAAACTCCTTTTCCCTCAACAATTTCCTTTTCCGAGCGCCACTCTCAAACTTTTTCTTCTCAACTTTTCTCCTAAACAACCTTCATCTGTCACTCAATCACTCACAATTGGAATAAGTCACATGTGAAACATACTCTCATTCTGATTGGCTGTTAAGTGGTGCCCACTGACTGTTTCGGAGTCATCATTTTTGAGAAAAATCTCTGGAATCCATCGATCTGATTGATTAGCGGAGCAAATGATCAAAATACTACGGAGGGAAGATATTTTCGTTTGGATTACTGGAAGCTCACGAGTGTGTGTGTGTGTGTGTGTGTGTGTGTGTGTGTGTGTTTGTGTATTTTTGCATTTGTGTGTATTATGTTTGTTTCCCAGGGAAAACCCTCACGAGAAACACCGGCTGTTGTTATGCCTGCTGTGACGTCAAGTTACTCCGTTCTCCGCTTGTAATTATGCCGTCACAAGCTACAAGTTGTATTTATCATCTGAATTTGCCGAAACAAGTTTAATATTCTGAAAGCCAAGACTTATTTGAAAACAGATGAAAACAAACTTTAACGGACCCCGCCGTGTTATCTATGATTACTATACGCTTTGCATTAATAATTTCAGCGGAGACGGCGCTTTAGAACAGCAGAGTCGCAGGGGAGAGCTGTCATCTTCCCTTTACAAGCTTTAAAAATCTATATATCGTGTGATTTTGGAAATAAAAGTGTCATATTCTGAAAGCCAAGACTTTGTTTATTTAAAATGTAAAAAAAAACATCCGAAATAAAACTTTTTATTTTTTTTATTGGCTCATGATAGGCCCCCGATCTCCATAGGCCCCTGGGCTTCAGTCCAGGTCAGCCCGCGCATTAAGGCGGCCCTGCCTGTACGATGTTAATGGGATTTGGGTTGTAGTGGATCTGTTTTGGCTCTCTTTTTTATTCGCCACTCGCACATACCGTGAAAGGCTAGTCGTGTGCTTATTCTCAATGTGCCGTTTAAGGTTTGCTGTCGACGTCGTCGATGTACGGACTTGCTTTTTCAAACCGGGCGGACACAGTTTACAGGCAAACGTTAGATTTTTTCCGTCTGAGTCAGTAGGCTACTGACTTTAATGTAAAACTCTTTTAAATGCTCATACGCCGACACCGTATAGTCTGACTCTGAGCGAGTGCTGCTGCAGCTGCTCTCGGCTTCGTCCATACTAATTCATCCATGTCGTTTTAATACAGTGCTGAGAATGAACGCACTTTTGAACGCCGTTATACAGCGCTGAAAATGAACGCGTTCTCAATTATGTTCATCTAGCGGAAATACAGTACGTTCAGTTCACGTTCGCCCAAAATATGAACGCATTCATGAACGATCGTTCATTGAAGTGCTGTACACTTGGCGTACCACGAGCGGTAGTTAATGTCCACACAGTGTACACACAAGACCCTACGGTATGTAAGGAAATGGCATCAAATGGACACAATTAACATTGAAACTGACGACGAAATGGGCTATATATTATTTGGGCTATAAAAGTGACATTTCTGGGTGACTTTGTCAGTTTATGGAGCTTAGCTCACAAATCCTGGAGGTTCCAGGCTGAATTTGGGAGCTCATAGGCGGCCTGCCATGCGCCCCCATCCGTGGAAAAACGGTCAATTATATCTTAAAATAATCAAAAATGAAGTTTTAAAAAATTCTCGAGAAAATGACTGAGTGCCAACAGAGGAGGGGCTCCACAAAGCTCAAGTCTTCGGCGCTACGGGCGGAAGCCCCGGACACTTTTCCACTCCCCCGTTGCAACTTACAACGGAGAGGGGAAACCAAGCCTCCCCTTCTCCGACAAAAAAATGCATTCATCTTTTTCTACTTCGACTACTGTCCGCATGATTTCAGAAACCTGGTTTTTGAGAGGACTCAGAAAAAAAACGGGTGTGTGATTTCATGGAGGAATGTGTCCGCTCGGATGAATTTGTTGCCTGGAGACCCCCCAGCATGATTCTTACCAAACTTTAAGTTTTTGAACTGGTCTCTGGAGGAATGTAAGGGCAAATGGCGTCAAATGGACACAATTAACATTGAAACTGACGACGAAATGGCTTAACGCATCTCAATGGAAAAGATACTCCAATTGCCGTTCAGTTTAGTGTACCAGCATTGACAAGAAAAGTATTAATTTGGACACAAGTGTAATAAACCGTTTAATGCACTTTTAACACTGTCCTTATTGTTTTATGTTTCATGTGGAACCTATATGCTGCAGGTCTCCCTTGAAAAAGAGATCTATGATCTCAATGGGACCAATCTGGATAAATAAAGGTTTGAAATGAAATGAAATGAACACTCATGTCCCCACAATTCAAGCTTCTTTCCTGGGTTACAAAGTGCTGTGAAGTGCCCTGGAAGTGTCACACTATTTAAACATTGTTCACCCACGATTGCAGCTGCTTCATTGGGTTACATCAGTGCTGTGAAGCAGCCTGTCCTCTGGGTGCGCTCTGTGGCTCTCACAGCCCGCTTCTCTCTGGCTGCTCTCTCCATGGCTGCTCTCTCCCTATATTCACAGCACTTCTCCCCGCTTTTCACACACTTATTCCTGGCTAGGAAAGCTATGTGCATCACTCTGGATCTCTGCCTAGGTGCCTTTGAGTGTGAGACCCTGCTTACAGCAGTGAACCTGCTGCCAGCATTACAAGCATATTAATCAGGTGTTTTAACACTTTTTTCCATGAAAATGATTTGTATTCACTATCATGGCGCTATATAAATCAAATTCCGGGTAATTAGGAGCACAATTGTACCTTTTACTACTATTACTTTTACTACTATTTAAATGTATTTGTTATTATATATTATTGGGCTATAAAAGTGACATTTCTGGGTGACTTTCTCAGTTTATGGAGCTTCGCTCACAAATCCTGGAGGTTCCAGGCAGAATTTGGGAGCTCATAGCCATGCGCCCCCACCCATGGAAAGAAGAAAAAAGTAAAGAAAACGGTCAATTATATCTTAAAATAATCAATAATCAAGAGTGCCAACAGAGAAGGGGCTCCAAACAGCTCAAGTCTTCGGCGCTTCGGGCGGAAGCCCCTGACACTTTTCCACTCCCCCGTTGCATTTTACAACGGAGAGGGGAATCGAGACCTCCCCTCCTCCGTCAAAAAAATTCATTCATGTTTTCCAAGCTAACTTCTGCACGAAATGGGAAACCCGTTTTTGAGTGCTTTGGCTCGGATACAATTGTTGCATGGAGACCCCCCAGTATGGTTGTTACAAAACTTTAAGTTTTTGAACTGGTCTCTGGAGGAATGCAAGGAGAGTTGTCAGGGGACTCTACCCGCCTTAAAAGACACTATTTTGGGATACAATTTCCCAATTGTCACCCCTTTCCTCTGGTTCTCCCAAAAGATAACAGAGTTTTTCCTGACTCTGGAGGAATGTAAGGAGAGTTGTCAGGGGACTCTACCCGCCTTAAGAGACACTATTTTGGGATACAATTTCTCAATTTTCACCCCTTTTCTCTGGTTCTCCCAAAAGATAACAGAGTTTTCCTGACTCTGGAGGAATGTAAGGAGAGTTGTCAGGGGACTCTACCCGCCTTAAGAGACACTATCTTGGGATACAATTTCTCCATTTTCACCCCTTTTCTCTGGTTCTCCCAAAAGATAACATCGTTTTTCCCTGATTTCTCACTGATTGAATGGCAAACGCGACCCGCCATCGGAGGGCCTCCGCCGGCCCGGCCTCGTGCCGGTGCTCTGGTGGTCGGTTCCTCCGAACTGCGGGTTCGACTCTGATGGGCCGCCCGATATGAAGCGTGACCAAGACGAACCGACTCAGGGGTCCCACTACGGGACTCAGGGGTCCCACTACGGGTCCCACTACGGGTCCCACCACGGGTCCCGCATCGGGACGGAGGTTCCGGGTTGGAACCTCCCCACCTCCGCCGTGGTGCGCCCGGCAAACACTGTTGTTTCTCGAACCCTCCACTGTTGCAAAGCGGCCTTCGTCGGCTGCGGCATTCAGCAATCGGCCTTGCTCCAGGCACCGGTTCCCCCCCCCGGGGACCAGTGTTCGGTGGCTTCACATGATATAGGGTCGACCCTACTTCATCACAGGCTACCCATTTGATCCTCCGTGACCACATATGCATGTCTATGAAAAGGGTGGTGGATCACTCGGCCCGTGCGTCGATGAAAAACATCAACGCTTGCCCGGTGTCGCTCGGGGGCCTGAGTCCTTCTGATCGAGTCTCATCCCATGGACGGACGTCTCACACCCTGGTGCTCTCTCCCTCTGTTCACAGCACTTTCCCCCGCCTTTCAAACACGTATTCCTGGGTAGGAAAGCCATGTGCATCACACTTGTGTCTAAAAGGATTAACGGCCTGGTCCAGCCCGGGTGTTTCTCAACAGCTTGAATATCAAGAAAGCAACCTGCAACTTAAAGGAATTGACGGAAGCGCACCACAAGGAGTGGAGCCTGCGGCTTAATTTGACTCAGGCAACCTCACCCAGCCCGGAGACGGAAATGATTGACAGACCATCTTCTAAATGACACTGCATCTAATAATACTTTATGATGTGCCAGTCCACCACACAATAAACAAAAGTGGGAATCAGGAGGAAATCAGCGACAGCACGTCAAACAGGCAGAAGCAATCCAGTCGCAACAGGCAGATATACCCCTGGATTGCTCGAAGTCATGGAGGACACTGCTGTGAACGCCATAGGAGCCGAACTGGCACCTAGTGATGAGCTGCAGGAGGACTGTGAGGACTGGGATGATCGGGCCATGACTGACGTGGTGACCCGGAGATGGCAATTGAAGTCACGGAGCTCCTCATGGGTCAAAAGCAACCCAAAATCCCAACGATCTCCGGCATCACGACTCCAGTGACACAGCCCAGGGTCAGGGTCACCCGCCTACACAGTAGCATTGTAAATGCTGCAGCCATTGTCAGTGCGCAATCATCCTCCACCAGCAGGACATGGCGATTGTTCCGTACCCCTGTATTGCTCAGGAACACCGAAGCTCGGCGTGCTAGACGGGCAGTGGTCCCCGTGGCTGGGAAAACGTCACCCAGGCCCTCTGGTAGTGGGCGTGCAAATACAATGCGGCACATCACACTTCCACCCAGCATGGAGGCGGTAATGACAGAGTACCGATACCACAACGCGGGGATCGATCCAGACAGAAAGTTGTCAGAAAATGTGCAGTCTAAGGTGAGCCGGGTCAAGACTTTTCTACTATTTATGGGGCGAGACTCTCCCCGTCTGTCGGACTGGCTGTTCCTGAAGGACACTTCAAAGATCTGTGCCTGGCCACATGACCTGAGAGAAAACAGCAACCTTGCCGTCACGACTGTTGCCTTTTATATAAAAAATATACTGCAGTTTATCCGGTACTTGATGGACTCGCATCTAAAAGCAAACAGGCTCAGTCAGTCTTACATACACACCATATTGCGGGAGTTGCAAGGTTGCCTGGTGCGTCTGCACAGGGATGTGACGGTGCATCAGTTCCATGTGAAGAGGCATAAGCTGGACAGCCTGCCCGGCTATGGTGATCTTGAAAAGTGTCTTTCTGCCTCTGTCAAGTGCATCCCTGAACTGTTGGATCGAATGGAGCGTTCCCCCTCTGTAGAAGCCCGCTACCTACTATACGGCTATTTCTCACTCCATTGGTCCCTGCTCTATGGTCACCATGCAGGAGTCTACGCAAACATGACTAATTAACAGGTGAATGATGCAGAAAACAGGGACACCAAGCACAGTTATGTCATCCATGTGAAGGCACACAAGACCGCCAAAACATATGGAGAAGCGCATCTGCACTGTACTACGGAGGAATTTGGCTTCATATAAAAAACACGTTGATTGGGCACCAGAATCGCTACTTCCTCTACATGGCGGGGGGACGGCCCCTCAAAGAACCTCCACATGTTTCTCAACCTTACATTGACTGATGTAGGGCTCAGGGGTCGATTTCTCACAACCTGCTATGCACTGCCCTGGCAGACACTGAGTTTGGTAATGACTGCACATGTAACTCTTACCGATTCCAGTTTTACTAATTATCCCTATCTTTCCAGGTGAAGAGATACCAGGACCCATCCAATCGCGAGGTGTTTCTCCCGGTTCATGTGCCACGACTTAAGGACGGCTAACCGGTACTACGCCAGCAACCCGGGTGTTAAGGAGGCCTTGGGCATCAGATACATGTTTCAACAGTCGTTTGCCCAGGCGACAATGGATGCAAAAGCCGGGGCCGGGATTGGACCTGAAGCAGCAGGTCCCTCCACTGCCCCAGCTCCAGCTCCAAAGCCAGAGCCAAAGCCGAAGGCAAAGCGAAATACATCCTCCGCTCCAGCATAGCGTAAGGCAGGGCGAGCTCCAGCCCATTGTCCCGAGTTCAGCAGCAGCAGCAGCAGCAGCAGCAGCAGCAGCAGCAGCAGCAGCAGCAGCAGCAGCAGCAGCAGCAGCAGCAGCAGCAGCAGCAGCAGCAGCAGCAGCAGCAGCAGCAGCAGCAGCGATGATGAATTAACTCTGGTTTACCAAGATACCACCAGTGATCCCTCGGAGGATGAAGCCGATGCAGAGTTCTAGGCTGGGTTGCTGGAGCGGGCGAATAAAGGGGGAGAAAGAACCGAATGAGACTCTCCTCCATTCTGCTGACGATGACAGTGACAGTCCCTTAGAGTCTACTTGCTTATCGAGGAATCTCCAGAAGCAAAGTCGCTAAAAACTCGCTGTAAATATGCATATATGTATACATTTATTGTTATAATTTAATACTGTTTTCTTCTTTTCAAAATTCACCGAAACACTCATATATTAAATTAAAGTCAGCACCGGATGATCAGAGCGGGAGGCTTGTGGTAAAAACTCTATTTTAGCCCAATGTATGGTTCCCAGGGGCACCAGCATGGATGCTTTCCATCAGGCACCGGTGAAGCACTTTTACCCACTTTTGAAACACTTATTCATGGGTGGAAGTAAAGTCAAAGTGCTTGCATCTCCATGGGCCCGGGGACCCATACTTAAGCACACTGCCTCGGACAAAAACCCCAAGTGAATGACTTCCATACAAGCGTGCCCCTGGTGATCTAACACTCTGAAAAGTGTCTGAATGTCTGGTAGTCACGTGTCCGCTGTAGAATGCTTAAGGGCGGATGATAAAGCACCGCAAAATCCACCCCCCATTTAAGGTTCCCAGGGGCATGAGGTTCTGGAGGGTGTGAACATCTGGGTTTAGTCCGTGGGGGAGTGCTTAACTCCGGGGACCCGGGGACCCACGGTGGGCAAGGTTACGGAAGTATGCATGTCAGGGAGACATGCTGGAGCTGCTTAGTCCGTCCTTTGGGGCTCTGTGAGGGGCTACAAATAGGTGGTTTAACCGGTGTATTTCATGGAAGTCTGAAATAGCCTGTTTGCCCATATCAGGGAAAAATGCTGGAGCTCCTTAGTCCGTCCTTTGGGGCTCTGTGAAGGGCCAGAAATAGGTTGGCTGATGCGCCCTCCTGTGGGGACACATGAGAACTGCGCTCAAATCACATTGTGCTTTTTAAACGGTTTTAAAATCGTTTTTTTACTTTAAAAACAGCTTTCTGCCCTGGAAATGATCTCTAATCATTATTAACGTTATGGGGGGGGGGTGGGGGGGGGGCTGCAGGAACACTTTCCCCAGCTTTCACACATTTATTCCTGGGTGAAACAGCCTGTCCTCTGGGTGCGCTCTGTGGCTCTCACAGGCCGCTAACTCTCTGGCTGCTCTATCCCTCTGTTCACATCACTTTTACCCAGCTTTCAAACACTTGGGTATAATGTTGTCAACGTGACAGACACTGACAGACACATTGGATTAACCTATGGATTAACTTTCAGCCGCGTGTTTAATCGTTTTTATCGACTTTTGATCAGAATAACAGCTAAGGTGAGACGATGTTCCGTTTTTGCTCCGTAATGCTACGTATTGTGATGTCTGTGTTTGAAAAAAACACCCCGCAGCCCCCGACTGAGGGGGCTCTCGGTTTAACAGGTTAATTAAATAATCTAAACAGTTTGTTTGGCATTGTGGTAAGCATAATGCAGATTGCATCATGACATGTACTACAACGATACATATTTTCCAACGTCACATATTTTCCGGAAAAATTTACTCAAAAACCTGCTGTATACTATTTGATACATACATTTTCAACACGATTTCTCTATTAAATAAGCTACAAAATATAAACTGATTATAAGTTGCTTCAATACAGTAAATATTCATAGTGAAATATCAGAAACAATATAAAAGTCATTCTTACCGTAATTTATTCAATATTGGCAAATATGACGCTTCCAAAAGCGTCTGAACCGTTACATGACGGTAGCCATTTTGGATTTGGTCAGTAAAAGCAATCTACAGCCGGCAATTCCCGAATGATCCACCAGAGGGCAGAAGACATGTATCACATTGTATACAACAGGTCTTTTAGAAACGTACTAGTCATTTGGATGACGTAGAGGTCTCAGAAACTCATAAAATATGATATATACACAAAAGTAATTGCACGAGTTAAAAAAAATGGATGGTTAAATAAATACAATATATATGCATTGGTTTTGTAAATCAAGGTCAAACTGCAAAGCTGAGAATAACTAGAGTTACAGAAGATTGAGGTGGAGAAAGCTAAAGCAACAACTTCAAGGTATTGTGGAGAAGATCATGGCTCTAACAATTTGGTAGTGAACAATTATTTGTGATACTGTATCTTAAACCAGGAAAAAAACCTGTTTTAGCAGACCATAATAATGTTAGAAAAAATATATAAGGATGCAACAGAAATGTATTATATATAAATAAAAAGAAGTTCCATAGGTAATGCTAACCTTGATAATGCGAGCGATGATGAAATACTTGTAACTATCAAGCAATTATTTATTTCAGACACACAAATGTAGGGAAATAAATGTCTCTCTCTCTCTCTCCTCTCCTCTCTCTCTCTCTCTCTACTCTCGCTCTCTCCTCTTCTGCTCTCTCTCTCTGTCTCTCTCTCTCTCTCTCTCCTCTCTCTCTCTGTCAAACAGGTAGCTTTCTCAGCATCTCTGTTGGCTTCAGGCTCCGGAACTATCGGACCAGTTAAGACTGAAACTAATCTGGTCTTCAGATACGTCTTCTCAAACATTGGGAATGCCTACAACCCAAACACAGGTACTCAAATCTCCACACTCTAGTCACAGAAATCTCACGTTTTTGGCTATGCACATTCAAATACATGATCAACAAACACATCTCAAGTTACCTGCACTGACTAAAAATGTCCCACAGGTTATTTCATTGCACCAGTGAGAGGAGCCTAACCACTTTGAGCTCTACATTGGTGCTGACGGACATCCTTCACATCCTTCATGTGCTGTGTTGTTCAAGAACGGAGAGAGAGTTTGTCGTGCACTTCAACATCAGATGTCTCTTTTTGGGTCATCTGCAAATGGTGCAACGCTGTTTCTAGAGATGTTGTGTTTTTTGCGTTTGTGTGAAAACTCAAGGATATATGACAGTTTACAGTCATTATAGCACCTTGAGTGGTCATCTGCTTTTCAACCGTGTGAAAGGGAAATACAATTTTCAGATATAAGAGTGTATCAGTAATTATTTTTGCTGCTTTTCATCTGCTATTCATCATGTGAAAAGTCAGTACTGAAAAGTTAAATTCATTGTTAAACTGTTAGGGTTAGTTTCGTTGCTGAATTTTTCATGAAATACACAGTGATACACCAGTGTATGAACACTTGTACCAGACTTTTCTCAACATTAAATAATGAAATGCAATAATAAGAAATTGTGTCAATATTAAAAGTTCATTTAATTTACCTCACAATTTTTTGAAAAATACTGAGGATAAATCCTGTTTCTTTTTGCCTCGATCAAGATGACAAGGCCAAGATACCGATATGTTTGGTTAGAGCTCAGCATCAAAAAACAACTTTGCTTTTCCCGTCTGATCTTTCTGTGTTTTTTTACTTTGTTTTATAGAAATGTGAATCATTTAGTTTCTGTTGATGTGACCGAGGGGAAATTCAATTTCTTCTTTCAAATGCATCTTACATAGCTGTGCTTCATTTGTTTTTAAGTATCTCGACATATACAAGAACTGTATTTGTAAAATGTACCCCTCCCTCATCAACCTTGAAGTTTAGCCTCAGTTGTAGCACCGTGGCTGCTGGTGTGGCAGCCCAGCTCGATGAGGGAGGGGTACATGTTGTCAGATTGAGAAAACAAATTCACCAGGAGAGTTCTCTTGACTAATAGAATGAATTCTGGGGGTTGGACCTTAGACTTTCCGACTTTCAATTTTAAGGACCACCCTACTGAGGCTAAACGTCAAGGTTGATGACGGAGGGGTAAATGCTGTTGGAATTTGAATAAAGTTCACCAGGAGAGTTTACTAGACTATCATTACGAATTTCGGTGGTTGGAGCTTAAAATAAATGAATTCGAAAATGTACATTGCACTAAGGACCAGAGATGGGGTCATTACTAAAAAAATGTAATATATTACATATCACTTTAAAAAAAGTAATATATTACACTACTCGTTACTTTACTCGTTACTTTACTCGCCGAGCACGTACGAACTGCGCATGCATGAGTGGCAATAACTCTCCATACCAGCAGGCGGTAGTGTGTATTCGTCATTCAAAACAGGCAGCAACCGGAAGACAGAGAAGAAGAACAGACTACGTGATATAAACAAACAACAAATAGCGTGTGCGTTAGCTTCACCTTAGCATGTGTTTTTGCAGGCACTTGTTGAGGTTTGACGTGGTGTTTGCAGCAGTGGATAACAGCTTCTGGCCTGGACACAGTTTAACCTCACCGTCACATTCCTGTCTATTCTTCGGACGAACTCAAAATAATGGGCATACCTCCACCCCTCGAAAGTTATCGCTGACTCAGCCATGTTTATGCAGCACTGCACGTGGAGATGTGGACCCGCAGATTACGTACATATAAACCTGCGGCGGAAATCCCTCTTGTCCGTCAGTGTGATTATGGCTGATATTTAGTAAGTAACGAAGTAACGCGTGTCGGGGCAATGTTAGTAACTGTAGTGTGATTATTGAATTATAAAAGTAGTGAGTTACACTACTACGTTACCCACAAAAGTAATATTATTACAGTAACACCCAACTCTCCTAAGGACCACCCTATTTTCCAATAGTACAAATGTATAAAAAAAGATTTCAGGCATCAGGAGTCACACCAGCTCATTCAAAGCTCATCTGGGTTAAACTGAAGTGCTATTTCATAATGAATATCAGACTGAAAGAACAACAATATGACATTCATGACAAAACTGTTGAAGTAAACAAAAAAATGTACTTTCAATATTGATCGAGCTCTAATGATTTGTCAATGCAACTACATCAAATTCTATTCAAATCCTTTTCTTCTACTAAAGCTTAGCAGAGTACAGCATACTGGGTTCTCCCTTTAAGCTTTCTTCAGAAACTGATACGATAATATTAAATGTCCATTCCTCCAACACATCTTTGAGAAATGGCAGGGAGCCACTGCAGTCACGGAATAAATATGTTTCTATTGTTCCATTCTGAATGAACTAAAGGCAAAGCATCCCTAACATAAAGTTTCTCTGTTGTTAGCATGTATGTCTACGACCCCCATTTCAATACATTCAAATTGGATGCTTTGAAGACAACATATTAATCTGACACACTGACATTATGGTGATTATATGTGTATTTTAAATTGGTGAAGATATAATTAATAGACATTGTACATGAACACTGTGAATACAGTTAACGAAGAGCAGCACATCGCTTTACAGAAGAGGAAAGACTGACACACAAATCACACATTAACAGGGGGAAGAAAAGCAATTGAGATTTATAAAACATTTGAACACATTCAATAAGTATCAGTTAAAAACAGAGAGAGTGGCATTTGGCAAAGTGACATACAAATAAATAAGCTGGATCAACAAGTGCAGACAGTTTGATCAAACATGTAAAAAGTTGACTTATACATCTGTAAAAAAATGCAACAAAAACATTTGATATCCGGATAAAAGAAAAGCGTGTATTTATATAAGAAGTTGTCACTCCATTATGACAATACTTGCATTACATTACATTACATTACATTGCATTTAGCTGACGCTTTTATCCAAAGCGACTTACAATAAGTACATTCGACCAGGAAGACACAACCTTGAAGAAAACAGAATCATATAAGAACATCAGGTTTCAAAGAGCCAATCGTTTCAAGTGCTGCTCAACTGGCTTTAGATAAGCCAGTCCTTTATTAGTATATAAGTGCTCTGTTAGCAGTTCTTTGTTAGTCATTCTATCGCTCGAAGTGGAGTCGAAAGAGATGAGTTTTCAGTCTGCGCCGGAAGGTGTGTAAGCTTTCTGCGGTCCTGATTTCATGGGGAGCTCATTCCACCATTTTGGAGCCAGGATAGCAAACCCACGTGTTTTTGCTGATGGGAACTTGGGTCCCCTCGCAGCGAGGGTGCAGCGAGTCGTTTGGCTGATGCAGAGCGAAGTGCACGTGCTGGGGTGTACGGTTTAACCATGTCCTGGATGTAGGAAGGGCCAGATCCATTCGCAGCATGGTACGCAAGTACCAGTGTCTTGAAGTGGATTCTAGCAGTTACTGGAAGCCAGTGAAGGGAGCGGAGGAGCGGCGTGGTGTGGGAGAATTTTGGAAGGTTGAAGACCAGACGAGCCGCTGCATTCTGGATGAGCTGCAGAGGTCGGGTGGCACATGCAGGTAGACCAGCCAGGAGGGAGTTGCAGTAGTCTAGGCGTGAGGTGACGAGAGCCTGGACCAGAACCTGCGTCGCTTTCTGGTCAGCTGGGGACGTATCTTCCTGATGTTGTAGAGCGTGTATCTGCAGCAACGGGTTGTAGCAGCGATATTTGCAGTGAAGGACAGGTTGTTATCTAGGGTCACACCCAGATTCCTTGCAGTCTGAGTCGGGGAAACAACAGAGGTGCCGATGTTGATAGTCAGGTCAAGAGAGGGACAATCTTTTCCCGGAAGGAAAAGCACTTCAGTTTTGTCAAGGTTGAGCTTGAGATGATGAGCGGACATCCACTGAGAGATGTCAGCTAAACAAGCAAAGATGCGTGCGACGACCTGGGTCTCTGAGCGGGGAAAGGACAGAATTAGTTGGGTGTCGTCAGCGTAGCAGTGGTATGAAAAACCATGCGGGCTAATGACAGATCCGAGCGAGTTTGTGTACAGGGAGAAGAGGAGGGGACCAAGAACAGAGCCCTGAGGGACCCCTGTAGTTAATTGACAAGGGTCGGATTCGGACCCTCTCCATGTTACCCTGTAGGTGCGGTCTTTGAGGTATGAGGTGAGGAGGGAAAGTGCAGAGCCTGAGACTCCAAGTTCTTGGAGAGTGCGAAGGAGGATCTGATGATTCACCGTGTCGAATGCAGCAGACAGGTCCAACAGGATGAGGACAGAGGAGAGGGAGGCTGCTTTAGCAGTGTGCAGTTCCTCAGTGACAGCAATGAGGGCAGTTTCTGTGGATTGACCCGCCTTGAAACCAGACTGGTGCGGATAACTTGCAGATCTGCAAAGTAATTCCTGAGATAATACAATGAGCCAGGGAGCACGAGAACCTGAGACTTTACTTTTGTTAGCATTGTCAAGTCTTTAAGGTGTGCGAAGTGTGTCATAATATTTTGGTGCCCACAGTAACCGGGTGACTTGTATGTCGCGCCTGAAACCGATGCTGGTATCCCAGCAGTACTCTGGAGAGAGAACCCTGCTGGGTTTGTGGAGCAGCATGTACTTGTTCAGATGGCTCTCATCGTGCCACAGAGCCTCCACATTGTTCTGTTTGTCCTCCATGATGCCCTGATAGCAGGCCTCGGTCAACGCTTTCACATTCTTCCACGAGCCTCCGAAGAGGGCAGCGTGGTAGTAAAAATCCCCAGTTTCCATGTACGCTTTGGAGTTTGGGTTGCGGTCGTAGGTGTAAAAATACTTTGGAAGGTGGTAGTAGTGGGCGTGGAGCAGAGCCACTGAATCCCCAAGAGCCTCTGATCCAAATCTCCCGGTAAATACCTGATCCACATCAAAGCAGAAGACGTGCGTGCAGTGGTGGCGAATATCAGACTCTATCACATCTGATATGCTCTTCATTCGCATCATAGAGACATCCTGCCACCTGGAGTTCTTCTCCACTTTGATCACCTTCATGCTTCTCAGAGGAGACAACTTGATGTTAGGCACCTTCTCTGGCATGTCCGTAAACACGTAGTAGGTCACGGGCAAACCCACCATAAAGTGTTGCTCGGCTGAGTTCAGGAATGTGTGTAGGTAAGCATCAAGGTATCTTTTGAGGAAAAGAAAACAAGTCACTTTTCTGTTAGACTCTTATCACTCTACCTCCAGAGGAAACTGAGGTCCATTGATTCGTGCAACAAAATGTTGCAAATCTTCTTTAGTCTGCTTCTGCAAGTAAAAACGGTTTGCTGCCACCAGGTCTTTTTTTTTTACAGTCTGTCCAACCTAGTTAAACATTAATGCACTAAACATACAGTTGGCTGAGCAGGAGGTATTTAGGTTTGACGACAGATTATCTTTAGAGTTATTACTTTATAATGTGAAAACCAACCTGCCCACAGCAAAGACTGTTAGAGCCACAGAGGATCCTTTCATCTTGTGCATCTCGTCGTAGAGGCGGGGGTCAAACATCCCTTCCCAGATGATGGCAGCTTTCCAATATGTACAGGTTAGCACGTCAGGTCTGGACCTGAAATATAAAACAAATGCATTTATTTAGACTGAATTCCCTTTTATAATTCTCTTCTTTACCAACCTGAAGTTTACTACAGGTACATTGTGACTTAAACATGTCATATGCATCTAAATATTTTAGTAGTATTATTTTATATTTACACTCAACTTAGATTTAGTTAAATTCTGTTGCACCAAAACTAAACTTTCACTGCAATGTCAGGTTAAACGTATAAAATAGCTACTCTTCTAATATAGATTAAGCAAAAATAGTTGTATGTGGCTCCATAATTGAGCCAACATTTATTTATAAAACCTTCTTCTAGGAATTATTTAAAAGGTGAAATACAAAAACCACCACTTATTTGTTGTTGCTGCTTTATGTCCAATCAGATGAAACCTGCGGCTTCTCAACATGATAGATACATGTCTGTGTTGGTCTCAGCACTATCTGTTCAGCCACATTGTAAACGTCTTCTGGTCTTACTGGAGATTGAGGCTGGCGTCCACACTGCTGTCCAGATTCAGCATCTTTGCACTTTCCAAATGGCATTTCTCCATAGGTATGAAGCCATTAAAAGTCTAAAACAAAATAAAAACAACGTGTTCATTAAGTAATGTTAGGCATTTAGGTTTACAGTAATTGTTCTTGTATGTAGTGTCCCGTACATTTATCACAGACTCACTTTACAGATGGAGATATTAAGTAGATAGCACAGAGTGCGATGGGAACAAAGAGCACACTTTGAAAACACTCCTCATCCTCTGAAGATGTCTGCGAAAAAAGAGCCAAAGATGTCAGATTAGTCAGATTACACAGAAACCTCTGTGTGTGGCACCGTAGCTTAAACAATAAGTAGTATTTATTTTGTTTGTTTTTTATTTTAAAGATGTGAAATACCCCATTGTTGAGAAACGCTGTGGTCAAGGCTCAGTGTAAGGTGATCTCTCTTGTGAAAGAACGAGGCAGCAGCTGATGTTTCATGAATGAAACGGCACCTGAGAAAAGAAGAGCAAGTATTTTACTTATTGAAACAATTCTCATTGAATCTCATTGGTTCAAATTCACCCATCTAGGTATGGCAGTGCTTTTCTTTTAACTTTCGAGATAGTGGAGGTGATAGGGTAGCTTAATATTGGTGTTGATTCCAAAATGATATTTTACAATATAAGATCTAAAAGTACAAGCTATTGAATATTAACACAAGCAGCCATTCAAGAAGTTTGTCAAAATAAAATACACTTACAAATTTGGTAACATTTAGATTTTATATATATGTTTTATTCTCCTATTCTCTGGAAGAGTTTAGTTAGAAAAGACACAAACAGTGCTAGTTATGTTGCGTTTTTCCGGGAATTGCCGGTGTAAATAAAAAACATATAGCATCCAACAATTAGACAAAAACCTTCATAAATTCTTGTCAATGTTCGAAAATCTCACTCATAGTATGGAAACACCTTTAAACTGAATTCAGACTAAGAAATACATTGTTGACCGGACCAACTGTGCAAACAGGATAACATAATTGAATTGACATACAAAGGTAACTCAACCGAGAGTCACCCGCATTCATCCATAATTCATCAAATACTAGTTTTACCAGGTAAATACCCCACCCTTGATGTTTTCTTAAGACACGATTCGTCCCTGCGGTTCAGCTTTGTGTTTTGGGTCAAAATGCAGAGGGGGGCTTCTTGTTCAAAGGTCTTCTCTGACGTAACAGGAAAACTACCTGCCCCTCTGTTTTTTAGGTGTGTTACCGACGGATACCGCTCCTATACACTTACTATGTCACACTGTTATGTAACACCTAACTGTCGCCCATAGTTCGACGCATGACTTACAAGCTGTGAGCTCATGAGGACTCAGGGACGCTGGCAACCCTTCTGGACAGATGTATACATCTTTTTTTATCACACTCGATTATTGAGAAATACCACTCCATGTGACCTGATTTCCACATTCACAACATACATGATGGACACGCCAGTTAATGATGAAGGGAAAAAGTGAAAAAGTACAGAAGAGGATTAGGGCCTTATTAGGACAATGTTTTGGGATGTGACTGAAAGTAAAAAAAACACTTTGATTCTGAGAAGAAAAAACAGAATTCTGACTTAAAGATGATTTTACTTTTGGTCTGATGCCAAACATGTTTTCCCATGTGGCCCTAATCCTCTTCAATAAAATAAATAAAAATAAGCTAAACTTATATATTTTCGTTGTTTTATTAGTGGGTTTAGTTTGTGTGAGAAGGTGTGGCACTGCACAATCATACCTTAATGATGACGAGCATTTTTACAAAGCTCCATTAAATGGACCTGTCATGCAAAATGCACTTTTGTACGTCTTTTATACATGAATATGTGTCCCCGGTGTGTCAGGGAACTCACCAAGTGTGAGAAAACACAACCCTCTATCTAACCTGTTAGATAAATGCACGTTTTGTTCAGCCGGATAATATCCACATGTCGACCCTACTTTTATTATTTTCGAATCATAAATCTAATCGATAGATTTATGATCGATAGATTTATGATTAGCATAAGTTTTGTTCATGATGGCTCAGGGGGGGTCAGATGGCCTAGCTATAAAAGTGACGGCTCGCCACTGCACTGTAGTACATATGCCAGGCCTTGCCCCTGGGCCGTCCGCCCGAGTCCCCGTTCTCGGCTTCTGCCTGCCCCTGGGCCGTCCGCACGAGATCCCTTCCGGAGATTCAGAGAGACCTGTGTCATTCACATCACAAAGCTCTAAATGTTAATGTGACTTTCTCAAATGTTGCTTTTGGATAAATTGATCAATTTGGATTAATCGATATATTGTTTGGTAATATTTTCATACATGTCCTTTAAAAAAAGGACATGTTGAACCAGGTGGAACAGAAGTCTACACAAAAAGTGTATGGTCAGTTTTACAGTCAGGGCAAAGGAAGATTGGAAATGCCTTCATATAAATGAACAGTGATTGGAAAATGCCTTCATATAATGAACAGTGAATGATTAGTGATCACATTAATTAGAATAGTGTGAGACTCTCTGAACAGTTCCCTCTCTGTTCGCTCTGTGGTCAGGCTGCTGCTGAGGTAAGTGTGAAAATAACAATGAATGCAGAGCACTGATGAGGTGAGAGCAGCTTCTGTCTGATATACAGATAAGAAAAAGAAGAAGACTGCTTTAAACTCAAAGTGTGGAAATATAAACTGAGGTCAGAGAGGAGAGAGGAGAGGAACTAGAAGGGTTTGGTACAGAGTTATGGCGACATGAGAGAAGTTGAGAAACAAAAACACAAGAAAACAAAACCCAAAGAAAAGTGCAGCAGCCAGAGAGATTATAGCAGAGTTCAATTCAGTGACAAGAGTCAAACTAAGACAACTGAAGATCACCTTACATTAATAAACATGAATAAGAAGAATGACTATGACGGGGTCATAAACTAAGGTCCAGTTGTAAATAAGGAACAAGATGAAGGCACAAGCTAATAAAAATGTATAATAATCTAGATGAAATCAAAGTTTTTTGTTTGCAAAGAACAAGGTGGTTCAATAAAAGATCAGTATGTATGTGACGAAGGTAAGCAAGAGTGTAGAGTACCTGGCAGAGAAAGATTTTATGTTTCAATTACTTGTATTGCTTCACGGAGTTAACCGTTTACACAAATCCATTCCACTTATTTCCACCTCCTCTCCTCTCGGTGAGACTATAAAACATGTCAGATTAAATAATGTTCACAGGAGGTATACATAATCATTACATCAATAAACTGTTTCTACTCACAGTGAAGGAGGAACCATGTGTTCAAAGATGCCTTTCGTCTGTCGTCAATGAGCAGAAGACGGATATCAGGCTGTTAAAAGATTTACTTCCTCATTAGATTATTGATATGCATGATGAGCCAAACCCCAGTAACACCCACTACACAGTAAAGTGTTGTTGTTTAACAAACAATACACTTTTCTTAAACTAAATAAACTATGGGTAAAGACCCGTTTAGCTGCCTATACTGACTCCTGAAAAAAGCATTAGAAGGGATTTAAAATGATAAGGGTGAAACAGTTGATCTCTCTGAGCACTGAGGACGTCACACAGTCTGCAGGTGGAGGAAGGAACAGGAATGCATTAACCTGTTGTTACAACCTTCCAAAGGCTGGAACAAACAGGGAGGCCACACAGAGTTTAATGCCAAATATATATTTATTTAACAGATTGTTGAAGAACACCTCTGATGTATAATGTGGTAAGAATCAGCCTGTCAGTAGTGTGAGCAGTGTGTGAGTGTGTGGAAGGGTGTTGTAGCATGTTGGAGGGTGCATCAAACCTAACACAGGCTGTAGGCTGAGGTTGCTCCAGCATGCCAGGATCTGAATCAGAGACCTTGATCCTTGCAGCTGGGAAACCTTTATACTTTCTGGTGGCTCCGCCTCTAGATGGGCGGGCACAAACAGGACGACACTCCCAGTACCTGCCAGAGGACAGCAAGGCAGGGAGCACAGCCAGGCAGAAGGGGGGAGGGGTCGTCACACTGTTAAACCCGAGCCTGTTTTTCAGGTTTCAGGCTCGAAAATGACATTCCCAGAACAAATCACTATAACTTCACTTTAAAAGGTTTATATGAATAATTGTTGTTGTCAAAGCAAGGTTACATATGTGAGTTGGATGTAGAAGTGTCAGAATCAATATAGATGTTTCTGTGTCAGAGTAAATTCAGATGGAACATAGCAAAAAAATGTAAATTCCTGTCTCCGCTTAAAGAAAACCCATTACTTATAGTGAAGACCAACCTTGAATGATGGGTTAGTAGCCTAAAAGCTTTATGAATCCACAGTATAACATATAATAAGTACCCTGTATCAAGACTGAGGACAAAACAAGTGACATTTGACCTTTTTAGAGAGGTTTATGTAAATAAAGTCCAGGCGGAATAAGCTTTGGGCACATTTGGGCACATTTGGTTCCATCAGTGCCATTTACCTTTTTCAGGTACCAGACTAAAAATGATTGCATTATATTGAATCATCACTATAGCTATTCATTCCACCCAAAAAAAACAAACAAAAAAAAAAATTCTTAAAAAAAAGATTTCTTAACAAAATAAAAAACATTTCAAAATATTTTGTGAGTGTGTGTAGGTGTGTGTAAGTGTAGGTGTGTATATGTAAGTGTAGCTGTGTGGGTACGTGTAGCTGTGTGGGTATGTAAGTGTAGCTGTGTGGGTACGTGTAGGTGTGTGTGTGTGTGTGGTGTGTGTGGTGTGTGTGTGTGTGTGTGTGTGTGTGTAGTGTGTGTAAGTGTAGTGTGTGTGGGTATGTAAGTGTAGCTGTGTGGGTATGTGTAGGTGTGTATGTGTAAGTGTAGCTGTGTGTGTATGTAACTGTACCAACGCGCTATACAATAAAACTACACTGTAGGTCAGTGTGTGTAAGTGTACTTGCACAATAAAAAAAATCAGAAACATAGGTAACATTTGACTCCAACTGGGGCAGATTTATTTCAAACATTTTACCAACACACTATAGGCATGTAAAAACAAACATTTTACCAACGTACTATACAATAAACCACACTGTAGGTTTGTAAAAACAACAAATATGTTGCCAACACACTACAATAAAATCACACTAGGTATATAAAAACAAGTATTTTTTTTTTTAAATAAACACTCGCAAAACGTTATACCTACCTGAACTTTATACCTACCTGAATGTTCCAGTATTTAGGTCGTGCCACTCCCTGAAACAGTTCTTTTTGACAGTGAAGCACAGAGGGACCTGGCACTTCCTGCAGTACACAGGTGTCTTCACCCTTTTGAGTCCAGCATCTAGGCACCTCCTGCAGTTCTTCCTGACCTTGGTGGCATCTTCCCCATAATACTCGGGCATGCATGTGGGTGGTGGAGGAGGGGGTGGTGGAGGTGCAGGGCCTTCAGCAGGGCCTTCAGCAAACTCGAACAATTCTGCAGCAAGCTGCTCCCTGAAAGTCTTCTGGGTGTGAGGCTTTGTCCTGCTGGGGTCACACCTCATCTAACAAATGTGGAAAAACAAAGAGATTATATTAATTCACTGGTTTATACTTATAGGATAATATTGGACTATAAATGAATAATATTACACATGTATACATGTATATTTATTCACTGGCCATTCATTTAGAAAATGTAACAAAAAGTAACACTATTTAGTATTTTGGCTAATCATTCCTGTTGGCTAAGCTAACACTGTGATGCAGTTCCACCAACACAAAAGTAATATATAAAAAGGATAATATTGGACAATAAATGAATAATATTACACCAAATAAATAAGTAAACACATATAAATATTAATTCACTGGCCATTCATTTAGAAAATGTAACTCCAAAAAGACAAGTAACACTATTTAGCATTTTGCCTAATCATTCCTGTAGCTTCTTGGCTAAGCTAGCACTGTGACGCAGTTTCACCAACCACATAATATAAAAACAGAGAGATTACATACCTTTCCCGTGGTGGAAGTTCAACATCCGAGTCACTACTGTCCGGATCCAGGTCTGGCTGGAGGAGATCTTCATCATCCGACGAAGAGTCATCTGGTATGATCATAGCTATCGTCAGCTAGCATCTCTAGCTCCTGCTCGGTGGTGAAGCTCTCCCTTCTGGATGCGTAATGTGTAATGGAGCCGGAGCGGGCTTAGTTTATACTACGCAGGATCATATCTTTGGAACCCATTGGTCGATTTGGGTGATTGACACCTTTTCTGAACCGTTAGAGCCAATAGAATCGAGTGACAGTTAGTAAGTCCCGCTAAACACTTACGTCAAGTAGAGAGAGGTTTGCGTAAACAGCACGTGGGACTGCAAAACTTTAAACCTACTCTGCTGCCATGAATGTAATGATAGATTATCAGGAACAATTCTAAACAACCTGATCTCACCAGAATGCGTGACTCCACCACGACTCCTTAACACCGCATTGCGTGGTGGTGTCACGAACTTTGTTACATTTACGTGTCTGCACCACGCAAACAACCCCAATGTAAAGTGAATGAGGCTCTTTTGTCGTGGTGCACACACGCATTTCTACCACATCCTGCAGTGAGCTTTTATTCTATAAAACGTTTTTAAAATCTACTTTATAGCTTTAGTAACTCACGGGAGGCTTCTTTTATTTTATTTGTATTCATAATCATTTTAATTTTTCGTCAGAATGTATTAGTTACGAATTGTTGGTCTCAAAAAAACAGTGCATTGTGTGTAATACAACTGTGATTTGTATTACATTCGTTTGTTTTTAAGGAAGGCCAGAGCTTCAGCTGTGTCCAATAGATTGTTCCCTTTAGTTAACATTTTTTAAAAGAACATTATATTCCGATTTGATCATGTCCCCTTTATTGTATTACGGAGAGCATCCATTCCCATTGGATAACGCAGGATTTTACACCCGGAAGTAAGTATTCCCCTTACTGTCGATTGATTTTACAGTGATATCTGCACTACTCATCAACTCAAAAACACCAGATTATCCTTGTTGATTACACAACATTGATTGGTTTAAATTGTGTACAATGCTTTTGTAATTTTCCCCTTCGATTCGGAGAAACAAATATTTGTTCAGTTTAGGATGGCCGAAGACACTACACTACCCAGAATCCTCAGCTATTGTCTGCGTTGCCTCAAGCTCTGTGATTGGTTGACTGCATTCCATATAAAAAAAACGTTTCGTAAAAGATAAATCATACTTTATTCAGCAGTGCTTGCTTTACTCTTTGAAAGTCATCACATAAATGCATTGTAATAAATGGTTTGGCTGCATTAAATATTACACATCTGTCGTAGTTCTGTATTTGTATTTATCTACAGAGATCTGGCTCAGAATAGACCGGAAACTATTCTTTTACCGTTCTGTTTTAATTTCACAATAAAGTTAGTAGTAATAATTTGTTTTGATATTATTGTTTTTTATTAACTACTCATGTGAAAACTATCTTTTCTGTGTTGCTGTGGGGTTTTTCCATCGCTTTTGTGTTACAAATATCAAAACAATAACTAAATATATCCGTCGTAAACTAAACCAGAAACAGCAGTATATTTTATTGTGTTAACCCTGTAAACTTGACAGCTTTTTAACCCAAACCACCTACTGGTTAAAGCACGTTATTACACGTTTAGAGTAATATTGAAATCTTGAAAAGGGATGTCCAAAATAGCAATTATATACAGTTTTTAATTAACTATTTGTAGAGAATAACGAGTAGTGTATATACTTTATAGGGATCTGCAGAAACATATTTAGTCTTCTCAAGCACCAACAATCATTACATTACATTGCATTTAGCTGACGCTTTTATCCAAAGCGACTTACAATAAGTACATTCGACCAACAAAATACAAGCTTGAAGAAAACAGAATCATAAAGTACATCAGGTTTCATAGAGCCAAAACATTTCAAGTGCTACTCAACTGGCTTTAGATAAGCCTGTACTCCAATCAAATATCTCTCCTGATTGTTGGCACTTGACAATCACCTTCCCTGAATTTTACTCAGGTGTAACTAAAGTCTGCTTTAAGGGTTGTTTATATTTCACATCATTAATCAGAATTTGTAAAGTAACTAAAATAAATGTGGTGCAGTAAAAATACCAGGTTAACCTTAAAGAAAGCCCTCAGGATTATAAAAGACCCCCATCACCCCAGCCACAAACTGTTCTGTCTGCTGCCGTCTGGCACAACAGCTACATTCTAGGAGAGGATGTGGCTGTTGTGGAGGACTACAGTACCTGCGAGTGCACTTATGGGCTGAACTGGAGGATCAACACTGACGCTGTGTACAAGAAGGGGATGAGCAGACTCTATTTTCTGAGGAAGCTGAGATCCTTCCACGTGTGCAGCAAGATGCTGGAGATCTTCTAGTCTGTTGTGGCCAGTGCACTCTTCTTTGCTGCGGTCTGCTGGGGGGGGCAGCATCAGAGCCGGTGACACCAGCAGGATCAATAAACTGATCAGGAAAGCTGGGTCTGTCATCGGCATCAAGCTGGACCCCTTTGAAGCTGTGGTGGAGAGGAGGACACTGAACAGGCTGTTGTCCATGATGGATAACCCACCCATCCTCTCCACCTGCAGCTGGAGGGTCAACGGAGCTCCTTCTCCAACAGACTGCTGCAGCTCCGCTGTCACAAGGACCGATACAGGAACACATTCCTGCCCACTGCCATAACTCTGTCCAATAAATCACCTCTGGCTGGAAGAGAACTCTCTGCTCCATAGTTTCTCTAATACAACCTCACTGTACATTGTACACATATATAATCTGTTCAATATTTGATATTCCATATTCCATTGTCATATATTTTTGAATATGTATATTTGCATATATAATATCTACATGTATATTTTCTATTTCAACCCGTATATTTTCTATTTTCTTTTCTTTTCTTTCTATTATTGTTTATTTGTGGTTTTGTTTTATTGTAAAATGCCTTGTCTTTTATGCTACTGCAACAAAAACAATTTCCCAAATTGGGATCAATAAAGTACCATCTTATCTTATCTTATCTTACATCCGGACCAACACCACCAGACTCAGGGACAGTTTCATCCCACAGGCCATAAGACTATTAAACACCTGAACTTTGAAATAACATCCATAACATTCATCTGGCTGCTACTTAGAAATGATTTGTCTAATATATCATATATTCTAATCACTTGTATAGACTCTTATTGCACTATTTCACTTTTTACTATTTTTCTTTTTGTATTGACTTGCACTATTTTTTCTGTTTATCTGTTTTATTGTGTTGCACTGTTGGAGGAGCCTGTGACCTAGGGGGGGGGGGGGGGGTAGGAGACGTTCGATTCCTGTTTTGAATAGTGTGCCGTCGATGGGTTTCATTCCATTTCAAAATGCTGTTTGTCGCTCAGCATAAACTTCAACATTGTCAAGCAAAGCACATGGTGTAGTCCCAAACGATAGCTGAGGATTCTGGGTAGTGTAGTGTCTTCGGCCATCCTAAACTGAACAAATGTTTGTTCTCCGAATCGAAGGGGGAAAATTACAAAAGCATTGTACACAATTTAAACCAATCAATGTTGTGTAATCAACAAGGATAATCTGGTGTTTTTTAGTTGATGAGTAGTGCAGATATCACTGTAAAATCAATCGACAGTAAAGAGTATACTTACTTCCGGGTGTAAAATCCTCCGTTGTCCAATGGGAATGGATGCTCACATTGCTCTCCGTAATACAATAAAGGGGACATGATCAGTTTTAGCTAAGGGCTAAGGGCTAATTCTAACGCTTCTTGTGAGACTTGTGTTTTGTTTCTGTAAAAATGGTTCGTATTGTCAGTTAGCTGAGATTCTTCTCGTTAATCTGGTATAACACATTAATAGGTTTTTAAATATTAAGATGCCCACAGTGTTGTGAAAACACAACAGGGACCTTCGGGCTTAACAGGTTAAAAAACCACGAGGCAGTTTGACTGAACAGGATGAAGAGAACCAAATTAATTATAAGAGAGGATGTAAAATGTCATTTCATTTATCTTGGTTTGTTTCGTCTCTGCTCTCTCTGCGGTCAGGTTGCTTCTGTTTCAGAGAAATGCAGAACTCTGAGGCGTGATAAACTCACATGCCTGTTAGTGTGAACCCAACATGAACACACACACACACATTATCAAGTGGACTGGAAAAACACATGTTCAATGACTTTGGATGTTTAGGTGGATCAGTTCAATTAACTGTAAACATATTTCCAATGTTTACATTTATTAAAACACTTTAACATTTGAAAAACAACCTCACAGCATGCAGCAAACTTATTATGAATGATTTGCATGTTTAGGAGGTAAGAGAGGACATCAGTACTTTAGTAGTTTGGGTGACTGTTCGTCGTTATCTCAATGTAGCAGGATAAACTGTTCAGCCCTATCAACATTAAAAAAAATTACATTACATTGCATTTAGCTGACGCTTTTATCCAAAGCGACTTACAATAAGTACAACACGGGGAAACCTTTCTAAAGAGGGGGTCAGTGTCGCTCTTGCTCCCTCTTGCTCTTTGGCACGAAGACCACTTCCGGGTTCCGTTTAGGTGCTTTCTCCGCTGGCACCGGTGTTCCGGTTTAACTGGTTCCCCGATCAACTGGTTGACAGATGTGGAGGCGTGGCCTTCGACTGAAATACACATTTCGATCGCTTCTTCTGTCGTTTACATACATCTTTGGTATATTTGGCTGGATAGGAACACTTTGATGCACATTCAGTACCAGTGTGTGAGGTTGTGGTTACGATGGCGATATCCGGACGCGAACAGCGAGGACTACAAAAAGAAAAACGAGTTGACTGGGGATGTCTGTTCAAAACATTGCGAGCTCCAATAAATCATTTAAACCAGCTATTGTTGGCAGACTTATTACTGAATATCGTTCTTAATGTGATACCAAGTCCATCTGAGACATGTGTACACCTTCAGACAGCCTCCAAGTGAAGCACACGTTCTTTACTCACAGTTTTGAAAGCAGCGTGGAGAAGTCTTCAGCTGTGTTAAGCTGTGATCCGCTCGAATAAATCCTTAAAACCAGCTATTGTTGCCCGAATTATAACTGAATATTGTTCCTAATGTGATACCAAGTCCATCTGAGACATTTTTACACCTTCAGACAGCCTCCCAGTGAAGCACACGTTGTTTACTCAGAGTTTGAAAGCACGTGGAGAAGTCTTCATCTGTGTTAAACTGTGATCCTCTCAGGTAAACTGTGATTCGCCCAGGGAAAATGGGATCCGCCCAGATTAAACTGTGTTACATGTGCCACGGATCAACACTACGTATCGAACCACCACACTACAATATTTTACATTAACCTTGTTAAAAAGTTCCAGAAAAATGCAACCCGACCATCATTTATAATGTGAGCGACTGTATGTACACTTTAAGCCATATAATATACATATTCAAATGGGACTCGACATCATATTAATAACGATATATGATACAAATGTAAGACTGACAACAAGAATAGTTTGTAAAGGATTTAATGACGTTAGACTTATTAACAAAACACTTATTACTAATAAAGGGCTGGCTTATCTAAAGCCAGTTGAGTAGCACTTTAAATGTTTTGGCTCTATGAAACCTGATGTACTTTATGATTCTGTTTTCTTCAAGTTTGTATCTTCTTGGTCTTATGCACTTATTGTAAGTCGCTTTAGATAAACGTGTCAGGTAAATGCAATGTCATGTAATGTAATTGACGTGAGTGTTTTGAACACTGTTATTTTATTTTTAATTCTCTGGGAGGTATCGTGTTGATCCGTGGCGCACTCATTGTGCAGGGCTCGAGTGACTTTTGCTGTTGGGACTCGGGTTTGAGTCCAGCATGAACTTTTTTGTTATTTTCATGTCGATGGACACTGAATATTATGTAGTTTGAATAGAGGATTCCTAATATTGTTTGCCGAGACCAAGATTAATGACCCATCAGCATTTTAAAGTCTAAATATCCCTGCACATGCAGCAATGACATTTCTGCTGCTATCTTTGCAAAACGAGTTAACAGTCGCATCTGATCTGGATGAGTGCTGCAGAATGCCGTTTCTATAGGGATGTATGTGTGTGTCTTTCATATTAAACTGATCGCTGGTAGATAGCCACAGAAGATGTAACGGAGCGTCCACACTACAGCTCCAAAAATAGCTTGGAGCTGGGCGTGTCTGGAGCTTGGGGATTTTATTCAAGCAACACGACCAACAACCAATCACATGAATCTCCCGCCCCCGACATACAAAGCAAAAACCCCCGGGGATTTAATGCGAGCAATATATATATATAAACTCCCCAAACAGGCGAAAACCTACCAGTTTCCCCCACTGTCTCTGCCACCTCCCTCCATGCCTGGTTCCTCCGGTTTGTATCCCGGTAGGTGAAGAGGGTCTGGTCATACAAAACCGGGTGATTCGCTACGGCAATAGTTAGTTTCTCCTCCGACTTTTTTGAAATATAGAAATGAACGGCGGGATATCTCTCCAGCTTAGACGCGGTTTGATTGGCTGGCGCTTCAGCTGTCAGATTTTGGGAAACGGGATTTGATTGGCTGGCGCTGGCTACTCCGGCGTCCAGGCGACCAGAAGTTGAACAATGTTCAACTTCTGGTCGCCTGGGTCGCCTGAGACGCCTCGCTCTGCTACCCACAATTCAGTTCGGCGAAAAAGCGCGGCTACGTGACGTCACCCCATTGAAAGTGAATGGGCAGCTTGGAGCTGCTTGGAGCTTTCGACGCTCTCGACGCTGTAGTGTAGACGGGCCGTAACACAGTTTAATCTGGGCGGATCCCATTTTCCCTGGGCGAATCAGTTTACCTGAGAGGATCACAGTTTAACACAGCTGAACACTTCTCCACGCTGCTTTCAAACTCTGAGTAAACAACGTGCGCTTCACTGGGAGGCTGTCTGAAGGTGTAAACATGTCTCAGATGGACTTGGTATCACATTAGGAACAATATTCAGTTATAATTCGGGCAACAATAGCTGGTTTTAAGGATTTATTCGAGCGGATCACAGCTTAACACAGCTGAAGACTTCTCCACGCTGCTTTCAAACTGTGAGTAAAAACGTGTGCTTCACTTGGAGGCTGTCTGAAGGTGTACACAGGTCTCAGATGGACTTGGTATCACATTAAGAACGATATTCAGTAATAAGTCTGCCAACAATAGCTGGTTTAAATGATTTATTGGAGCTCGCAATGTTTTGAACAGACATCCCCAGTCAACTCGTTTTTCTTTTTGTAGTCCTCGCTGTTCGCGTCCGGATATCGCCATCGTAACCACAACCTCACACACTGGTACTGAATGTGCATCAAAGTGTTCCTATCCAGCCAAATATACCAAAAGATGTATGTAAACGACAGAAGAAGCGATCGAAATGTGTATTTCAGTCGAAGGCCACGCCTCCACATCTGTCAACCAGTTGATCGGGGAACCAGTTAAACCGGAACACCGGTGAGTTTGCGGTGGCTGCCGTTTGTTGTATGCTTAGCATGACAAGTAGCATACTAAATGTGTATTGCTGGTTGTAGACCCTTGCAGGGATCCTGCAGCCCATGTCTGCTGCCGCTGTTGAACGAAGCTCTCTGTCACTGTGCATTACACTACATTACCACATTTTAAACATTGTTATCGTGGACTGTTCGATTAATTTCTGTTTATGATTAGTTCTTTCATTGACCCTGTTGAGTTAAGCTTGTTTTGTTTATTTAATTCAATATTAAGTAGATTGTTGGGTTAATTTCCGTTTCTTTCTGTTGTCTCTTTGTATTTTCTCCAAATTAATTTAATTGCATCTTGTTATTTTACTAATATATACCTGTGTATTTTTTCTATACTTGTATGGAATGTTTTGTAAAGTGTCAAAGTGTTTAGAAAAGCTAAATATAATGTGGATACAAAAATATGTGGATTTACATTACCTGGCATAGAGAGAAGGACGACAACAAATCCACTCGCTGTTAAACTCATAGCTGCTCCTCTCGTCTCGTGCGGCTTCAGTGACAATAAAATAAATAAGAAGATTGATGTCCACAAGTAAAACCTTCTATACATTAAAAGAAAGGGAGTTCTCACAAAACTTAACGTCCCTCTGTGGGCTTGAAGGTAGAAAGGAGACAGAAAGCAGGGGGTTTAAAACACCACTTCCTTCCTCTTCACATTATTGCTTTACATGGTTTTTTGTTCTGCAGAGAGAGACCAATTTGTGGTAAACAGGGCAAGGCAAGGCAAGGCAAGTTTATTTATAGAGCACTTTCAACGCAAGGCAATTCAAAGTGCTTTACAAAAAAAAAAAATGAAAGACATTAAGCATTAAAAAAGAAAAGCTAATCAAAGCATTAAAAAGAAAAGCTAATCAAATAAACATTAAGGAAAAATACATGGATACAAGTTACAGTGCAGTCTAAATATAAATAGTTCAATTAAACATTACAAGAAAAAGTACATGGATAAAAGTTACAGTGCAGTTTAAGATATGAATAGTTCAATTAAAAGCAGCGACAAAAAGAAAAGTCTTCAGCCTGGATTTAAAAGTAGTAAGAGTTGCAGCGGACCTGCAGGTTTCTGGGAGTTTATTCCAGATATTTGGAGCATAATAACTGAACGCTGCTTCTCCATGTTTAGTTCTGACTCTGGGGACAGAAAGCTGACCAGTCCCTGAAGACCTGAGAGATCTGGATGGTTCATAGTTTAGCAGGAGGTCAGACATGTATTTTGGGCCTAAACCATTCAGTGCTTTATAAACCAGCAGCAATATTTTGAAATATATTCTTTGACACATAGGAAGCCAGTGTAAAGACTTCAGAACAGGAGTGATGTGATCCACTTTCTTAGTGTTAGTGAGGACTCGAGCAGCGGCGTTCTGAATCAGCTGCAGCTTTCTAATAGATTTTTTAGTGAGACCTGTGAAGACACCATTGCAGTAGTCGAGTCTACTGAAGATAAAGGCATGGACAAGTTTTTCCAAATCCTGCTGTGACATTAGTCTTTTAATCCTAGATATGTTCTTTAGGTGATAGTAGGCTGATTTAGTAACTGTTTTAATGTGACTGTTGAAACTCAGGTCAGAGTCCATGACTACACCTAGATTTCTGGCTTTATCTGTTGGTTTGAACATTGCAGACTGAAGCTCAGCGCTAACTTTTAAACGTTCTGCCTTGGCTCCAAAACCATTACCTCAGGTTTATCTTTGTTTAATTGGAGAAAGTTCTGACACATCCAGTCATTGATTTGTTCAATGCACTTACTCAGTGTTTGAATTGGAGCATAGTCTCCTGGTGAAATTGTTACGTACATTTGTGTGTCATCTGCATAGCTATGGTAACTTATTTTGTTGTTCTTCATTATCTGAGCCAGTGGTAGCATGTAGATGTTAAAGAGAAGAGGCCCCAAGATGGAGCCTTGAGGAACCCCACATGTCATATTTGTCAACTCAGATGTGTATTTACCTATAGAAACAAAGTTGTTTCTATCCTTTAAGTAGGATTTAAACCAATTTAGAACTGTTTCCGAAAGTCCCACCCAGTTTTCCAGTCGGTCCAGTAATATGCTGTGGTCAACAGTGTCAAACGCAGCACTGAGATCTAATAATACTAACACTGAAGTTCTGCCACTGTCTGTGTTTAAGTGGATGTCGTTAAAGACCTTTACAAGAGCAGTCTCAGTGCTGTGGTTTGGACGAATGCCTGACTGGAACACATCGAAACAACTATTTAAATGCAAGAAATTACTCAACTGTTGAAAAAACTTTTTCAATGATTTTACCTAGAAATGGCAGGTTTGATATGGGCCTGTAATTGTTCATTACTGAAGCATCTAGATTATTCTTTTTTAAGAGGGTTTAATGACTGCAGTTTTCAGGGCCTGTGGAAAAATACCTCAGTGAAGAGATTTGTTTACTATATGAAGTAGTTCTGAGGCCATGCAAGGCAAAACATCTTTGAAAAATCCTGTTGGAATAATATCAAGGCAGCAGGAGGAGGATTCAGAAGTTGTATAATGTCCTCTAGGTTTTTATCATTAGAAGCACCTCTCCTCACTGACAAGAGAAGACACATCCTAATATCTTCCTTTATAAAAGCAGCCACACTTCAAGATTTAAAACCATGTTCTGTGAATAAAATGCAAAATACACAAACTACTAATGCAAATTAACATCACTTGATATTATTATGAAGCTGCCTGGACAGTTTCATAATGTGTACAGAAAGTCACATCTCAACATTTGTTCATTGAGGTATAGCTTGGGTTTTACATTTTATAATATTCATTCAAGCCAAACTGCAACAAGCAGCACGAGCTGAAGGTTAGCTATCAGTATTTCTGTCTGTGAAGAGCAGGACTGTGGCTGTGCTGTGGTCAGGGGCGCCGTAAGGGGTGAAAAGTTAGGACGATTCTAAGGGCCCGTGACTGACAGGGCCCCAAAAAATGTTAGAACATTAAGAAAAAATGTTTAAGTAACCTTTCACCAATCCTCAATAATTAACATTAATAGAACGTTAAATTGATAATGTACTCACTAAACGTACGATTCATTTCACTTGTTTTCTTCCAAAAGTTAATTATCCAAAGCATCGAGCACCCCCCTCTATTTAAATGTAATGGTTTGGTCCTGCCTCCAAACGCTGTGCGGGGCCCTTTCTAGCAGCAGAGAGGGAGAGCATGTGAGGAGGCTAGTACTTACGTGTAGGGTTGGGTATTGTTTGAATTTCCACGATTCCGATTCTACTTTTCGATTCCGGTTCTTAACGGTTCTCAATTCCGATTATTTGAGGGGCAGGGTAGAAAAATGATACATGCTTCTTCCACCAAAAAAATTACATTTATTCGAGAAACTTTTACACAGGTTAGTTTAAAGTAATATTCACATTAATCAGTCTGGTTTATATTCACTGCTATGTAACTTTAACCTGAGAACCACTGAAGCTACAACAGTGCAACAGTCCAACTTTTAAAGAACAGTTCTTGTTGAGAAAAACCAGCATATCTGCCTCTCAGGCATACCGGGAAGACATGTTTTCATTTTGAAGTAAAATGCTTCAATCTGGTGCACTTTAAGCAGAATTCTAAACAACTCTAAACACCCATATGAAAAAGATCGGTTTACATTTTAATAATTAAATAAGTATGTGAGCATAACCAGTAACCTACCATAGCCAATAACAAATACATGTAACGTATTTTATTTTGTTGTTCATTCATATCTTATTTTACTATTTTATTTATGCATATTTTTTGTATCTCTCCAGTTTAAAACGATATGTCTGGTTTACTGTCCTATAGTATACATTGGAATGATTTCAAACCTGTTTTATCCCAATAATTACAAAAGAGTGCCTTGTGTTTACATAAATTGTGATCAAAACGTTTGAGACCCACTGAGATAACTTAGACTAAAGTGAACTATCTAAACACTCAGCGTCCTTACCTCACTGAGCTGTAGTTATTAGCCTCTCAGTCTGACTGGAGAGGACTCTCCCTCCACATCATTGTAGAAAAATCTTCTTCTTCCGTTAGAGCAGCTAGCACCAGATGCTAATAACAACAGCGCCCTCCCTTTCTCCTTCGCTCACTCGCACTTTGGCTGTGAGCTGCAGGCGCCAGATAAGCCAACATCCCCCATTTTCATCACTTACAGCGCCCATCGTACAGGGCAAATGACAATTATAACCGGGATGAAAAGGGTGTTACATTTACTTAATTATGAATCTTGTTACATCAAGGCCGACAATTAGGATGAGCACCAACGGTCAAACACATTTTTTTTCCTCCCAGGGCTGTCAGCGCAGCGCCTCCACAGATCTGGCGCCCTTGACATCTGGTCTCAGGTTACGCTGTAGGAAGTGTAGGTACAACGCTACATTTCCCGCCCCGCTGCAGTCATGCAGTAGGCTACGGAGAGCGGCGAGAAACATTTCCTCAGGCATCGAAAAGCGGAACCGAAATTCACATTTCTAAATGATGCCGTTGGAATCTAAATGTTGGAACCGGTTCCGAACCTGAACCGGTTCTCGGTACCCAACCCTACTTACGTGTATACAATGTCTCAACGACTAACAAAGTCAGGCTTTCAAAAAGAAAATAATGGAGAAAAAGAGAAGAGAGAGGGACTAAAGGGCAACAGTATGTCACCCAGTTTTTCAAAAGAAAAGGTGGGTGTGGTCTATGAGTAGTGGCCATTAGTCTGTTAGCTAAGCATAGTCCATTGTAAATAATATTTGTAATATTTTGCTGAGATTAAGTACTGTTACTATCTTCACAGAAAATGCAGAGGTTTTTCATTTCACTGCTCTTTTAGCTGACATTTAATAAATGCAGGTACATTTTTAGCAGATATTCATACTAAATCAGTTGTCCCTCCCCTGGTGCCAGGACCAACAGTTCCATCTTTAGGCTCCGCAGCCCTGACCCCCCATAAGGCTTTGCAGTCTTGCCATGCTGTCCATTGAAAGCCAGTTGGCTAGAAAGCTGGACTTCAAGGACTTGATCAGTGACTTTGCCTGTAAGAAGGCTAGGCGCTGGGCTCTTGGTGAGTAAGGCTGAGCCAGGGCTCGTAATAACTGTTAAAGGTCAAGGCTATGGTAATGTTCCATTCAAAAATGTTATTAAAAAGGCATTTACACCATAAAAGATGACTATTGAGGTATATTGTCAGGAATGTTAGTGTTATATCAAATAGTGAATTCTACTGCAGCAGAATGTTGCACGTCTGCACAGTGTTATATGTTCACCGCTATGTGTCAGTAAATATTGTGCAGTTAGTATTGGACTACAAGATAGATGCAAGCCTGTACAGGTAGAGTTATTTAACCTCTTAAGCCCCAAGCCTGTTTTTCAGGTTTCAGGCTCGAAAATGACATGCCCAAAACAAAGGACTATAACTTAACTTCTAAAAAGGGTTATATGAATAATTTCTTTTATCAAAGCAAGGTCACATCTGTGAGTTGGATGTATAAGTGTCAGAATCAATAAATATGTTTCAGTGTTAGAGTAAATCCAGATGGATCATAGTCAAAAAGTGTAAATTCTTGTCTCCGCCCAAATAAAACCCATTACTTCTAGTGAAAACCACCCTCGAATGATGGGTTAGTAGCCCTAAAGCTTTAGGAATCCAAAGTATGACATATAATAAGTACCCTGTATCAAGATTGAGGCAAAACAAGTGAGAATTGACCTTTTTAGAGAGGTTTAGCAAAAAAAGGTCCAAGCGGACTAAGCTTTGGGCACATTTGGGTACATTTGGTTCCATCAGTGCCATTTAATCTTTTTCAGGTACCAGACTGTAAACAATCATTGTATAACATTTAATTATCACTATAGGTATTCATTCCATAAAAAATAAATAAATAATAATAATTGTAAAAAAAAAAGAAATTAAGTGTGTGTGTCTGTGCGGTGTGTGTGTGTGTGTGTGTGTGGGAAGTTCCCTCTTTGCATGAGATGCATGTTACTTGCACAATACAAATTAGGAAACTTAGGAAAGATTTGAATCCAACTGGAGCAGATTTATTTAAAAAAAATTAGCAACACATTATACCAGAAGCATTTTTTGGGTAAAAAAAAAAAACTTTATACAAACCCTGAATGTTACAGTATTACTCCAGTAAGTCATAACAGTTCTTTTTGGAAGTAAAGCACAGAGGGACCTGCCACTTCCTGCAGTACACAGGTGTCTTCACCCTTCTGTTGCCAGCATCAGGGCACCTCCTGCAGTACCTCCTGACCTTGGTGGCATCCGGAAAGGTACATTTGAACATGCAGTCCTTTTTCAGCCTCCTACCCAGACAATGTGACTGAAAACAAACAAGCTGATAAGTGTGTGGTTGTAGATGAATGCATAAAACGTACCTGCCACAACCCTCAGATGATAGGTGGAGTTACTACGTCCTAACTTGTTCTGGGCTCCACAGGAATAACTCCCACTGTGTTCAGCTCTGAAGTCAGTGATGGTGAAGATCTGTCCTGAAGCTTTTGGAGAGTCTTCATCCTCCTTGTACCAGGTGTAGTTAGCTGCTGGGTTAGCATCACTGCTACAGGTCAGAGTCACTGAACTGCCCTCCTCTATCTCAGCAGAGGGACTCACTGACACAGAGGGGAGCTTTGGAGCATCTGGGAAAGAACACATTAATACATTTAATATTACATTTGAAGATGAGTTTTTACATTGGAAGTTCATTTGAACTGATAAAAGTTCATAAAAAGAAAATTAATCAATCAATGTATATGTATATAGCAATACCAGAGGGACTAACTAACACAGAGGGACGCTTTGGAGCATCTAGAGGAAATACAATAAATCAACAAAATATTACAAATACATCATGGGAGCTCTCTGAGTGAAGAAGCCTGAATGTGTCTCACTTAAGATCCCCCAGTAGAGGACAGGGAAACCTCAGAAACTGAATCAGGACCTGGAAACAATGTACAGTTTAATATTTAACACTGATTGTTTTTGCACATTTAAATGTACTTGTTCGTCGTTATCTCAATGTAGCAGGATTAGCTGTTCAACCCTATCAACACGGGGCAACCTTTCTAAAGAGGGGTCAGTGTCGCTCTTGCTCCCTCTTGCTCTTTGGCACGAAGACCACTTCCAGGTTCCGTTTACGTGCTTTCTCCGCTGGCACCGGTGAGTTTGCGGTGGCTGCCGTTGGTTGTATGCTTAGCATGACAAGTAGCATACATACTAAATGTGTATTGCTGGTTGGAGACCAAATGTCCAGAGGCACAAAGTCGGAACAGTTTTTCACAAACACAATGCAAAACATGTTAAAGCTTTGGAGCATCTGGAGGAGATAACATGAACACATTTCACATTTTAATTTGACAGTGGAAGATATTTTAAATGAGAAATAGTTTAACCCTTAGATGCACGAGTGACTGGACCCTACACTCTTCCATAAGTGGGTCAAAAAGGACCCGTATTAGAATAATGTGTTTTTATGCCATTTTGGTTAAGAAAAATCACTTGTATAATATTTAGTATTATATTTGGGTTCACATTAGAAATATTTTATATTTAATTTGTCACTATTTATAATTTTAGAAACTTTTTACATTTTGAAAAAAAAAAACGAAATTCCATAGCTTGTGGTAGTAATACAAAAACTACAATTTCTTTAAATGTATAACATTTACATTTTCAATTTCCATGTCCTGATATCCAAAACATGTTTTTTGAGGAATAGCTGGAATATGAAATTATATAAAATGTAATTACAAAGATACTTCACGAAAACCACCTCACCGGGTCAAAAAAGACCCACTTATGCATCTAAGGGTTAATAAAACACAGAGTGGGTGGTTAACTTGATTCCATCCTTTATCAGAAATCTAAACACTTTGAGGCAAAGAGTTAATCTTTATGTCATGGAAGAAGTTTCCTTCATAATTCTCCTTTATTCTTCTTTCTAGTAGCATCCCTCGTAGCAAGACTTTATTATATCTATTTTCAAATCAAACAGAAAACCTAGAGCCCTGGTTCAGTGTCTTTGGACACTGCCATGTCTGCTGGCGACCTATGGTGGGTAAATAGATAAATGAGTGCAATGATGATATAGTTATACTGTATGTTAATGTTATTATGTTAGTGGAAGACTTTGAGTAAACTCACACACTGCAGGAGAGGGGAAGTCCTCATATTACATGACATTGACATTACACACAAACATACTATACATATATATATATCTATATAAATTATGTGCATAATTGGAGTCATGGCTAATGTTGAGTTAGATATTACATCTCTAGCCATAGCTGCTCTTCCTCTTTCCCACATCCCACCCCCCTCTTCCCCCAATGGACTCTGTAGCTCTCCAGGCCCATGCTGGGCATGGCTGTTTGTCCAACACATCCTCACTCCCAGGTCGGCCTATGTTGACGTTATGTCAAGTCCCCTGCCGGCTTTTTCCAACGCAAGGGGGGGGCCTTAGCGTCCATTTTCAACGCAAGGGGGGGGCCTTAGCGTCCATTTTCAGCTTTCCGGGATGTCCATGTGCTTCTATGGACGCTCATGGAAGCACGCATTCGTTTGTGTCAACTGCCCTTAAAGGCAATGAAGACACTACACTACCCAGAATCCCCAGCTATCGTTTGGACTACGCCATGTGCTCTGTTTGACAAACCCCGTGATAGTCCTCAAGCTCTGTGATTGGAGAGTGTGCTCCGAGGGTTACCGAGCCTCGAACAGCACTTGAAATGGGATGGAACCACGGCAGACTGTTCAAAACTGGATTTGAACGGGTCCACCGTCGTCCCCCCTCCCCCACCCCGTCCCCAGAACTACACATGCTGGCTATTCTGTTTCGCAACATGTTCTCTATGGCACGTCTCTACTGGGAGTTGTAGTTTTAAAAGACGTTTTCGTATTTCCCATAATAAGAAGTTGCCAGTATTAAACTGTGTACATCCCTGGAGGTTTAGGGGACAGGAAACACTCACATTTAAAACATATAATTAATAAATGGGTGAAAATTGCTGGTGCCCATAATGGGCAGTATTAATATATATACCCACATGCCAGCTAAGGTCAGAAGAGCTTTATTTAACAGCTGGTCTTATGTTTGTGACCCCTCCTGTTGTTAATTGATAACATTACATTAATTGATAAGCCTGAAACATGCACGTGTCAAGGTTCAGAGGCACATTTTGCAAATATGGCAGTAGCCATCGATCAGCTTAAGATAAGATATACTTTATTGATCCCAAGTTGGAACATTTGCGTTACATCAGCATGTGTAACAGTTAAATATGCAGTTGTGTTTATTTGAAAATCATTTAGTATAATCACACAAATTCTGTGTTTTATATTTAACAATTCTGTGTTCTTTATTTATTGATTGTTCAATACCTGACAAGGCCGGAGATGAAATATCTGCATACATCATAAGAGTATAATACATTATGTATAATATCAGTTAAAATAAGTGCTTCAACATAGTTAACATTGCTGGAGGTATGCACACATATTGATAGATGTCTTGTAATGCACTGTTGAGGAACCTGCGACCCAAGTTTTTTCATTCAGTGCAGAACTACACCACAGTTGTGTAGGCCTATATATGATATGTCAATAAACCTTAGAACATCTTGAAATCTTGAACGGGATGTGCAAAATAGTCATTATATACAGTCTTTAATTAACTATTAGTAGAGAATAACGAGTAATGAATATACTTTATAGGGATCCTATTAATATCTAATAATAAAAATAATGAAATTCAATAACATGCTTTAACCACCAGGTGTCTCTTTATATCATCTGTGCACCTTTATGGTGTAAATACAGCCTATCTACCAATTGGATCAAATATAAAAGTGAGCCGAATTAGTGTTGATACTGCAAGGAGACGCATTGTGTGAAAATAAATGTAAGATGTTGTTTAATGGCTGATATATTTATGATCCACGTCACGTTTTCAGTTCCTCATGTTTGTCTTCTCATCAGGGCTATAAATACAGAACTACGGCAGATATGTAATATTTAATGCAGCCGAACCGTGTATTACAATGCCGTTATGTGATGACTTTCAAAGAGAAAAGCAAGTACACTCGGAATAAGGTATTATTTTTTTTTTTTTAATGTTTTCGGTCTGTTTCCGGTATTTGTTAATGACGATGTGCTGTGAGATGTGAGACTGGAATTGCACAGGGGAAAATAACGTAGGCTATCTTTAGATGCGGATTTTGTTAAACTAATATGTTTGCGCTGTGGACCAACACTATACATTGACGGGAAAGGGGGTAGCAATAAAGATAACACCATTAAACAGTTACACAACATAACAGAAATAATATCGATAGCAGCGTCCCTAGCAACCACCTTGGTAACAATGAAAACGTGGGACGCAATTTCTTCGTAATAACTAGCAAACTAAAGATCATGTACATCTACTGCACACATAATCTGAAATAACAACTCATATTTCTCGCATCAAATGACATCAAAACGCATTTTAATGGCCAAACTAACTTTAAAATAGGCATTTTACACCCAGAATAAAACGAAGTTCGGCCATGTTTTCTTTTTCTGCAGGGAGAAATGACAGCTGGGGATTCTGGGTAGTGTAGTGTCTTCTGCCCTCCTTTACTCCGAAAAAAGATTTGTTTCTCCGAATCGAAGGGGGAAAATACAAAAGCATTGCACACAATTTAAACCAATCAATGTTGTGTAATTAACAAGGATAATCTGGTGTTTTTTAGTCGATGAGTAGTGCAGATATCTCTGTAAAATCAATCGTCAGTAAGGGGAATATTTACTTCCGGGTGTACAATTCTCCGCTATCCAATGAGAATGGACGCTCACATTGCCTTTAAGGGCAGTCGACACAAACGAATGCCGTGCTTCCATGAGCGTCCATAGAAGCACATGGACATCCCGGAAAGCTGAAAATGGACGCTAAGGCCCCCCCCCTTGCGTTGAAAATGGACGCTAAGGCCCCCCCCCTTGCGTTGAAAATGGACGCTAAGGCCCCCCCCCTTGCGTTGGAAAAAGCCGGCAGGGGACTTGACATAACGTCAACATAGGCCGACCTGGGAGTGAGGATGTGTTGGTTTGTCAAACCTTTTATTTTGTATTTGTTATGATGTTTTATTTGTTAACATAATTCTGTATTTATGTAAATATTGAAAATAAATTACATTCATATTTTCACTTCTTTTGTCTCCTGCTTACTGAAAATGTTAGCTATCACATCCAAATCTGACTATCAAATGAAAGGATAAGCTTACCATACAATACAGAAAACATTACACATTAAGGCTCAAATCTTTTCCCAAGCCGTAGCACGTCTTCACGTCTCCCAGCATGGTAAACCGTCACATGTTCACGTCTTGCCGTGATACCGGGTTGGTTAAATATGCAGATAATTCATAAAACAATTATTGTTGCAATTAATATAATAATACAAAGTAAAATAAGCTTATTGAAGCTTACTATTTTAACATGTATGTGGGGAAATGTTCCATCTATGATAAAGACTTTATGGATTAATTGCAGACAAATGTGATAGGTTGCTTTAAAAAAAAGATTTTCATGTTGCTATACTGGCAAAATCGTCATTTGGCCTTTCGTCGATTAAAAACAAATGGTCTATACACATGAGTCAGTGCTGTAGTGATGACACCCAAAGTGATCACTGCAGAGGCGAGAAGAAACCGTAGGGGTCCAGCACAGTCTTCCGATGTTCAGTACCCACTGGTCCAACCTTTCTGGATCACCTAAAGGAAACCTTTACACAAAGATATTATATGAAAAGTAATATGTTTAGTTCATATTATTTCATGCAAACAATACAACTGAAATTGGTGAAATTGGTGATGTAATGCTGGAATGTAATAATGGAATGTAATAATATGGTAGTTAAAATGCTATTTTAACTCTATATTAATTTATGTAAAAATCCATTAACAATATATACAAAAGTTTTCAAAAAGTCTATATTGGTAAATGTTATCTAAATTGCAAAATTCTAACTGAAATGGATGCATGCTATTTGTGGTTATTGAATAGTATTACAGTCTATGTAATATAAATGTCACTAATTAACATACCTTCATAAGTGAATGAAACAATCAGCGAGAGAATTAGCTTATATAGTTCATATTAATGCGTGTCTGGAGCGGTTCACAATTGTAAATCCTTAATTCCTCCCACCTCGGGAAATGTAACGTTGTCACAGAAGAGAGTCCGTGCAGACAAAAGGAGCAAATACAATAAATAAGGATAATATACAGCAAGGCGGTCATTAATGAAGGAAAAAGCCGAAGCTACGAGAAGCTAGCGTCGGGCTTGCACCCGTAAATAATATCTAATTAGTACACAAACATATAAGAACAATTGTGGCGTACATAATTCCTTTGGCTGCCACTACCACCTTGCCTCCCTGCGAACAGCCCACTGCTGTTAAAGCTCCGAAGACCTATAGCTGTCCCGGCCGGAGCTCTGTCCAACCCGTTAGCATGATTAGCAGGTGTATGTATTAGCTTAGCTCGTTAAACAGCAAATTGATTTGATTTGATATACTTTATTAATCCCCTTGGGGACATTTTTTCTCTGCATTTGACCCATCCTAGTGTTAGGAGCAGTGGGCTGCCATTTTGAATGGCGCCCGGGGAGCAGTGTGGGGAACGGTGCCTTGCTCAGGGACACCTCGGTAGCACTTGGTCTTGCCGGGACTTGAACTGGTGACCTTCCAGTTGCCAAGCCAAGTCCCTATCGACTTCGCCACCACCACCCGAATTAGCCGCGGTTGGTAGACCGACCGACCGGAGCTATAACGGCCGCCGGAGCCATAGCTCTACCGACTGCCGGAGCCATAGCTCTACCAACCGCGGCTAATTCGCTGTTTAGCGAGCTAAGCTAGACAAATACACCTGCTAATCAATGCTAACGGGTTGGACATATTTATATATATATAAAATATTACAATTATACTCACCAAAAAAAGTGCAAAAGAGACTTCTTGGAATGTCGGTTAGTACAATCAACCCCACAACAGACATTTTAATTGTCTTATACTTAACAAAAGACACGAAATCCACGGACACGTCCGTTGGGTCAAGTTCGGTAAATACAACTAGCAAAGCCTAGCCTATGAGCCTACAGAGCTGACAAATTGCTGTTAGCCGACAGTGAGGCTCGTACCTGTCACTCAAAGTGACCACGCCCTAATTTATGCATCACTTTAAGACTGACTATTAATTAAACAGATGAGTTGAGAAAAAATTCACTCTAGGATCCATAGACAGGAAGGGGGAATCTAACTATACTGAGAATAAAATGTTTTGAAACCACGATGTAAACATGTTTATTTCTGCTGTAAAGTTGGGCATTTTAACATTGGGGTCTATGGAAATTGCTCCCTTCTGCAGACTGCTCCTACTGGCCACTAGATGAACTGCAGTTTGAGGCACTTCCTGATTCACATCCCGGAAGTGGACCAGAGTTTGAAGACTTGAAGTGGTCGCCTGTTATAAATACCTTGGTATCTGGCTTGATGATTGTCTCACTTTTAAACTTCATGTCAATAACCTGCTTAAAAAGCTGAGGGTTAGACTAGGTTTCTTTTTCAGAAACAAGTCCTGTTTCTCGCTTGAGGCCAGGAAAAGGCTAGTCACTGTGACCTTTTGACCTGTGCTGGACTATGGTGATTTGTGGTATATGAATGCACCTGCCTATTGCCTGAACAAGTTAGATGCCGCCTATCACAGCGCACTGAGATTTGTCACTAATTGTAAAGCACTTACTCATCACTGTACACTGTATACCAAGGCAGGTTTGCCATCACTTACTGTAAAGAGGCTCAGTCATTGGTATACGTTTATTTATAAAGCTTTGTTGGGTAAACTCCCGTATTATATGCTCTCTGATAACACAGAGAGTTGCAAGCAGCTATTGTCTGAGATCGCATGATGTAGTATTGTTAGATGTGACAATAGCAAGGACTGTCTTAGGTAAGCTGTGTGCAGCTCCACTTGCTTGAAACAATCTTCAGCAAGAATTGAACTGAGCAATCTCATTCCTCTGCATGTCTTTAAAGCTAGGCTAAATGAAATGCTCGTTGATACTATGGGCACTTGTAAATGTCTATAACTATGTAAATGTGCCTGTAAATATAATGTATGATGTCCTTTATTGTTTTATGTTTCATGTGGAACCTATATGCTGCAGGTCTCCCTTGAAAAAGAGATCTTTGATCTCAATTGGACCAATCTGGTTAAATAAAGGTTTGAAATTAAATGAAAAATGTTTCAAGTTTCAAGAAATAAGCACTTTTAAAAGTGATTTACAAGCTTTTTATTAAACATCTGTCTGATCTGATTTATTATGACTGTAGCACAATCAAAGCTTTAATATTTGGAAATGTACCACCCCTAGTTCACTTTGTTTTACCTTATAAACAGCGAACCATTCTTTTAACATTTAACCCAGAGGTCACAGTGAAACCTACCGATTGATCATCAGGACACATTTCACTGTTGAAACCGCTGATATTACTGCTTGACCTTCTGTAAAGAAATGCAAAAGAGTGAAGAGTATATGTCAGTGTCTGGGAGGTTTCTGATTTCAGCCACTTCAACATACAAGGAAATAGAGATTGGATTACTTCAACTGATACAAACCGATCCAAATAAATCAACTGTTTCATGGTTAAGGAAGTGCCAAAACATCAACCCGAGTGACATACAAGGAACTGAGTTAAAAAAAAGTCTTAAGAGATGAGACAAGGATTAGGGGAATTCGCAGTCAAACAAGGTGATACGTTTCCTTGTGCCGTGAGACTGGATTTGTTGATCACGACTGCAACATGTTTTTTTCAGCCATGGTTGAGAAAAAGGACACCACATGATGGCTGTATGTTCAGAAACTTTCAAAACCAGAAACAGTACATATACATGTGTATTTTAATAAAGACTTTCAGCCATATGTCACTGATTAACACTCATCAAGCGTTTCCACTAAGCCGTTTTGGTTCTTGGAGTTTAACTCTGTAAAAGTTTGATCTTTATGAGAGCCCAGCCAGGGACGCCTTGTTGGAGTCGACAGGCCTGTATTCATTATTCTGGATATTAATCACACCTCCTATGTTACAATTGTTGCTTCCTATATCACTTGAAAACACAACTCTTTATAAGGTTAAAAACATGAATGTATTACTTAATTATTATTATTATTTTTTATATTATTGTTTTATACCTTTGAAATAAATCAAATAAAATCTCCCAGGTATCCTCAGAAACAGGAAGTAGATTCCTAACCTGCAGGAGGCTCCTCCCCCTTCAGGTGAGTGATGTCATCATAAATTACTTGGAAGGTTTCTAATTTCTCTAATTTCCCCTCCTCGACTCCTCGACTCCTCGATTCCTCGACTTCTCCGGTAGTGACCCGGAAATGGATTTCAGCGCGCCATGTTGAAGGACATCTAATTTCTCTAAATGCACATCGAGGACCGAGGATCGAGCATCGAGGAGGCTCTCTGGAGGAGCTATAACCGAGGAGAGAGGAGGCTCTCTGGAGGAGCTATAACCGAGGAGAGAGGAGGCTCTCTGGAGGAGCTATAACCGAGGATACACAGATTGATCCTCCGCGGATGAAAGAGTGATGTTTCAAAGAGTCGTGACGCACGGCCAGACTTATCTCAGCCAATGACAGCTCTGCATGCATCCCCTGGATATTATTGTATTAACTGCTTTCATTGCGACGCGATGTTTCCAGAGAGAACAGCTGTGAAGTCCGTGCAGAAAGCAGAGCAGTGTGTATATATATATCACTCAGTATAACAGGCCTACTCTCTTTATTTGCTTTAGTTTAGTAGATATCTACAAACAAAGAGTCCATATTTTTCCATTTAGTGCTTCACAATATAAAATACACAACGGCTGTATCCTGCAAACTGTACAACACACACCTACACACTTTACCACACACCTACACACCACACTCACCTACACACTGTACCACACACCTACACACTGTACCACACACATCTACACACTGTACCACACACACTTACACACTGTACCACACACACACCTACACACTGTACCACACACCTACACACTGTACCACACACACACCTACACACTGCACCACACACCACACACACACACACACACACCTACACACTGTACCACACACATCTACATACTGTACACACACACACCTACACACTGTACAACACGCACCTACACACTATACCACACACACCTACACACTGTACCACACACCTTCACACTGTACCACACACACACACACACACACACAGACCCACAGGCTCACAGACACACGCACATTCTCACACACTCTCACAAATTCTCATCATATAACTTTGCATGGGGCCTCATGTTGGTCAGGGACGGCCCTGCACACACACAACCACACACACACAAGCCTGAATTTGCATACAGAGAAAACACAGGAAACAATGTTAAATACACGTGTAACCAGACTGAGAAGATTTCCGGAATGTTTGCGTCAGTCTTTAGGGGCTGGATGAGCAGAAAAGGATAACAACAGACAGAGCGAGACACAGCGTCACATCAGAGCTGCACCTCCAGGACTAGGACCAGGATCTACAGCATCAGCTGCCCCGGACCTCCAGAAGGTGAGTCTCCACTTATGTTTCTCCTCAAGGTCCTACATCTCCGTCAGGAAGCCTGCTGTGACTCGGTGCATAGCATTCCTAAATGAGATTAACGTTTTGATGTTTGAACCGAGTTTGTGGGTTGAAAATGTGGAAGTAAGGTACTGAAAAGTGTACGGAAGACTAATAGAGGTACCTACTTTTTGCAGTAGAAGAACGCACATTGTAAACTTAATAATTTGTGGTGGGTTTAAAAAAGTACACAAACTCATTGCCTCACAATAACTAAGTTACGTTATTATGGTGAGTAGGAACAACTTGTTTATTAAGTACAACTAACACAACACTTTTAAGTTGTAAAAAAACATTGATTGCATTAACTTAAAGGTCACCTATAATGCTTTCATACATAAATATGTGTCCCCGGTGATTTAGAGATTTAGAGCCTTTTATTGTCATTATACACAGAGTATAACGAGATTCAGAGTGCAACTCTGTCCCGGTGTGCAACAAATACAAACAAATACATAACACTAAAAAACACGGCAATAGACAACAATACAATCTATACGGGGGAATAAATAGTTAAAAATATTGATATAAAAATAGTATATAAAGTGTGTCAGGAGACTCACAAAGGGGCGTGGCCAGCAGCAGCTCGGGTACGTTTGAAGCTACTGACCCAGAATCAGCTCTTTAGTCACAGGCCTGACGTAGATGGGGATGAGGCTGCAATGATCTGTTTGGGCTTTGGAGCAAACACTTCAGAGACATGTTTTTTATATCTCTGAAGCCTATAATATATGCCTAAAAATAGTATAACAGGAGACCTTTAACATATACCAAACAGTTGGCTTTATTGCTAGGTTCATTTCAATAAATGAATAAAATGCACTTTAAACATTTCATGCAGGAGTAAGACAATGATTTAAGTAGGTACCTCCATATGATTATTGTGAATACATGATTAAAGGTTTTAGCCTAACTGTCTAAAACATGATGTCACACATCACTTGTGTATTGTTATATTTTGTAAATCTAAAAGTGCACTTTGAGAGCATTATCAAGAGGATATAAATAGTGTGTGCTCTTGTAACAATTGTGTGCATTTGTAAATAATTGAAACATAAACACACTGATTGTATAACTATTAACGCTAACGACACGGCAAGAAAGTTACATCTTCACATCACGGTGGAATTGGCATTACTCCTGAAGTTACTCGTGCTGCGCTCAGTGCTGCCCCTGACAGAGTTGGGCCGTTCTTTACATAAAGTGTGAAAGTGTGTTCATTAGTAAAGCTGAGGAAAATGATTTCCAGATATGTGTTCAGTTAAATCCACCAGTACGTCTTCTTATCTCAATATCTCAGTTTTGCTCACAGCCTCTTTGCATCACTAACCTGGTGAAATCAGGGAATCAGTGAGGGAGCATTTGACGGGTTTAGATAGAGAAAATTGTTTTTAATCTTCAGGAAGTGTATGAACCACTTCCTGCCAAGGACCCTTCATTGTGTACGCTGTTATTGTGTGTTATCGTGCGTTAACCCGGTGTTTGTGCCTCTTCCTCAGTGCAGAGTCATGAAGCTGCTCCTCCTGCGGCAGGTAAGCAGCATCGCAGGCTTCACTGTGACAAACAACATGTGTTTTAAAGGCATTATGAATGTGTTTCAAAGTCAAGTCCTCTGTGCAGAGTCACTGCGAGTGTGTAATAGCCCCGCACTACTCTACTGTCTTCTTTGTGCAAATAAAGAAAGATAATGCTTGAATGATAGACTTTTAAAACATGTGCTCATCCATGAAATCAATACAAATCTGAACGGGTAGCTCTCATTCAACATTTTGATGGATTCAGTTAATGAGGGGGTTAACCTTCAACCACTTGTATTTATGAATGCCACAGAACCCAGATACCCTGTATACATTCACCCTGAAGGAGCACATGTTTTACAGAATAAATAAGTATATCATTATTCACTCATTGCACTGATGAGTGTCACTTCAAGTCAGAGGAGAGGCTTCAGGGAACGATGAGTGTTCAGGTTGTTCTTGATGGATGTGCTTCTCCTGGAACTCCTGCAGTCGCTGCCAGCCAGATGGAGCTCTCTGCCTCTCAGAGGTACTCTGTTTGCTCCTGGTGGAGACATCGACATCAGCACCCTTCCCTTCACTTTCTATGGAAAAACATACACATGGTTACACGTGAGTACAATGAACCCCTGCCTGTGTTTCCTGTGATCATCCAGCACACACACTGACTGCTGATGACTGGTATTACTACACATATTACACATACTACACATAACTCACTGTTTAATGTTGTATTAATATGTAATAACTCACTATGTAATCTGTAATAACTCACAGTCCTCAGAATCAGTCACTAGTGATTTTGTCTTGATCTTATTAATATATAGATATAAGCGCTTTGTTATCTTTCAGCGTGTCAGCCTGTAAATATGGGAGCACATGAATAATGACATATTGCTAAAGGCTGATAATGAATTGTGTATTACACACAAAGTTTAAAGTGTGTGCTTTTTGTGCCATAACAGTTTCCCCTCATATTATTCAATATCAGACACACTGAGACTTGGTCCCATAATGCATCACTGTGAGTCTGGTCCTGAGCTGGAGAGTGAGCTTAACATTTCCCTCTGGGGTCTATGGGGTCAGGCACTGATCAGATCAGTTCAATGGAGTGGGATCATTACTAGAGCCAACAGGAAGTGGTTTGGAGCAGCTGGACGCGTCTCTTTGATTCCTCATGTTTCTCTGTATGAAAGGAGACATAAAGAGTTGTTGGACAGTGGCTTGTAGAAAGGTTTTTTCCAAAGTGAGAGAAAAGTTTTGATCTCATCATTGATCCTCTCTTTTTTCTCCGTAGCTAAAAGCACACCTTGCAGCTCAAACATTTGAAGAGATTAAACGATGCTGTTTTGGAGTGAAAGCCTTCATATTGTAGTTCCTTTTTTTTGTTTTTGCAGGTGAAGATGGGCAATAAGGTTGAAGTTTGTTTCAAAAATTACCCAAATGAGGACGCCATTGACTGTCTGGTGACCAACGACGGGGTGGCTTCAAACAAACTGAAGTACAGATGTAGCACTCCAGATCAGACTCAAATGGGTGTGTCCCAGTCAAAAGCCCAGCGGATGCCAGTGGCTGGGAGTGTTGCCAAATTGCTAGAGGGCGTTGCCCAATTTCCCCATTTGTTCAATTACAGGATTTAACCATGAGATGGCGCTTCATTCACAAAATACACAATGGGCGTTGTAGAAACATCAATATTTTAGATCAAATAAAGTATATAGTTTGCTTTATGCAGGATATTTCTTGTAATATTGTACAGTAGATTGAATTAAATCAACTTATACATTAAGATAAAATAAGATGGACCTTTATTAATCCTGTGGGGAAATTCAGTAGTTCAAACAGCAACAGGGTGAGAGTGAAAAACAGGACAGCACAGATTCACACAGATTAATAAAATCAAAAATAAGATGAGCGATAAAAAATAATAATGAGAAACTATTAAATAAGAAATTAATAAAACTAAAATGTAATTATCATATATTATAATGTATTGTATTATTAAGTAATATATAATTAACCCCATTATAGCAGATGCCACATTAAATTAATGAACACATGTATGCATCAATAATTACAACAGAGTATTTCTAAATACAAGTTGTAAAAATACTTATATGTATTTAATATTAACCCTTTGGAGTCGTCGTCACGCCGGCGTGATCAGATCACATGACCTGTTCAAGCCGGTGCCGCCGCATAAAAACAACAGTCCGGACAACATTGCCGTGTGTTTCTGTCGAAAGTACTGGCTTGAAACTACTGTATATCCCAGTCTTTGATTCATGCAAAAAGACCCAGTAAACACGGAGATACGATGATATAAAGTTAATACATTTCAAAAGTATGAAATATGGAAGCACATATTTGAATATCTTCGCCGTATTTGATCATTTTACAAAACGGAAAATACTGGAAACTGTAGATCCTGCTCAACAGGATGTATATGTGTATTTCTGTCGAAAGTACTGGCTTGAAACTATATGCCAGTCTTTGTTTCATGCAAAAATATCTGGGTTTAGTCCGTGGGGGAGTGCTTAACTCCGGGGACCCGGGGACCCACGGTGGGCAAGGTTATGGAAGTATGCATGTCAGGGAGACATGCTGGAGCTGCTTAGTCCGTCCTTTGGGGCTCTGTGAGGGGCTACAAATAGGTGGTTTAACCGGTGTATTTCATGGAAGTCTGAAATAGCCTGTTTGCCCATATCAGGGAAAAATGCTGGAGCTCCTTAGTCCGTCCTTTGGGGCTCTGTGAAGGGCCAGAAATAGGTTGGCTGATGCGCCCTCCTGTGGGGACACATGAGAACTGCGCGCTCAAATCACATTGTGCTTTTTAAACGGTTAAAATCGTTTTTTTACTTTTAAAAACAGCTTTCTGCCCTGGAAATGATCTCTAATCATTATTAACGTTATGGGGGGGGGGTGGGGGGGGGCTGCAGGAACACTTTCCCCAGCTTTCACACATTTATTCCTGGGTGAAACAGCCTGTCCTCTGGGTGCGCTCTGTGGCTCTCACAGGCCGCTAACTCTCTGGCTGCTCTATCCCTCTGTTCACATCACTTTTACCCAGCTTTCAAACACTTGGGTATAATGTTGTCAACGTGACAGACACTGACAGACACATTGGATTAACCTATGGATTAACTTTCAGCCGCGTGTTTAATCGTTTTTATCGACTTTTGATCAGAATAACAGCTAAGGTGAGACGATGTTCCGTTTTTGCTCCGTAATGCTACGTATTGTGATGTCTGTGTTTGAAAAAACACCCCGCAGCCCCCGACTGAGGGGGCTCTCGGTTTAACAGGTTAATTAAATAATCTAAACAGTTTGTTTGGCATTGTGGTAAGCATAATGCAGATTGCATCATGACATGTACTACAACGACACATATTTTCCAACGTCACATATTTTCCGGAAAAATGTACTCAAAAACCTGCTGTATACTATTTGATACATACATTTTCAACACGATTTCTCTATTAAATAAGCTACAAAATATAACTGATTATAAGTTGCTTCAATACAGTAAATATTCATAGTGAAATATCAGAAACAATATAAAAGTCATTCTTACCGTAATTTATTCAATATTGGCAAATATGACGCTTCCAAAAGCGTCTGAACCGTTACATGACGGTAGCCATTTTGGATTTGGTCAGTAAAAGCAATCTACAGCCGGCAATTCCCGAATGATCCACCAGAGGGCAGAAGACATGTATCACATTGTATACAACAGGTCTTTTAGAAACGTACTAGTCATTTGGATGACGTAGAGGTCTCAGAAACTCATAAAATATGATATATACACAAAAAGTATTGCACGAGTTAAAAAAAATGGATGGTTAAATAAATAACAATATATATGCATTTGGTTTTGTAATCAAGGTCAAACTGCAAAGCTGAAATAACTAGAGTTACAGAAGATTGAGGTGGAGAAGCTAAAGCAACAACTGCAAGGTATTGTGGAGAAGATCATGGCTCTAACAATTTGTAGTGAACAATTATTTGTGATACTGTATCTTAAACCAGGAAAAAACCTGTTTTAGCAGACAGAATATGTTAGAAAAAATATATAAGATGCAACAGAAATGTATTATATATAAATTAAAAGAAGTTTCATAGGTAATGCTAACCTTGATAATGCGAGCGATGATGAAATACTTGTAACTATCAAGCATTATTTATTTCAGACACACAAATGTAGGGAAATAAAATGTCTCTCTCTCTCTCTTCTCCTCTCTCTCTCTCTCTCTCTCTCTCTCTCTCTCTCTCTCTCTCTCTCTCTCTCTCTCTCTCTCTCTCTCTCTCTCTCTCTCTCTCTCTCTCTCTCTCTCTCTCTGTCAAACAGGTAGCTTTCTCAGCATCTCTGTTGGCTTCAGGCTCCGGAACTATCGGACCATTTAAGACTGAAACTAATCTGGTCTTCAGATACGTCTTCTCAAACATTGGGAATGCCAACAACCCAAACACAGGTACTCAAATCTCCACACTCTAAGTCACAGCAATCTCACGTTTTTGGCTATGCACAATTCAAATACATGATCAACAAACACATCTCAAGTTACCTGCACTGACTAGAAATGTCCCACAGGTTATTTCATTGCACCAGTGAGAGGAGCCTACCACTTTGAGCTCTACATTGGTGCTGACGGACATCCTTCACATCCTTCATGTGCTGTGTTGTTCAAGAACGGAGAGAGAGTTTGTCGTGCACTTCAACATCAGATGTCTCTTTTTGGGTCATCTGCAAATGGTGCAACGCTGTTTCTAGAGATGTTGTGTTTTTGCGTTTGTGTGAAAACTCAAGGATATATGACAGTTACAGTCATTATAGCACCTTTAGTGGTCATCTGCTTTTCACCGTCCATCCATCCATCCATCCATCCATCTTCTCCCGCTTATCCGTGGTCGGGTCGCGGGGGTAGCAGTTCCAGCAGAGAGCCCCAAACTTTCTTTTCCCTGGCGACATCAACCAGCTCTGACTGGGGGATCCCAAGGCGCTCCCAGGCCAGCGAAGAGATATAATCCCTCCACCTGGTCCTAGGTCTACCCCTTGGTCTCTTCCCAGCTGGACGTGCCTGGAACACCTCCCTAGGGAGGCGCCCAGGTGGCATCCTAACTAGGTGCCCGAACCACCTCAACTGGCCGTGTGAAAGGGAAATACAATTTTCAGATATAAGAGTGTATCAGTAATTATTTTTGCTGCTTTTCATCTGCTATTCATCATGTGAAAAGTCAGTACTGTAAAAGTTAAATTCATTGTTAAACTGTTAGGGTTAGTTTCGTTGCTGAATTTTCATGAAATACACAGTGATACACAGTGTATGAACACTTGTACCAGACTTTTCTCAACATTAAATAAATGAAATGCAATAATAAGAAATTGTGTAAATATTAAAAGTTCATTTAATTTACCTCACAATTTTTGAAAAATACTGAGGATAAATCCTGTTTCTTTTTTGCCTCGATCAAGATGACAAGGCCAAGATACCGATATGTTGGTTAGAGCTCAGCATCAAAACAACTTTGCTTTTCCCGTCTGATCTTTCTGTGTTTTTTTACTTTGTTTTATAGAAATGTGAATCATTTAGTTCTGTTGATGTGACCGAGGAAATTCAATTTATTCTTTCAAATGCATCTTACATAGCTGTGCTTCATTTGTTTTTAAGTATCTCGACATATACAAGAACTGTATTTGTAAAATGTACCCCTCCCTCATCAACCTTGAAGTTTAGCCTCAGTTGTAGCACCGTGGCTGCTGGTGCGGCAGCCCAGCTCGATGAGGGAGGGGTACATGTTGTCAGATTGAGAAAACAAATTCACCAGGAGAGTTCTCTTGACTAATAGAATGAATTCTGGGGGTTGGACCTTAGACTTTCCGACTTTCAATTTTAAGGACCACCCTACTGAGGCTAAACGTCAAGGTTGATGAGGAGGGGTAAATGCTGTTGGAATTTGAATAAAGTTCACCAGGAGAGTTTACTAGACTATCATTACGAATTTCGGTGGTTGGAGCTTAAAATAAATGAATTCGAAAATGTACATTGCACTAAGGACCAGAGATGGGGTCATTACTAAAAAAATGTAATATATTACATATCACTTTAAAAAAAGTAATATATTACACTACTCGTTACTTTACTCGTTACTTTACTCGCCGAGCACGTACGAACTGCGCATGCATGAGTGGCAATAACTCTCCATACCAGCAGGCGGCGGTAGTGTGTATTCGTCATTCAAAACAGGCAGCAACCGGAAGACAGAGAAGAAGAACAGACTACGTGATATAAACAAACAACAAATAGCGTGTGCGTTAGCTTCACCTTAGCATGTGTTCTTTGCAGGCTTGTTGAGGTTTGATGTGGTGTTTACAGCAGTGGATAACAGCTTCTGGCCTGGACACAGTTTAACCTCACCGTCACATTCCTGTCTATTCTTCGGACGAACTCAAAATAATGGGCAGACCTCCACCCCTCGAAAGTTATCGCCGACTCGGCCATGTTTATGCAGCACTGCACGTGGAGATGTGGACGCGCAGATTACGTACATATAAACCTGCGGCGGAAACCCCTCTTGTCCGTCAGTGTGATTATGGCTGATATTTAGTAAGTAACGAAGTAACGCGTGTCGGGGCAATTTTAGTAACTGTAGTGTGATTACTGAATTATAAAAGTAGCGCGTTACACTACTCCGTTACCCACAAAAGTAATATTATTACAGTAACACACCAACTCTCCTAAGGACCACCCTATTTTACAATAGTACAAATGTATAGAAAGATTTCAGGCATCAGGAGTCACACCAGCTCATTCAAAGCTCATCTGGGTTAAACTGAAGTGCTATTTCATAATGAATATCAGACTGAAAGAACAACAATATGACATTCATGACAAAACTGGCAAAGTAAACAAAAAAATGTACTTTCAATATTGATTGAGCTCTAATGATTTGTCAATGCAACTACATCAAATTCTATTCAAATCCTTTTCTTCTACTAAAGCTTAGCAGAGTACAGCATACTGGGTTCTCCCTTTAAGCTTTCTTCAGAAACTGATACGATGATATTAAATGTTCATTCCTCCAAAACATCTTTGAGAAATGGCAGGGAGCCACTGCAGTCACAGAATAAATATGTTTCTATTGTTCCATTCTGAATGAACTAAAGGCAAAGCATCCCTAACATAAAGTTAGGGATGTTGTTAGCATGTATGTCTACGACCCCCATTTCAATACATTCAAATTGGATGCTTTGAAGACAACATATTAATCTGACTCACTGACATTATGGTGATTATATGTGTATCTTAAATTGGTGAAGATATAATTAATAGACATTGTACATGAACACTGTGAATACAGTTAACGAAGAGCAGCACATCGCTTTACAGAAGAGGAAAGACTGACACACAAATCACACATTAACAGGGGGAAGAAAAGCAATTGAGATTTATAAAACATTTGAACACATTCAATAAGTATCAGTTAAAAACAGAGAGAGTGGCATTTGGCAAAGTGACATACAAATAAATAAGCTGGATCAACAAGTGCAGACAGTTTGATCAAACATGTAAAAAGTTGACTTATATACATCTGTAAAAAAATGCAACAAAAACATTTGATATCCGGATAAAAGAAAAGCGTGTATTTATATAAGAAGTTGTCACTCCATTATGACAATACTTGCAGATCTGCAAAGTAATTCCTGAGATAATACAATGAGCCAGGGAGCACGAGAACCTGAGACTTTACTTTTGTTAGCATTTGTCAAGTCTTTAAGGTGTGCGAAGTGTGTCATAATATTTTGGTGCCCACAGTAACCGGGTGACTTGTATGTCGCGCCTGAAACCGATGCTGGTATCCCAGCAGTACTCTGGAGAGAGAACCCTGCTGGGTTTGTGGAGCAGCATGTACTTGTTCAGATGGCTCTCATCGTGCCACACAGCCTCCACATTGTTCTGTTTGTCCTCCATGATGCCCTGATAGCAGGCCTCGGTCAACGCTTTCACATTCTTCCACGAGCCTCCGAAGAGGGCAGCGTGGTAGTAAAAATCCCCAGTTTCCATGTACGCTTTGGAGTTTGGGTTGCGGTCGTAGGTGTAAAAATACTTTGGAAGGTGGTAGTAGTGGGCGTGGAGCAGAGCCACTGAATCCCCAAGAGCCTCTGATCCAAATCTCCCGGTAAATACCTGATCCACATCAAAGCAGAAGACGTGCGTGCAGTGGTGGCGAATATCAGACTCTATCACATCTGATATGCTCTTCATTCGCATCATAGAGACCTCCACCTGGAGTTCTTCTCCACTTTGATCACCTTCATGCTTCTCAGAGGAGACAACTTGATGTTAGGCACCTTCTCTGGCATGTCCGTAAACACGTAGTAGGTCACGGGCAAACCCACCATAAAGTGTTGCTCGGCTGAGTTCAGGAATGTGTGTAGGTAAGCATCAAGGTATCTTTTGAGGAAAAGAAAACAAGTCACTTTTCTGTTAGACTCTTATCACTCTACCTCCAGAGGAAACTGAGGTCCATTGATTCGTGCAACAAACTGTTGCAGATCTTCTTTAGTCTGCTGCTGCAAGTAAAAACGGTTTGCTGCCACCAGGTTTTATTTTTTTTTAACAGTATGTCCAACCTAGTTAAACATTAATGCACTAAACATACAGTTGGCTGAGCAGGAGGTATTTAGGTTTGACGACAGATTATCTTTAGAGTTATTACTTTATTCATGTGAAAACCAACCTGCCCACAGCAAAGACTGTTAGAGCCACAGAGGATCCTTTCATCTTGTGCATCTCGTCGTAGAGGCGGGGGTCAAACATCCCTTCCCAGATGATGGCAGCTTTCCAATATGTACAGGTTAGCACGTCAGGTCTGGACCTGAAATATAAAACAAATGCATTTATTTAGACTGAATTCCCTTTTATAATTCTCTTCTTTACCAACCTGAAGTTTACTACAGGTACATTGTGACTTAAACATGTCATATGCATCTAAATATTTTTAGTAGTATTATTTTATTTTACACTCAACTTAGATTTAGTTAAATTCTGTTGCACCAAAACTAAACTTTCACTGCAATGTCAGGTTAAACGTATAAAATAGCTACTCTTCTAATATGGATTAAGCAAAAATAGTTTTATGTGGCTCCATTAATTGAGCCAACATTTATTTATAAAACACCTTCTTCTTAGAAATTATTTAAAAAGGTGAAATACAAAAACCACCACTTATTTGTTGTTGCTGCTTTATGTCCAATCAGATGAAACCTGCGGCTTCTCAACATGATAGATACATGTCTGTGTTGGTCTCAGCACTATCTGTTCAGCCACATTGTAAACGGTCTTCTGGTCTTACTGGAGATTGAGGCTGGCGTCCACACTGCTGTCCAGATTCAGCATCTTTGCACTTTCGCACTTTCCAAATGGCATTTCCCATAGGTAGGAAGCCATTAAAAGTCTAAAACAAAAAATAAAAACACGTGTTCATTAAGTAATGTTAGCATTTAGGCTTACAGTAATTGTTCTTGTATGTAGTGTCCCGTACATTTATCACAGACTCACTTTACAGATGGAGATATTAAGTAGATAGCACAGAGTGCGATGGGAACAAAGAGCACACATTTGAAAACACTCCTCATCCTCTGAAGATGTCTGCGAAAAAAAGCCAAAGATGTCAGATTAGTCAGATTACACAGAAACCTCTGTGTGTGGCACCGTAGCTTAAACAATAAAGTAGTATTTATTTTGTTTGTTTTTTATTTTAAAGATGTGAAATACCCCATTGTTGAGAAACGCTGGGGTCAAGGCTCAGTGTAAGGTGATCTCTCTTGTGAAAGAACGAGGCAGCAGCTGATGTTTCATGAATGAAACGGCACCTGAGAAAAGAAGAGCAAGTATTTTACTTATTGAAACAATTATCATTGAATCTCATTGGTTCAAATTCACCCATCTAGGTATGGCAGTGCTTTTCTTTTAACTTTCGAGATAGTGGAGGTGATAGGGTAGCTTAATATTGGTGTTGATTCCAAAATGATATTTTACAATATAAGATCTAAAAGTACAAGCTATTGAATATTAACACAAGCAGCCATTCAAGAAGTTTGTCAAAATAAAATACACTTACACATTTGGTAACATTTAGATTTTATATATATGTTTTATTCTCCTATTCTCTGGAAGAGTTTAGTTAGAAAAGACAAAAACAGTGCTAGTTATGTTTTTCCGGGAATTGCCGGTGTAAATAAAAACATATAGCATCCAACAATTAGACAAAAACCTTCATAAATTATTGTCAATGTTCGAAAATCTCACTCATAGTATGGAAACACCTTTAAACTGAATTCAGACTAAGAAATACATTGTTGACCGGACCAACTGTGCAAACAGGATAACATAATTAAATTGACATACAAAGGTAACTCAACCGAGAGTCACCCGCATTCATCCATAATTCATCAAATACTAGTTTTACCAGGTAAATACCCCACCCTTGATGTTTTCTTAAGACACGATTCGTCTCCCTGCGGTTCAGCTTTGTGTTTTGGGTCAAAATGCAGAGGGGGGGCTTCTTGTTCAAAGGTCTTCTCTGACGTAACAGGAAAACTACCGGCCCCTCTGTTTTTTAGGTGTGTTACCGACGGATACCGCTCCTATACACTTCTCATGAAGTGTTTACTATGTCTACACCAACGCCCTCTGTTATGTAACACCTAACTGTCGCCCGTAGTTCGACGCATGACTTAAAAGCTGTGAGCTCATGAGGGCTCAGGGACGCTCGCAACCCTTCTGGACAGATGTATACATATTTTTTAATCACACTCGATTATTGAGAAATACCACTCCATGTGACCTGATTTCCACATTCACAACATACATGATGGACACGCCAGTTAATGATGAAGGGAAAAAGGGAAAAAGTACGGAAGAGGATTAGGGCCACATTAGGACAATGTTTTGGGATGTGACTGAATGTAAAAAAAACAGAATTCTGACTTAAAGATGATTTTACTTTTGGTCTGATGCCAAACATCTTTTCCATGTGGCCCTAATCCTCTTCAATAAAAAACGGAAAAATAAGCTAAACTTATATATTTTTCGTTGTTTTATTAGTGGGTTTAGTTTGTGTGAGAAGGTGTGGCACTGCACAATCATACCTTAATGATGACGAGCATTATTACAAAGCTCCATTAAAGGGGACCTGTCATGCAAAATGCACTTGTGTACGTCTTTTATACATGAATATGTGTCCCCGGTGTGTCAGGGAACTCACCAAGTGTGAGAAAACACACCCTCTCTCTTTTCCTCCATACCCAAATCTCTAAAAACGGGGCTGCAACGGAGCTGATCCAGACGTTAAGTTTTCTGATGTCAGAAAAGGAGTGGCCAACTCTCCACCTATCAGGGGAATGGGGGCTTGGGCCACGGCCGGCCATTACTGCTTGAAAGCGCTGGAGACACTGTAGCAGTGGCGAGCCGTCATGGCCCTCTAGGTCCTCTGTGAGGGCCTAAGATATTTAAAAAAATAATATTTGAACACATTAAAAAAAAAAAAAAATTTAAATATTTTTTTTATATAGTTTTTTTGTTACATTTTTAGTTTTACCAAAACAACTTTATTTAATTGTATTTCAAATAACATTTCCAAATAAATAAATCCTTCGAATCTGCCTGTTCAGTTTCTGTTAGAATGTGAAGGGTTAAATGTCGTCTCTGCGAGTTACTGTGAAGACGGGAGAGCTTGGTCCCTCTCTACATTCACAGAGGGCCAGCTATAGTAACTCAACGAGAGAGTAATGTCAAATGACAGTACAATTGACTAATCATATCTTCCCTCTAAATGGGCGGGCTTTATTTTCGCGGACTTTATGACAAGTTCCGCCCGCTGTGAGGTCTATGCAAGTGGTGCAGTGACGCGTCCTAAAACCCGGAAGTAAGCCGCGCTCGGATTCCCTCGACAGAAAGCAGTGGGATTTCTCCATAGGATTTTGGAAAATAGCTTGAAATAATGTCTGTGGAAAACGAACCTGTTAGATAAATGCACGTTTTGTTCAGCCGGATAATATCCACATGTCTACCCTACTTTTATTATTTTCGAATCATAAATCTAATCGATAGATTTATGATTAGCATAAGTTCATTCATGATTGCTCAGGGGGGGTCAGATGGCCTAGCTATAAAAGTCACGGCTCGCCACTGCACTGTAGTACATATGCCAGGCCTGTAACTGGTGCTGTAGTCTGCCACAAAAGCAGGGAAGAAGACTTCCCGCACATGGTTGCCATGGTTGCCCTTCTGTTTATTCTCCGCTGTGGCTCTTTTTCTCCCTGCCCGAGGCAAGCGTTTGCTCCTGCTGCTGTAATTCAATGCAATCCCTCCCTTGCTGTAATTCTCTCCGGTAGTCCACCAGCAGATGACAAACACCCTCCTCTCCGGCTCTTCCAAGGAACGAGGGGACCGTGCGGCAGAGTTTCAGTTCGATTTTTTTCTGCCGGTCAACATATCCGTTAAAGTTTAAATCTTCCGGACAAAATTAGAAAAGTGCCGGTCAAAGGTCTTCTTTATTATTTATTGAGCTTTAAAACAAATGAATAACGACTCCATATAATCATATAAGAATAAAACACGGAGGACGGAGCCTTTCTTTTCCTCCCCCTCTTCTGAGAGCCCAGCAGCTGATCTAGCAGCCCGAGCCCCAAGAGCCATGGTTCCGGCCATGGTTCTGGTCCCAGAAGCCATGGTTCCAGACCCAATTCTGGCCCAAGCGGCCATGGTTCCGGCCCCAGTTCTGGCCCCAGTTCTGGCCCCAGCAGCCATGGTTCCAGACCCAGTTCTGGCCCCAGCAGCCATGGTTCCGGTCCCAGTTCCGGCCCCAGCGGCCATGGTTCCGGCCCCGGTTCCGGCCCCAGCAGCCATAGTTCCAGACCCAGTTCTGGCCCCAGTACCTCCTCTAGTCCCAACTCTGGTCCCTACTCAAGTCCCTACTCAAGTCCCAACTCAAGTCCCTACTGAAGTGCCGTTGGAGTTTCCGCTGGGGATCCTGCCAACTCCATGTCCTGTCCCGTTGGGGTTCCCGTCGACTACTCTTCTGCCGGGGGTCCTGCTAACCCTATGTCCTATCCCGTTGGGGGTCCCGCCGACTACTCTTCTGCCGGGGGTCCTGCCAACCCTATCTCCTGTGCCGTTGGAGGTCCCGCCGACTACTCTCCTGCCGGGGGTCCTGCCAACCCTATGTCCTGTCCCGTTGGGGGTCCCACCACTACTCTTCTGCCGGGGGTCCTGCCAACCCTATGTCCTGTGCCATTGTAGGTTCCGCAGGGGGTCCTGACAGCTCCATGTCCAGTCCCGTTGGAGGTCCCGCCGACTACTCTCCTGCCGGGGGTCCTGCCAATCCTATGTCCTGTCCCGTTGGGGGTCCCGCCAACTACTCTTCTGCTGGGGGTCCTGCCAACCCTATCTCCTTTGCCGTTGGAGGTCCCGCCGACTACTCTCCTGCCGGGGGTCCTGCCAACTCCATGTCCTGTCCCGTTGGAGGCCCCGCCGACTACTCTTCTGCCGGAGGTCCTGCCAACCGTGTCCTGTGCCGTTGGGGGTCCCGCCGACTACTCTTCGGTCGGGGGTCCTGCCAACCCTGTGTCCTGTGCCTCTGGGGGTCCCGCCGACACCTCTGCTGCCGGGGGTTCTGCCAACCCCTTGTCCATTTCCGTTGGAGGCCCCGCCATCACCTGTCTTGCCGGGGGTCCTGCCAACTCCTGGTCCTCATCCGTGGGGGATCCTGCCGAAGCCTGTCCCACCGGGTCCGGTTCTTGTTCGACCGACACCGGGTGCTGCCCGGCCTCCGGAGCTGTCTGGTCTTCGCCCTCGAGCCCGGCCCCCTGAGAGCCGCGGTCTTCGCCCTCGAGCCCGGCCCTCTGAGAGCCGCGGTCTTCGCCCTCGAGCCCGGCCCCCTGAGAGCCGCAGTCTTCGTCCTCGAGCCCGGCCCCCTGAGTGCCGCGGTCTTCGCCCTCGGGCCCGGCCCCCTGACTCTTCCTGCCGCTGCCTTAGCCCTCATGCTCGGCCCCCTGAGTTCGCCCGCTGTGGCCTTCGCCCCACCATGGACTCTGCCTTGCCCCCCGGGCCGTCCGCCCGAGTCCCCCTTCTCGGCTTCTGCCTTGCCCCCAGGCCGTCCGCACGAGATCCCTTCCGGGTCCTCCGCTGTGCTTCTGGACTGTCAGCCCAAAACCCGTCCTCCAGACCCCCTCCACCCACCCTGGTGGCCTTAGTTCTGAGGTCAGAGAGGAGAGAGGGAACTAGAATGGTTTGTTGCAGAGGTATGGCGACATGAGAGAAGTTGAGACAGAACAAGTGGACAAAACCCTGAAATCAGACCCAACATAATACAGACAGACAAATAACCCAGAGTCAGAGGACTAGATGAAGCTGAAGACAAGCTGTGGTCCTACATTGAAATAAGAAATATTTGCATTTTGATCCCTCTTGTGCCAGGTGTAGTTAGCTACTGGGCTAGCATCACTGCTACAGGTCACTGAACTGCCCTCCTCTATTTCACAGAGGGGAGTTTTGGAGCGTCTGGAGATTCAGAGAGAGCTGTGTCATTCACATCACTAAGCTCTAAATGTTAATGTGACTTTCTCAAATGTTGCATTTTGGATAAATTGATCAATTTGGATTAATCGATACATTGTTTGGTAATTATTTTCATGCATGTCCTTTAAAAAAAAGGACATGTATGAAAAAAAGTGTATGCTCAGTTTTACATTCAGGGCACAGGAAGATTGGGAAATGCCATGTTTTTTTCTGCAGGGTGTGTGTGTGTGTGTATGTGTGTGGTGTGTGTGTTGTGGTGTGTGGTGTGGTGTGTTGTGTGTGTGTGTGTGTGTGTGTGTGAGTGTCTCTGTGTGTGTGTGTGTGTGTGTGTGTGGTGTGTGTGTGTGTGTGTGTGTGTGTGTGTGTGTGTGTGTGTGGTGTGTGTGTGTGTGTGTGTGTGTGTGTGTGTGGTGTGTGTGTGTGTGTGTGTGTGTGTGTGTGTGTGTGTGTGTTCATTGAAATAAGAAATATTTGCATTTTGATCGCTCTTGTAGCAGGTGTATTTAGCTGCTGGGTGACCAATGATACTCTTTGACTTTGTTGTTTCTTAATTGAACCAGGTGGAACAGAAGTCTACACAAAAAGTTTATGGTCAGTTTTACAGTCAGGGCAAAGGAAGATTGGAAAATGCCTTCATATAAATGAACAGTGAATGATTAGTGATACATTAATTAGAATAGTGTGAGACTCTCTGAACAGTTCCCTCTGTTCGCTCTGTGGTCAGGTTGCTGCTGAGGTCAGTGTGAAAATAACAATGAATGCAGAGCACTGAGGTGTGAGCAGCTTCTGTCTGATATACAGATAAGAAAAAGAAGAAGACTGCTTTAAACTCAAAGTGTGGAAATATAACACTGAGGTCAGAGAGGAGAGAAGGAACTAGAAGGGTTTGGTACAGAGTTATGGCGACATGAGAGAAGTTGAGAAACAAAAACACAAGAAAACAAAACCCAAAGAAAAGTAGCAGCCAGAGAGATTATAGCAGAGTTCAATTCAGTGACAAGAGTCAAACTAAGACAACTGAAGATCACCTTACATTAATAAACATGAATAAGAAGAATGACTATGACGGGGTCATAAACTAAGGTCCAGTTGTAAATAAGGAACAAGATGAAGGCACAAGCTACTAAAAATGTATAATAATCTAGATGAAATCAAAGTTTTTTGTTTGCAAAGAACAAGGTGGTTCAATAAAAGATCAGTATGTATGTGACGAAGGTAAGCAAGAGTGTAGAGTACCTGGCAGAGAAAGATTTTATTTTTCAATTACTTGTATTGCTTCACGGAGTTAACCGTTTACACAAATCCATTCCACTTATTTCCACCTCCTCTCTCGCTGTGAGACTATAAAACATGTCAGATTAAATAATGTTCACAGGAGGTATACATAATCATTACATCAATAAACTGTTTCTACTCACAGTGAAGGAGGAACCATGTGTTCAAAGATGCCTTTCGTCTGTCGTCAATGAGCAGAAGACGGATATCAGGCTGTTAAAGATTTACTTCCTCATTAGATTATTCATATGCATGATGAGCCAAACCCCAGTAACACCCACTACACAGTAAAGTGTTGTTGTTTAACAAACAATACACTTTTCTTAAACTAAATAAACTATGGGTAAAGACCCGTTTAGCTGCCTATACTGACTCCTGAAAAAAGCATTAGAAGGGATTTAAAATGATAAGGGCGAAACAGTTGATCTCTCTGAGCAGTGAGACGTCACACAGTCTGCAGGTGGAGTGAAGGAACAGGAAGGCATTAACCTCTGAACCCACGAGGCAGTTTGACTGAACAGGATGAAGAGAACTGTATTCATTATAAGAGAGGATGGAAAATGCCATTTCATTTCTCTTGGTTTGTTTCGTCTCTGCTCTCTCTGCGTCAGGTTGCTTCTGTTTCAGAGAAATGCAGAACTCTGAGGCGTGAGAAACTCCCATGCCTGTTAGTGTGAACCCAACATGAACACACACATCACACACATTATCAAGTGGACAGGAAAAACACATGTTCAATGACTTTGGATGTTTAGGTGGATCAGTTGAATTAACTGTGAACCTATTTCCAATGTTTACATTTATTAAAACACTTTAACATTTGAAAAACAACTTCACAGCATGCAGCACACTTTATTATGAATGATTTGCATGTTTAGGAGGTAAGAGAGGACATCAGCACTTTAGTAGTTTGGGTGAACTGACCCTTTAAAGCAGACAGTGGAGGGAGCTCTCTGAGTGAAGAAGCCTGCATGTGTCTCACTTAAGATCCCCCAGTAGAGGACAGTGAAACATCAGAAACTGAACCAGGACCCGGAAACAAAGTACAGTTTATTATTTAACACTGATTGTTTTGGCACATTTAAATGTAGTTGTTCGTCGTTATCTCAATGAAGCATGATAAACTGTTCAGCCCTATCAACACGGGGCAACATGTCCAAAGTGGGGTCAGTGTCGCTCTTGCTCCCTCTTGCTCTTTGGCAGAAAGGCCACTTCCGGTAAGTAGCAAGTAGCATACATACTAAATGTTTATTGCTGGTTGTAGACCCTTGCAGGGATCCTGCAGCCCATGTCTGCTGCCGCTGTTGAACGAAGCTCTCCTGCTGAGTGTCTTAACTTAGCCTGGTCGGTAGGTACGCTTTTTGCTTGTCTCATCCTTCCTGAATAATATGAATGTAGTATTATTATCGTAACATCACCTGCGCTGGAAGCCTAATACAGAAAGACGGCTGTTTTGCCTCAACGTCTGTGCTTCACCGCTACACTGCTGCCTGGCGGGTGTTGCTCTTGGCCTGCATCGTCTGTATTGCCTCTTTGTGTCACTGTGCATTACACTACATGACCACATGTTAAACATTGTTATCGTGGACTGTTCGATTAATTTCTGTTTATGATTAGTTCTTTCATTGACCCTGTTGAGTTAAGCTTGTTTTGTTTATTTAATTCAATCATATTAAGTAGATTGTTGGGTTAATTTCCGTTTCTTTCTGTTGTCTCTTTGTATTTTCTCCAAATTAATTTAATTGCATCTTGTTATTTTACTAATATATACCTGTGTATTTTTTCTCTATGCTTGTATGGAATGTTTTGTAAAGTGTCAAAGTGTTTAGAAAAGCTAAATATAATGTGGATACAAAAATATGTGGATTTACATTACCTGGCATAGAGAGAAGGACGACAACAAATCCACTCGCTGTTAAACTCATAGCTGCTCCTCTCGTCTCCGTGCGGCTTCAGTGACAATAAAATAAATAAGAAGATTGATGTCCACAAGTAAAACCTTCTATACATTAAAAGAAAGGGAGTTCTCACAAACCGTAACTTCCCCCTGTGGGCTTGAAGGTAGAAAGGAGACAGACAGCAAGTGGTTTAAAATACCACTTCCTTCCTCTTCACATTATTGCTTTACATGGTTTTTTGTTTCGCAGAAAGAGACCAGTTTGTGGTAAACAGAGCACCTCTCCTCACTGACAAGAGAAGACACATCCTAACGTCTTCCTTTATTATAAAAGCAGCCAAACTTCAAGATCTAAAACCATGTTCTGTGAATAAAATGCAAATTACACAAACTACGAATGCAAATTAACATCACTTGATATTATTATGAAGCTGCCTGGACAGTTTCATAATGTGTACAGAAAGTCACATCTCAACATGTATTCATTGAGGTATAGCTTGGGTTTTACATTTGATAATATTCATTCAAGCAAACTCAAACCAAACTACAACAAGCAGCACGAGCTGAAGGTTAGCTATCAGTATTTCTGTCTGTGAAGAGCAGGACTGTGGCTGTGCTGTGGTCAGGGGTGGACTGGCCATTGGGAATACCGGGAGTTTCCCCGGTGGGCCGGTGCTGTGTATGGGCCGGAGGGCCACACCAAAAAAAAAAAAAAAAATCTTTTTTTTTGCCTAAATCCCACATTTGTAAGTGTTCCGGCCCAGCCCAGTGGGGTGTGGCCAGGGTTGCGTTGTAACGTAATACATGTAACGGTGTAAGGTAACATGGAGGAACAAAAGTCTGCGTTTAAATCGTGTGTGTGTGTGTATGTAGGGGTGTGTGTGGTTAAAAAACACATCAGCCACACCGCTCTTTAGCCTTTCTAAGGATTCTGAAGGTAAACACAGTGAGGCGGTGCGTGAAAGGCACGACGCGCTCCTCTTCTCAGAGGCGGAGTTAACCCTCCCGCTGCCTCCTGGTGCTGCAGAGATTTCATGAAGTGAAAGAGGTGTTCCTTCTATAAGCAGCTGTGGGCAGCAGATACTGTGAGAGTCACAGACATGAATACATAGATCAAGGCAGACTGGTGCACACACTCTCCTGTTTTGACAATCCGGTGCTTGAACAAATATAGCTCTCCACTCCTGGCCGAAATGTCCTTAAAATGAAGTCCGAGTTCCACATTTTAATTAATGTCCTGCCAACACTGGCAGGACAGAAGGTGACACGCCCTTCTAAGCCATGTCCTCACATCCCAAGCTGCATCCCAAAAAGTGTATTATGTTGTTACAACAGGGTTCAGGGGGAGTGGCTGTACCCGTAGGATAGAAAAGGGGGAGGTGACGTCTGACTCAGAGGTCGCGCGGCTTGTGGAGAAGAACGTGTTGCCCACATTCCTGTTACTGAGTTTAGGCTAGTTAGCTAGCAGGTTTATTGTTTTGGGTGCAGTCACTTTTGCCTCCACTTGCTGTTCAAATAAAGTTGAAAGAAAAAGGTTAATCTGTTTACAGTTCTGTTTTATATGGGTGTTGAAGAAGAAGAGAAGAAGAAGAATTGTGAGGGATGAAACCTCTTTAATGGTCCTCACATGCAGAGCACACATTGAAATGTGTTCTCTGCTTTTAACCCATCCTATTACCAGGAGTGTAGTACTAGGAGCAGTGGGCAGCTATTGTACAGCGCCCGCGGAGCAATGGAGTGAGGGGGGGAAGGGGGCTGTCCGGTGCCTTGCTCAAGGGCACCACGGCAGGGCAGGAGCTGAACTAGGACCTCTCCAAGTAGAAGTCCACACTCCAAATGTAGGTTGGTCGGGGACTTGAACCGCGACCCTACGTCTCACAGTCCAAGCCCCTACTGACTGCCATAGATGTAGTCCCTAATTTGCTCTCAAAATGGACCAGATTGATGCATTTAACTTCAACATTTTAAAAAAAATCTTCCCGGGGAGCTTGCCCCCGGACCCCCCTAGAGGAGGTGAGGTCCACCACCTGCCACAACCCCCTGTTAAATTGTCTCACCCACATTTGAGGATGCTTTCCTACACCCATGTTTTATTCCATGTGTCAAGTCAGACAAATAGGGTCCAAATGTTATTGCATCAATGATCTGTTAACATTAAAATCACTAAATATATGCTGTAACTATTCTGCTAGGCAACTCAAGGGCTCAGGTAATGTGATTACTTTATGAATAATGGTCCAAAATAACATAAAATGCATAGGGTTTTTTGTTAAGTTACATACTTTTGTCGCCCGCCGGACGTTACATGCCACGCATTAAGTGGGCCTGTCTGTCAATTAATCCCCGGGCCACTTTTTCTCCACATTCCGCCCCTGGCTGTGGTCACACATTACTCTCACACACTTCACTCACACACTTCACTAACTCACACAATTCACTCACTCACTCACATACTTCACTCACACAACTTCTCTCACTCACACACTGCTCTCACTCACACTTCACTAACACATTTCTCTCACTCACACACTTCTCTCCCTCAGTGTGACAGTCCTCTCTTACTGTGGTCTTTATACCTTTCTGATGTATCCTCACAAACTCTGCACTTTCATCACTGCAGCTTGTTTTGTTTAATATTGTTTCCAGTGTTTTTATTTTAAGTGAACACGTGCAATTATTCTATTTTGAAATGACAGATTAGTGATACTAATGCTATCATTAGAATTAGTGTGGACAAGAGTTATGAGAATTTCAACCTTTATTGATTAACTCAAACTAAAACAGAACAGAACGAGAGAAAGGTAAACACATGAAGTACAGAACAACAGAGAAGGGTCATAATCACAGGTTTAACAACAAAGGAAAATAGACGAATGCAACAAGTTGTGATGGTTAACTTAAAACTTAAACACTAACAAAGAAATTAACTATTTTAATTGGTGATAATGGAACTTTTATATTTACATAAAAGATGTCAGAATAAGAATGTGTGAACATTAAGGCCTTACACACACCAAAGATAAATGTACTGTACAGGCTCTTGGTAATGGTTTTCCATCAGTGAAATAAGGCTCTTTACTGAAACCTAGCGGCAGCAGAATGAAACTGCAACTACATCAGCAAACGCATGTTCCTCTAATATCCCAACGTGCTTTTCAAAAACATTTATTTTGGTATGGAAAAAAAAAACACAAACAAGTAGTTGTTGATATTTCAGTGTAGACAAGAAGAAGAACATTGTAAAGAATGATATTATATAAAGAAAGTAGATACATTTACTTACAAAACAATGGAAATGGTTTGTTATCAGTAAATTATAACTCTTCAGTAATATCTACATTTTCCAGCAAGCCAGCAGTTAGGGATCAGATCTCTTGTTGCAACATCACTACATTTTGTAATTTTTTTCGGTGGTAGAAATCATGTAAACAAGAAATATTTACAATTCAATGCATTAAGTTGTGAAATACTTAGCCAATTCTTTACATTACATTCTTTACATAATATTAACTAGGCTGAAAACTCATCCATAGCCTCATTCTTGGAGAGTTCCACCCTGAGAAATGTTTTTAAAAAAATCCACATCACCCTGTGTAAATAGAAATGTGATTGTAAAAAAACAGAAGTATCATCCTTCAAAAGCAACGCCTGCTGTGTTTATCTGGATTTGTTGACCGTGCTGTACAATGCAGCTGGATCCTCTTCAGGGTCCTGCCCTCTGCTCCTGAGAAATAAAACATGTATTTCTTAGTGGTAATAATAATGCAAAGGGAATTAAATGATATATGAACAATGTTCCTGTGAGGATCTGCTCACCTCGGGGCAGCACTGCTGAACTTGACGGCAGCGTACTCCGGGACTTCCTGTTGCTCCGTGTGTCCGAGGGGCCGAGCTGCTCTCATGTTGGAGTAAAGAGGGTCTGCCCGGTTGTTGGAGAAGTGAACGCTGGCATACTGAAGGTCTCCTGCTGCTCCGGCTGATCAGGTACACACTGCAGGGAGGAAACACTTTCAGGTACACATTTTACATTAATAGATATTTCATTTACAGAGGAAATGGACCCAGGACAGAAAAGGTCAAAGCAACAGCAGCTGTGGAAATGATGGAAACATATCCCTGATTCATCACATGCCGCTTTATGACAGAAAAGATTAAAGGATCAAAGATAGGAAAACCTCTGGATGTACTTGAAATGTACTCCCGTTTATAGGAGAATCAAAGAGATGGTAATATAAATTAACTTTTTATAGAAGGATGTAAAAATAGCAGCAAGAGGTCCTTCTATGTCAGATGCATTTTCTAGAAGCACTTAAATACCATGAAATACTCCTCATTATAAATTGAGAGTAATATGTTTTATTTCAACCCAGTCTCACGGCATTTCATGTTATAGTCACGAAATGAATCTATTGCTTCGTGTTCACCAACACAATTTCCCCCTTTTATTCGTGTCACACAGAACGATTTTAAAAGCAATGTGAATATTAACAAATTAGAAGAAAAAAAAGATTTAAAAAATACAGATTTCAGTATTCTGACACAGAACGATTTTAAAAGCAATATATTTATATTGGTAGTATGTTTTCGTGCCTGCACCAAATAATAACAAATTATAAGGAAAAAAAGATTTAAAAAAATACAGATTTCAGTATTCTGAGGCTCTGAGTGCCATTTATTTTCCTCGCGGACGGCAAGAAAAGTCCGACATTATACAATTTAAAATAAAAACAATAATCGTGGCTTGATATTGAGTAAGAACATGTTTTTATGAACCACACAGTCCGGTTCAGACCCGACCGGACAAAAAGACGTGCTGCAGGCACGAAACACATTACCAGTAGAAATACATTGCTTTTAAAATCGTTCTGTGCAACACGAAAAAAAGGGGGAAATCGTGTTGGTGAACACGAATCAATAGATTAAATTATTTTGTGACTATAACACGAAGTGCCGTGTTACTGGGTTGTTTATTTTGTACTAGATGAATTACGTAAGTATCTATTATCACCTCTCGCCTGTTGTCCGCTCTCTCTTCAGGCTCAGACGAGTCTCTAGAAGCCTTCTTTCTTCTGGTTAGGAGAGTTTATGAAGAGAAAGAAGATCAAATGTTTGACACCAGACAAACAGACTTTTAATGATTTAACAAACAATGATTAAGACGATCAGATCTGCTCACCTGATCCACAGGAAGACAGAGAGAGCAATTACAGCCAGGAGAACAACCGGGATTGTTACAAAAGATAGTAGCTTCTGTGATCCTGAGAAATAGAGATCAACAGAGAACAGACAGTTAATACAGCGGTGTTTCCTTAATATGGATACAAGGGCCCCTAGGGGCACTTTGGAGTAATGCAGGGGGTGAAACACTTTATTTCAACAAGTCCTCCAACTCATACGACCAAATAGGTCGATTGTTCAAGCCCTTATTATGTCCACATTTCATTTCAAACCTTTATTTATACAGATACATCCCATTGAGATCATTGATCTATTTTTCAAGGCAAGGACCTGCTCAAGTAGTTCCACATGAAACATAAAAACATATATAGAACAACAAAAGGACATCATACAGCATCATTTACATAATTATCCACATAAAGTGGCCTGTGTTCGTCGTCCATAACATACGCCTGCCCATACCATAACCTCACCACCACAATGGCCACTCAATTCACAACATTACCCTAACCCTAACCCTAATCCTACCCCTCACACCAGATACTGCCTGGTTTTCAGACCCCCCCAGACCCCCCCAATAAAGCAAAAATGCACGTTTCAGAGTGGCCTTTTATTGTGGCCAGCCTAAGGCACACCTGTGCAATAATCATGCTGTCTAATCAGCATCTTGATATGCCACGCCTGTGAGGTGGGATGGATTATCTCGGCAAAGGAGAAGTGCTCACTATCAAAGATTTTCTCAGATTTGTGAACAATATTTGAGGGAAATGGTTATTTTGTGTTTATAGAAAATGTTTTAGATCTTTGAGTTCATCTCATGAAAAATGGGAGCAAAAACAAAAGTGTTGCGTTTATATTTTTGTTCAGTGTAGTAATGGTAACTAGTTACTGGTTTTCAGTAACTAGCACAACACTGCTTCTCAATACCGATGGAATATCTCTCAGCCTGTGGGCACTTGCACTTGGCATAAGCTTCACAAAACAGACACAACTCTCACTCTGAGTACAAAGGGAATGAATGCAACCCATACTGAATCCGGACCCTCAGGATAATTATTTCCTTATGTAAAAGAAAGTAAACAACCCCTATCCCGAACTGGAAAGGTACATTTGAACATGCACTCCTTTTTCAGCCTCCTACCCAGACAATGTGACTGAAAACAAACAAGCTGATAAGTGTGTGGTTGTAGATGAATGCATAAAACGTACCTGCCACAACACTCAGATGAAAGGTGGAGTTACTACGTCCTAACTTGTTCTGGGCTTCACAGGAATAACTCCCACTGTGTTCAGCTCTGAAGTCAGTGATGGTGAAGATCTGTCCTGAAGCTTTTGGAGAGTCTTCATCCTCCTTGTACCAGGTGTAGTTAGCTGCTGGGTTAGCATTCACTGCTACAGGTCAGAGTCACTGAACGTGCCCTCCTCTATCCCAGCAGAGGGACTCACTGACACATAGGGGAGCTTTGGAGCATCTGGGAAAGAACACATTAATACATTTAATATTACATTTGAAGATGAGTTTTTAGATTGGAAGTATCATTTTAACTGATAAAAGTTCATAAAAAGAAAATCAATCAATCAATGTATATGTATAGCAATACCAGAGGGACTAACTAACACAGAGGGACGCTTTGGAGCATCTAGAGGAAATACAATAAATCAACAAAATATTACAAATACATCATGTTGAATTGAGTATTGAAATGAGACAGTTATTTGTGTGGGTGCATTTGAAATATGGAAGTGTTTTTGACTGGTAGAAAGCTGAACACAGTTATGTTGTTTAAATATATTTAGTTTCCTGTATTACTGCTGGCTTGAAAACCCTGGACATAGCAGCAGATTTGGGAGCCAAATGTAAACATGAATGGATTTTCATCCTCTCCTGTAGCTGCTCTCCATCTCATTGACCTACAGCAGGGGTGCCCAACCAGTCGATCGCGATCGACCGGTAGATCGCGGGGACATTCCCAGTCGATCGCGAGATGTGTCTAAAAATAGAACAACAATATTCTGTTTTATCGTTAATGTCCTATAACATAATCTTCCTGTGCCAGAATAATGCACTTGAACGCATCAAAGCTTTGTGATTGGCCGGCGTGACCCCATGTGTCGGGGCGTGGCTTGTGGGCAGTGGGCATAGTTCGCTGATGTCAACATGTCAACCATGTCAACAGGAGTGACAGTCCGCACACACACAAGACCGCAATTATGGCAGAAGCAAAAAAGCCCAAAATATATCATTTTCACTCCGAGTGGGAGGATGATTATTTTTGTATCTATTCCAATTCAAAGTCCATCTGTCTCATCTGCGAGCATGGCTTTATCGAAGAAGGGTAATTTAGGAGCGGCATTTCAAAACAGTGCACAAACACTACGAGACGGAATTCTCTCCTAATTCTGCCCTACGCTCCAAAAGGGGAGGGGCCTGAAAGGACAGCTAAATGCACAGCAGTCCATTTTCACCAGGCCCAACAACAAGAGCAAGGCTGCTGCCAGAGCATCTTATCGTGTCAGTCACGTTCTTGCGAAACACATGAAGTCTTTCAAAGACAGCGAAGTTATGAAAGAAGCTTTCCTGGAGGCTGCCAACGCGCTTTTGGGGGAACAGTAAAAATAACAGTAGCATTTCAACATGTTTTTGATATAATAAAACTCAAGTTAGATACCGTTATTAATCAGCTGTAAGTTTTAGTATGTTTGAACTTATTCATTATAATTATTGTACAACATGGTATAAGAATGCAAACTTAAATTGATTATAGTCTATTATCAATTCAGGTTAAGAAACTAGTGTTGCTTGCATCCTATTTTAAAGGCATTTCTTTTTATACTCTACTAAAATGCAACAAAAAAGGGTTTGATTCTATTAATTTTGTCTCTTTTATTGCACTTTGGCAGCAGATTCCTGTGCAGCTTCAGATCTGAGTTGTCTTAGTAAGCCTAATTTATACTTTTGTAGCAACACTATTTTTATATAATGGCAAAGAAAGGGTTCAGAGTCTTTTCTTTTTTTCCTGTGTCATATGTGGCAGCAATGTTTCTTGAAAACATTACCCACTGTAATATGTGACGTGTAAATAAACTCCAACTCTGTATCAACAACACAGTTGTGTAACTTCAGTTAAATACTTGTATGTGTGTAGATTAGAAAGAGGTAAGATAAAGGATCTGCAGAATTGTTGAAGTATTAATCGTACATAGGTCAGTTGTATACAAGTAGAAGTGTATATTTTCCTGGTAGTAGGCTGTCAGTAATGGCTACGCCTCTCTATTTGGACTGGTAGATCTCGGCAGACTGGCAACTTTAAAAGTAGCTCTCGGTTCAAAAAAGGTTGGGCACCCCTGACCTACAGCAACAGACTGTGAACAACGTGTTCATTGGGTGCATGATGCTTTTTAAATCATCTGGGTTTTACTCACATTTCACATCAATAGAGAAGGGATCAGATATTGTACTCCCAAGCAGATTATCAGCTCTGCAGTAATACTTTCCAGAGTCTGAGGACTGGATGGAGCTGAGGACAAGAAGTGGTCCTTCATTGACAGAAGAAAGGTGTGCATTTTGTTCCTTCTTGTACCAGGTGTAGTTAGCTGCTGGGTTAGCATCACTGCTACAGGTCAGAGTCACTGAACTGCCCTCCTCTATCTCAACAGGGGGACTCACTGACACAGAGGGGAGCTTTGGAGAGTCTGGAGGATAAGTGTTTAAAGTTATTAACTTTAAAGTAGATATGTCAACTTGCAAATGTCCAGAGGCACAAAGCAGGAACAGTTTTTCACAAACACAATGCAAAACATTTTAAAGTTTTGGAGCATCTGTAGGATATAACATGAACACATTCATTTAATTCCACAGTGGAGGATATTTTAAATGAGAAATAGTTTAACCTTTAGATGCACGAGTGACTGGACCCTACACTCTTCCATAAGTGGGTCAAAAAGACCCGTATTAGAATAATGTGTTTTTATGCCATATTGGTTAAGAAAAATCACTTGTATTATATTTGGGTTCACAATAGAAATAAGTTATATTTAATTTTTCACTATTTATAATTTTAGAAACTTTTTACATTTTGAAGAAAAAAAAACGAAATTCTATAGAAAATGCATGCGGGTCATTTTGACCCAGTTATGGAAGCTTGGGGTAGTAATACAAAAACTACAATTTCTTTAAATGTATAACATTTACATTTTCAATTTGAATGGCCTGATATCCAAAACATGTTTTTTGAGGAATAGCTGGAATATGAAATTATATAAAAATGTAACTACAAAGATACTTCACGAAAACCACCTCACCGGGTCAAAAAAGACCCACTTATGCATCTAAGGGTTAATAAAACACAGAGTGGGTGGTTAACTTGATTCCATCCTTTATCAGAAATCTAAACACTTTGAGGGAAAGAGTTCATCTTTATGTCATGGAAGAAGTTTCCTTCATAATTCTCCTTTATTCTTCCTTCTCGTAGCATCTCTCGTAGCAAGAGTATATTTTATCTATTTTAAAATCTAACAGAAAACCTAGAGCCCTGGTTCAGTGTCTTTGGACACTGCCATGTCTGTTGGCGACCTCTGGTGGGTAAATAGATAAATGAGTGCAATGATGATATATTTTATACTGTATGTTAATGTTATTATGTTAGTGCAGTGGTTCTCAAACTTTTTCTGTCAGGACCCCCCTTTGGAGAAAAAAAAAGTCGGGCCCCCCAACACAAATAGTCAGGCTCAGTGGCGCCGCCAGAGATTTATTTTGGGGATGCTGTGGGGTAGCTTGACATTTCATAGAGGGTGCTCAAACATTTAGGGTTTCCCATTAATGTACCGGGCGCTACAGTGGAAGTTTCTACTGCAACACTCGCCACGCATATACACAGTGTGACAGTTACAATGAAGGCTCGATAATCAGCTCACGGCATATAGGTGTAAGCAGGGGTAAAGTGCTATTTTTATAGGTGGTGTGTGGACCTCCTCTAGGGGGGTCCGGGGGCATGGTCCCCCGGGAAGATTTATTTTTAAATATTGAAGTTAAAAGCATCAATCTGGTGCACTTTCAGAGCAAAATGCAGAGATCTATGGATACATCTCTCAACACCCATATGAAACAGAACTGTAAACAGATTTACTTTTTCATTATAGATATTTTATAAATCACCCTTTTAAACTTTATTCTTGTTTTATTGTCATACAGTATTTCATAGCTGTTTTTCATTTATTCTCTTATTTTTGTATAACTATATTGATCATATAAACGTGTGCCTCGGAAATAATTGTTTACATTAATGGTGACCCAAACGTTTGAGACCCACTGAGATACAACTGAGAGAGTCCTTTAGCTCACTGAGTCTCTCAGTCTGACAGGAGAGGACTCTCCTCCACTTTGTTGTTGAAAAAACTCCTTATATCTGTTAGCGTAGCTCGCTAGCACCAGAAGCTAACAACAACGATCTCCGGTACCGGTACGCTCTCGCGCTCTCGCTCTCTCGCTCGCACACACAAAATGGCTCGTTCCACACACACAGAGCCGAGCTTTATTGAAACACAGAGACCCAGACGTAATAGTACTGTACCATCTGCTATATCATATTATTTTCGAATCAATAATTTATCAATTTATGATTTTTTTTTATTTTATTTTTTTATATAGCCATTTTTCCTCCTGGTCTCTCGCGCCCCCCCTGGCATGCCTCTGCGCCCCCCACTTTGAGAACCACTGTGTTAGTGGAAGACTTTGAGTGAACTCACACACTGGAGGAGAGGGGAAGTCCTCATATCCCTTCAAAGCACAGGAATAACTGTCTGCTGGATCATATATGAAGTATGCATAAGGAGATGTGTCTTTCTTCACTTCCTGTCTGTTCTTAGACCAGATGTAGGAAGTATGACCAGGTGGACAACTGCTGAGACACTGAAGGAGAGTAGACGATCCTGATCTGCTCACCTGCACCTGGAGATCTGAATAAAAGTATAATGTCACAAAAAAAACATCATGTTTAAAAATAGAAATTAAAATAACATTTTAAATATCTCAGAAGGACATTTTCAGATACCTGTGACGGACAAAGTGACTGGAATACCCCAGAATGCATCTTTGCTTGTTGTGAATCTGAACCTGTACTCAGCTGAGTCGCTCTCTGTCAGGTTTCTGATTCTCAGAGTGCAGGTGTTGTTTTCAAAGAGATCCTTTACACGACCTGCATACTCTGAGTCTGTGGTCACTTCTACATATTCACCATCTTTCTTTTGAGTCAACCAGAATGTTCTCTGTACTGTGTTTACACTTCCTTTCCATGTAGATGGGTATGTGTAGCTGCATCTTATCTCCACTGATGATCCTTTCACTGAACAGATCTCAGTAGAAGAGTAAGTCACTCCCCAGCCATCCAGACCCTGAACCACTGAAACACAGAGCACACCAGAAACTATGATCAAAGTTAATAACTTAAGTTAACAATTGGTTAATAACAAACAGTGCATCAAACTACAAATGTGTTGATGGAGTTTTTGTAACAAGAACTTCAAGATCTGCAATTATCAGCAGACGTTATAAACATGAATCTATCTAACTAGAGCTGAACTGATAATGAGAACTATATCATGTTTTTATGGAAGTTGAGTTTCTAAAATGTAAAAAATATATACATCTTATACACTAGAGAAGGGGAGCACATCAAGTCACCTGTTAACTCATTTTAAGGGAGTTGATAACTGTTGCAAATACTAATGTATGACTTTGTTGCTGAATTAAACGAGACCATAAGTCCAAACACAATGTGTTAAGATGCATGAACAGTAACATATTAGGAATAATATTCAATGTACAAATATGTGCTTTTCTTGTACAGTTCCCTCTCTGTTCGCTCAGAGTTAGTCAGGTTGCTGCTGAGTAGTGAACAATTAAAATAAATGCAGAACACTGAGGTGTGAGCAGCTTCTGTCGGATATACAGATAAGAAAAAGAAGAAGACTGCTTTTAACTCAGGGTGTGGGATTATAACACTGTGATCAAGAGAGAGAGAAGGAACTAGAAGGGTTTGGTGCAGAGTGTAGACATGAGAGAAGTTGAGACAGTATGAAATGACTTGTTAGAAAATATCCCTCGAAAACACTAACATTTTTATGAAAACGACAGAAACATTTTAACCAGGCTCATCTTAAAAATACAACAAAGAAAAATGTTATAACATGAAGAGGAGGGAACAGTTATGAATGAAATTCATAACTAAAATTACGTTGACCAATACAGGAAAGATATTTGTACAAATATCCTTTACATGTAACACTAAAAAACTACTAAAACTTGGTAACATCTACCCGTTTCAACAAAGCTACACAAAACATATATTTTGAATATTTCTGGAACGTTTGCATTTCATCCAAGTCCGATCCACTTATTCCCACATGTGACCTGATTTTAACAAGTCCCACATTTCCCAGAATCCCCTCTGTTCATGTGATGAATGTAAGTGTAGATGTACAGTACCTGACACAGAGAGCAGGAAGACAACTAATCCACTCGCTGCTGCAGTGAGACTCATAGCTGCTCCTCTCATCTCTGTGAGACTATAAAACATGTCAGATTAAATAATGTTCACAGGAGGTTTCCAGAATCATTACATCAATAAACTGTTTCTACTCACAGTGAAGGAGGAACGACGTGTTCAAAGATGTCTTTCCTCAATAAGCAGAATACGGATATCAGGCTTTTAAAAGACTAGATTTCCTTCCTCTTTAGATTATTAATATGCATGATGAGCCAAATGCCAGTAACACCCATTACACAACAACGTTTTGTTTTAAAAAAGTACACATTAAAAGAGACTTCGGTTAAACATTTGTTTCACTGCCGATATTCCACTGACACCAGAAAAGAGCATTTAAATGAAGAAGAGAATAACAGTTGATCTCTCTGAGCACTGAGGACGTCGTCACACAGTCTGCAGGTGGAGTGAAGGAGCAGGAACGCATTGACCTGTGAACCACGAGGCAGCTTAACTGAACAGGATGAAGGGCATATTATTAATTATAAGTGGTACGTTCCCTCCTAAACTAGGGGTACAAAGGGAAGTAACAAAACACAAAAATAACCGGGCGAGAGAAAAAGGCGAGGAAACTGACTGCTGAAGCCACAAAGTGATGCTTTAATTAATAAAGAAAAGAGGCTCACCAGCCAATTTGCAAAACAAACTTAAAGTAACTAAGAACAACTTTCTTCGAAAAGAAAGTGACTAAATTAAACAATACACAAAAAGGTAAACTGGAGCACATTTCCTAACAATAAACAAAACACAAGTTAAACTAGGCCTCACACAGGTCCTTCTCACTTCGGTTAAATGGATTCCTTGCGTCCTTTCCCTGCGACTAGTCCCTCCCACCAGGGAAGCATGGAGAGACGCAAGGAAACCACGAGAAGCAGGGAAATGAGTTTTAAGAGCAATGGGACGTCCTTTCCTCCGGAGCGTCACGTGAAGCGACGTCCGTTTGTGATGACGCTGCACAGCTGATCGTCTGACAGCAGCTCTGTCCCCGTTATTTACACACACACCCTGTTAGTACACATTTACTGACACAAACATTGATATCATCTGTTGTAGACCCAAATACATGAAATAAAATAAGAACTCATTCTCAAAAAAGATAAACGCCATTCTTAAAATGTATAAACAAAAAAAGCGATAATGAAAATGTTTCCAATAAATGAAGAAAATGATTTTTGACCACGTTGTTGTTCAGATATATCACATGTTTGTAACTTAATGAAACATTCATTGAAACAAAACACGGTATAAACTGAGGAGTGAGTCCCGTGAGGTTCATGTGTTTTCTTCACTCCGCTGGGAAACTGCTCTCATGTCAAGAAGCATCAGATCAGTGCATGCGCTGCATCGTCCAATCAGTGAGCGATACACAGTAAGGGGGTGGGGCGAGTGTCTGAGGATTTCATCGGAGGATGGTCTGGTGGTTCCTCGGTTAAAGCTCCTCCATTATCGCTCCTCGGTCCTCCGGCAAAAATAAGGCCATTGGGACGCTACTCAAGATGGCGCAGACAAATTAACTTCCGGTGAGACCGAGACCGAGGAGATGAAAAATAAGAGAAGTGAGAAGGGCCCACAGAGACACCACACCACACCACACCACACCACACCACACCACACCACACCACACCACACACGCAGCCAGAGGAGAATAAGAGGGCCACTGCAGGCTTCCTCAGGTCCTTTAAGGAGGCCCTGATTGGGGATTGGGAGCACCTGGGGGAGAGGCTGCACCTGGAGACAATCAAGGAGAGAGAGAGACACACACACACAAGCACCAACTGCGGAACGTAACAATAAGAGAGGATGGAAAATGCCATTTCATTGTTTTTGGTTTATAGGAGGTGTGTGGTGCAGTGGATTGAGCGTTGGTGTTCCGATCAGGTGGTCGCAGGTTCAAACCCCAAGACACTTCACCCCAAATTGCTCCTGTGGTGATTAGCCACAGTATTGAGTATATAAGTCGCATTAAGCACACGTTATACTGCTCGCAAGAAGCTGATATTGGAGCAACACATGGAATACACACATCCCTCACTGAACACAGATCCACATTGCTCTGAGCCAGGTCCACCCTCACCGCTTCAGAGACGGACGCAGAACTTAACTGCAACTCACCACTCTGTCACATTGCAACTGGGAGCCGGCCTTTTGGTTCTTCCATAGACCGCTTGGAAGCTGCCACCTGCTTCTTCTGAGCTACACACTCTGCCACTAGATGACCAGGGTCAAGACAAAATAAACACAATCTCTTTTTCTTGGGTCTTGGAAGAGAAACAGAATGAGCATGTTCTGTTACGAGATTTCCGGAAACCATCACGATGAGGAGAATCGCTCTGAGGCAAAACACCACTGTGTGATAGCACAATCCCTTCCTCATCCGCCATAGTGGCGGCCTGCTCTCGCTTCCAAGCTGCACAGTCTGCACAGTCTGCTATCAAATGACTAGCTTGGGACCTGATACTGGAAAACTGGCACGGGGGACGTATGTGTCATGAGCTCTATGGTAAGAATCTCGCTGAGGGGGATGATCCATTTCCTTGATATAGAAGCCGGCTTTTATTTTAATTAAACACGGAAACACTTGAAACGTGTTGCTAGTTGCTAGAAGGGTGCTTCTGTTTTCATGTTGATTTAAATGTGTTAAAATCTAAAGTGGGCACGGAGTAAAATGAGATGTTCCTGGCAAGCCAAGAAGCTGATCAGGATTTTTCAAAAGTTATTTATTATGTGGACTTAAAAAAACAATTTGACGAGACTTTTGTCATATCAACAACTCTGCATATAACAAATAAGCATGTACACATAGTTGAAGCAGTCATATAGAGCACCTGACCATCGGCTGGTCTTAACGATAAATCATGTTTGACACCTCGACATGATTCACTTCAAGCTGCCAGCAGCTCATTCTCTAAACCTACAAGCTGCTGCTACTAACTGACAATAAAAGCTTTAAGAGTTGAACGTGAATATATCCACTTTGCACACATCCTGCACAGCCTCGCTCTCCACAGGGACATTTCAACGTCCTTCTTCTTTGTTTCCATCAGGTGAGCATCTGAAGAAAATCACAGAGACTTTGTGTAAAGTTACAGCTGGAACTGTGACTCTACATGTGGAGTGGGCCGGTTTTATCTCCAACCCGGTATCACGGCAAGACGTGAACATGTGACGATTTACCATGCTGGGAGACGTGAAGATGTCACGATTTCATCCCTTCAAACGTGACAGTTACACGGTATTGTATGTTAACCCATGTTAACCAGTGGAGAAATACCCGGAAATGCCAAGCAAACGCTCCCCGACAATCGGTTGTTATTGTCAATATTAATATAATAATGATTTACTTTTTAATAGTCACACTCGATTACGCCAAATTTCTTGTTGCCCCAGCTGGTCGACACCTCTTTGAGCAGAAACAAAGGCTACATTAATGTATTACATCGATGTTAATCCATGCGTGTAGATGTGGAATTAACGGACGTGACGTTGTGCGATTGCGTTGCCAGGCAACGGCTTTGGTTCATGTTAATTTACAAACTCTTCAACTACAACCGTAGTTATATTTAAAAACATGTTAGAAGGCCTCACGAAATACTTTAATGTAAATTAAAATGTGAAGGAATGTGTGTATAACAAAATACATCCGTCATAAACGAAACCGGAAACAGATGTAGGCAAGATCCTCAGCTCGATGATTGGATGTTTTAGCCGCAATGCACGCTGGGATATGATGTTTATGCGATGTGAAATCCGAAAACATTTGTTTTAAATAATACTTTATGCCGAGTGTGCTTGCTTTTTTCTTTGAAAGTCATCAGATAATGGGATTGTAATACACGGTTCGGCTGCATTAAATATTACATATCTGCCGTAGTTCTCTATTTATAGAGCCCTGATGAGAAGACTTCTAGACAAACAGGAGAACTGCCGCCACCACTGAAAACGTGACGTGGATCATAAATATATCAGCAATTAAACAACATCTTACATTTCTTTTCACACAATACGTCTCCTTGCAGTATCAACACTAATTCGGTTGACTTTTATATTTGTTCAAATTGGTAGATAGGCTGTATTTACACCATAACGGTCTTTGTTTTTAAGATAAAAGAAGATATTAATAGGAGGATGTGCAAAACAGACAAACTAATAATTAATTACAACATTAAAGAATACTTTAGGTTAAGGTCTTCTTTTGAATAAGACAAAAACGTTGGGGGTATAGAAGAAGAATATGGGATGAAACCCTCTTTAATGGTCACACATGCAGAGCACAGTGACATTTGTATCTACAGATAAATATTAAGCCTGACAAAGTATTTAACGTCTAATATATTGCTTTCCTGCAATGTTAACTATGTTTAAGCACTTATTTTAACTGATATTATACATAGGTATTATACTCTTATAAGATGTATGTAGAGAGTATAAGAAATGTGCAGAATATGACAGTTTAATGGTGGAGATATACACCAGAGGTGGGGACTCGAGTCACATGACTTGACTCGAGTCAGACTCGAGTCACATATTTTTTGACTTGAGACTTGCTTGACTTACATTGATGAAAGACTTGACTTGACTTTGACTTGCTATTCATGACTTGAGACTTGACTTAAGCTTGAGATAGATGACTTGAAAGGACTTGACTGTTTAAAATTAAATATTTGTGTTTTTTTTTGTAGTGAGATATTAAGTTTAGTTTTTTCGAAAAACGTGATTGAGTGATTATAGCGCCATGCACGCAAACCTGGCAACCCACTAGTAGGCAGGAGTCTCAGTTAACACGGCAGCAGCTAGCTTTACTCCAAAAATAGTGAAGTTTGGATTCAAGGATTATGTTGTCGAGGACGGTAATAAGAAGAAAACAGCGGTATGCAGGGTCTGCAGCATAAAGATCAGTGACACGACCACCACAACATCCAACTTAATTCGTCACTACAAAAAACCCCACAGAGAAAGTTACGTGCATGTGTTGTGTTAGCTAGAAAGACAACGTTAAGTGTAAGCTACGTTCGACTTGGTTTCAAATCGATTAAGCATTGCAAAGAGAAGACAAAACGGTAAATTAACACTAGAACCGCCAAGGGATTCATTTTGACTAACCCTGATACTGACGGGCTGTCAGGAGAGAGAGAGAGAGAGAGAGAGAGAGAGAGAGAGAGAGAGAGAGAGAGAGAGAGAGAGAGAGAGAGAGAGAGAGAGAGAGAGAGAGAGAGAGAGAGAGAGAGAGATGCCTCGTTTATTTCCCCTGTGTTATTATCAGAAGTTACTGTAAACTGTTGAATGATGTAGTTCATCTACTTTTAGTAGTTTGTTTAAATGTTTTAATTATGTTGTTTTTGTTTGTAGAAGTGCATCATTCCTTGATTTATTGTAAAATGAATCTGAACTTTTTTATCTGTTATGATAATAAACTGAAGCAATTTCAAAATTAACCCAATTAAGTGAGTTTTAAATCGTCCTACTTAGTTTATAAGGAAATTATGAAGAGAAACAAATTAAATGATTTGAAAATGATATCTATGTAGGTGCTGACGCTGTTGGCGGTTCTAGTGTTAACATACATTTAAATTAAATATGTGTAATGGCAAATGCCATATATGATTTTCTTACCTGGAATTCTGCTTTTTTGAACAGACTTTTTGAGTCCTAGCTATATTGTCTGCAGTTATAGGGTTAATATGAATCTAATATGATTGTCATTGGTCTAAATTTGATTTCAAATTATTAACTGTGTATGTAATGAAGATCATAGTGTGGGTTGAATCCATTTTCATAACCACTGTCCTTTAACTGATTTAAATGTGGAAACTGGGTTTATTCATCATAATTTCGTATGACTTGACTTGCTTGACCTGAGCAATGACTTGACTTGACTTGCTTGACCTGAGCAATGACTTGACTTGCTTGACTCTCATCACAGTGACTTGGGACTTGCTTGATACTTGTAGGTCAAGACTTGAGACTTGCTCATGACTTGCACATGTAGGACTTACTCCCACCTCTGTTATACACACATATTGATAGATGTGTTGTAATGAACCTGTGACCCAAGTGTTTCATTCATTGCATAACTACACCGTAGATGTGTATATGATATGGCAATAAACCTTAGAAAATCTTGAAATCTTGAAAGGGATGTGCAAAATAGTCATTATATACAGTCTTTAATTAACTATTAGTAGAGAATAACGAGTAATGAATATACTTTATAGGGATCCTATTAATATCTAATAATAAAAATAATAAAATGCAATAACGTGCTTTTACCACCAAGTGTCCCTTTCTATCAGCTGTGCACCGTTATGGTGTAAATACAGCCTATCTACCAATTGGATCAAATATAAAAGTCGGCAGAATTAGTGTTGATACTGCAAGGAGACGTATTGTGTGAAAAGAAATGTAAGATGTTGTTTAATTGCTGATATATTTATGATCCACATCACGTTTTCAGTTTTGGCGGCAGTTCTTCATGTTTGTCTAGAAGTCTTCTCAGCAGGGCTCTATAAATAGCGAACTACGGCAGATATGTAATATTTAATGCAGCCGAACCGTGGAGTACAATGCCGTTATGTGATGACTTTCAAAGAGAAAAGCAAGCACACTCGGAATAAAGTATTCTTTTATTTTTAAAAAATGTTTGCGGATTTCACATCGCATAAACACCAAATCCCAGCGTGCATTGCGGCTACACCATCCAATCATCGAGCTGAGGATCTTGCCTACGTCTGTTTCCGGTTTCGTTTATGACGGATGTATTTTGTTATACACACATTTCTTCAAATTTAAATTTTAATGTACATTAAAGTATTTCGTGAGGCCTTCTAACATGTTTTTAAATATAAAAATGGTTGTAGTTGAAGAGTTTGTAAATTAACATGAACCGAAGCTGTTGCCTGGCAACGCAATCGCACAACGTCACGTCCGTTAATTCCACATCCACACGCATGGATTAACATCGATTTAATACATTAATGTAGCTTTTGTTTCTGCTCAAAGAGGTGTCGACCAGCTGGGGCAACAAGAACATTGACGTAATCGAATGTGACTATTAAAAAATAAATCATTATTATATTAATATTGACAATAACAACCGGCCGTCGGGGTAGCATTTGATTGGCATTTCCGGGTATTTCTCCACTGGTTAACATGGGTCAACTATACTGTGTAACCGTCACGTTTGAAGGGACGAAATCGTGACATCTTCATGTCTCCCAGCATGGTAAATCGTCACATGTTACCGGGTTGCTTTAAACACAAGTTCTCTTCACATTGCATTTATGAGCCACAGTATAGCTTTGACGAAGGGAAAGTGTTGTCAATAGGTCCGCTCTCTCTCACCTCTATCTCTACAGGTTCATGTGCTTCAGTGGTGGAGCGCAGAGCATTTCTTCTTCCTGGATTAAGGGCAACATCAAATACAGATTTTTTTTCATAACAGTAAACTAAAACACGTAAGAAGGATGTTTAAACTGATGAATTTATATTGCTGTACCTCATCCACAGACTCAGGAGAAACACAAGAATCAGCATCAAGACCCCCAGAGTCGTCCCGATGATATTCACTGTCATTGTTGAACTCCCTAGAAACATGAACACATATGTGATACTTCTAACTACAGATTGATAAATCACATTGTCATATTATATTATTATTATTATTATTATTATTACAAAGTTAATCAGGTCTGGTGAATGTAGAGAACTTACCTGCCACAACAATCAGAGTTAAGGTGGAGTTGCTACGTCCTAACTTGTTCTGGGCTCCGCAGGAATAACTCCCACTGTGTTCAGCTCTGAAGTCAGTGATGGTGAAGATCTGTCCTGAAGCTTTTGGAGAGTCTTCATCCTCCTTGTACCAGGTGTAGTTAGCTGCTGGGTTAGCATCACTGCTACAGGTCAGAGTCACTGAACGGCCCTCCTTTATCTCAGCGGAGGGACTCACTGACACAGAGGGAAGCTTTGGAGCATCTGAAAGAAATACAATAAATCAACAGAAATGAGTAAAAATCATGTTGAATTGAAATGAAAAATGGTTATCTGTGTGAGCATCTGACTTTCAAAGTGTTTTTGACAGGTACTGTATAGAGCTAAAGACAACAATTATGTTGTATATAGATTTCGTTTTCTGTATTACTGCTAGCTTGAATACCCTGAACATACGTGCAGATTTGGGAGCCAATTGTAGATAAAACTTAATTTTCATCAGCTGCTCTTCATCTAATTGACCTACAGCAGCAGACTGTGAACAAAGTTGTCATTGGGTGCATGATGCTTTTTAAATCTCCTGGGTTTTACTCACATTTCACATCAATAGAGATGGATTCAGATCTTCTACTCCCCAGCAGATTATCAGCTCTGCAGTAATACTGTCCAGAGTCAGAAACCTGGAAGGAGCTGAAGAAAAGCTTTGGTTCTGTAGTGAGAGGAGGAAGTTTCCGATTTCCATTCATCTTGTACCAGGTGTAGTTAGCTGCTGGGTTAGCATCACTGCTACAGGTCAAAGTCACTGAACTGCCCTCCTCTATCTCAGCAGGGGGACTCACTGACACAGAGGGGAGCTTTGGAGCATCTGGAGGAAATACAATAAATTAACAAAAACGGGTAAAAACACACTATGTTGAATTGTGTATTGAAATGAGAAAGAGTTCTCTCTGTGGGAACATCTGGCATTTGGAGTTTTTTTTCACAGGTTTAGAGCTGAAGAAAACATTATGTTGTGTATATACTAGGGCTGTCAAACGATTACAATTTTTAATCACATTAATCACAGCTTAAAAATTAATTAATCATGATTAATCACCATTCGAACTATGTCCAAAATATGCCATTTCTTTATGTATATTGTTGTGGGAATGGAAAGATAAATGAAAGAAGGCGGATATATCCATTTAACATACAGTATCTATGTTTATTCTAAAAAATGTCTGCGTGTCAAAATGAAAGACAACCCACACACCTATCAATCATCAAACCGTGGGGTCTTAATTCATTACGTGTTGATTTCTATCAACGGGGGAGTACTTCAGGAAAGTCGACAGAGGGGGGGGCGGCGGTGGCTAGTGGAGTACTTCGTGACCACAGAGTGTGAACGTTGTGATCAGCTGTTTTAGCGCAGTTCTCCAGTGAAGGGGGGGAGTCGGTTGGCGTAGTTTTGGCACAATTCCGTTGTACAGACCGACGTTAACAGCAGCCCTGTCTGTGCACACGGAGACCGACTCTGTCGTCCGGTGATCTAACCACCTTCTGGAAAAGCTTCACAAGTACGTCGGAACGCAAATGCGCTGTGTGACACAAGTGACGGTACGCATTTCAGATTACGCACATAATCTGCGTACCAGTTATGTGCAACCCTGTACTACAGCAAAAGTATTCTCCGTCGGGACTTCCTGCAACAACACCACGCCAGTTATCAAATGATGTTCTATTGAGAAGACGATCACTATGTGACAAAAGTTTTCGAAACCGTGGCTACTGAAATCAATCTTACTAACTGCTGTCTGTGCAATTTACTCCGTGCGAGTTGGCAGACTTTGTTTTGCTTACTTTAACATCATTTTTCATGGTGGGGCTAAGCCATTTCTTGGTATGGGTGTAGCCTACCCCAGCCATACCCTGGCGCTGCCACTGGTGGCACGTATGGGGCGGGCCATTCTGCACATGCGTTAAATGCGTTAAATATTTTAACGCAATTAATTCAAAAAATTAATTACCGCCGTTAACGCGATAATTTTGACAGCACTAGTATATACGTATATCATTTTCTGTATTACTGTTGGCTTGAATACCCAGAACATTTGTGCAGATTTGGGAGCCAATTGTAGACACAACTTCATGTTCATCTTCGACTGTAGCTGCTCTCCATCTCATTGACCTACAGCAGCAGACTGTGAACAAAGTTCTCATTGGTTGCATGATGCTTTTTAAATCATCTGGGTTTTACTTACATGTCACATCAATAAAGATGGGTTCAGATCTTCGACTCCCCAGCAGATTGTCAGCTGTACAGTAATACTGTCCAGAGTCAGAGGACTGGATGGAGCTGAGGACAAGAAGTGGTCCTTCACTGACAAAAGAAAGGTCTGCATTTCCATTCCTCTTGTACCAGGTGTAGTTAGCTGCTGGGTTAGCATCACTGCTACAGGTCAGAGTCACTGAACTGCCCTCCTCTATCTCAGCAGAGGGACTCACTGACACAGAGGGGAGCTTTGGAGCATCTGGAGGAGATAACATGAACACATTTCACATTTAATTCCACGAAGATATTTTAATGAGCAATAGTTTAATAAAACACAGAGTGGGTGGTTAACTTGATTCCATCCTTTATCAGAAATCTAAAAACGTTGAGGGAAAGTGTTAATCTTTATGTAATGGAAGAAGTTTCCTTCATAATTCTCGTGTATTCTTCTTTCTAGTAGCATCCCTCGTAGCAAGATTATATTGTACCGAGTTTAAAATCGAACAGAAAACCTAGAGCCCTTGTTCAGTGTCTTTGGACACTGCCATGTCTGCTGGCGACCTCTGATGGGTAAATAGATAAATGAGTGCAATGATGATATATTTTATACTGTATGTTAATGTCATTATGTCAGTGGAAGACTTTGAGTAAACTCACACACTGCAGGAGAGGGGAAGTCCTCATATCCCTTTAAAGCACAGGAATAACTGTCTGCTGACTCATAATTGAAGTCTGCATACGAAGATGTCTCTTCCTTCACTTCCTGTCCATTCTTAAACCAGATGTAGGAAGTGTGACCAGGTGGACAACTGCTGAGACACTGAAGGAGAGTAGACGATCCTGATCTGCTCACCTCCACCTGGAGATCTGAATAAAGCTAGAATTAACAAAACTGTCATTATGTTCGTACATAAATATAAATCAAAATATTGACACTATTTTGCAAGAAGTTGAAATTAAGAAATTAATTGTTATAACTCAGTTATTGTTATAAACCCAGTGTAAATGTTACCTGTAACAGACAGAGTGGTTCCAGGAACACCCAAGTGGGTATATTGCCTTGTTTTGATGCTAAACCAGTACTCAACTGAGTCGCTCTCTGTCAGGTTTTTGATTCTCAGAGTGCAGGTGTTGTTTTCACAGAGATCCTCTACACGACCTGCATACTCTGAGTCTGTGGTCACATCTACAGGTTTAAGATCTTTCCATGTAGTGAACCAGCATGTTTTCTCCACTGTGTTAACACGACCATTTGATGTTGATGGGTATGTGTAGCTGCATCTTATCTCCACTGTTGATCCTTTCACTGCACAGATCTTAGTAGAAGAGTAAGTCATGCCATACTGACTCTGAACCACTGTAACACAGAGCACACCACAATCAAAGTGAATCTATACATTGTTGAGAAATTGCCTGATCAGTAATTTCAACAAAGAATGATAAAATAAACATTTTACAAACTTTACTGGATAGAGCAGAAAAACATGTGAATTCCTTCTTAGGCATTTTAAAACCAATGATACTCTTTGACTTTGTTGTTTCTTACTCAAACCAGGTTGAACAGAAGTCTACGCAAAAAGGGTTCAGTTTGACACAAGATTGGAAAATGCCTTCATATAAATGAACAGTGAATGATTAGCGATCATATTAATTAGAATAGTGTGTGATTCTCTGTCCAGTTCCCTCTCTGTTCGCTCTGTGGTCAGGTTGCAGCTGAGGTCAGTCTGAACAATAACAATGAATGCAGAACACTGAGGTGTGAGCAGCTTCTGTCGGATATACAGATAAGAAAAAGAAGAAGACTGCACACTTATTCCCACATGTGACCTGATTTTAACAAGTCCCACATTTCCCAGAATCCCCTCTGTTCATGTGATGAATGTAAGTGTAGATGTACAGTACCTGACACAGAGAGCAGGAAGACAACTAATCGACTCGCTGCTGCAGTTAGACTCATAGCTGCTCCTCTCATCTCTGTGAGACTATAAAACATGTCAGATTAAATAATGTTCACAGGAGGTTTACAGAATCATTACATCAATAAACTGTTTCTACTCACAGTGAAGGAGGAACGACGTGTTCAAAGATGCCTTTCCTCAATAAGCAGAAGACGGATATCAGGCTTTTAAAAGACTAGATTTCCTTCCTCTTTAGATTATTAATATGCATGATGAGCCAAATGCCAGTAACACCCATTACACAGTTATGTTTTGTTGTCAAAAAATAAACTTTTCTGTAACAAAACATATGGCTTTAACTTTTTTGGCTGCCGATATTCCACTGACACCAGAAAAGAAAATTCTAATTATGAAGTGAATGACAGTTCATCTCTATGAGCACTGAGGACGTCACACAGTCTGCAGGTGGAGTGAAGGAACAGGAATGCATTAACCTGTGAACCCATGAGGCAGTTTAACTGAACAGGATGAAGAGAACTGTATTCATTATAAGAGAAAATGTTTGTTTCTTCTCTGCTCTCTCTGCGGTCAGGTTGCTTCTGTTTCAGAGAAATGCATAACTCTGAGAGGTGAGAAACTCACATGCCTGTTAGTGTGAACCCAACATGAACACACACATCACACACATAATCAAGTGGACAGGTAGGATTTGGACACACAGTGTTTAATGATAAGAAAAACATATTTTCAATGACTTTCAATGTTTAAGTCGATCAGTTGAATGAACTGTTAGCATATGTCCAGTGTTTACATTTATTAAAGCACTTTAGCATTTGAAAAACAACCTCACAGCATGCAGCAAAATGTATCACAAACGTTCTGCTTGATACTGGAGGTAATAGAGGAAATCAGTACATTAACCCTAATTCAACTTAAACATGTAACACATGATCGAGTGAGAGAAGACATCAGTACTTTAGTAGTTTGGGTGAACTGACCCTTTAAAGCAGAGGGAGGGAGCTCAGAGTGATGAAGCCTGAATGTATCTCCCCCAGTAGAGGACAGTGAAACATCAGATACTGAACCAGGACCCTGAGACACATTCTAACATCCATCAGTGACTGTTTTGACAAATGTAAGTATATATTTTGTTTTTAAAGATCAAATGAGTGAAACCTATTGCCATTTCAGTCTTTTAGCATTAGAGGTAATTTACTGTATAGTAGACCTACACTTCACACCGACGACCAACATCTTTGACATATTGGAAAGCAACTCTTTAAAACGGGTTTTACTTGAATAACGACTCATAATCAGGGCGTTGCACAAGCTTTTCCAAATGGACTTTTCTCCAGCACGGACCACTCCTCAACAATATGTCAGTTCAACTTTTATTACAGGTATTTGTGTTCATTGAGCACTGAGGAAATGTAAGAGGAAGGGGTAAGGCTGGTCTGAAGGACCTACTGTAATCCAGGCAGGATATAGGAGCGGTGGGTTTAGTGGTGAACTTTCCTTATAGAAGTGCTCCGTATTGGGCTCTGTATATGCTATATTCTTACCTTATTTTTGGCTATGAGACACATATGACTAAAACTTGACTACACCTGTGGTCAAGTTAAAGGTGTACTGCCCATAGTTAGTAGATGCAAATGAGTGGCAGGACCTTCAACACTTCCAGACCTCTATGCATCAAACTGTGAACTCCGTTTCCAGTGCACTTTTTTGACCTTGTAAAGACTGTAAAGATAGCAATGTTGGTGAGGAGGGCCGTGTTCATTTTATGGACAAAACATTTATTTGTACATCTCCGACATTAAATGGAGAGCCAGCCAGGAGAGTGCTTGGTCTCTTATGGTGCGTTTCCACCATGGCGCGGAGCGCGGTTTAAGCATGCCGTGTTTTGATTTTGGTTGCGTTTCCACTAGGCCTATTTCTGGCCCGGGCTACTTTTTCACCTTTTTTCTGGCCTGAACAAAATCGTGGTTCTATCAGGGCCAACAAGCGGGCTGAATATGCTAAACTAGTGAGAGAATCGCTGGCAAGGGGGCTACAACTACAACAAGATGAACATATTTGACCGTGATTTAATTGTAATACACGTTTCAAAATGATGCAGAAGTAACAACATGCTGATACCGGTTAGTAAAAACCATGAATTAATGCTTTGACAAGTCTGCAGACAGACGGCAGGTGAAACACCCTTTAAAATGCGTACTTTCTAAATGGAGATCGGCTAAGCTAACGCCGTATATGCTCCGACCATCCACACTCACAACAACGGCCTACACAGACATAAATAAAGCAGCGACTGTATTCTCCATGACACAGACAGTCTGTGGTTTGTACTTGTTTAACTTTTGTCTAGTTTCTGAACAGATATGAGGAGCTGTGAGCTCTGAGGGCTAACAGCTAACGGGTGTGTTGTTTTTCTGAAGATGACGTCACAGCTCCGCCTACACTGTGTTACTATAGATACTACCCCAGTTCCTAAACTGTAATGGAAGCGCAGCATTAAAGTGAGCCGGGCCTAACAAGGCCTAACAAGGCCTAACCGTACTAAGTCGAGCGAGGCCTGCGGTGGAAATGTGCCATTAGTGTATGGAGAACTTGGCGAAAGTTAACACCAGACTAACTAAAAATAGATGAAGGGAGACAGAAAGAGAAGATGTATAGTGCAGGAATAAAGTGAAGGAACTGACTATTAAGGAATGAAGAGTCAAGGGAAGCAGGGATGAAGGGATTTAGGGATCAAGGGTTCAGGGAGGGATGAAAGGATGAATGGATATGGGGATGAATAATTGAGGGGTAAAGGGTCGGGGTGATGGAAGGGAAAGGAAGGGTGGACTAAAAAAATATATAACATATTACTAAAAGCATTTTCCCCAAGTTTTGACAAAAGGAAAATAATTTAAATGGATTTTCAGTTGAAAACTGTCAGTGGATCTTCATATCAGAAACATCTCAGATCATTATGAACTTCCTATACAGTAGTAACACGTCACCACATCCGAATCAGAATCAGTATCAGAATCAGGTTCATTACCAGGTAGGTTTGCACGTACGTGGAATTTGACTTGATTTCATGGTGCATATATAAAAAATAACATGAACAAATATTAGAAATGCGGAGGAAACTTCTGTGTAGCAATTCAGAGGGAGTCACCGACTCATGAAGGAGACACGGGACGAGCAGGATCTTTGATGTCAAACACTGATGTTTAATACAAGTATCGGGCGGAGAAATTCACATCACAAGTCACAGCAGCCAGAGATTCTGACTGCACGGGTGGTTTGCGACCAGCCTCTCTCCGGTACACATTTTAACTAGTTTACAGAGAGTTAATCCACATATTGGGGGATGGTGCGTAAACACTGGGAACACAGGAGATATCCCCGACATCTGGATATACTCAATCACCTGTCTGTGGGGCTTAGAAAGCCAGCGTTCTCACAGTCCTAAAACCCTCTGTGACCGATAATACATCTGAGAATAACATCACATGACTGCATTATCACATTTCTTACGGGAGATAACAGACTTAGGGTTGGTTGTAAACGTCAACAGGCAGAAAGGTTAAATATCTAAAGTAAAGACAGAAATATTCCCTCACAGGAAATAATAAAAAATGTAGTAAAATATTGCAGTATTTACATAGAAATAGAATGGAATAAAAGGGAATAAAATATGGAATAAAATTTGGCAGTAATACAAAAAAGAAAATAATGACATATATCGGAGATATACAAAAGCAACATTTATTAGATCTGTTTTTGTATTGCTAGCTAATAACTAGAGAATGCAATTCCTGAAGAAATTGCTAGTGGGAATGCTTTATGCTGAAAATGTGACGCTAAACTGCTATGCTGAAATGTAATGTGTAAGAAGAAAGTGAAGAATTTAGATTAAAATGAAATGTGGAAGAAGAAAGTGAATAATTTAGATTAAAATGAAATGTGTAAGAAGAAAGTGAAGAATTTAGATTGAAATGATACATGAACACTGGGGGCTTGAATGTGTGATGAGAGAAGAAAATAAAGTAAAAAGGCTTGGAAAAGCAGCAGAATATTTGAACTGCAAACTTCTGAACTAACTTGATGGCGAATGATCTGTCGCCATGGCAACGGCATTTGATGACACCCCATAATACGCTTAAATGCGTTGATGGCTGCATCATTACCAAACCTGTGAAGTTTTGGGCTGTTTGGAGTATTTTCACTGAAGTTTTTTGAAAACCGTGTTTCAAGGCGAGCATTGTGTTGCCATGGCAACAACATTTGAAGAAATCTCAAAGCTGTCCCGTAGATGTCTTCACGGCTGGACTGTTAGTAGACATGTGAAGTTTGAGCACTTTCTGAACATTTTCATAGGAGTTATAGCGACATCATGTTTTATGGTGTGGGATGCGTTTCCATGGAAACGGCTTATGGTGAGATCTCAGATTTGGCGTAGAGCTGTTGAGACATAGACCGGTGATATACAAGTGAAGATTGGGGGACGATTGGACCGTGTCGATTGGACTTACAATGACATCCTGTTTCATGGCGAGTTGTCTGTCGACATGGCAACGGCATTTGATGACACCCCATAATACGCTTAGATGCGTTGATGGCTGCATCGTTATCAAACCTGTGAAGTTCTGGGCTGTTTGGAGCATTTTCACTGAAGTTATGAGAAAAGCGTGTGTTATTACATTACTCTCTCTCTTCTCTCTCTGTTCTCTCTCTTCGGCATATGATGATGACACCCCATAATTGACGTAGAGCTGTTGAGGGCAGTACCATTAGCCTTTATCTGAAGTCTGCTGCTCTGAGCATGTGAGTTGGAGTGATATGACATCATTGTGTTCCATTACACAGGTGTTTATAGTTGAGCTAACGAGGTGTCCAGAGATCAAAGGTTTCCATTGTTCTGAATGAGATAAACCTCTTACATGTGAACGTTTTGTGGAAGAACCGTAACAGATATCTGTGAAATTTCAAAACATGAAGCATGTCAAGGAACTTGAGTATCTGAAGTGTAATTTGTGTGTACTTTCGGGTTAATAATGTGGCCTTTTTGGCAGTTTAACCAAAGGTGTGTGGCTGCTGCTGTGAGGAAATATGAGCCTGAAATTACAATGGGTTTTAATGGAGACATGTTGAATGTTATTGTCACTTCATGCCCTCAAGAGGCATTTTGTTTAATTATTTTTTGCTTAATTATTTGTCATTTTTCAAGCTACGAGATGTTTTCCTACGTTTGTCATGATAAATGATGTCTCAGGAATGTAGGATTTGGCAATTATGGCAGTTTAAAAAAATATATGAAGGCAAATTTCAAGATTCACTACCCTCTAGCTGTGACATCACGCACTCTTGTTAATGTTAAAATGTGAAGAAAACCTCTAAAACAAGGTCTGAACAATGTTTAATATCTCTAAAAGTAAGAATCAGATTTAGAAGTTGTTTTACACGAATAATGTCAGAAAGATGTGTAACATTTTAAAGTTGGAATGAGGTTTCTGAGTGAAAGTATGAATGAACAGTTAGCAGTTGAAGTCGCATGAAGATTTGTTGAAGTTGAAGAATTTCTCCATTGACTTCAATGGTTAAAAATGTGATGTATTATGGGATGTATCTCTGGAATTATGAAAGTTATGAATGAGAAAAGTAATAGCCATTGATTCCTGACTGAGCTGAACGTTTTGGTGTTTGAACGGAGTTTCTGCGATGTTCAATGCGGGAGGAGAAGAGGGTGAAAATAAGTCGGCGGAATAATAAAAATGTTGTCCGTAGAAAAACAGTTAGTTGGAATGCTGTTAACACAAAATTAAACATTATATACCTAGGATTGGGTATCTTTTGAATTTCCACGATTCTGATTCCGATTCCGATTCTACTTTTCGATTCCGGTTCATAACGGTTCTCGATTCCGATTCTTTGAGGGGCAGGGTAAAAAAATTATACATCCTTCTTCCACCAAAAAAATTACATTTATTCGAGAAACTTTTACACAGGTTAGTTTACAGTAATATTCACATTAATCAGTCTGTTTATATTCACTGCTATGTAACTGTAACCTGAGAACCACTGAAGCTACAACAGTCCAACTTTTAAAGAAAAGCCCCCCCCCCCCCCATTTAAAAACAGTTCTTGTTGAGAAAAACAAGCATATCTGCCTTCTCAGGCATAACGGGAAGAAATGTTTGAACATTTTAAAGTGAAATGCTTCAATCTGATGCACTTTAATTAAGCAGAATTACTAGAGACTAGATCTAGGGGGTACAACTCTAAACACCCATATGAAAAAGATCGGTTTATATTTCAATAATTAAATAAGTATGTGAACATAACCAATAACCCATAGCCAATAACAAGTAACGTATTTTATTTTTGTTGTTCATTCATATCTTATTTTACTATTTTATTAATGCATATTTTTTTATCTCTCTAGTTTAAAACGATATGTCTGGTTTACTGTCCTATAGTATACATTGGAATGATTTCAAACCTGTTTTACCCCAATAATTATAAAGGAGTGCCTTGGAAATATGTGTTTACATAAATTGTGATCAAACCGTTTGAGACCCACTGAGATAACTTAGACTAAAGTGAACTATCTAAACACTCAGTCCTTTACCTCACTGAGCTGTAGTTATCAGCCACTCAGTCTGACTGGAGAGGACTCTCCTCCACATCATTGTAGAAACATCTTCTTCTTCCGTTAGAGCAGCTAGCACCAGATGCTAATAACAACAGTGCGTACCGGTGCACCCTCCCTTTCTCCCTCGCTCGCTCCCACGCTCACTCGCACGTTGGCTGTGAGCTGCGGTTGCCAGATAAGCCAACATCCCCCATTTTCATCACTTACAGCACCCATCGTACAGGGCAAATGAAAAGTGTAACCGGGATGAAAAGGGTGTTACATTTACTTAATTATGAATGTTGTTACATCAAGGCCGAACATTAGGATAAGCACCAACGGTCAAAACATTTTGTTTCCTCCCAGAGCTGTCAGGGCAGCGCCTCCACAGATCTGGTGCCCTAGTCGAAGATCTATAATGCCCCTGGTCTCAGCGTGGTGTCCAGAGGACTGCAGAGACTTCAGGGAGAAACCTCCGTGTGATGGACGTCCTGTCTGTTGTATTTGCACTCCTTTTGTCCATTATTCTTACTGAAAATGTTAAATTACACATTCACATCTGACTGAAGATTGGCCCCATGTATTTGTGACGTTGCAAACTCTGTTGTACAAGGCACAAGTGATGTGAAGCTCATAAAGCAAGGCAAATAGAAATAATCAGCTGATGGAGTGTAGATGTGGAAATAGCTGCATTCGATCAGCTGACTGTGTTTTCACAATAAAAGTAGTTTCTTAGTGAATGTCCTGTACTGGTCTTAAAATCTCTTAACATCAGCTTTTAATGTTCCTCTTGGATGTTCTTCTTGACCCTCAGAGAAGGAGAAAATGTTGTGTCTTTCAGGCATGTCCTTTCCTAACAAAAATTACAGGAAACATAAAACATATTATTGCAGAACAAGTGTGTTATTTATAAAAGCAGTGTGTTTGTGTGTTTAGGGGCTGTAGATATAATTATTTTGTAATTGTAATGGGGTTTTTTTCAACAGAGCTACAAAGACAATCAGATTATGAATGAACAGTATGAAGTTCATCAACATTGAAATATATGTTATTATCAAAATAATATTTAACTGTTATCAAAATGTAGTGCAATAGAAGCTTGCTCTGTTGTCTCACTGAAAGAATAACTTTTACCACGTTTTTTACAGACAATATTGAGAGATAAATAGTAGCAGTTCTCACTATGTGTTAAATATCTTTGCCTTCAATACATTAAATTAGAAAGCTGACAAAGTCATATTGCTAAATATCTAAAATGTAACCTTTTGTATGGAAAAACCCCTCAACTTAACTGATGTGTAGGTGATCTAGTATTTAGTATTGTTTAATGGAATACATATCAGTGTATTAAAGTCAATACTTCATTCATTTAAACCAATATCTTTCTTGATTATTTGTACAGTAAGAAAAGAGTCTTTGTACCTGTGCTGAAGTTCACTGCTGTGAGGAGTCCAGTTCTGTCTCTCACTCTCTGGTCCAGCCTGTCTGCATCACCTGGACACCTTAAACAAACAGTCCAGATATATATATATGTAAAGTACCATGTGTACGAACAATATAACTGATTATCTTCTGTTGAACATGTTGGATTGTGTATTGTCCGAGTCAGGGTCCTTTTTATTTTACTGTAACTTTGGAAGGTGTGTTACCAATGCTTACTGTTTATTTGATACCCATTTGGTAATGCAATTAATAAAAACAACAAGGTTTGGGTTCGTTCTTCAGATGACTGTGACGTTAACATGTAAGCTCAATAATGAACTCCAGTTCAACCAACCATATTATAATATCTAAGTAATCATCTTGAAATGTGACATTAATAATTGTAATATACACACATCTTATTGTGAGGTTGATTTCACATACACTACTTCAACGTTAGCTTGTCTACATACTTGAGCATAGCCAAGTTAAATTAACCTTAGCGATGCATACAGTTCCTACCTACATAATAAAATATCTCTCTAAGTTACAAGGATGACCTTATTTTATCAACCTCAAACAGAAGCCGTTTGTTCTACAGTATTATCCCACTTAACACTTGTCTATTTCGTTGTATCCTTTATACAGTCTATGATTTTAACTTGTAGGCTACGATTAGCATCGTTAGCACCGATGTAGCTACCACTCGCTTACACACTAAACCAAGCCTTAACATTAATTACTTAGCCGATTAAAATCATTAACACATAAATAAGTACTCGATTTTCACTTACCGCAAAACCGCATGCATGCACCGTCTGTTTTAACCGCAGAGCGAGTCACAATAGTCCGATATATAAGCATGAAGAACAAACAACCACGGCCAGCTTCAAGTTGTGTTCTCTGGATGAGCTGAGCAGGCAGAGTCCCTGTAGCTTCACGGAGCAGCTAGCAGAGAGACAAGAAGCTAGCAGCAGCAGTCACTTGACACAGCCGTCACTCAATGTGACCACGCCCTAATGTATGCAAAAACGTTAAGACCTAATATAAATAAAAGGGTTGTGTTAGAAAAAAATTCACTCACAGATCCATAATCATGAAGGTGGAATCTAACTATATCCATAATAATATTGATTGCATCCATGGGTAGAAACATGTTTTTTTCTGCTGTAAAGTTGGGCATTTTAACATGGGGGTCTATGGAAATTGCTCCTTTCTGCAGCCAGTCCCTATCGGCCAATATATGAACTGCAGTGTGTGGCACTTCCGTATTGGCGTCCCGGCTCTTCCCCAGAGTTTGCCGCTTGGGTACAACGCTACACTTTGGGTACAACGCTACATTTCCCGCCCCTTCGCAGTCATACAGTAGGCTACGGAGAGCGGCGAGAAACATTTCCTCAGGCATCGAAAAGTGGAACCGAAATTCACATGTCTAAATGATGCCGTTGGAATCGAAATGTTGGAACCGGTTCCGGTTCGGAACCGGTTCTCGGTACCCAACCCTATATATACCGCAAATTAATGAAACGTTATGCAGAAAATTGATTGAAAATGTATCTTTTCCAAACACTCGTCCGATGGTCCTTCACTTGTTGAAGAGCTGGCTGTTGATTTATTCTGATTTGAATCTTACACAGTAACATCTAGCAAGGTCTTCTTCTAGTGAGCTTATGTTTCATTTTGTGAAAATCTAAACTGTACATAGAGTGAAATGTGATGTTTTTAGGCTCTCTCTGTTTTAAATAGACTTATTTGTCTGCCAGGATAGTTATTAACCAAAACACTGATGAGGATTTTTAAAAGTGATTTATTATGTGGAATATAAAAAAAACAATTTGACTAGACTTTTGTAATATCAACAACTCTGCATATAACAAATAAGCATGTACACATAGCTGAAGCAGTAATATAGAGCACCTGACCATCGGCTGGTCTTAATGATAAATCATGTTTGACACCTCGACATGATTCACTTCAAGCTGCCAGCAGCTCATTCTTCTAAACCTACAAGCTGCTGCTACTGAAAACTGACTATAAAACCTTTAAGAGTTGAACATTCATATATGCACTTTGCACACATCCTGCACAGCCTCGTTCTCCACAGGGACATTTAAAAGTCCTTCTTCTTTGTTTCCGTCAGGTGAGCATCTGAAGAAAATCACAGAGACTTTGTGTAAAGTTACAGCTGGAACTGTGACTCTAAATGTGGAGCGGGCCTGTTTTATCTGATGCAGGAGGCTCTAACCTGACTGGACTTCACACCATGTCTTCCTGCTCCTCTGTGTCTTCTGTCTTTGCTGCAGTGTGTGAGATGTTATCATACTCAGGATCAGAGTCCAACTGATGGGGAAAGAAAACAAAATGAGGCTTTCATTCATGAAACCTGCATTATTTAAGATTTTAGCTAAAATAATTTTAATTAAAAACTGCGGTCGCAGATGTGCGCGCAGTGATGAGCGGGCCCTCACGTCCGTGCGCCTGCCGGGGAGGGCAGCCGGTCGTCCCGGCGTCAAGCAGACGCGCGCGAGTCTACCGAAATGCAATGCTTTAGTACAGGGGTACTCAAATACAAATCTTAAAGGTCCAAAATAAATGTTTCAATAAGACAAAGGTCCGTTTATTACGGTCATTCAAACTTTTAAACAATTGCAACAAGATTCTTAACACGAGGTTGCAAAAACAAAAATAATCTGTATGCAGCAGTTTTCATTGTTATTGTGTCTGTACTTGACCCCTCAGAGTCGCAGTGTAAGAGCTGCACAGTTATGAATAAAGGCAGCTGCACCCTCTTTCATTCAGCATTCCCATTATTGCTTTATAAATGTCTTGCCCCCTTGTGTCCACTGAGGTTCGTCAGGCCCAACACATCTTCAAAAAATTCTTTTATACTTTAGTTATTATTCAGTGGAAAGTCCTTACCTACTGGCCTAGTTAAATCAAAGTGGTTACTTTTTTTTTGGCTGGGCAGTGTAGTGCCAGTTTACACACCGTCTTATTTGACTTTCACAGGACTTAATACTGTTTTTTGTGGGCAGACCCCCACAAAGAAAAAAATATATTTACATACGTAAGGTCATCATCTTAATAGTTTTGTATGCTCAGCCGTGAGCAGAGCATCAAGTTGACTCGTAGGTGAAACTAGGCTACTAGCTACAGTACAGATGGAACTAGATGAGCTGTTAACTCTCGCTCTGACTCAGACAGGTTGAAAGAGACACACACATTTTTCCCACCCGCATTCCGCGAAGACCCGCCCTACTGTGCCTCTGATTCGCAGATTGTTTGGGGGAAAAAAACGCTGATGGGATGCTGAATGTGATTGGACCAATGCGTTGACAGACACACACAGACATGGTTGTGGCCCCAAAAACACTGCTCCAGAAGGTTGGAGATCTGCTCCTCACCATCGATGGCGGCTCCATCCACCCTTCCCCTGAGGTTCGCAGCCTGGGCGTCACTCTGGACTCTAGCCTCACCTTCAACTCCCACATCAGGTCTACTGTCAAAACTGCTTTCTTTCACCCACGAAACATCTCCAGACTCCGGCCCTCTCTCCCCGACCCCGTTGCAGAAACATTAATTCATACCTTCATCTCCTCTCGTCTGGACTACTGCAATGGAGTTCTGTTCGGGGTCACCAGCAAAGCCCTGGACAGGCTCCAGTACGTCCAGAACTCTGCAGCCAGGCTCCTCACCCACACTAAGCCCTGGCAACACATCACCCCTACCCTCATCCACCTTCACTGGCTCCCGGTCAAGTCACGCATCCAGTACAAACTCCTCCTGCTAACCTACAAATCTCTCCACTCCCTAGCCCCTCCATACATCTCTGACCTCCTTCAGCCCTACACCCCCTCTCGTCACCTGCGGTCCTCTGACAAAGGGCTGCTCTCCATCCAGCGCTCCAAGCTGAAAACATTTGGCAACAGAGCCTTCAGTGTCGCAGCCCCCACCCTCTGGAATTCTCTGCCCTCTGCAATCAGGAATGCAGACACTCCGGACACCTTCAAAAAACACCTCAAACACCATCTGTTCACTCAGGCCTTTGGCCTCAACTAATTTACAGTCACTTATTTCCTGCTATTGCTCTGTATGTTTATTATTACCTTTTGTTTTGTTACTTCCCATTGTAAAGCGTCCTTGGGTTTCGTGAAAGGCGCTATATAAATTGAAATTATTATTATTATTATTATTATTATATTTCAAATTGCCTTCCATTAGCCCCGCCCCCCAGCAAGTCGGCCATTTTGAAAAATGTGCGTTTTTCATGCATTTTAAGCACATTTCTGCCAATTTCTCCTAGGGGAATGATCGGAAAAATTCCAGTCCAGCACAAGTTCAGCCCCTATCCAATGTAATGCTACATTGAGAAGGAACAGTCCTTCGCTCAAACGCGGAGCTCGTAGGCTAACGGAGAATATACCATTTTTGACCATGTATATGTCAGATAACCTACTGATACCTGCCTGTCTGCCTGCCACATCAACACACACACACGCACACACACACACACACACACACACACAGACACAAAACCACACCTACAGTACACATTGTACAACAAACACAAACAGGTCCTAAAGCATATACTAAATATCAGGCCCTTGTATATTTTATTATGTGAAGCACTATATGGTTTCATGACAAATATCTACTGTTTATTTGTAGATATCTCCTAAAGCCTACAAATAAAGTTTGAAATGTAGGCCTGTTACATATATTATTGAGCAATATATATTATACACACTGTTCTGCTTTCTGCACTGACCTCAGCAGTTGTTCTCACTGTAAACATCGCCTCACAATGAAAGCATAACCTAACATCCAGGGGAGATGTGATTAGTGAGTAAACAAACAAACGGTAAAGGGCAAAAAGTCTGATGCACATTTGATCATCTCAAATAACTTATAATCACAACGGGAACAGTTTGCAGAGCTGTGATTCGTTGACATAAGTCCAGCCATGCGTCACGCCTCTTTTAAATATCACTGTTGGCTGAAATAGTCTCCGGAGAATACATCAGTGTACGCTCGGTTATAGCTCCTCCAGAGAGACTCCTCTCTCCTCTAAATCAGTGTATCCTCGGTTACGGCACCTCCAGAGAGACTCCTCGAAAATCGATCCTCGACGAGCCTTTAGAGAAATTTGTTTTCCTTCGAGAGGGCGCGCCGACATCCGTTTCCGGGTCGCTGCCGGAGGACCTGGGAGTCTGGGACGCGAAAATTTGAGAAATGACAAACAGCTCATTTCCCAGAACTCGCGCGCGTCTGCTTGACGCCGGGACGACTGGCTGCCCTCCCCGACAGGCGCACGGACGCGAGGGCCCGATCATCACTGCGCGCACATGTGCGACCGCAGTTTTAATTGGATGTATAATTCCGCATGATTTAATGTCATAATTTATTTTAGATGTAGACCCTTGAGCTCTAAAACATTAAACGTTTCATTTTTGTAACTGACAGCCAATAACAATTTAATATTTTAGTCCTTAATTGTTAACACCTCTACACATTATTCTCTTTATATTATAACAGTCCTGACTGTCTTCAATTCTAGTTGAGAGGCTGTCAATTATTTTTCATTACCACTTCCTGGTTCTGTTTTGTAAATAAACATCTGCGTATGAATATAATTACATTAAGACTAACAGACTGTAAGCAAATATATACTGTATGTATTTCACTGGGGGTGATGCAAATACATTTCCTGGTTTATGAGAAGGCAACTTTTATCTTTCATGTGACTAAACTTAAGAGCATAACGGAGAAAATGTGGAGGATGGAAGAATGCCTGTTCGATCAACTTTATTATCAGTGTGAGATTATTGAGACCTTTTATATTAATGGATGCTGTATCTGGTAATCAATTGTCAAAAGATTAATATTATAAAAATGATTAAACTAACAACAGTGATCTGTACAACCCTATTTGATACAATAGATATAATTATTACTAGGCCCTTACTGCTCTTTTTCCCGCTTAAATGATCTTGTGGGCCTTCATCATTTACTGTCTTTTTATTCATTGTGCACCTGAAACCTGGAAAACACAAAGATTAATCTAAAGCTAACGTCACTGTTATCCTCAGTTAAATATTTAATTTGATCCAAATGGACTTCCAGGTGTTGATTTAGTATTTAAATTGAATAATTAAATTGCTTTGATTATGACTCAATTGTTTTGTGATCTATTTGGTAAGTATAGGATTTCCTGTCATTGTTTTGTTTTTAACTAACTACTTACAGCTCACAGTTTAGCTATGGTTTTCTGTAAATAAATACTGTGGTGTCCATATTAAGATTAAGAAGACTCCTGAGAGATATGTCTGAAACTGTGATGGTATTGTAATGTCAGTGTGTGTGTTGGTAAACTCACACACTGGAGGAGAAGGGAAGTCCTCATATCCTTCAATAGCACAGGAATATCTGTCTGCAGAACCAAGTGTGAAAAAACCAGTAGAATATATTGACTCCGGAGTTATCTGTCCGTTCTTGTACCAGATGTAGGAAGTATTAACAAGACACTGGTTCTGACAGTTCATCTCTACCTGGTCAGTATATTTGGCTTCCACCTGCACTGTGATACCTGGATTTAAGTAGAAGGAACAGGAATGTTATTTTAGACCAGGGGTGTCCAACTTTTTTCACCGAGGGCCACATACAGAACAATATCCCAAGAGCTGGGCCGCTCACTAGAGGTATATTGCCTCGTGAGTTAAAAGTCAGAAAAATCAATCAAATGTAGATAAATTATGGTTGATATTGATGAGAAAAACACACAGCTCTCTGATATGGTTTCATTTATTGTGTTGGCAGCTCATTCCTTAAAACAGAAGCATCAGATTGATGATAATAAGGAGAATTATGAAGGGTATATTTCAAGGTTATTATAAGTCATTGGGCTTTTTTCTCATCAACTAAGATATCTTAGAAAATGTTTTCAACTTTAATTGACTGATTTTATTTGAAAATTGGGATTATTAACACATGAATACTGTGTTATATATTTGAACCTATGTATATTAAGAAGTACAATAGCAGATGTTTAATTTGTGGGCCATATTTAATTAGACTTTTTAATTTGCTGAGGGCCGATTCAAAATGGTCCGCGAGCCGCATTTGGCCCCCGGGCCTTAGTTTGGACACCCCTGTTTTAGACAGAACTGTCAACACACATTCATACAAACATATTTATATTATTATATTCTTGATGCGGAACATTTGAAAATACTTGATATGAATGAAAATATTACCTTTGACAGACAAAGTGACTCCAGGTTCACCGGCATATATGACTAGGTTTGTTTCGATCCTGAACATGTACTCAGCTGAGTCTCTCTCTGTCAGGTTTTTGATTCTCAGAGTGCAGATGTTGTTTTCACAGCGATCCTCTACACGACCTGCAAACTCTGAGTCTGTGGTCAGATCTACAAGTTCACCATCTTTCTTCTGAGTAAACCAGAACGTATTCTCCACTGTGGTATCACTTCCTTTCCATATGGATGGGTATGTGTAGGAGCAGTTTATTTCCACTGTTGATCCTTTCACTGCACAGATCTCAGTAGAAGAGTAAGTCACTCCCCAGCCATCCTGACCCTGAACCACTGAAACACAGAGCACATCAGAAACAAGGATTTCAGATTATGATTTAGGGTTAACAATAAGTTAATGAGACAAACTGGAAGTTAATACCAGTATGATGTGCGTAAATGTTACCCGGACCAGTTTCAAAGTTCTCAATTATCAGATAATAACTCATCGGGCATCTACAGGATCTAATGAGAAATGAAGTTGAATATAGAATTGAATGATATATATATCATTGGTATGACTCAGAAATAATTCTTACTTAACGTGTTTGAACTAGTGTCTATTTAATGTACACAATCTTCAAATTGTTTGAAAAGTGCCATTTACTCGTCAACAAACATTTTACTTTTCACACACTTTTTCTATGAAAGAGAAGAAGAGAATTTTAAACTCACATCTTAATTCCTTCTCACATACTTTATAACTGCTGAAAATGATACCCTTTTAATGTTATTTCTGAACTAACCCTGGCAGAATAGAAGTAAAAAGCAATGTGTTAGCTTAGTTATACATATAGTCAGTGCACTCAAAGATTGGAAGATGTCTTAATAGTGAATTATTAGGGATCATAATAATTAGAAAAGTGTGTGTTTCTCTGTCCAGTTCCCTCTCTGTTCGCTCTGTGGTCAGGCTGCTGCTGAGTTAAGTGTGAAAAATAACAATAAATGCAGAACACTGAGGTGTGAGCAGCTTCTGTCTGATATACAGATAAGAAAAAGAAGAAGACTGCTTTTAACTCAGAGCGTGGTAACTTGCAGAGGTATTGCAACATAAGAGAAGTTGATAGACGGCATGTAATGGCTTGTGGGAGAATATCCCTTAAAAACACTAAAACGTATTGAAAACGACAAGCAATTCTTTAACCAGTGTCATCTTAAAAATAAAACAAAGCAAAATGTGTTCACATGGTGAGGAGCGAACAGTCATGAATGAATATTATTCTCAGTTTACAGCGTGTAAAAGTTGTTTGAACAAAGACATTTCATGAAAAAGATAAGTGCAAATGATGTTGACCAACACAATATCCACTAATCACAAGTAACACTAAAAACTAACTTTAAAAAAAAGTTTCAACAAATCTACACAGAATTATTATTTATAATCCAGAATCCCCTCTGTTCATGTGATGAATGTGAGTGTAGATGTACAGTACCTGACACAGAGAGCAGGAAGACAACTAATCCACTCGCTGCTGCAGTTAAACTCATAGCTGCTCCTCTCATCTCTGTGAGACTATAAAACATGTCAGATTAAATAATGTTCACAGGAGGTTTACAGAATCATTACATCAATAAACTGTTTCTACTCACAGTGAAGGAGGAACGATGTGTTGAAAGATGCCTTTCCTCTGTCGCAATGAGCAGAAGACGGATATCAGGCTGTTAAGAGACTAGATTTACTTCCTCTTTAGATTATTAATATGCATGATGAGCCAAACCCCAGTAACACCCACTACACAGTAAAGTTTGGTTTTAACAAACAATACACTTTTCTTAAACTAAATAAACTATGGGTAAAGACCCGTTTAGCTGACTCCTGAAAAAAGCATTAGAAGGGATTTAAAATGATAAGGGTGAAACAGTTGATCTCTCTGAGCACTGAGGACGTCACACAGTCTGCAGGTGGAGTGAAGGAACAGGAAGGCATTAACCTGTGAACCCACGAGGCAGTTTGACTGAACAGGATGAAGAGAACTGTATTCATTATAAGAGAGGATGGAAAATGCCATATAATTTCTCTTGGTTTGTTTCTTCTCTGCTCTCTCTGCGGTCAGGTTGCTTCTGTTTCAGAGAAATGCAGAACTCTGAGGCGTGAGAAACTCCCATGCCTGTTAGTGTGAACCCAACATGAACACACACATCACACACATTATCAAGTGGACTGGAAAAACACATGTTCAATGACTTTGGATGTTTAGGTGGATCAGTTAACTGTGAACCTATTTCCAATGTTTACATTTATTAAAACACTTTAACATTTGAAAAACAACCTCACAGCATGCAGCACACTTTATTATGAATGATTTGCATGTTTAGGAGGTAAGAGAGGACATCAGCACTTTAGTAGTTTGGGTGAACTGACCCTTTAAAGCAGACAGTGGAGGGAGCTCTCTGAGTGAAGAAGCCTGCATGTGTCTCACTTAAGATCCCCCAGTAGAGGACAGTGAAACATCAGAAACTGAACCAGGACCCGGAAACAATGTACAGTTTAATATTTAACACGGATTGTTTTTGCACATTTAAATGTACTTGTTCGTCGTTATCTCAATGAAGCAGGATAAACTGTTCAGCCCTATCAACACGGGGCAACCTTTCTAAAGAGATGAGCAAAATGCAAGTAACACAGATTTGGACTCACAGTTTTATGATGACGTTGATTAAAACAATAGTTTCAATAACTTTAGCTTGTTTTGGTGGATCAGTTGGAAGAGCTGTGTTCATCTTACGTTTAAACAGAAGCTTTAACATTTGAAAACTGACCTCACAGCATGTAACAAATTCATCAAAACTATCTCCATGTTTAAACTGGAGGTAAGAGAGGATATCTGTATTTTTGTAGTTTGGGTGAATTTACCCTTTAAAGCAGACGCTGGAGGGAGCTCTCAGAGTCATGAAGCCTGAATGTGTCGCACTTAAGATCCCCCACTAGAGGACAGTGAAACACCAGAAACTGACTCAGGACCCTGAGACAACATGTTAACATCAATGACTGATTATTTTGACAAATTCAAATTCACTTCGAAACCCACTCCCGCCTCCACTGCCTCAGACCGTTGTGTCCTTGGACAAGACACTTCACCCGAATTTGCTCCTGTGGGTATTGTCCACAGTACATGTATGATACTAATGTGTACTTGTAAAAGCGCCTTGATGACTTCGAGGTGTGAAGATGATGTGGCGGCTGTGCAATGATCATCAGATCAAGGGGTGAAACCCGGCGCCGCTGCGCTGTAAAGCCGTTGTGTCCTTGGGCAAGACACTTCACCTGAACTTGCTCCTGTGGGGATTGTCCACCGTACATGACCATTACGTATGATCTGTATGTGTAATGTGTATTTGTAAAGCGCTTTGAGTCATTGATAAAGTGCTATAATAAATATAAGGATTATTATTATTATTAATAGATCAGCTAACGATTTATAACAGGCAGTGTAGGATGTTAAGCACTGATGAATGTAAAGGGAAAAGTGAACAAAGGATGAGAAGGTACTGTAGAGCCCACTGACGGTACCTAGAATGACATTGGATGAAAAAGGAAGTGATGAGTGGAGACAGGAAGAGAGGATGAAGGGATGTAGTAAATAAAAGTCAAAACAAATGTAGGCAGGGAGGGATGAAGTGGTGTAGGGATGAATGGATGAAATGTCATTGGAAGAAGGGACTAAGGGATGTATGAATACAAGGAAGGATGAATGGTAGAGGGATGTAGCAATGGATGGATGTGGATGAATGAAAGGTAGAAGAGCAGCCAGGAATGAAGGGTTGAAAGGATGTAGATGGGGAAGGACAAACAACTAAAGGGATGGAGGGATGGAACAATGAAGGTTAGTAGAAATTGAGGGATGAAGGGAGGAAGTAAAGATTGGATGAGGGAGTGTAGTGAGAAGGGGATGAAGCTTTGAGGGAGGAATACATGGATGACGGGATGTTGGGATGAAGTGTCAAGGAATTTAGGGAGGAAATTATGAATGGAACAAGGGATGTGGGGAAGGAATCAAGGGATGAATGGAAAAGGGGAACTAGAAAGGGAGGGATGAATCAATAAAGGGATGTAGGGAAGGAGGGATGAATGGATGTAGGTATTGAGGATGGATGAAGGGAGGGATGAAGACATGAGGGAGGGAGGGAGGGAGGGATGAATGGAAGAAGGGATACATGGATTTGGGAATTTAGGGTTGAGCGTTTAAGTGTCAAGGAATTTAGGTAAGTAAGGATGAATGGAAGAAGGAAGGGATGAGTTGATGAAGGGATCTTTAGGGGATGTAGGGACGAAGGGTGGAGAAAGAAAGCGGATGTAGGTTGGGGGGGATTAGGGGATGTAGGGAGGGAGGAATGAATGGAAAAAGGGATATATGGATCTGGGCCTTTAGGGTTAAGGGTCAAAGGGATGTAGGCAGGAAGGAATCAAGGTATAAACGGATAAAGGGATATAGGTAGAAAGGGATACATGGATGAAAGGATGTAGGAAAGGAGGGACAAATGGTTGAAGGGATGAGGCTGAGAATGAGGTAGAAAGGGGAAGGAATTAATGGAGGGTGGATGTTGAAGTATAACACTTTTCCCAGTTTGTTCACTGCTGAGATTACCTGACAGACCATTGGTTTAGCTTTCATGAGAACTAAGAGAGGTGGTCTTTAGAAAGGTTTCGTTTGGACACAACTCATTTTATGCAAAACAAGCTGTGAATTTTAATAATGTCAAGAGGAAGGAAGGGGCATTTTGAACCTGCTTTCAGTCTCCTTTTCACTCTCGAGGCCACAGAAGGACGTTAAGGTTCAAGAGAACTTCCTTTAAGTTGATGTAGAACAGTTTTCTTGTCATTATTCTTTATTTTATAGCCACACGGAGACGAGAGGAGCCGCTATGATTTTAACAGCGAGTGGATTTGTTGTCTTCCTTCTCTGTATGCCAGGTAATGTCTATCATTGTACAACATTTACCACACTTATTCAAAGCGCTTCGAAGAGAGATATATTACACATAGATAGTTGTTTATTTTATTTTCAATCGACTGTTGAACTTGTTTATCATTGAAGGACATCTTTGACAGTGTGTCTCTGTATATTTGTATGCTCTTTATGTCTTTCTATAAATCGTTTTTTGACACAAAATACACCTTTAATACAATTTGTTGACAATTCCCATGTATCCAAAACTGATCAAATATAATACAAACTTGTATTCTATATTCTAGTTTAGGCATAGTTAGATTGACGCATTATCAGGACGTTGTGTTGATAATGACTGCTGATAGTTGGGTCATTTTAAGCTTGTCTATGTTTCCATTGCCCAAAATCTCATCAGTAATTTGATCCACTTTGTCTAATTTACTGATATTAGCTAAGCATTGAATTAGTTTCTGGTGTGCTCTGTGTTTCAGCGGTTCAGAGTCAGTATGGCTGGGGAGGGACTTACTCTTCTACTAACATCTGTGCAGTGAATGGATCAACAGTGGAGATAAGCTGCAGCTACAGATACCCATCTACAATAAATCACCAAGTAAACACAGTACAGAAAACCTTCTGGTTTACTCAGAAGAAAGATGGTGAACTTGTAGATCTGAAAACAGACTCAGAGTACGCAGGTCGTGTAGAGGATCTTTGTGAAAACAACATCTGCACTCTGATAATCAAAAACCTGAGAGAGAGCGACTCAGCTGAGTACAGGTTCTGGATCACAACAAGCCAACCAGATATGCGTTTTGCTGCTTCACCAGGAGTCACTTTGTCTGTGACAGGTAACTTTTTCATACAAATGTTAAATGTGTACTGTGCTGTGGATGTTTGAACTTAGTGTGATATTTCCTGCTATGCAAGTGGTCCGACCTAATCCTGCTGTGTGTGTGTGTGTGTGTGTGTGTGTGTGTGTGTGTGTGTGTGTGTGTGTGCGCATGCGTGCGTGCATGCGTGCGTGTGCGTGTGTGCGTGTGTGTGTGTGTGTGTGTGGGGGGGTGTGTGTGTGTGTGGGTGTGTGTGTGCGCGTGCGTGTGTGTGTGTGTGCGTGTGTGTGTGTGTGTGTGTGTGTGTGTGTGTGTGTGTGTGTGTGGGTGGGGTGTGTGTGTGTGTGTGCGTGCGTGCGTGTGTGTGCGTGCGTGTGTGTGTGTGTGTGTGTGGGTGGGGTGCGTGTGTGTGTGTGTGTGTGTGTGTGGGTGGGGTGTGTGTGTGTGTGTGTGTGTGTGTGTGTGTGTGTGTGTGTGTGTGTGTGTTCTCTGTGTGTTTTTGGTTGATATTGTCTTCATTTAGTGCAATAGCTACTATATAATGAACCTTCTGGTGAAACAACACCCATTATAGATACTGTGAATAATTTGGGGTATTTTTATAAATCATCATTATTACATGTTTTGTTTCCTTCTCAGATCCAGATCTACTGGTCAACGTCATGGAAACAATGATCGACCAGGGCATTCCCAGAACAAAGCTTCAGTGTCGCAGCAGATGTATTCTACCTCATGATCCTTCCTACATCTGGTACAAGAACGGACGTAACATTCGGGAAGAAACATCTTCTGCTTTTTCAGTCTATTTTGATTCAGCTGACAGCTTTTCCTGCGCTCTTAAAGGACATGAGAATTTCCCGTCTCCTTCACATTGTGAGTTTACTCCACAGTCTTTCACTAACAGAACGCCATGGCGCAATGATTGCAAGTACTTTGAATATCAATAAACCCACTTCCCCTTTTTATGTTAAGTTTCTATTTGTGGCCCCTCGCTCTCCATGATCACTTCTGCTTTAAGCAACTCAACAACCTGCTCTGTATTACAGCTGTGAGAGAAGGAGCTGTATCAGCTGAGTTCAACAAATGTTTTATCTTTGAGGTGTTGACGGTCAAATCTCCAACCGATTCTCTAACAGGCACAAAAGTACCTGTGCCTTTAAAGGGTCATTAGATGACATTAATGACATGTATAGGATTTCTATCATAACAATCCATCACATATGGTTTCTGGTTCAGTCACTCATCAGTGGCAGAATCCTTTACGACCTGAGGACCTTAGTGAAGACTGCCAGTACACAGCTCTTGTGAAGGTCCTTGAAACACAGGGGCTTTACATCACGTACAGCATGTTCCAACACGTTTAAAACAACAACATTATAAATTGTTTTTGTTTTTCAGGTGTCAGAGGTCAAACCTGTAACAGAGTGATTTACAACGACAGAAGTATCTGTGCCTTCAAAGGGTCATCAGTGGACATTTCCTGCACGTACAGCAATGTATATGTTCAATCAAAGTTCTGGTTCAGACCTGAGCGTTATCATCAGGGACAGAATGCCTCTCAACCTGAGGACCTCAGTGAAGACTCCCAGTATGCAGGTCGTGTTCAGATCCTTGACACATGGAGAGGACGCTCCACTCTGAGGATCTCTGACCTGAGAGACTCAGATTCAGCTCAGTATCGCTTCACATTCAAAACACGAAACTTTGAATGGGGGAGTGATTTACCTGGAACCACTCTGACTGTCACAGGTACTGACCAACCCTCACTGATGTTATACAGCATACCAGTAGTTAATGTGGAAGGTAGCTGTTATAATGTAGATTGTTATTTACAACTCTGTATCCATTCATGTTTATCTTATTTTAGACTTTGTAACCTTGATTTGGGTATTTGATAAATAACAAACACTTTTTCCCCCTCAAAGATCCAGATCTGAAGGTGCAGATGCAGGTGCAGGTGCAGGGGTGGAAATCATCTTCATGGTCTAAGCTCCAGTGTTACACCAGTTGTCGCCTGCCACATGGTTCTTCCTACATCTGGTATGAGAATGGGCTGAAAATGGCAAAAGAAACATTCTCTTTATATTCAGTCTACTTTGGTTCTACATCCAGCTACTCCTGCGCTGTGCGAGGACATGAGGATTTCCCCTCGCCTCCAGTGTGTGAGTGTTTCCCTCTGGCCCTCTGGTGGAGCTTGTAGGTTATTGCACTTTACCTTCAAAGCTTTTAATTCAGTAGCTGTTCATCAGAAATAGCTGACACTCAGAAGAAAGTTCTTAGTTATTCTATGACTTTTTAGTGACTTACTATTACATACTTTTTATGGCAAACTGTACTGTGACTTTTTATGAGGTTTTCTATGGAAAATTGTAACATGATTTGATTGACTTCTATGTGACATACTTTACTTTTTATGACACATTTAAACTTTATTGTGAAACAACCAACCAAATATTTGTACAGTATATAACCCAATATCAACAATCTCAAAATCACCTCAGTCGGCTTTACAGTGATTACAGCATGTTTGTTTAAAAAATAGTGCACACACTTCTGTTTGCCATTGTTTGAATGTGCCCTAAACGAACGCTTTTTTGCCAAAACAAATTCACGAAGAACATTTTTAATTGTTTTGTTTTTCAGGTGTCAGAGGTCAAACCTGTAACAGAGTAATTTACACTGAGAGAAGCATCTGCGCCCTTGAAGGATCATCAGTGGACATTTCCTGCACGTACAACAGTTATAAAGGATATGTTAATTCTAAGTTCTGGTTCAGTCCTGAGCGTAGTCATCAGGGACAGAATCCCTCTCAACCTGAGGACCTCAGTGAAGACTCCCAGTATGCAGGTCGTGTTCAGATCCTTGACACAGAGAGAGGACGCTCCACTCTGAGGATCTCTGACCTGAGAGACTCAGATTCAGCTCAGTATCGCTTCACATTCAAAACACCAGGATTTGAATGGAGGAGTGATTTACCTGGAACCACTCTGACTGTCACAGGTACTGATCAACACACACTGATGTTCACAGCAGCAGCAGTTTCATTAAAAACAACAAATGGAATAAAAAAACTATATTAATAAGGTAGTTGAAGGGTTTTATAAATATTGTCTTTAATCATGATTTTAAATATGTTTTAAAAACTAATTCTCGTAGCTGACCTCCATAACCAGTTCTGTTTGTGGTATATATCATAAGTTTAGATTTATATTTGTTATTTTTGATGTCTGAAAGTATTTCACTTTTTATTTGTAATGTTAAACATATCCAGCTCTGCAGGTGCAGGTGATCACATCAACAGTCCACCAGTCGTACACCTATGCAGAGCTGAAGTGTCGCAGCGGCTGCAGTCCAGCTGGTGTTTCCTACGTCTGGTTCAAGAACGAGAAAATCATCAAAGAGCAAAGACCTTTATATAAAGACCAGTTTTATCCTGGAGACATCATCTTTTGTGCTTTGAAAGGACACGAAAATTACAGCTCTCCTTTGCTATGTGAGTGCGCTACACGGTGTAATTAACATCACCGCTTCCACATAAATTGCACCTGACATTTGCCTCACAGAATTGTTGTGTTCTACTCCAGATGCTCTGAAGTTTCCCGTTGTGTCGGTGAGTCCTTCTGATGACATCATGGAGGGCAGTTCAGTGACTCTGACCTGTAGCAGTGATGCTAACCCAGCAGCTAACTACACCTGGTACAAGGAGAATGGAAATCAGAAACTTCATCCACTCACTAAAGAACGACAGCTTTTCTTCAGCTCCATCCTGGTTTCTGACTCCGGACAGTATTTCTGTACAGCTGAGAACGAGCTGGGGAAACGGACATCTGAAAGGATCTCTGTTGATGTGAAATGTGAGGAAATACAGTGTCTCAATAATTGTCATGTTTTTATCACTTGAAAGGCGTCTTCCAGGATTCTCATACTTACTTCAATTTCTGCTAATTTTGAGACCCTTGATGGAGAGATGTTTTCCTGATGAGCTGGGTGCAATTTGTGCATTAATCGTGCAAACTAATCTCCTCCAGATGCTCCAAAGCTCCCCTCTGTGTCAGTGAGTCCCTCTGCTGAGAGAGAGGAGGGCAGTTCAGTGACTCTGACCTGTAGCAGTGATGCTAACCCAGCAGCTAACTACACCTGGTACAAGGCGAACCAAACACTGTTTCAGGGAGCAGAAGGAAGTTATGAATTCACCTCCATCAGCTCTGAGGACAGCGGGCACTACTACTGCAAGTCTGAGAATCAATATGGAGAGGTCAACTCTACGTCTCTATTTGTAGATGTTCTGTGTGAGTAATAAACAACAGCAATTCTCTTATGCTAACACTTTATTTATAAGTAGGGATTCGTTTGTTGCTTTGTGCCATTGTGGAGGTAGAGCCTGGTTCATGTGTAATTATTAATACATGTCTCTCCTAATTGTCCTCCAGATGCTCCAAAGCTCCCCTCTGTGTCAGTGAGTCCCTCTGCTGAGATAAAGGAGGGCAGTTCAGTGACTCTGACCTGTAGCAGTGATGCTAACCCAGCAGCTAACTACACCTGGTACAAGACGGATGAAGACTCTCCAAAGGCTTCAGGACAGATCTTCAACATCACTGACTTCAGAGCTGAACACAGTGGGAGTTATTCCTGCGGAGCCCAGAACAAGTTAGGACGTAGTAACTCCACCTTTCATCAGATTGTTTTGACTGGTAGGTTTCATTAAACGCACCAAACTAAAAAGAACAAAAATGATAACAGGATTATGACAATTAACATGTCTGGGTCCTGTTGCAGTAAACTCAGAAAGCCAACTAACCTCTTCACTTGTTTTTTATAATGTGTCCGACTGCAACTGTGACAAATTAATTCTTGATTTTGACTTATTTGACTTTGTTTCACTTCAAAATAATGAACACGCACAGCTCTCTTTTGAATCAGACTTTTTTAAAAGAAAATACGCATGAAAAATATGGAAAAGGTTTTTCTGAGGTTTGTTTCTGATCATGCTCAATATTTTCGACTAGTGTATGTGGAGGAAACGTCTGTGTAGCAATGCAGTGGGAGTCACCGACTCATGAAGGAGACACGGGATGAGCAGGAGCTTTGATGTCAAACACTGACGGTTTATTTGGAGTCACGGCCGGAGAGTTGACAGGTGGTGTGTCACGAGTTGACACAGCGGTTGCCAAACCAATTCTGAAGAACTCTTTCTGCAGCTCGAGGTTTTAACTCGTTCAGAGTGTAATAATCAACATTCTTCTTCAGTGAGACTAAACATTATGGACCCTGAATCTAACTAGAGCTCTCGTCCATAGGACAGAATGTGCGCCAGGGAACCTTCGTCCCTGAACAGTAAACTACCTCATGGCGGCTTGTGCTCGGTCATAGACTGGCAACAACAATGCGCCCAAGCTGCTCCTCCTTAAGAGAGATAGCAGCAATACCTAAGCTCCTCCCCCTTAAGAGGGATAGCAGCAATATCAAAGCTCCTCCCCCTTAAGAGAGATAGCAGCAATACCCAAGGCCACAGTGAGAGGAGAAAATGATGAACTGTGTCAAAGGTTGAATACCTAGGCATATTATTCCCTAACAATGTAGACCTCAACTTGATAAAACCAATACCGATAAAAAACGATATGTTGATAAAGAACCATTATTATTTTACTGTCAGAAAACACAATGTATTGAATTATAAGATCTAGGTTTTTCTTTTCATATTATATTCATAAAAGCTTCATTAACTGTCAGTGTTTTTTGTCTTGTCAAAGGAGCATGGAGATCTAGAGCTTCTGGAATCACCACTGCTGTTGTCCTGTCAGTCATCCTCCTCTCTATCTTTGTACTGATCTGGTAAGCAGTCCACTTTCATTCAGGTAATGTTTAGTGAAAGCACTAAACACTGTATGCTGGATATTTTGATAATATTGGACAATAACATATGTAAATTAGGACAACACTGTAAAGTTATATCTCATCTCAATATCTTCCTTTTCTTCAAACTCACTGTCAGACTGAATTTTCAGAAATGTGATCGTCATATCCTATTAAAGATTAGTTGAGGCTGTGGCGCAGTGGGATAGCGCTGGTTCCACTCCCACTGCAGTCAACTTGTCGTTATTGGACACTTCACCACAAATTGCACCTGTGGAGATGTCCACAGTATTGAGAGTATGTAAGTCACTTTGGATAAAAGCATCTAAAAGGTCAAATGTAATGTAATGGTTACCGCAAGATGGAGGATTAAATGTGTGGGAATCTGAAAACAGAAAGGTCTTTGATCTTGAAATGTAAAAATGAGTCTGAGTTTCTTTTATGATAACAGGTCCCACAGTCAGGAACACCATGAAATAGTTCAAACTTGTGTGTTTATATCATTTAGTGCTTTCCAGAAGTCAGCAATTATCTTGGATATTTGACTGCATTGAGTTATTAGGAAAGGATAATAGGCGCTTTCACACCGGAGTACTTTTTCCGTACTTTTCCCGTTTAGTTGTCACGATCTTGGTGTTATGTCACGGTTTTAGTGTTGTCTGTCTGGTAATGGGTTTTGTTTTGCTGTTCTGTTCTTCTTGTCTCTTGTTTTCCTCCTGTGTCTGATTGTCTCATTGTGTTCACCTGTTGCCCTTGTGTTTCTGCCTCCCTTACCCAGCTGTTTCTCGTCCCGTGATTACCCCTCTCTGTATTTAGTCTTGTCTTTCCCTGTGTTCCCCTGTCGGTTCATTGTTTGTCTTTCCTGTCTCCCTCAATGTCAGTCACGGTCAGGTTTTTGGTAATGCATCTTCCTTGTGACCCTCTGGTGGTGAGTTGGGTCGAGTGGCGGGGGAAGCCTCTGGATAGACCTGGTAAGCACAAACGTGTGGTTCGGGTGAACTGGGAACGTCTGGAGGAGGCCCAAGTTCAGGAGGCCTTCAACTCACACCTCCGGCTGAGCTTTTCGGGCATTCCTGTGGAGGTTGGGGACATTGAACCAGAGTCGTCTGTGTTCAAAGCCTCTATTGCCGAAACCGCGGCGGGGAGCTGTGGTCTCAAGGTCCTAGGTGCCTCAAGGGGCGGTAACCCTCGAACCTCCTGGTGGACACCGGTGGTCAGGGAAGCCGTCCGACTGAAGAAGGAGGCCTTCAGGGATTTGTTATCCCGGTGGACTCCCGAAGCAGTTGCAAGGTACCGACAGGCCCGAAGGGCAGCAGCCTCATCCGTGGCCGAGGCAAAGCAGCGGGTGTGGGAGAAGTTCAGAGAAGACATGGAGAAGGACTTTCGGGCGGCACCAAAGTTGTTCTGGAAAACTGTCCGACACCTCAGGAGGGGGAAGCAGGGAACCATCCAAGCTGTGTACAGTAAGGATGGGACGTTGTTGACCTCAACTAATGGAGTGTTAGGGCATTGGAAGGAACACTTTGAGGAACTCCTGAACCCGACAACTCCGCCCTCTATGTCAGAGGCAGAACTGGAGTTTGATGGGGGATCAACACCAATCTCCCGGGGGGAGGTCACTGAGGTCGTCAAACAACTCCACAGTGGCAAAGCCCCGGGGGTGGATGAGATCTGCCCAGAAATGCTGAAGGCTCTGGGTGTTGGGGGACTGTTATGGTTGACACGTCTCATCAACGTTGCGTGGAAGTCGGAAACAGTACCGAAGGAGTGGCAGACCGGAGTGGTGGTTCCCCTTTTTAAAAAGGGGGATCAGACGGTGTGTGCCAATTACAGAGGCATCACACTACTCAGCCTCCCCGGGAAAGTTTACTCCAAGGTACTTGAAAGGAGGGTCAGGCCGATTGTCGAACCTCAGATTGAGGAGGAACAATGCGGATTCCGTCCTGGTCGTGGAACGACGGATCAGCTTTTTACTCTTGCAAGGATCCTGGAGGGGGCTTGGGAGTACGCTTATCCGGTCTGCATGTGTTTTGTAGACTTGGAGAAGGCGTATGACCGGGTTCCCAGGGAGTTACTGTGGGAGGTGCTGCGGGAGTATGGGGTGAGGGGGTCTCTACTCAGGGCCATCCAATCTCTGTACTCCCAAAGCGAGAGCTGTGTCCGGGTCCTCGGCAGTAAGTCGGACCCATTTCCGGTGAGGGTTGGCCTCCGCCAGGGCTGCGCTTTGTCACCAATCCTGTTTGTAATATACATGGATCGGATTTCGAGGCGTAGTAGTGGGGTAGGGGGTCTGCGGTTCGGTGGACTAAGGATTGCACCACTGCTTTTTGCAGATGATGTGGTTCTGATGGCTTCATCGGTCTGCGACCTTCAGCACTGACTGGATCGGTTCGCAACAGAGTGTGAAGCGGCTGGGATGAGGATCAGCACCTCCAAATCTGAGGCCATGGTTCTCAGCAGGAAACCGATAGACTGTCCACTCCAAGTAGGGAATGAGTCCTTACCCCAAGTGAAGGAGTTCAAGTATCTCGGGGTCTTGTTCTCGAGTGAGGGAACAATGGAGCGTGAGATGGGCCGGAGAATCGGAGCAGCGGAGGCGGTACTACAGTCGTTTACCGCACCGTTGTGACGAAAAGGGAGCTGAGCCAGAAGGCAAAGCTCTCTGTCTACCGGGCCCTTTTCGTTCCTACCCTCACCTATGGTCATGAAGGATGGGTCATGACCGAAAGAACGAGATTGCGGATACAGGCGGCCGAGATGGTTTTTCTCCGCAGGGTGGCTGGTGTCTCCCTTAGGGATAAGGTGAGAAGTTCGGTCATCCGGGAGGGACTCGGAGTTGAGCCGCTCCTCCTTCGCGTCGAAAGGAGCCAGTTGAGGTGGTTCGGGCACCTAGTTAGGATGCCACCTGGGTGCCTCCCTAGGGAGGTGTTCCAGGCACGTCCAGCTGGGAAGAGACCAAGGGGTAGACCTAGGACCAGATGGAGGGATTATATCTCTTTGCTGGCCTGGGAGCGCCTTGGGATCCCCCAGTCAGAGCTGGTTGATGTCGCCAGGGAAAAGAAAGTTTGGGCCTCTCTGCTGGAACTGCTACCCCGCGACCCGACCACGGATAAGCGGGAGACGATGGATGATTGAATAAAGCTCGCTTTTGTTTTCTAGACCTTTTTATCTCTTTTTGTAGTCTGCTTTTGGGTCCTACCTTTTCGGCGATCTTAACAGAATGAACCGACCAACTATGGACCCAGAGGATTTTTATGATTTTGACTTGGATCTGTTCGATCTGGATTTCTCCCTTCAGTGTTATCATGCCGAGTGGAGTGGAACCTCGTCTAGAAGGAACAAAGAGAATATCCTCAAAAAGGCACAAATGGAGGTGGCCAACATGCCTTGGTTGAGGAGCTTGTTGCCTGAATGGCTCGGAGTTTGTTCACGTAGCGCTGAGTGCCAGTCTCCATTTTCTGACCCTTTATTGGGATCCCGCCTGGCGTTTGGAGGTCCACGGAGCCTCCAAAAAACCTCTAAAAGATGCAAGGTCAGGTGGCCAGCTCGTGCTCCAGTACCGGCCCACACAGCCATGGTTCCGTGCTCCAGTGCCGGCCCACACAGCTATGGTACTGTGCTCCAGTACCATCCCACACAGCCATGGTTCCGTGTTCCGGTTCCGTGCCCAGCAGCCATGGTCCCTGCTCCAGTACCGGCCCACACAGCCATGGTTCCGGCTCCAGAACCGGCCCATACAGCCATGGTTCCGGCTCCAGAACCGGCCCACACAGCCATGGTCCAGGCTTCTGTTCCGGTCCCAGCAGCCATGGTCCCAGCTCCAGTTCCAGTCCCAGCAGCCATGGTTCCAGCTCCAGTTCCAGTTCCAGCCATAGTTCTGGCTCAAGTACCGGGCCCAGCAGCCATGGTCCAGACTCCGGTTTCAGTTCCAGTACTGGCTCTTCGGCCGACACCAGCAGCTCGTGTCCTGTCGACGTACCGGCCGACTCCAGCTCCTCGTCATCTGTTGGCTCTCCGGTCGACGTCAGTTTCTTGTGTCCTTGCCATCAGCTTTTAAAATAAAGCTCGCTTTTGTTTTCTACACCTTTTCATCTATTTTTGTATTCTGCTTTTGGGTCCTACCTTTTCCGCGATCTTAACATTAGTTCCCATAGTTCCTGGGATTTTGCGTTCACACCAAAAAGAGAACTTAGTTCATGAGAACTTTTACCCCCTTTTCAGTGCCTGCTAGAGAGCAGGGACTTTCCTGGCGAGAAAAAGTTCCAATTTCTGATTGGTTGGGCGGATTGCAAAAGTGTTGTGAAGCCGCCATTGTATTTGCTGGCATGAGCATTATTAGCATTAGCATTAGCCCCGCGCTCCAACGCAGAGATACTAACTTATGGCAACACAAAAAAAAACATGGGAGTGCTGGAGATGAGGAGGTGTCGGCGATAGTGTTAATTTCGTCAGCTATTTTTTAATTTAGTTTTAGTCTTAGTCCTGTGTTAAATGTTGCTATTTAGTTTAAGTCATATTTAGTCACCTTCATCCTGTTTTTATTTAGTCAAGTTTTAGTCGACTAAAAGTCTGAGCATTTTAGTCTCATTTTAGTCAAAGAAAACTAATTATTTTAGTCTACTTTTTGTCAATGAAAAGTCTTTTTTTAGTCATCAGATTATATAGAACATTTTAGTCAAACTGGTCTAGCCAAAACCAATCATTTGTCATTTTAGTCAAACGTATTTCACAATAAGATTATATCTTGTCCTCATTTGATGAAAAACACAGGTTGAATAATTAAGAAGCTTTGCAGGTCAGGTTTGTGGGGTTTTTACCTGTGTTATGGCCACATTGCTTCCCTTCTGATAAAACAATGCATTCACTTTTTTTCTCCGCCTCATTGTAGCAAAAATGGGCCCAAATATCACATCGTTTCTTTCTCCCAAGCAGTGGTGGCATTAGACTTTTTCGTTGTCAGTAATTTTGACGGACAGGATCGTAACATTTCCGTCATAGTCCATTATTATCCATAGAGTGCACAATTTATCACTCACTCGCGCTGACGGGGGGGTATTCGGTTAACGCGAGTGCGACCACTGCTCCCAAGCCCTGTTGTTGCCATTCAATTTTCTGTTAAATAAGGTTAGTTAGACCATGAGTTTAGACGCGAGTCTTCCTGACAGTTCACAGTGTGCCGCTGCCCGGTGTAATTAAAATCTACCGCCACGCTCAGCACAGACACACCTGCCTGCCGCAGCACCGGAAATGGAACTGCTGGGAGAAAAACTGACTATCAGAGATGTAACGTTATCTTTGATAATATTTAGTCTCCTCATTTTTCGTCAACGAAAGTAAAGAGAGATTTTGGCATAGTTTTTATTTAGTAAACTACATATTCGTCTGGTCACTTTTCGTCAACGATATTGCATGATGATTTCGTTATAGTTAATTGTTTACTGCCGTCTCGTCATCGTCTCGTTTTCGTCATGGAAAAAAAGGTCGTTGACGAACATATTTCGTCATAGTTTTAGTCAACGAAATTAACACTAGTCTGCGTTCAGGCGATTTACTTGGAAGGCTTCAGAGTCGGGAGTCCCAGCAGCTTCTACTGAGCCAGTCTCCAACTCCGGGGACTTCCGGCCGGGGACTTCAGGGTGGCAGTATACGCCGTGAAGTTGTTTTCGGCCTGCCAGTAAACCCAAAGCAGAAGAAGAAGTGACGTCAGAGGCTCATTTGCCTAATCCTTCCTTCAGGATACTTATTACGGTGTGAACGCGATCTGCTCTTAGTTCCATGGGGGTACTAAGTGCTGGGAACTAAGTACGGCAAAGTACTTGGTGTGAAAGCGGCTAATGACCAATAAAAGTAACATGAAAAATATTGTTTTCATTAATCAGTTTAGCACATTGCTAAAACTTTATTGTTTAATTATTTTAACCAGGAAGAAGAAAGCTGCCAAGCGATCATCTGAGCCCGGAGAGCCAAACAGCAAACAGGTGAGAAAGAATAATAATCAACAAAAGCAAAACAGGTTTCAACAGTTCAGTTATTTTTTATAAATTTGTTTGCACTACTAATTACTGGTAATTTTTCCATTACTTGTGTGACCCTCTATGTTTCCTGTAGATGTTTGATTGCTCTTTTTACTGCACTTTTAGTGTACAGTTTTGCTGTTATGCTGCTGTGTTTGTTGTATTGTTGTGGCTCTGGCACAACAATTTCCTTTGGGATAAATAAAGTCTTATCTTATTGCTAGGCTACACAAAAGCTCTTTATGTCTTAAAAGATGCATTCAAAGTAGAAAAACAGTCCCTGAGGGTAAACTGGCACGAGTCTACATACAGTTTTGTTGGTCCAATCAGGACTTGAATCAGCAATAGTTCCGTTCCCAGGCCTACACACTGAGCTACTGCCGCTCCAAGACAGAGCTTCAAGTAAAGTTCAAGATTGTTTTGGGGAACATTGGGGATTCTTAACCTTCACATATTCCCTCACAACACAGACCCAAACCCTTTGGGTATTCTTAACCACTTAACCTGTTTTTCAGGCCTCAGGCTCGAAAATGACATTCCCAGAACAAATTACCATATCTTCCCTTCTAAAAGGGGTACATTAATAATCTTTTTTCTCAAAGCAATGACAAACCCATGAGTTGGATGTAGAACATTCAGAATCAATATAGAATATTTTTATTTTAAAGTAAATTCAGATTGAACATAGTAAAAAAATAGAAATGATAGTGTCCGTCCAAAAAAAACATTACTTATAGTGAAAACCAGCCTTGAATGATGGGATAGTAGACTAAAAGCTTTAGGTGGTCCACACTATAACATATAATAAGTACCCTGTATCAAGATTGATGCAAAACAAGTTTCATTTGACCTTTTTTAGAGAGGTTTAGCAAAACAATTCTGTTTTCTGATCAAAAGTTATGTTCAAGGGCAGTAAAATGCATATTCTTATGCTGCTGAAGGTTAATCCAATGTCTCTGTGTCACTTTGAAATGATTACTCATCATAATCCATCATAACATTTATGGCAATAAACTTATTTCTCATATAGTGCTTTCAGTTTTTGGAAAACTGCGTGCACATCGCTCACTCCTCAATGGTAATGTTTAGGTTGATTTAGGAGCCCCCCCTCGGTTATATTGGCTCTAACGGTTAAAAAGTGGTGTCAATCACCAAAGTCGACCAATGTGAAAATACACCCAAATTTGACTTCTAAAAAGGTAAAATGTCACTTTTGTTGCATCAATCTTGATACATGGTAATTATTATATGATATAGTTTGGATTCCTAAAGCTTTTGGTCTAATATCCCATCATTCAAGGGTGGTTTTCACTATAAGTAATGCGTTTTTCTTTTGGATGGAAAATATAATTTATTATATATTGTTTTACTATGTTCAATCTGAATTTACTTTAAAATAAAAACACCTATATTGATTCTGACAGTTCTACAGCCAACTCACAGGTGTATCATTGCTTTGAGAAAAACAATTATTCATTTACCCCTTTTTAGAAGTGAAGATATAGTCATTTGTTCTGGGCATGTTATTTACGAGCCTCAGGCCTGAAAAACAGGCTCCGGGCTTAACAGGTTAATCTTCACATATACCCTTGCGACACAGACCCAAACCCATTTAAGGTAATCTTGTCTATGCAATATCTGCCCTTCAGAGTCCTCAGGAGGAGCTTCTCTATGCCAATGTCCAGTTCTCCAAAAACCAATCAGATCCTCTTTCCTCCAACATCGAGGATAGTGTTGTGTACGCTGAGGTCAAATTTAACAGCGCTGCCCCGAGGTGAGTAGATGCTCTCACGGGAACATTACCCTGAGTTTAACGTTGACATGACTTGGAATAAAATCAACACCTGTTCACTTGTGCATCTGCCTGATGTGATTTTATGTGTTTTACAACCACTGTTTGGCCATTTGTACGATATCTAATCTGCAAAACTTCTAAATAAATGTTTCTCTTTGAAAAACAGAGGTCAGATGTCTGCCACGGAGGACTCAACTGCATTGTACAGCACAATCAACACAACCAGGACACAGTAGGAATCTACAGCCCATCATTTTTATTTAGGGACCATATTGGGTTTTCCCTTCACTGTAGGGTGTTCTATAAGTTTGTGTGCATGTAAATGGTCTGCAAAGGCTAACATCCCTGTGTTCCCTCCAGAGGGAGTTTCTCCATTGGACTCCTTTGTTTACTTCCTTAACATAGTGACATCCCTATGGAACACTTGGCTCCTATTGGCTTCTTTCTGAGAAGATATGTGACTTTAGCTTGTTGTGGTGTTTGAGCATTGGCTCTAATGACTACGTAGCCTATTTAATGCCTTTCATTGTAGACATAATGTATGTATATTAAATGGCCTATTTAATTAAATGTACAGAAGCAAGGACACACCTTTTAAATCTTTTATTTGTTCTTTGGATTGGTGTTTAACAATGGAGTAGATTGATACGACTCTGCATGTCATTATTCAGAGGGCAATAGAGACACCAACATTGTTTTTACTTTCCATTTTAACAAAAAAAAGAAGCAATTTAACTAACTTGTTAACTTGTTAACTTGTAAAACATGAGACAACCTTTCAATTTGAAATAAAGAGTATACAGACCAATGGGTTTTGCTATATCATGTTGTACTTATAAAACCTTTGTCAACAGTACTTTATATTTTAGCTCTTGTTATGTTAAGGAATGGGAACGGTCAGCTGTGGCTGACCTTACCAGTTTAATGACCGGTCAACTCTCGGTCACAAGAGCCCTAGAGTCAGATAAAGATGATTCAGTGCTTCCCGGTGGACACAGATGCCTTCCCCAATGTGGGGGTTGTCTCCCTGTAAGCTGGTTAAAAGGTCTATTAGGATGAGAGGCGGATTCAGATTTGACATGGCAACCCACCCGTGCAGTCAGAACCTTTGACTGTGTGACTTGTGATGTGAATTCTCCGGCCGATAGTTGTATTAAATCTCAGTGTTTGACATCAGAACTCCTGCTCGTCCTGTGTCTCCTTCATGAGTCGGTGACTCCAGATGCATTGCTACACAGAAGTTTCTTCCACAATAATAATGAAGCTGTTTGGTGTTTTATTAATGTGTGGCAGTTAGTCGTATTTAGTCTTTCCTTTTATGATATCATTACAGTAAAGAAAAACATGTATGCGTCCGGGTTGACAAACAAACCTGCACCCACAGCCACAGTCCTGCTTATCATTGTGGGACATGTAGTTTAGTCAAGCTGCAGTTTGTGGTGCAGACTGTTTATCTATTTTGACTCATGGACTTTTCTACTTTACATTTTCGAATTGACTAAAATAATGCATCTTTTATGTTGTGATGTTGATGCAGTTTCTTTGATGGGAAAAGTAATATTGCAAACTTTCCCTTGTCTCTTTGTGAATGATAGTAGTATAGTTAGTTTGTTCACTGCTGAGATTACCTGACAGACCATTGATTTAGCTTTCTTTTACACAAAAGGAAGACATGAGAACTAAAAGAGGTGGTCTTTAGAAAGGTTTAGTTTGGACACAACTCATTTTATGCAAAACAAGCTGTGTATTTAAATAATGTAAAGAGGAAGGAAGGGGCATTTTGAACCTGCTTTCAGTCTCCTTTTCACTCTCAAAGCCACAGAAGGATGTTAAGGTTAAAGAGAACTTCCTTTAAGTTGATGTAGAACAGTTTTCTTGTCATTATTCTTTATTTTATAGCCACACGGAGACGAGAGGAGCCGCTATGATTTTAACAGCGAGTGGATTTTTTGTTTTCCTTCTCTGTATGCCAGGTAATGTCTATCCACATTAACATTGTACAACCTTTACCACACTTATTCAAAGCACCTCGAAGAGAGATATATTATTCAATCGGCTGTTTTACTTCATCGTCATTTGACAGTGTGTCTTATATGTTTTTATGCTCTTTATGTCTCTCTATAAATGGTTTGTTGACACAAAATACACCTTTTATACATTTTCTTTTTAGATTGAATAGACCAGAACTGAACAATCCAGTAGTAAGAAATATTCCCATGTACTCAAAACTGATCAAATATAATACAAACTTGTATTCTATATTCTAGTTTAGGCATAGTTAGATTGACGCATTATCAGGACGTTGTGTTGATAATGACTGCTGATAGTTGGGTCATTTTAAGCTTGTCTATGTTTCCATTGCCCAAAATCTCATCAGTAATTTGATCCACTTTGTCTAATTTACTGATATTAGCTAAGCATTGAATTAGTTTCTGGTGTGCTCTGTGTTTCAGCGGTTCAGAGTCTGGATAGCTGGGGAGGGACGTACTCTTCTACTAACATCTGTGCAGTAAATGGATCAACAGTGGAAATAAGCTGCAGCTACACATACCCATCTACAATAAATCACCAAGTAAACACAGTACAGAAAACCTTCTGGTTTACTCAGAAGAAAGATGGTGAACTTGTAGATCTGAAAACAGACTCAGAGTACGCAGGTCGTGTAGAGGATCTTTGTGAAAACAACATCTGCACTCTGATAATCAAAAACCTGAGAGAGAGCGACTCAGCTAAGTACATGTTCAGGTTCATAACAAACAAAGATGCATATACTGTTTCACCAGGAGTCACTTTGTCTGTCACAGGTAACTTTTTTGTATATAAATGTGAAATGTGTACTGTGCTGTGGATGTTTGATAAAGAACTTAGTTTGATATTTCCTGAAATGGAAGTTTTCCAACATAATCCTACTCTGTGTGTGTGTGTGTGTGTGTGTGTGTGTGTGTGTGTGTGTGTGTGTGTGTGTGTGTGTGTGTGTGTGTGTGTGTGTGTGTGTGTGTGTGTGTGTGTGTGTGTGTGTGTGTGTGTGTGTGTGTGTGTGTGTGTGTGTGTGTGTGTGTGTGAGAGAGAGAGTGTGAGATCTCTGTATCTCTTCATTGTATTCAATAGATACTATCTAATGAACCATGGGGTGAAACAAACACCCATTATACAGTAGATGCTGTGAATGCTTTGGGGTATTTATATGAATATAAATCATCATTATTACATGTTTTGTTTCCTTCTCAGATCCAGATCCACTGGTCAACGTCATGGAAATAATGATCGACCAGGGCATTCCCAGAACAAAGCTTCAGTGTCGCAGCAGATGTATTCTACCTCATGATCCTTCCTACATCTGGTACAAGAACGGACAGAAAATTCGGGCAGAAACATTTACTCACTCAGTCAATTTTGATTCAGCTGACAGCTTTTCCTGCGCTCTTAAAGGACATGAGAATTTCCCGTCTCCTTCACATTGTGAGTTTACTCCACAGTCTTTCACTAACAGAACGCCATGGCACAATGATTGCAAGTACTTTGAATATCAATAAACCCACTTCCCCTTTTTATGTTAAGTTTCTATTGTTGGCCCCTCGCTCTCCATGATCACTTCTGCTTTAAGCAACTCAACAACCTGCTCTGTATTACAGCTGTGAGAGGAGGAGCTGTATCAGCTCAGTTCAAAAAATGTTTTATCTTTCAGGTGTTGACGGTCAAAACTGCAACAGAGTGATTCACACTGACAGGAGCATCTGTGCCTTCAAAGGCTCATCAGTGGACATTTCCTGCATATACAGCAGTTATGAATCTATCACTGATGGATTCTGGTTCAGTCCTGAGCGTAGTCATCAGGGACAGAATCTCTCTCAACCTGAGGACCTCAGTGAAGACTCCCAGTATGCAGGTCGTGTTCAGATCCTTGACACAGAGAGAGGACGCTCCACTCTGAGGATCTCTGACCTGAGAGACTCAGATTCAGCTCAGTATCGCTTCAAATTCAAAACACCAAGCTTTGAATGGGGGAGTGATTTACCTGGAACAACTCTGACTGTCACAGGTACTGACCAACACACACTGATGTTATACAGCATACCAGTAGTTAATGTGGAAGGTAGCTGTCATTTACAACTCTCTATCAATTCATGTTTATCTTGTTTTAGACTTTGTAACCTTGACTTGGGTATTTGATAAATAACAAACACTTTTTTTTTTTATCCTCAAGATCCAGATCTGCAGGTGCAGGTGCAGGTGCAGGTGCATTCATCTTCATGGTCTAAGCTCCAGTGTTACACCAGTTGTCGCCTGCCACATGGTTCTTCCTACATCTGGTATGAGAATGGGCTGAAAATGGCAAAAGAAACATTCTCTTTATATTCAGTCTACTTTGGTTCTACATCCAGCTACTCCTGCGCTGTGCGAGGACATGAGGATTTCCCCTCGCCTCCAGTGTGTGAGTGTTTCCCTCTGGCCCTCTGGTGGAGCTTGTAGGTTATTGCACTTTACCTTCAAAGCTTTTAATTCAGTAGTAGCTGTTCATCAGAAATAGCTGACACTCAGAAGAAAGTTCTTAGTTATTCTATGACTTTTTAGTGACTTACTAATACATACTTTTTATGGCAAACTGTACTGTGACTTTTTATGAGGTTTTCTATGGAAAATTGTAACATGATTTGATTGACTTCTATGTGACATACTTTACTTTTTATGACACATTTAAACTTTATTGTGAAACAACCAACCAAATATTTGTACAGTATATAACCCAATATCAACAATCTCAAAATCACCTCAGTCGGCTTTACAGTGATTACAGCATGTTTGTTTAAAAAATAGTGCACACACTTCTGTTTGCCATTGTTTGAATGTGCCCTAAACGAACGCTTTTTTGCCAAAACAAATTCACGAAGAACATTTTTAATTGTTTTGTTTTTCAGGTGTCAGAGGTCAAACCTGTAACAGAGTAATTTACACTGAGAGAAGCATCTGCGCCCTTGAAGGATCATCAGTGGACATTTCCTGCACGTACAACAGTTATAAAGGATATGTTAATTCTAAGTTCTGGTTCAGTCCTGAGCGTAGTCATCAGGGACAGAATCCCTCTCAACCTGAGGACCTCAGTGAAGACTCCCAGTATGCAGGTCGTGTTCAGATCCTTGACACAGAGAGAGGACGCTCCACTCTGAGGATCTCTGACCTGAGAGACTCAGATTCAGCTCAGTATCTCTTCACATTCAAAACACAAGGGTTTGAATGGAGGAGTGATTTACCTGGAACAACTCTGACTGTCACAGGTACTGATCAACACACACTGATGTTCACAGCAGCAGCAGTTTCATTAAAATAACTACAACTTGTGTACCACTTTCTTAACAATTTGGTTGAAGGGTTTTATAACTATTGGCTTTTACCATGGTTTTAACACTAGAACGGCCAGAGGTCGCTGTATACCTAAAACCGCCAACGGGTCAAAGTTACCCGCTATTGATTTTCAAGGTACAATGTTCTTTTATTTATCATGTAGAACAGTGAGTTTTGATCGCACAGCGATGAAACTTATACCAATAGAATCTGTGGACTCTCAGCTTTTCATATGATATAGTTTGTGCAGATAGCATGAAGACTAAAATATCGCTACCAGTGCTGATTTAAACGCTTGGTGTTTAGACTTGTGTTTTGTTTAGGTACAAATCTCTCTATCTCTCTCTCTATCTATCTATAACTATCTATCGATCTATCTGTAATGTTCTGTTCTATGGACATATAATTGTCTACATAAACAGACGACGCAAACTACTTCTCTCATTCCGAGTGTCCATCTTTATTCAACTGGCATGTAACCTGCACACATGCATTACGTCCTCAACGTGAGCTCAGTCATCCAAGATCTTGTATTCTCTAAGATGTTACACTATCTATAACTATCTATTTGTCTATATATCTCTCTCTCTCTCTAAGGAACCGCAGTAGACAAAAGGCGTTGCTATAGCAACACGTCATGTTTACAATGCATTTTCTATGAGGTAATTATTACCCGCTGGCGGATATAGGTATAAATGGAAAAATATGTTTTCAATCTGACTTCATATTGACACATTTTAACAACAGAGGGTGCTACATAACACACTTTCAGCAAAAGTCACGGACTGGGAGACTTTAATATTTTATTGAAAAAAGTTACATACAATCAAAAAACAGCTGCGGGTAAAATGTACCCGTTGACGGTTCTAGTGTTAAATGTCAACAAATGTTGTGTAAATGTGCAATTGAACATAAAGATAGCCTTTGGGTTACCAGGCTTTAATAACTATGCTTTGGCTAAGTGTTTATTTGAAATAATAGCTCACTGTAGATTATTAGGAACATTATCTCAATTAATCAGAGGAAGAAGAATCAAGTTATGTACAGTATTTAAGACAAAATAGTAACACCACATTGTAAACATGTTCTGTTACAAGTAACATTCATTTGTTACTTAAATACAAGTAAGAAAGCTATTAGCATAGCTATTTGGTTAGCAAATAGCTTTTCAATGTATTATCATCTAAATATACTTACAGTAAAGCTGCTATAGACAGTGAAATAGTCACAAGCTTGTTCATTTACTAATAACATTTCTAAAATAAAGAATGTTTGCAAAACAAAAGTTCCCATGATTGGCTCATAGCTGAACTCCTCAAGATTTAAAACATGTGAACACTTGGTAAAGTAGTATAAAGAAATGCTTACAACTAAAGTTTATATTAAACCATAACAAAAGTTTGAATGATTCTCGTAGCTAACCTTCATAACCACTTCTGTTTGTGGTATATATCATAAGTTTATATTTATATTTACCAGTTTATAACCAATTGCCCCTTGCAGGATTAATAAAGTTGTTGATATTTGTTAGTTCTGATGTCTGAAAGTATGTCACTTACAACCTTAAAGGTTATCACATTTGATGTTTAATGTTAAACATATCCAGCTCTGCAGGTGCAGGTGATCACATCAACAGTCCACCAGTCTTACACCTATGCAGAGCTGAAGTGTCGCAGCAGCTGCAGTCCAGCTGGTGTTCCCTACGTCTGGTTCAAGAACAACGAGAAAATCATCAAAGAGGAAAGATCTTTATATAAAGACCAGTTTTATCCTGGAGACATCATCTTTTGTGCTTTGAAAGGACACGAGAATTGCAGTTCTCCTTTGCTATGTGAGTTCGCTCCACTGTGTAATTAACTAACATAATTATATTGAACGACATAACAGGGACGCATTAAGGAATTAACCTCCTTTGAATCTAACATTTGCTTCACAAAATGTTTGTTTTCTACTCCAGATGCTCTGAAGTTTCCCGTTGTGTCGGTGAGTCCTTCTGATGACATCATGGAGGGCAGTTCAGTGACTCTGACCTGTAGCAGTGATGCTAACCCAGCAGCTAACTACACCTGGTACAAGGAGAATGGAAATCAGAAACTTCATCCTCTCACTAAAGAACGACAGCTTTTCTTCAGCTCCATCCTGGTTTCTGACTCCGGAGAGTATTTCTGTACAGCTGAGAACGAGCTGGGGAAACGGACATCTGAAAGGATCTCTGTTGATGTGAAATGTGAGGAAATACAGTGTATCAATAATTGTCATGTTTTTATCACTTGAAAGGCGTCTTCCAGGATTCTCATACTTACTTCAATTTCAAATTCTGCTAATTTTGAGAACCTTGATGGAGAGATGTTTTCCTGATGAGCTGGGTGCAATTTGTTCATTAATCGTGCAAACTATTCTCTTCCAGATGCTCCAAAGCTCCCCTCTGTGTCAGCGAGTCCCTCTGCTGAGATAGAGGAGGGTAGTTCAATGACTCTGACCTGTAGCAGTGATGCTAACCCAGCAGCTAACTACACCTGGTACAAGGCGAACCAAACACTGTTTCAGGGAGCAGAAGGAAGTTATCATGTCACCTCCATCAGCTCTGAGGACAGCGGGATGTACTACTGCAAGTCTAGGAATCAATATGGAGAGGTCAACTCTACGTCTCTATTTGTAGATGTTCAGTGTGAGTAATAAACAACAGCAATTCTCTTATGCTAATACTTTATTTATAAGTAGGGATTCGTTGGTTGCTTTGTGCCATTGTGGAGATAGAGTCTGGTACATTTGTTTGTTATTAATAACAAACAAATGAACGATCTCTTAATATCGTCCTCCAGATGCTCCAAAGCTCCCCTCGGTGTCAGTGAGTCCCTCTGCTGGGATAGAGGAGGGCAGTTCAGTGACTCTGACCTGTAGCAGTGATGCTAACCCAGCAGCTAACTACACCTGGTACAAGAAGAATGAAGACTCTGCAAAAGCTTCAGGACAGATCTTCAACATCACTGACTTCAGAGCTGAACACAGTGGGAGTTATTCCTGTGGAGCCCAGAACAAGTTAGGACGTAGTAACTCCACCTTTCATCAGATTGTTGTGACTGGTAGGTTTCATTCACTTCACACGCACCAAACTAATATGCGGCAAAGACCGTAAAACACCTTCTAATGCACGGACATTTCACTTGCCAATGCTCAGACCACATCTACTCTAAGACAAGCAAAGTCAAGGTCCAAGGAAAATGCAATGCCTATATACAGGACTAATCACACTGACAAGACAAAGCTGGAGATGGCAGGAAAAAAACACAAGAGCAGCAAGAAGATCACATACCTGGAAAGAATCAGGGCAGGGCGGACAATTACACAGGCGGGAAAACACTAAGACAAAACAGAAGGAGAGAATACATTTCAAAATAAAACAGGAAACAAAATTATAAGAACAGGATACTGACAATTAACTTTGTCTGGGTCTTGTTGGAGTAAACTTGGAAAGCCAACTAACCTCTTCACTTGTTTTTTATATTGTGTCCGATTGCAACTTTGACACATTTAATATTATTTTTTATTTATCATTTCAAAATAATTCACACGCACCTCAGGTCTCTGTTGAATCTTTTGAATGAATCTGAGCTCTGTTTCTGATCATGATCAATATTTTTTGAAAATGTATTGAATGGTAAGATCTAGGTTTTTCTTTTCATATTATATTCATAAAAGCTTTAATAAATGCTTGTGTTTTTTTCGTCTTGTCAAAGGAGCATGGAAATCTAGAGCTGTTGGAATCACCACTGCTGTTGTCCTGGCAGTCATCCTTCTCTCTATCTTTTTACTGATCTGGTAAGCAGTCCACTTTCATTCAGGTAATGTTTAGTGAAAGCACTAAACACGGTATGCTGGATGTTTTGATAATATTGGACAATCAAATATGTAAATTAGGACAACACTGTAAAGCTATCTCTCATCTCAATCTCTTCCTCTTCTTCAAACTCACTGGCAGACTGAATTTTCAGAAATGTGATCGCATATATCCTCCTAATGATTAGTTAGGGTCAACTCCCACTGCAGTCAACATGTCGTGGGGATTTTCCACAGTATTGAGATTATGTATGTTGCTTTAGATAAAAGCATCTAACAAGTCAAATGTAATGTAATACCGCAAGATGGAGGGTACATGTGTGGGAATGTGAGAGCAGAAAGGTCTTTGATCTTGAAATGTAAAAATGTGTCCTAGTGTCTTTTATGATAACAGGTCCCCCAGTCAGGAACACCATGAAATAGTTCAAACTTGTGTGTTTGTATAATTTATTGCTTTCCAGAAGTCAGCAATTATCTTGGATATTTGACTGCATTGTGTTATTGTCACGTTCACAGGTACAGATCAGAACCCAATAGCACGACTCAGATACAACCAGTATAGTAATGTTCAGTTTATTCCAGGTCAAGGACAGGCAGAGTCAAACCCAGTAAATCCGTCAGACAGGCAGGCAGGAATCGAAAACTGGGCAGGACAAAACTCGGGACTAGAGCACAACACTCACTGGAGAGCTTGGCGGAAACGACAAGACAATCTGTCAAAGGACAACTGATAATGAGGTGGTATAAATACTGTGGAGTGATGAGGGAATGAGTAACAGGTGAGGGGAAGGGCTGAGGAGGCCAGGTGAGGGAAATGAGCTGATTACAAGGGCCTGGAGGAAAGCGGGATCTGAAATGACAGGAGAGTTTAGATGAGCCATCAAACAAACAATAATAGAAGTGTCGAACTTGTGACAGTTATTAGGAAAGGATAATAGGCGCTTTCACACCGGAGTACTTTTCCCCGTACTTTTCCCGTTTAGTTGTCACGATCTTGGTGTTATGTCACGGTTTTAGTGTTGTCTGTCTGGTAATGGGTTTTGTTTTTCTGTTCTGTTCTTCTTGTCTCTTGTTTTCCCTCCTGTGTCTGATTGTCTCATTGTGTTCACCTGTTGCCCTTGTGTTTCTGCCTCCCTTACCCAGCTGTTTGTATAATGTATTGCTTTCCAGAAGTCAGCTATTATCTTGGATATTTGACTGCATTGTGTTATTAGGAAAGGATAATGACCAAGTACCATGAAAAATATTGTCTTCATTAATCAGTTTAGCACATTGCTAAAACTTCAATGTGTTATTCTTCTAACCAGGAAGAAGAAAGCTGCCAAGCGATCATCTGAGCCCGGAGAGCCACCGGACAACAGCAAACAGGTGAGAAGGAATAATAATCAACAAAAGCAAAAAAGGTTTCAACAGTTCAGTTCAGATATATATTTTTTTTTTTTTTTTTTTTGCACTACTGATTACCGGTAATATGTGCATTAATTATGTTTCCTGTAGATGTTTGATTGCTCTTTTTACTGCACTTTTAGTGTACAGTTTTGCTGTTATGCTGCTGTCTTTGTTGTATTGTTGTGGCTCTGGCACAACAATTTCCTTCGGGATAAAGAAAGTCTTATCTTATTGCTTAAGCTCTTTATGTCTTAAAAGATGCATTCAAAGTTTTGTTGGTCCAATCAGGACTTGAATCAGCAATTGTTCCTGTTCCCATGCCTACACACTGAGCTACTGCCGCTCCAAGACAGAGCTTCAAGTAAAGTTCAAGATTGTTTTAGGGAACATTGGGGATTCTTAACCTTCACATATTCCCTTGCAACACAGACCCAAACCCATTTAAGGTATTCTTGTCTATGCAATATCTGCCCTTCAGAGTCCTCAGGAGGAGCTTCTCTATGCCAATGTCCAGTTCTCCAAAAACCAGGCAGATCCTCTCTCCTCCAACATCGAGGATAGTGTTGTGTACGCTGAGGTCCAATTTAACAGCGCTGCCCCGAGGTGAGTAGATGCTCTCACGGGAACATTACCCTGAGTTTAACGTTGACATGACTTGGAATAAAATCAACACCTGTTCACCTTGTGCATCTGCCTGATGTGATTTTACTGTGTTTTACAACCACTGTTTGGCCATTTGTACGATATCTAATCTGAAAAACTTCTAAATAAATGTTTCTCTTTGAAAAACAGAAGTCAGATGTCTGCCACGGAGGACTCAACTGCATTGTACAGCACAATCAACACAACCAGGACACAGTAGGAATCTACAGCCCATCATTTGTATTATAGGGACCATATTGGGTTTTCCCTTCACTGTAGTGTGTTCTATAAGTTTGTGTGCATGTAAATAATTCCAGAAAATAGTGACATCCCTGTGGAACACTCTTCGATCGGCTAGCGCTTCAACACATTGTACATGATAGGCTAAGGGGCGGGACATCTCTAAGCAGTTGACCAATCACAAAAGAGCCTGCCAGCCAACCAATCAGAGCAGATTAAAAGAGGTGCTGGTGCTTAATGTGTTTAAAAGCTTTACAAGAGATTAATTATGAATGAGATATGTTTCTTTCTGAGACAAACATATGACTTTAGCTTGTTGTTGTGTTTGAGCATTGGCTCTAATGACTATGTAGCTTATTCAATGCCTTTTATTGTAAACATAATGTATTAAATAATAATATATAATATTTTTATAGCGCCTTTCAGGAAATCCAAGGTCGCTTTACAAGTCGGGTAGGGGGGGGGGGAGTAGGGGAAAAAAAAGGCAGACAGGAAAAATAAACCTATTAAACTAACTATACAGTGGGGAAAGCCTTGGTAAAAAGGTGCGTTTTTAAAATGGCCTATTTAATTAAATGTACAGAATCAAGGACACACGTTTTAAATCTTTATTTGTTCTCTGTATTGGTGTTTAAGCATGGAGTAGATAGATACGACTCTACATGTCATCATTCAGAGGGAATTAGAGACACCACAATAGTTTTTACTTTCCATTTTACCAAAAATATAACAATTTAACTAACTTGTTAACTTGTAAAACATGAGACAATTTCAATTTGAAATAAAGAGTATACAGACCGATGTGTTTTGCTATATCATGTTGTACTTATAAAACCTTTGGCAACAGCATGTTTTATTTGAGCTCTTGTTATGTTAGGCATACTCATTTGTTTTGTAAAATAAACCATTGAATAAAAGCTATAATAATGAAGCTGTTGGTGTTTTATTAATGTGTGGCAGCTAGTCTTATTAAGTCTTTACTTTTATGATATCATTACAGTAAAGAAAAAACGTTATGGGTGCGGGTTGCCAAACAAAACTGCACCTACAGTTCTTTTTTTACATTTTGAAAAACAAACCACATGTTATTCAATCCCTTTTCTACAGGCTTTAGCCCTAAAATGATCTTTGCATCTTCATGTGTACAGGTAAAGGTGTGCAGCTGCCTCTCACACAGCTCTACAGCCTGCAGGCGTTGACAGACAGTTCCTCTGCAGTATCATGGAGGGTCTTGCATTTAGCTTGCAGTTCAGGACTGCTGGAGCACTCTGCAGGCGTCGGCCAGCGCTCCACCCAGGTGTCCTTCCCCAACATGTAGATGAACCTGACGGACAGGGAGGAAGGAGACTGAGTTCACACAGTTTAGTTTTTACTCCTTGAGCTAGAAGTTAGAAGATGTGCAAGAAATTGGGAAAATATCTGCTACAAAAAGCTCATGTAGGACGTATGACCATTGTTAGAAGACAGTCTGAAACACACCCCTAAATATTTGACCCTAAAACCTAAAACTCTACCAGGAAATGTATGAAATGTTTTGTAATGTCTGAGCAGGCTTGGGGAGTAACGGATTGATTTTAATGGGATAATCGGGATACAAAAATAAATTAACTGTATTCCCTTACAATTACATGAAAAGACATTTCTACAACTAGCAGGATTACAAAAGATCACAAGTGTTTGTTGTTAAAGGATCAGATGTGTTCTCTTCTCTGAAAGCTGTACTGTTCTGTAGGGTCATACTTTAAGTGTGAATCTATACGACTACTGCCTGAATCTGCTTTATGAGATTTTTAAATGTTTTTGTTACAGTTGGCCCTAATCATCTTCTATTAAATATTCTCCGAATCCAGATATTTTTTAATTTGGATTTTTGTTTGAGATTCTGACTTCTTCAAAATGTCCTTCAAATTCCTGACTTTTTTCATAATTCTAACTTTTTCTGATTTATACAAATTCTGACTTATTTTTCAAAAATCTCCCTTTTTTCTCAGAAATCTCACTTTTCTCAAATTCCTGACCTTTAACATATTTCTGACTTCTTTTAAAAAAATCTGACTTCTTTATAGAATTCTGATTCAGATGTTTTCTCAAAATCTCTTTTTTTATTCCTGACTTTTTATATAATTCTTACTTTTTTTTGGAAAACTTCAAAGTGGATCAGATGTTATGTCTTCTGTTAGCTGTACTGTTCTGTAGGCTCATACTTTAAGTGTGAATCTATACTTCTACTGCCTGAATCTGCTTTATGGTTTTCACTTTCTTTTGTTCATTTGTTCTGTTTTGAATCCAGCAGGTGAACCAATATGTTCAGAAAACAGTCTGTGTGCGCTTAATACACTAATATGTGCTCATGTGTTTCAGCGTTGAATATGCTGAATGAAAGGCAGGTTTTCCGATCAATACAATTTTACTGATCCTAAATATTTTGTAGATGGACCTGACGGACGGGGAGGAAGGAGACGAGTTCACAGGTTTTATTTTGCATCTGCACCCTTCTTCAAAATAAGTTGTATGTGTCTAGTAGTAAACCAATTACTATGCTAGTAAATTAATCAGCACGAAGGAAGTTCCATCATCCTGGAAGGTGGCCACGGTGACACCGATTTTTAAATCTGGGGATAAGGCAATGATGCCCAATTATAGACCAATCAGCATCCTCCCCTGTGTCTCTAAGGTAGCTGAGAATGGGCGTCAAAACTAATCACCAAACAGTTAGATAAAGGTTTCGCTCCACATGCAGTTTGGTTTTCGTGCTCTCCACTCCACTAACTGTGTCTTTGTGGAAAAGGTTAAATGTATGTTGGACACGAGCCCATATGTAGGTGCTGTCTTCCTTGATCTCAGGAAGGCTTTTGACGCAGTTGACCACGAAGTGCTTCTTACAAAGCTGACTCATTAAACATTTTCTGCAGATTCAATACAGTGGGTTAAATCTTACTTATCGAACAGAAAACAGTGTGTTTTGGTCCACGGAGCCAAATCCCCCTACCTTGTGAACTAGGGCTGTGCATCTTCACTGGTCTCACGATTCGATTACGATTATCCTGTCAACGATTCGATTCGGTTTGATATCCCGGTGCATCACGGTGCATCACGATTCATACCAATGCGTTGCATCCTCAATTTGCTATATTACTGCACATGGCTTATTTTTCATCAATGCATACATGCAGTAAATACATATGAACTCTCTTTTTATTATTTAGAAAGTGCTTCAGAAATCAATAACATACATTTCTTGACATTAATTTATAAACCAAAATAAATGAATTGTATAGGTCTAGCCTCCGTGTGTGAAGTTGTTCCATCCTCAAAAACAAAAAGCTAATGCTTCTGCAGTCGAGCTGCAGCTTCTAGCCACGGCCTTCTGTTAAGAAAGGACACTGAATGTCCTGAATGTGGCATCACACACAGGACTTGAGTCTGAACACAGCAGACAACAGGAGTATTTACAACAGCATATACAAACTAAAATACTGCATGTGGGTGCACACTTACATTCTCTGTCTTACTGTTACATAAATCCCATGAATGTATGAGATTAAATTAGCTTCATTATATCTCAGTGATTAAGTGAATAATACAGTTTCTATCGGGTCACTATCAGCCTGTCACTCATTATGTTCAGGGAGGGGGCGGGGCTTGAAGGAACGGAGAGGAGACGGTGATCGCGTAAGCTTTTTTCCTCCTGCCTTCACAAACTTTACACACGTATATATCGTCTGAAAATTGCTAGAGGACATTCATACTCTGCAATCCAAGACTTAATTAAATCCACCAAAACCTGACATGATTGTAACGCGATTATTTTTGAAAAACATAAATCCCTGTGCCGCAGCGACACGGAGTGATTCAGAGCGGGTCCTTCTGCTGTCGGTTCTGGACTGGTGTTCTTGTGTTGGTGGATAAAGCAGACTGCTCCGTGTTCGGTGTTGCTGTGCCGCTGTCACGTGTGTTCCCTGATCTCTGCGTCACCGACCGATTTGATATTAAAGTGACAGAAAAAACGTTATAGTAAAGCCGCGGCTGGAAAATCAGGAAGCAACGTCACTACTCTATAACCGATTATCTTCCGTCACTGCATCGAGACCGAATCGTCCACGTCCGCATCGCAATGCATCGTAGAAACGATTATTTTCAACACCCCTATTGTGAACCCTGTTGGGGTTCCACAAGGCTCCATTCTTGGACCATTACTGTTTTCACTGTACATGAATTACTTGCCTAATGTATGTCCTGAGTTGAATGTGCAAATGTATGCCGATGATGCGGTCATCTTTGTACACGGGAAAAACACTGAAATTATCTCATCCTGTCTCTCAAATGCTTTGGACAAGGTTCAACACCGGCTGAACAACATTTGCTTACAGTTAAATGCAAAAAAACAGTATGCATGATGTTCAGTAAACGACCAGTCAAAATCGAAGGATCCAATGTGTTGTTAAACGGAGCAGAAATAGAACTAGTCCCCCACTTCAAGTATCTTGGAGTCATACTGGACTCGAACCTGACTTTTAAGAAACATATTAAGAAAGTATCCAATACCATTAAATTCAACTTGCAACATTTTAAACAAATTAGACCTTTCTTAACAATCAATGCTGCAAAGTCATACCTCCATTATTTTGTAGTGTTCATCAATGTAAACTGTCCCTTTTACCATTATATACTTTCGTTAAACTGTTTTCCAAACTGTAGTCACTTCTGTGTACATATTTATCATTTGGATTAAGCATATAGTAAAGGTTTACCTTAGAGTTAATTAATTTGCAATTACTGTTCCTACCAAAAATCATTGTTTTTATGTATCTCTACGTCTTAATTTCAGGATGTCTTATCTAATTTTGTTTTACTTACATTATTTTCTTTTTTATACATTTTCATTGAGCATTGTTGAAAAAAGACCCACATCTAAAATGTGAATTGTCTCATGAGGCGCGTTCGTACTTTTCCCACTTTAGTTCCGATATAGTTCCGAAATGTTGCGTTCACACCAAAAAGAGCCAGAACTAAAATTAGAGAACCTTTTCACCCCCTTTTCCGTCCCTGCTAGAGAGCAGGGACTTTCGTGGGAGAAAAAGGTTCCTATGTCTGATTGGCTGGAAGGATTGCAAACCACGCCCCGTAAAACTCCCAAAAAGTTTTGTGAAGCCGCCATTTTATTATCCTCGCATTAGCATTATTAGCATTAGCATTAGCCCAGCGCAGAAACGCAGAGAGACTAACTTATGGCAACACAAAATAAAACATGGGAGCGGTGGAGATGAGGAGGTGTCAGCGTTCTGGCGATTTACTCGAAGGCTTCAGTAGAAGCTGCTCGGAGACCCAGCAGCTTCTACTGGAGCCAGTCCCCAACTCCAGGGACTTCCGGCCGGGGACTCCGGGTGGCAGTATACGCCGTGAAGTGGTTTGCGGCCTGCCAGTAAACCCAAAGCAGAAGAAGAAGAAGTGACGTCAGCGGCTTAATTTGCCTAATCCACCCCCAGGGACTTATTCCGGTGTGAACGCGATCTGTACTTAGTTCATGAGAACTAAAGAGTTCTCATGAACTAAGTTCGCATGAACCTTTGTGGGAAAAGTACTGCGGTGTGAATGTGCCTTCTGTAATTGTTTTTAATAAATAACTTAAATCTTGATGGATTGTATGGGAAATAAAAACAAAGGGACTATTTAAAGAGTTTGACTCTACCCCTTATATGGGCAAACAAACATGGCTGCCAGTAGGTTTACCTGTTAATTAATTGAGTTAGATTTTCAGGATGGCATGACTTTTAATATGTTGGCATACTGGTATAATGTTTAGTTCTACAGAAGAGCCTACAGTTTGTCTGCAAGCTTGCCACTTGTACTTCTTTGGTACCTTATACAATTTGCATGAACCTCCAACCCTCTGTTGTACCATTAGTAAACTTAAACTCCTAGAATCAACCAAGAACTCAACATATTTTATGTATCGAGTCTATTTATCCTTTATAGTGATGGGAATTACGGCTCTTTAAAGGGAGCCAGATCTTATGGCTCCGTTCCTTTCCGAGAGCCGTTCAAAGAAATCTACTTTTACTCACAGAAAATGTATAACTTGCTACATCTCTCAGCCAGCCACACTACTACTCAAGCAGCACACGTTATGCTATCATCTACGGCACATTTGCAATCAGGAAAGCAAGTTCCCGTACAGGCGAGTGTATTTATGGCAGGCAGTGAACCAACGATAAAAAGAACGGCTCTCACCAAGTACGACTCGGTTCCCTTCATTCGTACCAAAAGAGCCGTTCAAAAGAATCGGATCGTTCGCGAACGTAACATCACTAATCCTTTAGTTGCTGACCTGTTGGTGTCAGTGTCAATGTTCCACTGGTCCACTTTGGGCCCCATGACGAGGTACTGGGAGCCCTGCTGCAGGTTCAGGTCATCTCTGCAGCCTCCGTGCGACATGAAGACCCTCTTCTGACCCACCTCCACCCCAGACTCCACACCTGGAGGGAAGGAGGAAGAGGTTCAGTTTATGTACAGAGGCATTATAGAGAGGTGGAGTGATGACGTATTTTTGTAGGCCGACTCGGAAGCTTGCCATTTTTCCTTTGACAAAAAAGCCCAATAGGAATTCTCCTCTGAATGTTGGAATACAGCAGAAAATAACCTTTCAAAGTTAACAAACAATTGAAAAATGGTATCGGACGAAACGTTTTGTTGGATTTAATAACTGGGGTATATGAAAATGCACATGTTCGGTAAGTAGTGAGAATATAAATGAGAATTTGATCACACAGCTTGATTTATTTTAAGACATTCAGACTGTTCTCTGGTTATTTCAAGAATTCAAAGTAACTAAGGGCGAGTGATTGATATACAAATGTGTTTTGTAGGTGAAGTATTCCATTAAAGTATTTTAATTGGTAGATATCTTGTACTGGGGCAATTATTATCTTACTTTACCTTCATTTGACATACAAGCTGTTAACCATAAACCACAGACTCACCCAGCTTGATAACTTGTGTGATCTCCATCTCGTATTTGTCGTAGTAACTCTGAGTCACACTCAGCACCTTCACCTGGAAAACTGAAGCACAAGAAACACACTACAAAAACTCGAAATCTTGCCAAGTATATTTGTCTAATATCTAGTCAGAATATGTCTGGAGTCAAAAAGAGTTGCATCTCAGATGAAACACATATTTCATTACACATTTATTAGAAACTCACCAACTTACATCAGAAAACTGAACACTTTTGAGTATTTGCAACTTATATTATAACACAACATTTCCTGATTCTGGTAAAATATAGTTCAAAATGAGTTCTCCCAGATAATTACAAGATGTGGTTTTTCTAAACATCCCTTCTTATTTCAATAAATCTTACCAAGCACATTTTCACTTGTTCTATTGGCAGATCTTTTTGAACTTATTCCAAGTGAAAACGACTTGTTTTCATTATTGTTTAACTTGTTTTTGGAGCAGCATTTTTTCCAGTGCAGGTGTAATTTCTTGTAGGTTATGTTCATGGTTTAGAGAGGATTAGTAATAATGTTTTGGTGGGGTCAAAACTTTCATGTCTACAAAAAATAGCGCAGCCTAATAAGAAAGGTAAAACAGGAATGTCTATTTATACATATCAAAACCTATTATAATTTCTGCAACCAATTCTACCAGCCAAATAATAACTACAAATGTGTGGCTTGATAGTTTCAATCATTTCATTTTATATTATTTTTGACCTATAGATGTGCTGGATTCAGCCTTCAACTACTCAAGAGCTGTTGAAGCTAATTGTAAAACTATTTAAGATTACTATTGATTCTTTTTCACTATATTTTGTAAAACATAATTCTACAATTAAAGTTACTGTTATCAATCAAGACATCATATTAAGGATATTATAGGTGAAGTAATAACCGTTTCAAAAAGCTATGGTGATAATTTCATTTTGAGGTTTAATGCAGCATTCTTTTTATAAATATATAAATATATATTGGCCACTCAATCTGGAATATTGTAAAAGCTTTGACTGGTGTTTGAAGGTAGAGGCTTGAGACTTGTTGTGACCAATGTTAACCACAGTTGTGTGCCTGTGTGTGTGTGTGTGTGGTGTGTGTGTGTTGTGTGTGTGTGTGTGTGTGTGTGTGTGTGTGTGTGTGTGTGTGTGTGTGTGTGTGTGTGTGTGTGTGTGTGTGTGTGTGTGTGGCCTAGCATTACTATACTTGTGGGGACCTAAATCAGTTTACACAGTCACGTGTGGGGACTCGCCTCCATTATGGGGACACATTGGAGGTCCCCATGAGGGGGGTCATTAATTTTAGGGTGAAGACTTGTTTAAGGTAGGGTTAGGGTTAGGCATGTGTTGGTTATGGTAAAGGTTAGGATAAGTCTCCAGGAAACGCATGTAAGTCAATGTAATGTCCCCTGAAGTGATGTATACATGGTGTGTGTGTGTGTGTGTGTGTGTGTGTGTGTGTGTGTGTGTGTGTGTGTGTGTGTGTGTGTCAAAGTTGCAAACGTGTGACAGTGTATCTCACCGTGGTGCAGAGTCGTGCAGGCAAACGTCTCTCTTTCTTTGTTCAGGAAGCTTTCACTTTCGCTCTTCGGGACGCAGCAGTCACCTGGAGATTATGAGCAAATTAAAACTTACACACACCATGAACACACACAGGATCTGACGCCGTGTTGCAGACTCGTGCACACTTCACCCTGCGTGCAGCGGCAGACGTTGTCTCTGCAGATCTGAGTGAGCTCCTCTCGGTCCTCCCTGGGAGTGTAGGTGTGAGTGCAGCGGTGATCTGAGAGAGAGCAGAGACACAGCCTGTCAGCATCAACTGAGAGATGCAATATTCACTTTTAATTGATCATTTAAAATTAATATACTGAGCATTGTCTACATAGTCAATATGTGGCCTTTTCTTTGGTCTAAAACGTGGGTTTCACCGATGTTTAAGATGTTTAAACTATTTCTTGTATATTACTAATGTCACATGCATTGGATCTTCACCAGATGATGAAAGTAACTACATTTATTCAAGTATTGTATTTGTACTTAACTTGAGTTTATACTGGTTCACTACATTTCAGAGGCACATATTGTGTTTATTTTACATTCCAAATGTGCAATACCTTCACAGATTCAGAAACATTCAAAACAACAACAACAAAAACTCTGAAAGAGAGGAAGATGTTCTCTGAGATCTGCAGTAGTTGGATGTAATCTGTGCTGGTCAGGATGTTACCTGGGTTGTAATACTCGTAGACGGTGACTGAGGACGGCTGCAGGAGGCCCACTTTGAACCTCTGCTGCAGCCTGAAGATCAGGATCTCTGGCTCTTTGTGAGACACCTGCCACGAGGAGAGAGGAGGATAAAGATAATTTAGTGCAACAGAGAAGACAAACAAACATTAGAGACAAGTTAGCAAGCTTGAGTTCCATCGTATGGACCCCCAAAGAGCTGATTAACTGACTTTTCGCTATAACAGATCCGTCTGCAGTTCAAAAATAACTTCCTTTGGGTTTTGATTATCCAGAATTGATATTTACAGATGCAAAAACTGACTTAAAGAGAGAAGTTTTTTGTGCTGTGTAAAATATTAAATTTCCTAAAATCTAACGTTCTGTATAAAGCCCCTGTCACACTGTCCCGAAAGTGACACCCGATGGACACACGATAAAGGAAATGTTCAAATTCGGCTGTGATCGTAGCAACATCGGGCCGTTCGTGAGGGCATCTAAGCCATCGTATGACCGCCGGTGGAGTTTCTCAGACTCCGGCAGCAACTTCGTGAGCGGCAACTTCGTAAGGCACTCGTGAGGGCATCTTGTCAAGTCGTGTCATCTTCGTGTTATCATCGGTGCATTCGCCCTCACTCTGATCGGGGCGAATGCCCGATGGCACCGAGGATAACAAGATGCCCTCACGATGGCCTTACGAAGCGCAAAATTGACACACGAATTCAACACGAAAATGAACCTTCGCAAGGTCCTTCGGCAATTTTTTGGCATGCCAAAGATTTTGCCACCGCTCACGAAGTTGCTGCCGGAGCCTGAGAAACTCCACCGGCGGTCATACGATGGCTTAAGATGCCCTCACGAACGGCCCGATGTTGCTACGATCACAGCCGAATTTGAACATTTCCTTTATCGTGTGTCCATCCGGTTGTTTTATTGCACAACAAAGTAATGTAAAGATATTATGTAAATAACCCAATTTGTGTTCTGTGAAACTAAAAAGGATATAATATATTATTTTGAAGGAGAGTTGACAGGAAGTTGTTGTTGCTATGGAAACAATATGACGGAGAAAACGTAATATTTTCTACATATAAAGACGGAGAAAGTAAAGTACAAAGTCTGAAGATATCAGTACAGTATCATAGTACTGTAACATAATTGTTTTTGGTACTTTCGTTGCAGTTGTATGTCTTAAATGTAATGAAATGTTGCCTTCGTGTGGTTCGGGGCCATCTTCGTGCAAAATTCACAATTCCATATTCGTGTGTCCATCGGGTGTCAATTTCGGGACAGTGTGACAGGGGCTTTAACGACTTCCTCTGGGTTTAACTAAGCAACATTATCCAGAAGATTCAGTTACCTGCTTCTTGGAATCACATATTGTTATTATTGACATGTTTTTATGGGAGGACAGCTTTAAATGTGCAAAAACTCTCTCTCTTTGCAAACAAACCTTGAACAGGTGGAGGATCAGAGAGCCTCTGTCACTCAGGTTATCAACGATCTTGAAGTCATTGATGTAATGGTCCACGGAGTTTGACAACTGGACAAAAACACACAGAGTTAGAGTTAGAAAACCAGGCCTCTCATATTATCACGTATTATCTTCTTAAAGGGATTGATTGAGATTTTGCTCTGAAACATTTTAGGTACTGCACCATCAAGTGACATGTTTCACCATAAAATGTATCCTCTGTAATCTGTGAGTTAAGACACCATGACTGACCAGTAACACAAATATAATAAATAACCATTCGAACTAACTATGTTCGTACGTACATGGTGTCTTGTGAAAATGGGAGATTACTATTCATGTCAGAAACATCACTTCATGTTTTTCCAAGTTATAACCAAACAACTCTGCATTGAAAGTATTAAGCATCTCTTTTGGCTGAAACTTTCCTATTACATTTTTCTATGAATGTTTCATGGAATGTGTGGAAATACACTCAACACTTTAAACTGGATGATCTGCAGGCAGATTACCATCTCCAGGTCGGAGTTTTCTGGAGTGAAGCCGGTGGGCAGACTGATATCCAGAAGCACCATCCGGACATCTCTGGGTCCTAAAGCCCTGTGGGGGAGAAAGAAACCAATCAAATGGTAATTAGTGTTTCGTTCAACTTGTTTAATTTGAGCAAAGGTGAGAAGGTTAAGACTAGTGCTGTCAAAATTATCGCGTTAACGGCGGTAATTAATTTTTTGAATTAATTGCGTTAAAATATTTAACGCATTTAACGCATGTGCAGAATGGCCCGCCCCATACATCCCACCAGTGGCAGCGCCAGGGTATGGCTGGGGTAGGCTACACCCATACCAAGAAATGGCTTAGCCCCACCATGAGAAATGATGTTAAAGTAAGCAAAATAAAGTCTGCCAACTCGCGGAGTAAATTGCACAGACAGCAGTTAGTCAGATTGATTTCAGTAGCCACGGTTTTGAAAACTTTTGTCACGTAGTGATCGTCTTCTCAATAGAACATCTTTGATAACGGCGTGGTGTTGTTGCAGGAAGTCCCGACGGAGAATACTTTTGCTGTAGTACAGGGGTGCACATAACTGGTACGCAGGTTATGTGCGTAATCTGAAATGCGTACCGTCACTTGTGTCACAAAGCGCATTTGCATACCGACGTACTTGTGAAGCTTTTCCAGAAGGCGGTTAGATCACCGGACGACAGAGTCGGTCTCCGTGTGCACAGACAGGCTGCTGTTAACGTCGGTCTGTACAACGGAACTGTGCCAAAACTACGCCAACCGGCTGCGGAGGGAGACTCCCCCCCTCACTGGAGAACTGCGCTAAGACAGCTGATCAAAACGCTCACACTCTGTGGTCACGAAGTACTCCACTAGCCCCCCCCCCTCTGTCGACTTTCCTGAAGTACTCCACTAGCCCCCCCACCCCCCCTCTGTCGACTTTCCTGAAGTACTCCCCCGTTGATAGAAATCAACATGTAATGAATTAAGACCCCACGGTTTGATGATTGATAGGTGTGTGTGTGTGGGTTGTCTTTCACGAAGAAAAATGTTATAATAAAAATAGATACATTCTGTATGTTAATTTATCTTTCCATTCCCAACAATATACATAAATAAATGGCATATTTTGGACATAGTTCGAATGGTGATTAATCATGATTAATTATTTTTTATACTGTGATTAATCTGATTAAAAAATGTAATCGTTTGACAGCCCTAATTAAGACGTTACAAAAACTCACCTCACTTTGATGGTGATCTGGTAGGACTTCTCTACATCTGCTGGAGCTTTTTCTGGTACAGGATATAAACAAAACATTTAATGATCTGAGGTTGGGTTGGCTCGTAGTGGATTTATGTGTACATGATAATATGCTGCATTTGGGTATGCTACAGTATGCTGTTTTATTGAATTGAAAATATATTGAGTTACCGCTGGACTCTTCTATGTTGACTTTGAGCTCAAAGTCTTTGCAGGGCATTTTCTCATCCACCTCATGCAGCTGGTTGTAATAAGTCACAACCTGGAGAAACACAAGGAAAACAAATGTTACAAATCATACAAAATGGTAAAAAAAGAGAGAATTTGAAAGTAAGTCCTTCTGTATTTCTGTATTGTGTTTTGTATCGGTTTAATTATTTAATGAAACTATCAAGGCAAGGCAAGTTTATTTATACAGTATAGCACTTTTCAACATAAGGCAATTCAAAGTGCTTTACAAAAAATGAAAGACATTAAGAGAATGGCGTTTAAAATCAGTCATTAAAAAGAAAATCTAATAAAATAAACATTCAAATCAAAATTATACCAATCCTCAACTACAGGTTTGGCCATGTGATTGTACCAATGATTGCATTCATTGTGTTGCTGTTTTGATATTTTTATTGTATTGTATTTCCTTTTTAATACCACTGTGAAGTGTCTTTGAGCACCTGAAAAGGCGCTTGGAAATTAATATCCATATGGGATTTTATGTTTAAAATAATATATAAAATGTGATCATACCTCCAGTATTCCCTGTCCATTCCCTCGAGCCTCCACTTCCAAATCCATACCAGCAGGCAGCTACGGAAAAGAGCACAGAAGAAGAAATGTGAAGTTCATGAAAAATACATCTCTTGTTTTGCCACCCAAATCCGAAAAGGTCCTCAAAGATCACAGTGTGATGAACTGTGAGCCGTGTTAAACATCAATAGAGAACTCCCTGATACACTCAGTGTCTCTACTGATGAACCTTCCTGGTTTAACCTGTAGTGTCATGTCTCTCACCCTGGAGGAGCGAGCAGCGTAGGAATTCTCGGGGTTGAAATGGTAACGGATTTCCCTTCGTCCTCTTAACCTGACGTCCACGTCCAGAGTGACGTCAGCAGGAGGAGGCTTGTGGATCAGGTACTCAGACAGAGCCTGCAGCACCACCATGGTGGACTGGGAGAGGAAAGAGAAGAGAGGAATTTAATTGGACAAATGTTCCACATTAACGACATCTTCTAACATTGATAAATAGGATGTTCTTATGTTATTTTGTAGTGTTGGATATTTCAGTGAGTGAGAAACCCGAAGCCAATAAGTGTTGGTCACTTAATTTGATTGTTTTATTCTTTTACTTTTAGAAGATATTTACTTTAAGATACCTCATTAAAATCATATTATTCACCAAGCGAGTGAAGTCTGAAATCAAAACATATTCACTCAAGCACTGAACTTAAGTACAATGTCTAGGTATATTTGCTTGACTTCATACTTCGACTCCACTAAATATTGGAGACTTTTGTAATACTATTGGTAAGCAAATAGGTTAGATACACTTCATTGAACCCTTGTTGAAACTACCCAGCAGTAAATGTTGTAAAAAATAACCCCAACGATGAAAACCATGAAAGTTATAATCCTCTGTTTTTGTGTCTGTTTTAAAAAGCGTTGAACATCTGTAGGAATTTGGTGGCTCTATTTTATGTTGCTGTTGGACTATTCAGCAGTATCCAGAGAGGTGTTTCCCTTATTTCTCGACTGATATTAAAGTTATTGAATTGACTGATATTTTATATTGATTGTTGGGCTTTTTATTTATGTCTTAAATGTGTGCATATGTGGAAAAATGTGTCTGTTGATGTATATATAGGTATATTCATATTTTTATATGTATTTGTTTTTGTATTCGGGATTGTGGGAAACAGTATTTTGATCTCTCTGTCTGTACACACAAACTGAAAGATTGACAATAAAGTTGACTTTGATATAAATGAGAAAATAAACTGGATGCAGTTATCAAAGGCCTGACCAGGTGAATTAAGCGGAACTAGAAATTGGATTTTCAGATCAGACCAAACTCTCCTGCTGTCACCTGAGTGGAGCCGAAGCCCCCTCCTCTCCTCCGCTGGCTGTTCAGCCATTTAAACGGCGCTGCAGCTTCCTCCATGCGTCCCAGCTTGACCAGAGCCAGCAGGGCGTAGCCGGTCCCCTCCAAGGTGAACAAGGTGTTCTTACTGTCGGGCCAGTGGCTGCCACCTGCAGGACACAGGAGATAGTGAAGAGTTCAGATCAGAAGCACTTTAGCTTTAAAGGTCCCTATCATGCTGTTTATCCTCAATACATCACAGGTCTCAGATATATCCAGAGCCTGTCTCTGATTGGCTGAAACACCAAACAGATCATTGCAGCATTACCCATAATCCCCTCTGTTTCAGCCCTGTTTCCAAAGTGCTGATTCTCTGTCTGTTACTTTAGATGAAGATAAGGAGCCCCTCCCCACGCCCCTCTGAGAGACATTTGGTTACAAAGAACTCAATGGAGCTCTAGAGGAGACTCAGGTGATAAGGGGGGGGGGGGGGGGGGGTTACCTTGGTTGCTGATTGGCTAATGGTTACACAAGACAACACATCGTTATGACATCATAACGTGGCCAAAATAATATTAGCTCATTTTCAGACAGGTTTTGTCCGCTCTTTACACAGAGAGGACACATGTTTATGTATAACAGACATGATAAAGTGGATCTTGCATAATCGGTGACCTTTAATATATATGTGTGTGTTTAACCTGTTAGACCCCAAGTCTGTTTTTCAGGGTCTCAGGCTCGAAAAGGACATTTCCAGAACAAATGACCATATCTTCTAAAAGGGGAAAATTAATAATCTTTTTTCTCAAAGTAATGATAAACCTGTGAGTTGGATGTAGAAGAGTCAGAATCAATATAGATGTTTTTTATTTTAAAGAAAATTCAGATTGAGCATAGTAAAAAACTGTGAATTATAGTGTCCGTCCAACAATTATGTTTTACTTGAAAACTACCCTTGGATGATGGTAAGGGAGACAGCTTTGGGAAACCAAACTAACATATAACAAGTACCCTGTATCAAGATTGATGCAAAACAAGTGACATTTGACCTTTATGGAGAGATTTAGCACAAAAAAAACTCCACCTCTGGGGTGATTTGAAAAATTATATATTTGAAATCATACGTCTGTGGGGGTCGCTAATACATTACCAACAACCATTATTTTAATCACAAATAATGCATGTGTCAATGTAAAGAGTATTATTTAAGTTAACGAGGTAAATAGGCTAAAAGAAAAACATGTTTTCCAAAATAACTAGCATCTCTTGAATGACGATATGCTGCACTGCACCTCCAAGGTGCCCAATACATTATTGCGCAATCTATGCCTGTGAGCGTGCTGCGCTAGCCGAGATGATGTGTGTGTGTGCGTAGTTGAACCGTTTCATATTTAAGTTTGAAACAAGTAGAGGGCTGCTGCTGCTGTGTGCGTGCGTGCGTGCGTGCATGCGTGTGCGTTCGTTTTAAAGACCCCCATAGAGATCAGTTTATAACTCGAACCCTGCTTAGTCCTATTCTAGTGATATTTCCATAGGCCCGTCCACACAGCGGCGTGCGTTGAAGCTTCCAACGCTTCTGCCCATTCACTTTGAATGGGGTGACGTCACTTTTAGCCGAACTGCATTTTGGGAAGCGACGTGGAGCGTTGCTGGCTTCAAAAGTTGAGCAATGTTCGACAGAGGCGTCAGCCAATGAAATCCCGTTTATGCAAATCTGCCAGTACAAGCGCTAGCCAATCAAACCGCGTGTATGCTGGGAGAGACGACGCAGGTCATTTCCTCATATTCCAAAAAATGGAGGGAAAGTTCATTATAGCGGTAGTGATTCACCCGGTGCTGTTTGATCAGTCTCTGTTCATCTACCGGGATACAGACCGGAGGAGCGAGGCATGGAGGGAGGTGGCAGAGACAGGGGGTGGAACTGGTAGGTTTTCGCCTGTTTGGGGATTTTATATCCAGTTTACTTCGTTTTAACATCGCTATTGCTTTGTGTGTCGGGGGCGGGATGTTCATGTGATTGGTTGTTGGTCGCGTTGCTCGCAAAATATCCCCAAGCTTCAGACACGCCCACCTCCAAGCGTCAACGCACGCCGCTGTGTGGACGGGCCGTTAAAGTGTCACAAATTAAGGGGTTTGGAGCCAAACTAAAAAAAAGTAGCTGAAGCTGATCACAACAACTGCAAAATTGTACACAGAGGGACAAGGCAAGGCAGTAAAAACTAAAGGAAAGTATCAAAACTAAACGAAAACTGTTTGCTTTCAGGCATATACACACACCGGACCAAATACACATACAGACACAGCTGGAGAGGGTCGGCAAAAAGAGAAGGGCATCAGGTGATTAGAGACAGGTGGAGAGGATCCGTGCAGGTCAGACAATCACAAATAGCGGGAACACACAAAGACACACGAAGAGAGAACCTTTGAAAATTAAAACAGGACACACAAAGACGGATCATGATAACATTATCCGTACTGTACAAGTGTAACATGTGTGAGTGTATGAGCTACCTGGAGCTGCAGCACTGAGTAAAGATTGTGTCGGGTTGTAGTTTCGATCTTTCCCCAGCAGAGCCAGTGCGTAGGAGGCGATGGCCACAGTGTACGGCCTCCTGCCCGGCGTCACCAGCGCTCTCTTCAGGTATTCAGCTGTCTTTCTGATAACTACCTGCAGCAGGCAGACGCGGTTGTACATATGTGTAAGAGCTCCACAGGAAACAGACAACAGGGAACCAACAGTAATGTTTCTGTGTGAATTACCTTTACGCGTGAACTAACGCAGCTGATCCCGGCATGCTTGGCCTCGGCGAGTGCTATCAGGACGAAGGCGGTCAGGGTCGTCTCGGGGTCATCTCCACGAAGACCGCCCTGGAGACAGAGTCATAGAATACAATAAATAGAGAACCTAGATACAATGGGTTTTGATTTGTAATCTATTTGGTAGGAGGTTTGTCTTGTTCTGATAATCATTAACTGTAATGAATTGAAAGGTTACAAGACAAAAGGACAACGAGGAGGGAGAAAAGAAAGAAAAACCTGTGGATAGAGATTACATGAATTATCAAAAGGGTGACGGAGTCCCAGTTCCAAACCGACCCCTACACACTCCAACTTCGTCTGTAATCACTCACACAGCTAATAATAATAATAATTAATAATAATAACATTTATTATAGCGCTTTTCCAGTGCTCAAAGCGCTTTACAGATACACATTACACTTTTTTTTCCTTTTTTTTAATACATGCAATGGTCACTGTGGACAATACCCACAGGAGCAAGTTCAGGTGAAGTGTCTTGCCCAAGGACACAACAACAGCTGAATGAGGCTTCTCTCTAAGGTGTAGGGCGTACAGCAGCAAGCTTTGGGACCAACTCCCCTCCACCCGGCAGAAAGAGGACTGTTGTAAAAGATCTTAAGCGGTTAAAACACTTTTTAATATAACTGCAAAAATCTAGTCCCAAACGATGTGGAAGTAGGGGACACGGTGTAATGGTCGGTTTGGAATTGGACCATGGTGTAGTGTTATGTCTTTATGTCTTTATTAGGATCCCCATTAGCACTAGCATGAGCATTGGCTATTCTTCCTGGGGTCCTCACACACTCAAAACATACATAAACATACAACAAAATTAAAACAAAACAAAACAGCTCATAATTTCATGCTATTTACAGTGAAATTAAGTGAAAGTAAAATGGTCATCCAATTATCGCCATCCTGAGGCCAAAAAAAGTAAATACAAATAAGTGTACATAATAATATATGCATACATAGCCACAGGCACAGTTCAAATTTACTTTGTAATACTTAAATAATTTTTTAGCAACCATTTGAAATGTACTTGAGAATTTTCCTGAATGATGTGAACCGGTGCAGAGTTCCAGCTGATCATGGCTCTGGACTGTTTTCTGTCCCATATTTGATTTAGATTTTGGTAATACAAACCTTCCTTCTATTGTATGTCGTGTTTTATAGTTATGTTGTGCATAGTGTTAATTGTGTCTTACAGTCATGGTGGTGCTGTAAACTGGGTTGTCCTCTACGAAGTTCCCCCGAGACATCTTGTGTTTGTTGTTGACCAGGTAGAGCAGGGGCTCGCACACTTGCTGCTCGTTGATACCAACGATGGAGTGAGCCATGGAGAACACTTTCACCACGTACGCTGTGATCCTGAAAGTCAGGTGGATAGTGATTAGCCTTCATTTGGTCACTTTTAAACCCACGTTTTTCTTACCGACAGTATTTAATGGATGAAGCTACAAGAACATTTCATATTTTATAGATCTCTAAATATCTTATGCAGGTCAGTCCACGGAGAAGGGCACATTGTCTTTGAAATCAGCTCATGTGTTAAGAGTTTGAAATAAATATGTAAAATGTAAAATCTTGAGAGTACCATGTACTTGCGCCTTCCCTCGTGTAGGGGGGATAAGAGCCGTCACTCTTTCTGTACGCCAGCTGGTTCTCATAGCCTGGACACAACATGGAAGAAATTAAAGATGTGATGTGAAGGATAGAAGTGATCAAAGCAAAGCATGTTCTAAAATCATCAATCATACATCTAGCTGTCGATCTGTCCACAAATGCTGCTGTTTATCCATCAACCATCCTGAATTTCTATAGCTGACTTTCCATTCATTTACTAGATACCTATCTGTTCATCCATCCATCTATGGATGTAGATATAGACATAGATAACCATGGATATAGATCAGTGTTTCTCAAAGTGTGGTCCGCGGGCCACTGGTGGTCCGTGAGTGCCCCCTAGTGGTCCGTGAGTATATTGGTAAAATGTCACATTTGAAATAAATTAATTGATTTAAGTTTTCCGCACTCTCGCGGGAATATCTCCGCAATGGAGCGAGCTTAAGTTTGACTTTCGATTGCATGATATAGCCCAGATAAACACCTTCATCACACATGTTGACACTGGTTTGTACCATTTTCAGGCGATTTGTAAAAAACGATGTGTTTTTAGATATTTGTGGAGTTAGGTGGTCCGCAAGTGTTTTTTTATTGGTTAAGTGGTCCTTGGTATGAAAAAGTTTGAGAAACACTGATATAGATGGATCATGTTGTAGATTCTACAACATGATCCATCTATATCCATGGCATTTGAATTGCCATCAATCAATCATTTGACTTTTCTTTACATGTTCTGGATTCATCCATCTCTCATTCCTCCACGTGTTTCCTTCCCTCTCTCTCACCTCTCCTGATGTAGCGGAGAGCCTCGGCTTTGCGCTGCACCCCGACACTCTCCCAGCTGTCGGTGGTCTCCAGGTAGAGGGTGGCGATGAGCGGCAGAGTGATGCTGGCCAAGTTCTGCTCCACACAGCCGCCGGGCATCCTGATGAGGGCGGCCAGAGAGTCCTCGCTGATGGAGTTATCAATGCTGTCTGCCAACACATTGCCTGGAGGGGAGAGGAGGAGTCAGGAATGGGAAAATTCTAGGTTCATTTCTTGACCTTAATCCCCTCTCTCACATTGACTTACCTCTGACATTGATGAACGTCTCCGGGAAAGAGTTTGGCACAACTGAGTCCAGGTTGACCCTGACCACACTAACCGTCTGAGTTCCTGTAGTGGACAGAAACAGAGAGAAACATTTAACACTCCATGATTTAAAACCAGAACCTAAAGAGGTCCACTCCTTACATAATGAAGACACCAATATGTGATGAATTAAATCATTTCAGGTTAGGTATTTTAGTTTTTTTTCTGAAAGAACACGTCCACTAGTTTATGTCATTGTTCTGGATTTATGTTGCCATTTTCCAATTTTATTTTGAAATGTTTTCCTCGTTGTGTCTTGTCTGGTCCTACTTCCTGTGCTTTCCTTCCTGTCTTTAGCTTCCCTCCTGTGCCTGATTGTCTCATTGTGTTCACCTGTTGCCCTTGTGTTTCTGCCTCCCCTGCCCAGCTGTGTCTTGTCCTGTGATTACCCTTCTGTGTATTCAGTCTTGTCTCCCCCTTTGCTCCATGTATGGTCGTTGTCTTTTTTTCCTGGTTACCTGTATGCTAGTCTGAACCGGTCTTATTCATATTTAGTTGTTTCTTGTTTTTCTTTGCATCAGCTTTTATTTAATAAAGCTCAATTTTTATTATTTCTTATTACTGCATTTGGGTCCTGCCTTACCCCAAACAGTTTAAACTTGATGCCAACAAATACAAAATAGGAGGAATGCTGTTTAAAACAATAAGTAAATGGATGAAGGGAAAAGGTTATAATTTGTCACTTTGAGTAGAGAAAGCATGGTGCAAACATGAAGTCTCATTCAACATGTGGTTGAAAATATATGATGCATCGCTGCAATCTCCTTACCTCCCTCAGCCGACGGGTTCAACACTGCACTCCAAACTGCAGTCTTCTGGACTCCATCCATCTGTTTCGGAAAAGGAAACAGTTTTAGAAAAAACTTCCTGGCTTCCTGTTAACACCGTGATTAAACTGCCATCCCATCTTCATCATCAAGATCTCCTCACCACCACATTTAGAAGCTTCCGGATGCGGTCTCCTCCCATTGCGTCTCTGGCTACCACCATCACCTCCAGAGGGAGTTTCCCCACCACCAGCGGTACGATGGTGTAAGGCAACGCAACAGAGGCGCCGGCCGCCAGCGTCACTTCCTGTGTGTGTCTGTCTTTAAAGGCAATGCTGCACATGCCTTCTGTCTTCATCAGAACCACCCTCACCTAAACAGAACCATTCATAAGATGTATTCATTCAAGACTTAGGTTCAAGGTTCAAGGCTTTATTGTCATGTGTACATAGCTACAGTGTAGATATGTCAATGAACATCTTAGGTCACAGGCTCCTCCAACAGTGCAACACAATAAAACAGACAAAAAGATAAAATAGTGCAAGTAATACAAATAAAATAGAGCAAGGAGAGTGTCACAATCCCTACTCAAGTCCCTATGTCAGGGACGTGCACAGGTACGGGCTAATGTTGCCCGGGCAACGGCCCTTTTGCAATTTTTGTCTGACCTGCCCCTCTGGAGAAAGCAAGAGGTTTATGTTTTTTCTGTTGTGGCCGAATAAACATGATAAGCCCACAATTAGTATTGTAGCGTCTCGCTGCGATAAAACTCACCTTGTCAGCGCTGTCATCTGCCCCCAGTCACGTGACTTTGTTTACAATCTGACAGCTGAAAGCAAAGGACAGCCCTCCGGCCTCATATGGCTATGGTGATCATCCCAAATGCCCACCTGGCTTTGGTGGCAAATCCCCGGGTTAATGTGTCCCCGGAAATGTCCCCGTTTTTAAATAAGCTTAAATTGATTTTGAGTTTTCTCATGGCAGTGAGAGGGACAAACCAGGGGACTGTACTTCTTCTTGACACCGTCGGTTATTTACACCCACACATCTAAATAGGCTATACTTGTTATTGTGCTTCTGCAGTGTTGGAATTACGCATTTGCTTTCGGGGGAGCCTATTTTTCAGCGCACATCCTGCTACTAAATATGTCACACGCACACTCTGTTGACTGGCGCAGCAGCACGGATGCGATCAATTGCTATAAAAACACTCTGCAATAACATTTCCGCCTGGCCAGGTTATTCTGTTGATCACAGCTGAGCTGGCTTTTCCTTGAATCCATTCTTCCATCCGCTGAGGGTCCTGCCAACTCTGTGTCCTGTCCTGTTGGGGGTCCCGCCGACACCTGCTCCGCCGGGTTTCCTGCCAACACCATGTCCTGTCCTGTTGGGGGTCCCGCCGACACCTGCTCCGCCGGGTTTCCTGCCAACACCATGTCCTGTCCTGTTGGGGGTCCCGCCGACACCTGCTCCGCCGGGTTTCCTGCCAACACCATGTCCTGTCCTGTTTGGGGTCCCGTCGACACCAGCACTTGCTCCGTCGGGGGTCCCACTGATACCAGGCCATGTTCCGTCCAGGGTCCCGTCTACGCCTGACCCGCCAGGAGTTCCACCAGCTCCTGCTCTCCATCCCAGTGCTCTGGCGATCCAGCTGACAATAGAGGGGTCCCATCGTGGCCTACGCCGTCTTCCTGCCCGTCCTCCGGAGCTGTTCCGTTGCCGTCTTCTTGCCCGTCCTTGTGCCCGGCCCCCTGAGTTCCCCAGCCGCGGCCTTCGCCCTCGAGCCCGGCCCCCTGACTCTCCCGGCCGCGGCCCTCGCCCTTGGTCCCGGCCCCCTGGGTTTCCTGGCCATGGCCCTCGTCCTCGGGCCCAGCCCCCTGTGTTCCCTAGCCGCAGCCTTTGCCCTCGAGCCCGGCCCCCTGATTCTTCAAGCCGCTGCCTTCGCCCTCATGCCTGGCCCCCTGAGTTCGCCCGCTGTGGCCTTCGCCCCTTTTTTAACTCTGCCTTTTCCCCGGGCCGTCCGCCCGAGTCCCCCTTCTCTGCTTCTGCTTTGCCCCGGAATGTCCGTCTGAGTCCCTCCTCCGGTCCCCCTCTACCCAACCTGTTGGACATTTTTAACTGTGTTTGTTTTTTTGAGACCCCCACCATGAACTCTGCCTTGCCCCCGGGCCGTCCGCCCGAGTCCCCCTTCTCTGCTTCTGCTTTGCCCCGGAATGTCCGTCTGAGTCCCTCCTCCGGTCCCCCTCTACCCAACCTGTTGGACATTTTTAACTGTGTTTGTTTTTTAGGGACGTCTGGGATCCGTCCCTTGAGGGGGGGGGGGGGGTAATGTCACAATCTGTCTGTGTTTTGTCTTGTCTTGTCTTTTTCTGTCTTTGGTTTCCTGTTTTATTTTGAAAAGTGTTCACCCCTTGTCTTGCCTGTTGCTTTCTGTCTGTGTTCCCTCCTGTCTGATTACCCGATTGTGTTCACCTTGTGCCCCTGTGTTTTCTCCTCCCTCCTCACCTGTCTCTTGTTTCTTTGATTAGTCTTGTGTGTATTTAAGTTCTGGTTTTTCTGTCTGTCATTGTTAGTTCCTTTTTATTGTTGACTGTGTTCACGGGGGAGAGATTTCTGCTTCACTCTACCCCGACAGAGAGTCTATATACAATATATTTAACTTATTTTATTGAATTAAGTTTGAGTGGACACCAAGCACTTTTTGAAGGTAGGGTTTTATTGGTGATCCCCTGACCTTTCCTATATCGACACAGTGACAGTGTCACAAGTGACATTCTTGGGTAAATGACAAGTAAATACCTGCAAAACGAATTCCTATCAGCCTCAGTTTCAAATACCAAATTAGGAGCAATTATTAGCAGCTAAAAATGTTTAACTGCGATGCTAGAATTAGCATTTAGCCTAAAGCCTCACATAAGACATATTTTTCAGTTTTAGAGATTTTTGTTTTTATTTATCAGGCTACTCATGTTGCATATTTGCATCCAGTAGTATAGTTTGTGGGTGATTTTCTTACGTGCAGTTCGCCGTCGCCATAGTTATGGACCACAGCCTTGATCTCGACCTGCTCGTTCCTTGCCACAGAATACGGCAGCTTCAGATCCACGAAGAAAGGTTTCCATGCTTTGACGTTGTAAGGCTTGGCTACACAGAAACCTGCGGACATTCAGAAAAACATCACGGGTTCTGAAAATGTTTGAATATATTTGTAGCATTTTGAGATTCAACTTTCAGTCAGGATGTTTTTTGCAGAATTTGTTCAGCCTTTGCTTTGTATTACTATTAAGAATTAGATTTGCTAGGATTCACACTTGAAGTAATGCAACTATTACATCAATGAATGTGTTCACCTTTTTTCGATAAAATGAAACAAATGAATGTCACAGGTTGCGTAATAGATTATTGAGAATATATATAGACAGAGATATGGATGAAGATAGAATGGCAGGTGTGCCACATTGAGACTACCATCTCAGCCCCTGCCTCTCATACCTGTGTGTGGTGAGGCGCTTATGGCCAGAACCCCCCATTCTGTGATGCTGTCAGGTAAAGGGTGGTCCACGTTCGCAGACGCCAATCTGTTGATCAGATTCTTGTGTTCAAAACCACAGTTTCTTGAGGTTTAGCTGATGTTTTTCACAGTGCAAAGAAGGACATTGCACACATACAGAATCTGCATTTGGTACACTGCAAAAATGTAAAATCTTGCCAAGTATAGTGTGTATAGTATGTCGTTACACTTGATATAAGACTTAATAACTTAAGTCTTGTTTTTAGACAAGGCATCTTAAGCTTCTTCAAAGTCAAAGTCTCTTAAAAACATCTTATTTTATAGGAAAATCTCCAACTAACATCAGAAAACAGAAAATGTCATGTGCATTTCTGGCTTTTTTTGTTACAAATTCCCTAATTTTGGTCAAATATAGTTCAAAATAAGTTTTCCCAGCTAAATACAGAATCAGAATACCTTTAGTCCCACAGAGGGGAAATATGCAGCGTTACAGCAGGAAAGAGCCACAGACAGCTTAGTGTTGCATATCTTAAATGCGTTAAAAAAAAAGTACTAAGTTATAATATAATAAACAATATGCAAAAAAAAGATAAAAAGTTACATCATTTTCAAAAATACAGATCAAAAACAAATCAAATCTACAAATCAAATCCTGTAGCAGGATTTAGCAGCCCGGTATATACAGTTATTAAAGATGGCATATGTATATAAAGTATATAAAGCACATATTGCACATAGTTTGACGGTATTTAACAGCAGCAAGTTACACAATTTACAAAATACAAGTTACATACCTTGTAACAGTAACAAGGGTTTAGCAGCCAGGTATAAATTACACATCTAATTTTTCTAAATATCCCATCTTTACTTCAAGAAATCTTACCATTTGTTGTTGTTCATTGTTGTGCTCCCTCTCTCTGTTTCTTATCCTATATCTAATAGAACTGCTCGGGTCTTGATAGATTGAGTGGGGAAGTTCATGAGATCTTTCTAGAGGGTTATCAAGAATAACTTTTATCCAATGACCTTTCCCCTCTCTGTCTGTGGCTGTGTTTTCTCTTGTTCCAATTAACCAAATCTTTCTATCTATCTATATCTACGCCGGGATCCGGAGTCGAGGCTGATCCTCTTGCTGTAGTCCTGTGTCTTGGATCCTCTATCCTGAGTTCTGGATTAAGTCCTGGACTTCGGGTCGTGGCTGAACCTGTCTCTGCGGTCCTGCCTTGGGTCTCGTCATGCTGCTTCCCTGATGGCTTCCTCAGGATTGTAGCTGACATCCTCGTGGATTCATCTTCTCATTACAGACGCATGCATTTCCTAACATTCGGTCTATATGCTGTAAATGTATAATCTCTTGGATTTACACACGGCATCTATTGCACGTCTGTCCGTCCTGGGAGAGGGATCCCTCCTCTGCTGCTCTCCCTGAGGTTTCTCCCATGTTCCCTTTAAACTGTGGGTTTTCTCTGGAAGTTTTTCCTTGTACGATGTGAGGGTCTAAGGACAGAGGGTCTAAGGATAGAGGGTCTAAGGACAGAGGGTCTAAGGACAGAGGGTGTCGTTTTTCTCATACTGATATTCTGAACATTCTGTGCTGTTGTATTTGCTGTAAAGTGTCTCTACTGTAGGCTATTTTTATTATATGGACAGCACTTTGGCTCCACCAAAAATCGTTTATAAATGTGCTACATAAATACAACTTGATTTGATTTGATTACCAAGCCATTTTGTACTTGTTCTATTGGCAGATTTGTTCACTTATTAAAAGCGAATTAATTATATATTTACTTGATTTTGGAGCAGCATTTTTCCAGTGTACCAACATGAATGTCTGTTTGACACAGGAAACCGAGTCAGTGTTGTTTACTCTGAGCTGTTTATCCCGCTGCTATCACTGAACAAGCAACACATGATGCAATGCAGGGAGTTCACAGTGCTGTGTGTTGCTCTCATGTGATGAAACGGAGGCTTTACATTGGCCCTGATCCATCTTTTTATCACTTTTCAATGGCTGTTTTTTTAAGGAACCTGTTGCTGGTCCATTCCTGCATTTAAAAATGTATATCCACACTTAACACAATACAACTGTGCCACTTGTTTCATCCTTTGTTCTTCTTAGTAAGATCTATTTTTTAAATGGAGCATTCAAGAAACAGGTCTGTGAGGTTTATACTATATTAATCTCTGGGGACTTAATTAAAAGGTTGATATCAACTTAAGAGTGAGAGGGAAAAGACTCGGAGTGCATCCTATGAACATTAAAATGCTTAATAAACAATACGCTACATTTGTATCTATTCATTCAAGCTATATTAAGAGAATTTTTCTAGCACATGTTCAAACAACTTGATGTATAATGGACAGCATTTCAATGATAAATCAAAATCAAAATATAATATAAAGAATGAAGCACCATTTTTAATTGGTTCAAGCCACAATTCAAGTGAAAATGAAATTGTCAGACAGCATTTTAATTGAATGAAAGGTTAAATGCTGTTTTCATTTAGAAACTCCCATTATAATTTTAACAAAGTCCCTTATGGGTCATTTATAGGTCTTTGTTGGAATGGTGGTCATCTTTTGCTATTTATTTTTATTTCCATTTGATGATAGCTTGTTCACTATTTTAGGCTATTTTCACAACAGCTTTCAACAACCTTATTGCGATTCAATAATTCATAAATTGCACTTATACAAACCCAAACTAAAGAGTGATGGTTTGTCTGCTAGATATCTAAAGTAAACTATTGAATGCATGTAAGTCGCTTTGGATAAAAGTGTCAAGTAACAAGTAATGTAAGGTAAAGCATCTTTGAAAAAGATATATTTAATATTTCACTCACCCGTCTCTGTCTGCCTGGGTTGGCAGGTCAATATCCGTCCACAGCCAAGACTCGTAGAACTTGGATCGTAGTCTAACTTCACTCTCATCCAGATACTCCCACTCTTCCTCCTCGTCCTCCTCCACCTCTTCTTCTCTTTTTATTGTCGTTACTATTCGAGAGTAATGCAAATCCGTCTGTGGGTGCTGTAGAGGAGGCGTGTTGTACTCTATTTTAAAGTAAAGTTAGATTAGATTACCCTCAGTCAAAATAACAGACAGCCTTCAGATTATTCCATGATTATATAAAGAATTTGATTACAGTACATTAAATGGACAATGCCATGACAGTGAATTCCATTGTACTCTAAATGGGACCATAATTTACAAATGAAGATCATAAGGAATACTCTAACTAAGTTAATTTTCTTATAAACTTCTATACAATCTGCTGGCAAGTAGAGAAAATATAGGTTTTAGGCACTTCCCCGTTGGATTAGCCTGATGCCAATGATGAATTGATTTATTATTATTTAACAACAGCATCAGCTACTTTCTTAATCTGTCTAAACCTTTAGTTTGTGACCAAAAACCTACAAAACTAAAAACATTCCCATCAGCCTCAGCTGTGCTTTGTGTTCATAATGCTAACACAATAAAGCAACCCTAAAAACATTATACCACTTAATTTCAAAGAAAGATGCTTAAATGTCTCAACATATCTCGCTAACTACAGAATGGGAAAAGGTTGAGGTAGAGTTCTTACTAAATGGTCGTATTTCTCCAGCAGAGAAACCTAATCTCCTCCTTTGAACAGTGGGCATTGGTTGAGGGGTGGTGGTGGGCGGAGGTGTTGTAAAGGGTGGTGGGATGGTGGGAATCTCGGTGTTAAACTCCTGGTTCCTGTAGGTGGCGCAGCAGTAGCGGAAAGCCTTCATGCACTCCCAGCCCTCGGTGATGTAGAGGGAGCGCCGCGTGCAGGAGTACGGCATGGGGATCTCCCTCAGGCCGTCCTTACAGCAGCGGCGCTGCAGCTTCTCTTTGTAATGGCTCTCTGCGGGGGGCAGAACACAGTCATCAGTGCAAGAGGTGGGAAGTAGTGGAGTACAAATACTTTGTTATTCTACTTAAGTACATTTGGTATCAGTACTTTACTCCACTACTTATTTTTCTGAGGACTTTTTACTTTGACTTCTTACATGTTGAACTCAAATACCTGTACTTTCTACTTCTTACATGTTGAACCCAAATACCTGTACTTTCTACTTCTCACATGTTGAACCCAAATACCTGTACTTTCTACTTCTCACATGTTGAACACAAATACCTGTACTTTCTACTTCTTACATGTTGAACACAAATACCTGTACTTTCTACTTCTCACATGTTGAACCCACATACCTGTACTTTCTACTTCTTACATGTTGAACACAAATACCTGTACTTTCTACTTCTTACATGTTGAACACAAATACCTGTACTTTCTACTTCTCACATGTTGAACCCACATACCTGTACTTTCTACTTCTTACATTTTGAACACAAATACCTGTACTTTCTACTTCTCACATGTTGAACTCAAATACCTGTACTTTCTACTTCTCACATGTTGAACTCAAATACCTGTACTTTCTACTTCTTACATGTTGAACACAAATACCTGTACTTTCTACTTCTTACATGTTGAACACAAATACCTGTACTTTCTACTTCTTACATGTTGAACCCAAATACCTGTACTTTCTACTTCTTACATGTTGAACCCAAATACCTGTACTTTCTACTTCTCACATGTTGAACCCAAATACCTGTACTTTCTACTTCTCACATGTTGAACACAAATACCTGTACTTTCTACTTCTCACATGTTGAACCCACATACCTGTACTTTCTACTTCTTACATGTTGAACACAAATACCTGTACTTTCTACTTCTTACATGTTGAACACAAATACCTGTACTTTCTACTTCTCACATGTTGAACCCACATACCTGTACTTTCTACTTCTTACATTTTGAACACAAATACCTGTACTTTCTACTTCTCACATGTTGAACTCAAATACCTGTACTTTCTACTTCTCACATGTTGAACTCAAATACCTGTACTTTCTACTTCTTACATGTTGAACACAAATACCTGTACTTTCTACTTCTTACATGTTGAACACAAATACCTGTACTTTCTACTTCTTACATGTTGAACCCAAATACCTGTACTTTCTACTTCTCACATGTTGAACCCAAATACCTGTACTTTCTACTTCTCACATGTTGAACCCAAATACCTGTGCTTTCTACTTCTCACATGTTGAACACAAATACCTGTACTTTCTACTTCTCACATGTTGAACCCACATACCTGTACTTTCTACTTCTTACATGTTGAACACAAATACCTGTACTTTCTACTTCTCACATGTTGAACCCACATACCTGTACTTTCTACTTCTTACATTTTGAACACAAATACCTGTACTTTCTACTTCTCACATGTTGAACTCAAATACCTGTACTTTCTACTTCTCACATGTTGAACTCAAATACCTGTACTTTCTACTTCTTACATGTTGAACACAAATACCTGTACTTTCTACTTCTTACATGTTGAACACAAATACCTGTACTTTCTACTTCTTACATGTTGAACCCAAATACCTGTACTTTCTACTTCTTACATGTTGAACCCAAATACCTGTACTTTCTACTTCTCACATGTTGAACACAAATACCTGTACTTTCTACTTCTCACATGTTGAACCCACATACCTGTACTTTCTACTTTTTACATTTTGAACACAAATACCTGTACTTTCTACTTCTCACATGTTGAACTCAAATACCTGTACTTTCTACTTCTCACATGTTGAACTCAAATACCTGTACTTTCTACTTCTTACATGTTGAACCCAAATACCTGTACTTTCTACTTCTTACATGTTGAACCCAAATACCTGTACTTTCTACTTCTCACATGTTGAACACAAATACCTGTACTTTCTACTTCTCACATGTTGAACCCACATACCTGTACTTTCTACTTCTTACATTTTGAACACAAATACCTGTACTTTCTACTTCTCACATGTTGAACTCAAATACCTGTACTTTCTACTTCTCACATGTTGAACTCAAATACCTGTACTTTCTACTTCTTACATGTTGAACACAAATACCTGTACTTTCTACTTCTTACATGTTGAACACAAATACCTGTACTTTCTACTTCTCACATGTTGAACCCACATACCTGTACTTTCTACTTTTTACATTTTGAACACAAATACCTGTACTTTCTACTTCTCACATGTTGAACTCAAATACCTGTACTTTCTACTTCTCACATGTTGAACTCAAATACCTGTACTTTCTACTTCTTACATGTTGAACCCAAATACCTGTACTTTCTACTTCTTACATGTTGAACCCAAATACCTGTACTTTCTACTTCTCACATTTTCCAAACAGCTGTTTCCTTTAGTCTGAATGTGTGTTTGTGGAGTGGTCATTATTCTTGATAATGACCACGCCACAAACACACATTTGTGGCGTGTCAAACAGACACCAAAAAATATAAAAATATTGGCCAGTCATTTTAGATTTTCTTTTCCATAATCAGACAATTAATGCAGTTATTTTAATCTTTGTACTCACCCAGCTGGGCTTTACGCTGCAGCTTTTCAGCAGAGCGCCTCCTTCTGGCACTACCGGGACACTTCAGAGCTGATCAGAGGAGAAAGACGTCCTTAGTCTTTTTAATGTACAATAGATCATCGTTTTGATAATCAGTACCTTTATCATATAAATCCTTTTTTTGATTACATAAATATGATCAAATATGACCAGTGATTTAAAAAAGAATTGTGTGCCTCCTGTATATCAAGAATTTAAGAAATGTAAAACGGAAATGTTCAGATGCTTTCCTATTAATAATTTTATTTGCAGGTATTTGACGGTTTAAGTGGACAATTTAAGTGCCCCAAGAGAGTTTAACATGGCTTTCTCTTTTCTTTTGAATGCATATAGGCAAAGGATAACTGCTATCCAAAGCGTGCTATTGTGCCATACAGAGCCATCAGTGGGTTGATATACCTACATTATTAGTAATTACATTGTTAACATGATTTGCATTTAGGTTGGTTTATTGTTTGCAAAATGTAGTTATCTAGCAGTAGAGGGCGCGTTCGCTACACTGTGTTGGGGACAAAGAGAAGTCTCGCGTGAATACGTTCAGAGTAAACACCCACACTTGAGTAGGATTTGTTTTTGATCGGTATTTTTGAAAATTATGTAACTTTTTTAGTTTTTATGAGACGGTAGAGGCTTGAGACTTGTTGTGACCAATGTTAACCACAGTTGTGTGCCTGTGTGTGTGTGTGTGTGTGTGTGTGTGTGTGTGTGTGTGTGTGTGTGTGTGTGTGTGTGTGTGTGTGTGTGGACTAGTATTACTATACTTGTGGGGACCTACATCTGTTTACATAGTCATGTGTGGGGACTCGCCTCCCTTATGGGGACAACATGGAGGTCCCCATAAGGGGGATCATTAATTTTAGGGTGAAGACTTGGTTAGGGTTAGGCATGTGTTGGTTATGGTTAAGGTTAGGATAAGTCTCTAGGAAATGCATGTAAGTCAATGTAATGTCCCCTGAAGTCATGTATACATGGTATGTGTGTGTGTGTGTGTGTGTGGGTGTGCGTGCGTGCGTGCGTGCGTGCGTGCGTGCGTGCGTGCGTGCGTGCGTGCGTGCGTGCGTGCGTGCGTGCGTGCGGCGAACTGTGATAATATACATACATATGTTTGCTCTTTGCAGGTGATAACGGAGAGTTGGAATTGTGTAATTGATGAGTGAATATGTTATGTGTGAGTTTATGATCCCGGTTGGACTTTATGTAGTCGTGTTTATGAACGTTACTTGTTCAGCAAACGTAACGTATTGAAAATGGCTAGCCAGTTGTTAGCACTGGTGGCCTAGTTAGCTTGAGCGAGCGTGAGGCGGGAGAGTAGAACTATGAGCCGGTCTAAAGAGCCCGGACTGCTCGTGTATAGTTAATAGATAAATAAATAAGTTAAAAGAGATACATAATTGATTTGGTTAATGTGACAGTATTCGGTAGACATGATTATTGTTTGGATGTTGATGCAGATGTTCATTATGTTTCTGTGGAGAACGTAAACACACACTTGAGTGAAGTCACGGTGTGTGTGTGTGTGTGTGTGTGTGTGTGTGTGTGTGTGTGTGTGTGTGTGTGTGTGTGTGTGTGTGTGTGTGTGTGTGTGTGTGTGTGTGTGTGTGTGTGTGTGTGTGTGTGTGTGTGTGTGTGTGTGTGTGTGTGTGTGTGTGTGTGTGTGTGTGTGGCAAACTGTGATAATAAGATACATATTTTTGCTCTTTGCAGAACAAAATAAAATACTTTCAAATTAAAATGTGTAGTGGATATGGGCTACTTCACTCTGTACCACGCTACACTATCAATGCAAAAATGTTGGCATTCAATTAGCCGTCATATGAGTTACTGTTTGTCAAATTCAACAGTATCGAAGCTCCAGTATTTCTTCACTTTTAGCAAACAGACAGTGTAAACATGGCCTTCAGCTACCAAACAACCCTTTGACTCCAACGGCTTACTGTGACGAAAGGTGAGAAAGACACAGTATACTGTAGTGCTACTATTTTAACATCCATCTGATGTTTCTTACTCGAGGAAAAGGTCATAAAAACAGCTTGTATCTCATTAAAACAGGTCATTATACAACAATATTTTAAAGACTTTTCTCCCCAATTCATTTAATTGAGAGACTTTGAATTGCTAATACAAAAATGAAGCAATAATAACTACTATAATGACTCATATAAGATGACAAGAACAAGAAGGGAGTTTGTTTAAAACACAGGATATGAAGTTATCCTGTGAACTACTCTGTGTTTTGCTTACCAGCTTGAAACCACTGAAACATAATCAAAACAAGGCCAACTTGACATATCACTAACATTCTTACAATATTGTTAGAGATGTCCCGATCCGATCACGTGATCGGGGATCGGAGCCGATCACGTGATTTTCAAAAAATCGGGGATCGGGAGAAAAAAATCGGGGATCGGGATTTTTTTTTTTTATATAAATTATTTTTTTTTAATTTAATGTTACAAAACAAAAATGACCATGTTCACGTCTTAAAGTCATCCTGAGGGCTTAGTTTTGGTTTAAAATTACACAACATCATGTATGTGTTGCTTTCTTTGGGCTTGTTCAGACCTGGTTGCTTATTTCTCTCAAAGCTGGCAACAGAGTGGGCGCAGTGTCTAATAGCAGCAGCAAGCTAACGAGAGGCTACGTTCAGCTGGTGACTCGGGAGTCGGGACGGAGAAAATGTCAGGAGTTTGGAAGTACTATAAAATTGAAAGCGAAGGCAGTGTAACAGCCAGATGCAGTGTTTGCAAGGCAGAGGTTCCGCGTGGTGGAAAGAACAGAGCTACGTTCAACACGACCAATCTAATACGCTACCTGAGAAACAAACACCAACAACAACACGGCGAGTACACAGTGGCCACTCAGGTGACGGCACTGAAACAACCGACACTTTCAGAGGCTTTCAAAAGGAAAGAGAAACTGCCCCAGAACAGTGAAAAGGCCAACACAATAACAGCCAAGATAGCTGAATTCATCGCGTTGGATGACCAGCCGTTATCTGTTACCTTTTTTTCCTCTTAATGCATTGCATAAAGATCGGATTGGGAAAAATCGGTATAGGCAGATTGTCAAAATCAAATGATCGGAATCGGATCGGGAGCAAAAAAAGGTGATCGGGACATCCCTAAATATTGTAATAGCCCAAATTCACCAAACACCCGGGCTGAGCGTGTCGTGGCTCCATGCTCGTAGGTACCCTCGTCTGAAAACAGTTTGGAGCCCGGTGCTGGAGGCGAAGAGCAGTCCGGCGTCTGAGAAAACCGCCAGGGCATCTTGGCCTCCCCCTCGGGTGCAGCCGATGTCTCCGTGCTCCACCGCGCCCCAAATCTGGGAAGACATGTGTTAGGGTTAGGGGTTTTGAGCTCGGTAGAAAACAACAAACAAAATCACTGGTTCATGCTAAAAACTGTTTGCGCTGTATCATATATTACATTTTGTCTGTTGCAGATACGATACTTCATTTTATCATTTAAAGTAGCGGTAGTTAAATGTGCAGACTTTACAGATTCTACATTATGCCATGGATTTATTGTCTTACTCTTTGTATTTATAATGTGTATAACACACTTTCTCCTAAACAACACAAAGACACACACAGACACACACACGCACACACACACACCTTCTCCTGTGTAAGTCTGTCCCTGTTGAGGAGAAACACAGCGTTGTCCACGGCCACCAGGTTGACCTTTGCCCCCGGGTCACCTCTGATCTGGAAACTAAAGCTCTTTCCAGGCGTGTAGTCTCGATTTACGCCGTCGACCGGCCCGACATGCAGCTGTGAGAGATAAACAAAATAGTGAAAAACAGAATATAATATCTAATTTTCTGGATAGCTTGTCTTTCAAACAAGACCAGGATATAAGTTCCATAATTGTCTTATTGTCAACAAACCCCACAAAAAGAACAGCATCAATATGTCTCCCAATCATTTCTGATTTCTTTACGCAGCCAGCGGGACTCAAACGCGTTGATTCCTGCTTAAGACTCAAATCTATAAAACGAGCTTCATTTTCTCCAAAGGCTCGGTATATCCCGGAACGTCGATGTTTAGAGACGTATTCATTGTTACCATTCATGTTATTTTTCCATCTTGTTTGTTATCAGAATTGTACGGAGCCCCCTAGGGGACATGGAGAAGAAGAAGAAAAAAATGTTTGAATAATCTCGCAATACTTTTGCGAGATCTCGCAAAACCCCGTTGCAGTTTGTAGACGGTCCCTAAGCACTCCTCTCCCTCCTCCAGCTACAGATTGTGACCAATTATTGATGTTTAGCTCGGATGACGGCGCGTATCGAACTGTTCTGATAAAAACGACTCGTTGTCTACCTTGCTATGATTGTAAAGTCATGTTGTTTGTATTTTTACAACGTTATGTTCATGAGTTATTGATCCGCGAAATTCGAATCTGTCAATAACTCAGCTCAGAGGAACGTGCATGTCCCCTCGCTCTGAGTGTTCTCTTGAGGTGTCTTATCTTATGTGAAACCCTTTATATATACAGTCTGTGTGAAACCCGTGCCTATTGCCAAGCACTGATGTTATATCTTTATATTTAAGGCCAAGCTCAAAGTCAAATCGATGAACCGCTCCATTGTTGTGGTTTCTGTGTTGCCATAGCAGCCGAACTGACCAGGAAGTACATTGAGCTAAATGAAAAGTTTTGCGAGATCTCGCAAAACATTACTATTATTATTTTTTCAAATATTTTTGTTTTCTTCTCCATGTCCCCTAGGGGGCTCCGTAGAATTGACACGAGATGGTAGACCAAAGGACATTTTAAATCAACCAAAATTGTAAAATATATTGCTGTTAAAGTCTGTCCCTGTTGGCGTGACCTCTCTGGTTGCAAAAAGAAGTGTGATTGAGTGGGAGGCTATAAGAAATGTACCCTTCTTCTCCGATGATTCATTAACATTTTCCTGACTTGCATGTTAAAACTCTATAAGCTAAGACAACTCTGAGAGCGAGCCGGTGACTCACCCCTCCAACGCAGGAATCTTCCACATCCACCCAGATGGAGTCCGGCACCACCTCCTCCCCCCCATCCCAGGGGATACTGTAGAACGCCACAAAGCGGAAAGAGGGCATCATCTCCGGGGTGATATGAAGTTCGACACTGGTGATCAGCTGACCTGCCACATCCACACGCTCAGCAACAATGATTTTGCCTTTATTCAGCACCTATTGTTTTGAGGAGAAATCAATCGCTGAAGGTTCTACTTGTACTTCCTGATTTCCATGTGTATTGGAAATGGGCTGTAATGGATTTGTACTTCTGTGTTCTTGTCTCACCAGGTAGGTGATGTGTGTGATGTATTGTCTGTATGTCGGGTCTGCAACAGCGATGATCATCTTCAGGGACAGTCTGTCTCCAACAGACACTGTGCTGGTCCCCGTGGAGATGTACAGGTAGTTCTCTTTACGGCTTCTAAAGGCGGCGAACGGCTGAACAGTGATCTGTTGTTTGGCCTGCTGCTCTGGTCTGAGTCCAGCCTGCACCGTCTCAGCCTGGGAAGCAGAAGGAAAACAAAATAAAGTGTGAGATTTTGCTTTTGATAATCCTTAAGGTAGCCATACTGGCTTTTTGCTCAGGGGGTGAGTAGCCGTCAACCAATCAGAGTATCAGAGGTTCGATCCACAGCCATTGCAGGTTCCTTAGGCAAGATACCTAAACCCAAAATTGCTCACATAGGCATGTCAACGGTATTGAAGTATGTGCTGCTTTACATTAAAGTGTCAGCTAAATCACTTGTCATGTAAAGAGAACAAAGCATTCGAAAAAATCATTGTTCAATGCGTTACACGAATAGCCATTATGTATCTCAGGGGTCAATAACGATAATAACGTCTATTGTTACAATGACAAAATAATGTCTTTAAAATATTCTCTTTTCCAGGATTTGCACATTCAGAAAAATAACCTAAAGTACTCCGCGAACCCACGACTGCACATAATGACTATCTTGATTATTCTTTAGAAAACAACTAGATTGAGATTATTAATAATCAGTAGAAAGTCGCTTGTTTAATCCAAAACCAAAAGTAAATGTGCTGTCATCTAAAGCAAAAGCAAAACCTTCACATCGCATTTTTTACTAGAGCAGTTTTGTCTATAGATTAATGATTAATAACGTAAAGATAAGCTGGGTCAAGGCTCTGTGAGAATGCAGTCGTACTCACAGTGATGGTTTGTGCGCGATGTTGTTGAGGCATGTTGACGCTGGCTCTGGTGGTGCCGGAGGACACAACCAAGGGCGTGTCTAGAAATGTCACTTTTAACATGACGTTTCTGGCTGGAGAACCGTCATGTTGGCTCACTTGGATCTGACATTTTTGGGGGGAAATGGACGTCTGTGAGTACAGTTTTCCACCAAAGTTTTTACCCAAGACACAGAGGATCCACTTGTGGTGTTTCATTTTACTGCACAAAAACAGAAGTCCAGTTTTTTGCAAAGTGATCATAGACACAGAAGATGGTCCTTACTGTGAAGTCCAAGGGCAGGCCCGGCTTGAAGTACTTTGGTACTTCTTTGAAGGATATGGCATACGGAGACTCCACAATTTTAATGCCAGTCTTTTCTGCTTCAACCAAATCGCTGCCTGTAAAGGAGGAAACTCTGGGTCATAAATAACAATAACCACAAACCTGGATACTTTCAGGGAGCCAGACTCAAGTTTCCCCTGTGAGATGTAGACTTTTTTATACCATGTTATACCACTCTTGGTTGTCTTAAGGTCAACTTGATCCCTTTTTAATGTCACATTGTTTGCTTGAGTTATAGGAAGTGGAGAGTTTTAATAACTGGTGGTCTTTTGTCAAATGCAGCTAATGTCTCCTCATATCAAACATCGCTGCTACAACCCGTTGCTGCAGATACACGCTTTACAACATCAGGAGGATGCGTCCCCAGCTGACCCAGAAAGCCACGCAGGTTCTGGTCCAGGCTCTCGTCACCTCACGCCTAGACTACTGCAACTCCCTCCTGGCTGGTCTACCTGCATGTGCCATCCGACCTCTGCAGCTCATCCAGAATGCAGCGGCTCGTCTGGTCTTCAACCTTCCTAAATTCTCCCACACCACGCCGCTCCTCCGCTCCCTCCACTGGCTTCCGGTAACTGCTAGAATCCACTTCAAGACTCTGGATGCGTACCATGCTGCGAATGGATCTGGCCCTTCCTACATCCAGGACATGGTTAAACCGTGCACCCCAGCACGTGCACTCCGCTCTGCATCAGCCAGACGACTCGCTGCACCCTCGCTGCGAGGGGGACCCAAGTTCCCATCAGCAGAAACACGTGGGTTTGCTATCCTGGCTCCAAAATGGTGGAATGAGCTCCCATTGACATCAGGACAGCAGAAAGCTTACACACCTTCCGGCGCGGACTGAAAACTCATCTCTTTCGACTCCACCTCGAGCGATAGAATTACTAACAAAGCACTTATATACTAATAAAGGACTGGCTTATCTAAAGCCAGTTGAGTAGCACTTGAAATGTTTGGCTCTATGAAGCCTGATGTACTTATATGATTCTGTTTTCTTGAAGTTTGTATCTTGTTGGTCGAACGCACTTATTGTAAGTCGCTTTGGATAAAAGCGTCAGCTAAATGCAATGTAATAATATCAAACCTAAAGCAACAAATCGGTCTAACTGTATTTTCTGTGGAATCCCAGTCAGATCAGATTGGGTGTGTTTTTGGGTGCAGTGCTGATGAGTGTGGGCAAGTGTTTACTGCGACCACTACTCGATCCTGCTTGCCAGAGGCATCATGTGTTACAGGGGAGTGGTCATGATCCGGCTGTCAGTCTTGATCCAGTCAAGAAGCTGGAGGCAACATCTAATGTGATCTAGAGTTCTGTGTTGGCTGGACGAGACTCAAAGGTGGAGTCAATCGTCCACTCGGAGGCGTGTACAATAGCACTTTTGCTTCCATTTCTGGAAGCACCTAGACAGACTAGGGATCCAACGATAAAACATGCAACATGTGATGTCGGTACCCAGACGGTGTCATTAGGAAGACATTGGAGTTGGACGTCACAACATCTTCTGTGGATGGGTCCTACCTAGAGGATGAAAAGAGCCAGACCTCTGCGCTCAAACTTCCTACCAATTCCCCTGCCATGCCTGTTTGTTTCATCGCCTGGGCATGACGACCACTTCTATACTTTATTAACTGAGTTGGAGAACCCACTTGCAGTCTGAGGTGAGGCTAAAGAGTTCATTGGTTCAAAAAAAGAAAAGCGTTTCTTATTCCTGCGTCCAGAGGAAAAAGGTAGTAATCTGATTGCACACCGGTGACACCAGACAGATTCCATCTAACACGTGGATAGATGTTGGAAGAGGAAGGACCAACACTGTTAGTAGCAACAGAGCAATGTGCTGGCCAGCGAGATGGATGACAAGGACGATGACCTTGGGATATTCAAAGGGCCCGTTGAAGGTCTTGGCCACTTTAAGGTATCTCAAGTAGGAGGTTAGATAATAATAATAATAATAATAATAATAATAATAACTGGTGAAGGGGATTTGTTTTGGTATTCTGTTCAAATCTCTTTCCCCAGAAGGGCAGAATTCATCTTCAACTGGACTTTTGCTTTTGACCTTTAAAACTAATGCATCACCCTTTTTGTAAAATGCCCCACATTTTTCAAAAGCCTGAGTCATAGGGAAGAGTTAACATTTTGATGACGTGGTTTTGTCCACATGGCTAAAGGTCAGGTTGCAACTCACCAAAGTATCGATCTGTCCTTAATGTTGAAAAAACAAACTCTACATTGCGACATGTCGGAGAGTTTATCTTACTAATCTGTGGTGCGACAGGAACAATGAAAACACAACAATAACACTGCACAGAACATTTAGTTTTTGTGCCTAAGAAAGATACATTTTAAGGATGGGAAATGATTAGTGACAGGGTTGACTTTCTGACATGAGGTGCTGACCTGACTTGGTGAGCACTGAGGCCTTCACATATACAGAGCTGCCCAAAAGAGATCTGATGTTGGGGTGAGCTCGTTTGAGCTCCTCGATACTCAGTTTGACCACTCCTCCGTCCAGCTGCAGGAAAAGAAGAATACAGAAAGTAAATCATCTGATTTCTAGTTTACTATAACTTCGAATTTTTCCAGAAATGAATTGACCGCCTCCAACACCAATGTTTTCCACGTACACAGTTTAGTATTGTCTTTTATCTGATAAATAGCAAGAAAATGAATATGTTGTGCATGTGTATGTAGTCAGTGACAGCAGCCTAGTATTTCAGAATAAGCAGTGACTCACATCTGTCACTTGCTTCACTGCAGGCAACCTCCTCATCTCTTGGTTGATCATCACTCCAAACACCACATAGGCCGTGCCCTGGACCGGCTCCCCATACAGGTATCTGAGACAAAACGATCACACAATCGGAAATCTTCATACTTCATATTTTCAAATAGACCTGAAGATTTGGGAGGAATATCCTTATGTCAGCAGATAACCTTATAAACAAGGTTTATGTGTATGTTCCTGTGTTTTAGTATGAGGATTCATTGCCCTTGCACAATGGGAAGTCAATAGTGAGCACTTAATATTTGCGTACATATTCGAAAATCCCTATATATTCATCAGATATCCTATTAAACAAGGTGTGTGTGTATGTTCCTGTGGTTTAGTATGAGAATAATGTATGTACACTTCTGAAATATTATTATGAAAAACTTGGACTCCCATTTATCCCCCTTTTCACACAGCCCCGACTCATCTCTGCACATTTATTGAAAACAGATAGATGTAATAATTTCCAAATTTCAGAACATGTTTTTATTTAATAAAATATCTTGCCTCAGTCCTTATTTGTTGGCGTTCAGAGATATTTGAATATTGTTTAAGAGTTCAAGTTTATGTTTAATTGTATGTTTATTTAGGATCCCCATTAGCTTTTGCTCTTGACAAAAGCTACTCTTCCTGAGGTCCGACACTTAAAACAATACAACAATAATACAACAACATTCAAGACATAAGTCCTGACATCATTAACAACATTAACAGCAAGAGTTACAGTTGGGAATAGGTTTTTAAAAAATGAAGCGCAAGATTGAGCAAGGTAGGTTGAGGTTTACTTTAAGGGGTTTGTGAATTAAGTCAATTTCAGTGTGTGTGTGTGTGTGTGTGTGTGTGTGTGTGTGTGTGTGTGTGTGTGTGTGTGTGTATACATGATAAACAAAGTGTTTTGATACTATTCATGGCTCGGTGGTTGACCTGGTTAACCCTTTTGACCTGTGTGAAATGTAAAAGTGTGCTTTGAGAAGGTTAAGGTTTGACTTGTATTTGAGAAGGTTAAGGTTTGACTTGTATGGCAGATGTGGTTAGACAACATTCTTGGTACTTCAGTGACTCCTGATATCAAAGAGATTATCACACATATAAGACTCAGTCACTCAAGACTAAAGGTTCTGGAATAAAATACTTTTTGTAATTTGAGACAAGCATATACATAATTTTCAATGTTGGTTTATTTTAAACATCTATTTTGTTTAGTCTCCATGTCTTTACATGTCTTGTTGTAGTGAAACATCTGATAATACATGTTAAATGCTAAAACACAGGCTTAGGTCAACAAATATATAAACTCACTGACTAAAATGGGACATTATAGACATGTCCCCAGGAGTGACATTGAAATCTGTGTGTATGTAAATATATGCAAATGTATGTACATGTTGGTCCCCTATAACCATTTCTACTGGGTTTATCCCAAGTGGCAAACTCTGGGGAAGAGCCGGGACGCCAATACGGAAGTGCCACACACTGCAGTTCATCTAGTGGCCAGTAGGAGCAGGATGCAGAAGGGAGCAATTTCCATAGACCCCCATGTTAAAATGCCCAACTTTACAGCAGAAATAAACATGTTTACATCGTGGTTCAAAAAACCATATTCACTGTATAGTTAGATTCCCCCTTCATGACTACTGTGTGGGGGTGAATGTTTTCTCAACTCATCTGTTTAATTAATATTAAGCCTTACATATTTTGCATAAATTAGGGTGTGGTCACTTTGATGGACACGTACATGCCTCACTGTAAGCTAACAGCAACTTGTCCACTCTGCTAGCTAGGCTACAACCATAGAGGCTACAACATTAGTTAGTTATTGTTACTGTGCTTGACCCTTTAGCCGTGTTCGTGGTGATTGTGCCTTTTAGGGAATATTGTTACAAATACCAGACAATTAAAATGTTGTGCTGTGCGCTTGAATGTACTAACAGAACTTCCAAGAAGTCTAAAATTATAATATTATACATGTTAACCCCGTTCGCAGGTGTTTGTGTGCTTGGTAGCTTAGCTTGCTACTTATTAGCCAGCTAAGGACGTAACCCTTATACATACATATACATTTTAGTTTATGATTCAGCCTTGGGTAAGACTTTTATAGTCTATGGCTATGACGCCCATAATGCTAAACGGGAGCAAATGTTAATAGGGGACCCAATTATCCCAGTGGTGGCCGCCGGAGCTAACGGAGCCGCAGGGGGCTAGCTCCAGCCGGCGTCCCGGAGCTAGCCCACTGCGGCTCTGTTAGGTCCGGCGGTGGAGTCCGTCTTTTCTCAACGTGTGAATGACAAGCATTAAGAATAACAAAATATAGCTAATTCTCTTGCAGATTGTCTCATTTGATTATGAATGTAACATTTATATAGGGGAACTACACTGTTAGCAGTAACTTGGTATGCATGTATTTCATGTTAGCTTAGCTTCTTAGCCTGAGCTAGCTCTGTTTACTTCCAGTTCGGAGGCAGCAGGTCCCCCCACGGCTCCGCCTCTTTGCCCTTATTTGGAGCAGGCGGGATTAGACTCTGACGTTACAGTCGAGCCATTAGTGGCCGACTCCGCCTACTAAGGGCTTCACGGCAACTCTGCAGAATCCTATGGGTGATGTCACGGACACTACGTCCATTTATATATACAGTCTATGGTTTATCCTGAGTCCCCATTAGTGATGGGGATAACATCATTTTATATTTATTTTGTTTTTAGTATGTTTTTAACGTATGTTTGAGTTAACTAAGCAAGGGCAAGTGTCCCTGATTTGTTTCAGACCTCTAGGCCCTCTAGAAAGGGTGGTCCCCTGAAGTGATTATCAGAAACTTGGTCCTCAATGCACATGGAAACCAGCATGCGTGTGTGTGTGCGTACGTGTGTGTGTGTGTGTGTGTGTGTGTGTGTGTGTGTGTGTGTGTGTGTGTGTGTGTGTGTGTGTGTGTGTGTGTGTGTGTGTGTGTGTGTGTGTGTGTGTGTGTGTGTGTGTGTGTGTGTGTGTGTGTGTGTTGGACAAACCTGGCCGAGATCTCTACTTCCAGTTCAGTATCATGCAGGTCGAGGAAGGACTTTCTGGGCGTCAGAGTAACATTAAAGGCAGGAAGCACTGAAACACAACACACCATAAAAATGCTACATTAGACCTCAACCGAAAAGTGATATTCAGATATGGAAAGATGTGATGCCTAAAGGAAAAAAACATACGTCTTGTTTGAGTTGACCTACCATATTTCTTCACCTGGAACTGGGAGGTGAAGGTGTTCTGCTCCCAGTGGTCAAATTTTGCAATCACTGTCCATTGTCCTTCACTGCCGAAGTAAAACAATGTATAAATGATAAACACCTACGTTCACATAAAGTGGAAGGTGTTAAAATATTTTAAATAATTAGGCTTTTACTTGACAATTTCTGAGAGAGGAAAAGTGTCAGCAAAAACGCCATCAAAAGCTTGGATCCTGGAGACCTGTTTAACCACAACACCGTCGGAATTCTGAAACACACACACACACACACACACACACACACACACATTCACAATTCATTAACATAGATTGAGCTAAAAACAGCTATGGCTAACACAATATCAAAACCTATGACCTGTTGTGTTGCCAAAGCATAGCACCAGGTAGAACATCTTAAGATTCTCTAAGATCCCATTTCAACATCTATACTTAAACTTTACATAAACCAGGCCTGCAAAAATCAATTCATCTATTAAGCTTTTAGACTATAATATAGTTTTAAAAAATGCACCTTAACGCACCAAGGTAATGTTTTTAAATGGTCTTGTTTTTAATTCTTTACCTGGATATCTATTGTGACGGAGCTGTTAAAGGCCTTAAAAGTTGGTGAGGACGTGAACACTCTGAAACGAACTGGAGAGGGAAAGAGACAAAAATCAGCCAAAAAAACACCCAAAATAAAATATTCACTATATGTACAGCAGCCTTTATTAGCCTTTATTAGCATCAATTTAAAACTACTATTAAAAAAACTACTATTAAACTACAGCGTATTTTTGCTGGAAAGAAAATATGTTTTAATCTAATCCAATGCAAACCTTCTGGATCAAATAGAAGCAGCAGTTTCATCGCACATTCTACGTTATGTTATTTATTTATTATTGTATTATATGTATTTATTAAACAAGGACCATGCATAAAATACATACATCTCAAAAATTGAAGAGATGCTACATGCCAGATTATAGATAAAATATAATTTCCATTCTTCTTATTATACATTTGGATTGTTTTATCAGTGTCTCCAGCTCTCACCAGTATCTCCGGGTTTATAGATGGGCTTGTCTGTCTGGATGAAGATGTATCCAGAGTGAAAGGACACCATCAGTATCTTCTCTATCGAGTGGTGGCCAATAAAATTCACCTTCAGAATCACAAACTTGTTCTTCTTTTCTTTGCGGTCCAAGCCATTCCAGGAAAGCTGGGGGAGGATTAGATTTACCCAGTTATTATTGTGTTTTATTCCATGTTGCTTTTCAAATGTATTTACTTTTGTTATATGTGGGTATATGAGTGCCATGGCGAGTTTTCTTTTCTAACTATAGGTGGTTAAGACAAGTGAGTTTTTGCCAATTTACACTCATGTCTTGTATGAGCCATTAACTGTTTTGTTTTTATTTTATTGTTTAATATGTCTTGCTTTATTAGCATACACGGCCTACAGATATTATTTGTTGAATATTTATCTACTCACCTTAGTTCTTTACGCCCCTGAATATATTTGTTGACACCCCTTGTTCTCCTATTTGCTATATTATCTCTGTTTATGGGGAAGGGGTTGGTTTTAAACGAGGGAAGCTAAACCAGTTCAACCAGACACACTCAGAAGGAGAGATGTATGGTGAAAATGGAAAATATATGGATTCATCTTGACAAATGGATTATCGTTCTGGATTATTTGTTCACTGAAATAACACCCCCGTATGTTAGAAGTGGCTGCTCTAGAAACTTCTAAGCCAATACATGTCTCTTTGAACTCGACATTTTGATTAATTGCTACCTGAAGAGTTTTGAGAGTGTGATATCCATTTTCCAGATTCAGTGTGACGAAGTCCTGCAGGAGCATGGTGGTCTGACTGAAGTCGATGATGGAGATGTGGACAGTGACGGGGGAGGACAGACCTTCTGCCTGGAGGAAGATGTTCTCCTGGCTGTCTGTCCTCAGCAGGTCTGGAGCTAGCACAGTAAACCTGCAGGAAAATATTCATGAACGATGCGGGGGCTGCCAGAACTTTAAAGAGGCCCTATTATGCTTTTTCCTGTAGTGTGTTCTATAGGTTTGTGTACATGTAAATGGTCTGCAAAGGCTAAATCAGAGCAGACTGGGCTCTGGTTTCATACAGAGGGTGAAAAGAGGTGCTGCAGCACAGACAGTATGAGAAAAATAAAGTGCTATTTGAAAATTAAAGCATGATATACACCTGAACATCAGCAGGAGAGGACTCTTTAAAGTAGAGACACTACATACTGATATACACCTGAACATCATCAGAAGAGGACTCTTTAAAGTAGAGACACTACATACTGATATACACCTGAACATCAGCAGGAGAGGACTCTTTAAAGTAGAGACACTACATACTGATATACACCTGAACATCAGCAGGAGAGGACTCTTTAAAGTATAGACACTACAAACTGATATACACCTGAACATCAGCAGGAGAGGACTCTTTAAAGTAGAGACACTACATACTGATATACACCTGAACATCAGCAGGAGAGGACTCTTTAAAGTAGAGACACTACATGCTGATATACACCTGAACATCAGCAGGAGAGGACTCTTTAAAGGGGACCTATCATGCAAAATGCACTTTTGTACGTCTTGTATACATGAATGTGTCCCCGGTGTGTCAGGGAACTCACCAAGTGTCAGAAAACACAACCCTCTCTCTTTTCCTCCATACCCAAATCTCTAAAAACGAGGCTGCAACGGATCTGATCCAGATTTGAAATTGTTCTGACGTCAGAAACGGGGTGCTCCGCCTATATGGGCAACTCTCCACCTATCAGGGGAATGAGAGGTTGCGTGGCATGGTACCAGCATGGTAACATGACGCTCGTGCCTCGCCCCCCTCCTTTGCAGAGGGGCGTGGTCAGCTGCAGCTCATTTGCCACAGATTCAGCCCTTCTGAAGACAGGGCTGGACAGCAAATAGACCGAGATGAGGCATGGCTAAAATGCATGATCTGTTTGGTATTTTGAAAAAAACACTTCACAGACATGTTTTGTATAGGTATGGCCCTACAATATATTTTTCAAATATAGCATGATAGGTCCACTTTAAAGTAGATACACTACATGTTGTATACACCTGAATATCAGCAGGAGAGGACTCTTTAAAGTTGAGAAACTATACTAATATGAACCTGAAAATAAGCAGAATAGGGACTACCGCAATTACTTTTGCTACTCCTGACGAGCATGATAACATACAATGATTGTAATTATACGAATACTCGAAAAATATCTGCCATTTATTATGATGCTTACAGGAACATTTCATAAAATCTGTCACAAATACTAACAAAAATGGTGTTAGGTTTGTACATGTCCAATGTACACACTCATCATACTTCATGGCATAACGTGGAGAATTATCCAGTCAGTGAACAGCAGATCATCTCAATAGAGATATGTGGAGAATAATCACTTTTTGATAAGAATAATAATTATGCCTTAAAAATGTATATTCACTTTAATTAAAATATCTATATCTTTGTGTGGTCCCTTCCACATTACTATTCATACTTTAAGAAATAACATTCACACAAATATTTTAACAGTTATGTAAATTAAATCAATTCCATTTAAATGTTTCATTATGTATCAGGTCACAATTGGACTTTGATATCTGACCCTGAATACGACTTTTACGTTACTTTTGCTGTTGCAGATCCACCATAAACCACGAACAATAACACTTAAATGTCTTCAATTGTTACAGAAAGATAACAGAAATTCCAAGAAAGAAAGCCAAGAAAGAGATTGGATCTCAGAAGTGAATACAAACGCTGCAAATCCTCCGAAAGTCGTTCAAATGTAAAATGTGTTGGACACACTGTCATATGGCACCCGTACCTTGGTTCAGAACTGACTGTGACCTTTAGGTTTGGTGTCCTTAAAAAAGAAAAAACAGAATCAATATTATTGTTATTCATGACACAACTCTGCAAAACACTTAAACACTTATGAATGTGTGGTATTATAACATGGCAATGTCAGTTATATGGTATCAAGACGAGGAGAGGGGGAAAGGTAGAGACATTTATAGGAAATTACATGATATATAAACAGTAAAATAAGAATAGAAGCAGGAATGTGTTTATATGTTCTTGTCAAACATGGTGTATCTTATCATGTATCTACCACTGAATAGGCTTAACCTTATTATGTTCTGGGATTGACTGGAGAAAGAGCCTTTTTAAGAGCTGTCCCACCTTAATAAGGTCATTTTTAGTAACACAGATATGTAAAAATGGCATTGAAAGATATGATAATTCAGTATCAATGATGGAAATCCTGTCATTCAAACACCAGGGATGATTATATTGAATTCATGTTTTAATTAATTTTGTTTTATTGATTTCCATAGAGTTTAATTAAACACGTTTTTTCACAATTAAAAATATTATACTACATGTTGTTTTCTGTTAAGTGCAGCTTTAGTTACTTACTCGTGGAGTTCCCAGAAAGCATCTATAGGTGTAAATCTGGGGAGCAGTTTCAGAAATCATAACTTGTCAGAGACAGAGGTTAAAACTAATCATTTGATCTCTGTGCAAACACTTACCTGTCCCCCCAGCTGAGTCTGTAAAGAGGACAGACCCATTAGTTTGAGAGGAAACACAGCTTTAAATATATCTTCTTTACAGTCAGCAGAAAACCAGCGATGGAAATCAGAATCAGAAATCCTTTATTTGTTGCGCAACGGGGACATTTACATTATGACAAGGTAAAAGTGAGGAGAAAAGACTAACATATTACAACAATTACTTAGTTTGCACACAATATTAATAATAAGAGAACACCATAAGTCAAAAAGAAAATAGCATATAAGTACACCCTGGTAAAAAGGAAGCAGTATTTGTTTAAAAAATCAGCCAAACGACTCGCTGCATCCTCACTGCGAGGGGGACCCAAGTTCCCATCAGCAAAAACACGTGGGTTTGCTATCCTGGCTCCAAGATGGTGGAATGAGCTCCCATTGACATCAGGACAGCAGAAAGCTTACACACCTTCCAGACTGAAAACTCATCTCTTTCGACTCCACCTCGAGCGATAGAACTTAACAAAGCACTTATATACTAATAAAGGGCTGGCTTATCTAAAGCCAGTTGAGTAGCACTTGAAATGTGTTTGCTCTATGAAACCTGATGTACTTATATGATTCTGTTTTCTTAAAGTTTGTATTTTGTTGGTCGAACGCACTTATTGTAAGTTGCTATGGATAAAAGCGTCAGCTAAATGCAATGTAATGTAAAAAAAAGTGACATATAGAATTAAAGAGGTACTGTGTACTAGTTTCATGAGGGTATATTGCACAATACAAAGTATTGTACCTAAGGCATATTAATGCTACGTTATACTCCACTGCATTTCAGAGGCAAAAATGTACTCCACTTCATTTATATAACACTCACAGTTTCTTTTAAAAACACATGATATGCTGTAATGCAGTGCTGTAATCTGCATAGTATTCTAAGTATTTGGTCCATATTGACAAACTAGATTGCTCTTATAATAATCCATAATAATATAATACTGTGAAAATATCCTTTCTGCTTAACAGGTCCTTTTACTTTTGATACTTGAATTACATTTATCTGATTATATTTCTGTACTTAATATTATTCTGAAAAGGGCCGAGTACTTTTTGTACTTTAAGTATATTTTGATGCAAAAAAAACTGTTGAAATCAGGACTTTTACTGAGTATTGACAACACTAATATTTTAACTTTCAGACGTACCTTCTTCGAAGATTTCCGTAGGAGCTGCAGAGAAGCAAGAGAAATAAAAAGTTGGGAAGCGTCCAGTGAGCCATGGTGACTGACTGGAAGCCTCAGTGGACTGTGACCACAGATAGACTGTTAACTACTTTAAACACACACACACACACACACACACACACACACAAAGGGTCTCTAATCAATCCGAGTGACACACTAAGTACGACCACTTTTTGCAGCCTTCTCATTTTCTTTTCAAACATAGAAATGAAAAGCAGTCATACTGTAGCAGCAAAGAGAAGATTATACAATAGAAGGTGCTAGCAGTGCCGGCCCTAGACTTTTGGGGTCCTCACCTCCTCTAGGGGGGTCCGGGGGCATGCTTCCCCGGGAAGATTTTTTTTTTTAAATATTGAAGTTAAAAGCATCAATCTGGTGCACTTTGAGAGCAAAATTAAGAGATCTATGGATACATCTCTCAACACCCGGATGAATCAGAACTGTAAACAGATTTTTCTTTATGGATATTTTACAAATCACTCCACTTTCAAACTTCTTGTTTTGTCATATAGTATTTCATAACTGTTTCTCATGTATTCTCTCTGGCTGTCCATCTCATAATGTTCACATAGAAACTAGCTGTCAATAGGAATATCATTCAGAAGAATTATAATTTCATGCAAAAATCTGTCACAAAAAGAGGTTGCACATTCAGGTGTTGTTATGGCAACGTCAGTGGCCAATCAGCCACATTTACTGCTGCAAATACGTTCAAACCTATATATACAGTCTATGCTGTCGATATGCTTTCTTTTCTAACACAAAACCACTGAAATGCGTAGTGCATGGTCCGAGAAGGACAAACAAATCAACGTAACACTGTAATATTACAGATCAACAACACAGATACCATTCTCATTTATTCATTTTATATACATTTTATTTATATAATTAAATTGATTTTTTGTTTGTTTTATCTGAGTGTTCCAGGGTATTCTCTGAATACCTTGAAGGCCCTGACAGTTCACCACTGGTGTTAACAGGTAAAGCCCAGGAAGCCTACTCTGCTCTGACAGTTTCAGAGAGCAAGGTCTACCTAACTGTTAAGACTGCTGAAGGCCTACAAATTAGTCCCTTAGGCCAGAGATGGAGTACTCGAGTCCTGGACTCAGACTTGAGGCGGACTCGAGTGCCGATTTTCGGGACTCGTGACTTGACTCGGACTCACGCACTGATTGACGCAACTCAGACTTGGATTATCGTGAATTCTCACGCACGATGACTTGGACTCGGACTAGTGAATTTGTCCCCCCATGATGACTCGGACTCGACTTGTACATTGACGCTCTGACTTGGACTCGGACTCGAGCAAATTTTCTCTGGAGTCTGATGTCCTCTATCCTGGCGTGTGTACCTGCGAGGCGAGTTCACGTACTGGGCCCGCTATTCCAGTCTAAAGATGTCTAGAGACACACCCCGCATCGTGCTGTATGCTTTCACACATTCTGCTTCCACATTGGAAAAGAGCAGCGCAAAATGCTCGTTATGTGGAAACAATATTGAAGAGAAGGCTCCGTAACACATTACTCTAAGGATCGAGTTCAGACCAAGCGGCAAACTCTGGGGAACAGCCGGGACGCCATACGGAACTACTGGCTGCAGAAAGGAGCAATTTCCATAGACCCCCATGTTAAAATGCCCAACTTTCCAGCAGAAAAAAAACATGTTTCTACCCATGGATGCAATCAATATTATTATCGATATAGTTAGATTCCACCTTCATGATTATGAATCTGTGAGTGAATTGTTTTCTAACACAACCCTTTTATTTATATTAGGTCTTAACGTTCGTGCATAAATTAGGGCGTGGTCACGTTGATGGACACGTACATGCCTCACTGTCAGCTTCAGCAACTTGTCCACTCTGCTAGGCTACAACCATAGAGGCTACAACGTTAGTTAGTCATAGTACTGTAACTTGACCCTTTAGCTTTAGGCCGTGTTCGTGGTGATTGTGCCTTTTAGCAGGGTTGCCAACTCTCACGCCTCTGGCGTGTGACACACGCTTTCACTCTCAATCTCACGCTCTCACGCTGCCCAAACTATTCTCACGCCAAAAACAAGATGAACCGGCGATCGTTTTTGGTTGGTTATTTACAATGTTGAGTTGACAGCTGCTCAAGCTGTCGATCCGCCCCCACCACTCTTAACAACGTTAACAGACAGCAGAGCAGTGGGAGCCGGTTTGGTCAATCCCCGACCCGTATTGCACATGCGCAAATCTGGAGCGTCCGAATGCAAGCAGTGAGGTCTGTGAAGAGTAGAGTGTCAACCGGGTTAGAAAGTCAGCTAAACGCTGCCGTGATTAAACGCCATAGTATGTTCCAAACCACATTAAGGATTATTTCTGGAACAGTAAGGAGCTCAATCGCTTTCTCTCTCGTGGTTACCACAAGGTGAGTAACCTTTAACATCCAGCTTCTTTACACATTTTCTCTCCAGTACAGCGTTAGCTCTGAGTGTTAGCGATGCTAATGTAAACACAGAACATATCATTTCCAAAAAACTTTGCACATTGTTTCTGATAGAGCAACGTTTGTGACAGGGGAAGATAGGCTGGGCGGAAGGAGTTCAACGTAAGCCAGCCCACATTTTAGTAATGTCCGTCATGACCGCAGCAAATCTGGACGTTGTACCCCCCGTTTTTAGAGATGTGGGTAAGGAGTAAAAGAGAGAGGGTTGTAGTTTTCTGTTACTTTGTGAGTCTCCTGACACACCGGGGATACAGATTTATGTATAAAAGACACACGAAAAGTGCATGATAGTTTACCTTCAATGCTCTCACAGTCTCCATGTTTTTAATCAATTATATAAAGACAAATTAATAAATGTTTCTCTTAAACTATCAAACAATAAACATTATATTCAGTATTTTGCCTTTCCTACATTTCGATTAAGCTCAATGTTGCTGATAGTGACTGAATAGTTTAAACTAACATCATGTATTCTTTATTCAGACTGAGTGGCTGCAGGTTGTCAGACATCAGCTGTGCTGCTCTGATCTCAGCTCTGAAGTCCAACCCCTCCCATCTGAGAGATCTGGACCGGAGGTAACAACACGCTGCAGGATTCAGGAGTGAAGCTGCTGACAGATCTTCTGCAGAGTCCACACTGCAGACTGGAGACTCTCTGGTCAGTAACGGCCCGTCCACACTACAGCGTCGACAGCGTCGACAGCGTCGACAGCGTCGACAGCGTCGACAGCGTCGACAACTCCAATCTGCCCATTCACTTTGAATGGGGTGACGTCACGTTGCCTCGCTTTTTCGCCGAACTGAATTGTGGGTAGCAGAGCGGTCCGTCTCCGGCGTCCGGCGTCAGAAGTTGAACATTGTAGCCAGCGCCAGCCAATCAAATCCCGTTTCGGAAAATCTGACAGCTCAAGCCGTAGCCAATCAAACCGCGTCTAAGCTGGGAGATTCCCGCCGTTCATTTCTATATTTCAAAAAAAGTTGGAGGAGAAACTAATAATCGCCGTAGCTAATCACCCGGTTTTGTATGACCAGACCCTCTTCACCTACCGGGATACAAACCGGAGGAACCAGCATGGAGGGAGGTGCAGAGACAGGGGGGGAAACTGGTAGGTTTTTCTGTTTGGGGAGTTTATATATATATATATTGCTCCCATAAAATCCCCGGGGGTTTTTGCTTTGTATGTCGGGGGCGGGAGATTCCCCAAGCTGTCAGACACGCCCAGCTCCAAGCTTTTTTTGAAGCTGTAGTGTGGACGCTCCGTAAGGGGTCTAATGGAGTACTGGAGTAATCCCTCCAGTTCTTCCTTCCAGACGTAGCCTAGTTTAGCACAACACATCATGCTATCCATTCACTGCAGTTTCTTATTTGTTTTCTCTCATTCTTCCACAAACATTATTATGTGAGCTTAAAATGTAAATCCACATTTTAGTAAGTAAGCATCTTTGTAACGGATTCACAGTATTTTATAGAGTAGTCCGTTGCGTTCTCCTGTCAGGATTTTAGTTTCTAGACTAATGAGCCGTTATTTGCTGTAAACTGAGAGCTGTGACAGTCAGTCGTAGTGTTGAAGATATGCTTTAATATATAATGGGATGTAAAGCACGAGAGCAGTCAGGACTCTGAAGCTGACTCAAAGAACAAACACTTATTTTAAACCTGATCCATAACTGTTGGGTTGTGTTCATCCCTACAGGATCGATGCCAAGATGGTCACAGCGAAGAAACAGAAGAGATGTGAGTATTGAAACCAGATCCTCCATTCATCAAGCTCTTCTACATTCTAATCTGATCTTGAAATGAAAATGTACCTATTCCATCTCTCTTCAATCTTTTTACTTGCTCATGTTTCTCTCTGTTCATGTTTTATTATTATTATTCTTTCAGGAGACACCGATTTCAAATAGGAAGTGAAAAGTGGATGAACTGACGGTATATTTTCAATAAAAAACAAAATGATCAATTGCACTGATATAGAGAGGAAACATAAATATAGAATAGAAAGTAAATGTATTTCAAAGCAAAAATGTACAAATACATTTCAATACAAAGTGCTGCGATTGGCTGGTTCTACTGTCCTGTGATTGGCTGGTTCTACTGTTTTACGATTGGCTGGTACTACTGTCTGCAATTGTCTGGTTCTACTGTCCTGTGATTGGCTGGTACTACTGTCCTGTGATTGTCTGGTTCTACTGTCCTGCGATTGGTTGGTTCTACTGTGCTGCGATTGGCTGGTTCTACTGTCCTGCGATTGGTTGGTTCTACTGTCCTGTGATTGGCTGGTTCTACTGTCCTGCGATTGGCTGGTTCTACTGTCCTGCGATTGGCTGGTTCTACTGTGCTGCGATTGGCTGGTTCTACTGTCCTGCGATTGGTTGGTTCTACTGTGCTGCGATTGGCTGGTTCTACTGTCCTGCGATTGGTTGGTTCTACTGTCCTGTGATTGGCTAGTTCTACTGTGCTGCGATTGGCTGGTTCTACTGTCCTGCGATTGGCTGGTTCTACTGTGCTGCGATTGGCTGGTTCTACTGTTTTACGATTGGCTGGTACTACTGTCTGCAATTGTCTGGTTCTACTGTTTTACGATTGGCTGGTACTACTGTCTGCAATTGGCTGGTTCTACTGTCCTGTGATTGGCTGTTTCTACTGTCCTGCGATTGGCTGGTTCTACTGTCCTGCGATTGGCTGGTTCTGCTGTTTTACGATTCACTGGTTCTACTGTCCTGTGATTGGCTGGTTCTACTGTCCTGTGATTGGCTGGTTCTACTGTCCTGTGATTGTCTGGTTCTACTGTGCTGCGATTGGCTGGTTCTACTGTCCTGTGATTGGCTGGTTCTACTGTCCTGCGATTGGCTGGTTCTACTGTCCTGTGATTGGCTGGTTCTACTGTCCTGTGATTGGCTGGGTCTACTGTGCTACGATTGGCTGGGTCTATTAAAATAAATAAATTTATCTCCAATTACTCATTAAAACCTTTTCTGGGGCCAATGATGTCAACAGTACAGGTGAGTAATGTTAAAGCTCAAATATGTATATTTTTCCTTCATATCCTTCGGTGATCCCCGCAGGTTGAGCACCACTGGAAAACAGAATACTGAAGTAAAAAGAGCAGACGTCAGCTGTAGCAGAGTGGACATGCCATTTCTTTATTTTTAGCTATACAGGACCTCTGTTTTAAGTGATTGTTGGTTATACAATAAAAGTGTTTTCCTGTTTATCTTTCAGGTCCAAGAGGGGAAATGTCCTAAAGAAATGTTGCAATTTGCAGTGAAAATCAGATTAGAGAATATTCCAAAAATAAATGCATTAAAGTCTGTTTGGAAATGTTGAGTACCCCAAGTGTTATGTCGTACGGGTCCCAAGCACATAGAAACAGCCGGATGCTAACTTGCATATGATACCAGTTAATTAAGTTATTCAAAATATAGAAACATATTGTCCTTTTAATCACCGGGAATTATTTGATGAGTGGCCAATAAAACTGACGGCAGAGTAAGTCCAACACTATGTTTTTTATTTTTACATTATTCTTATTAACCAATTTTTCAAGATTAAACCATATCAATATAGTTGATCTGCTCTGTAATGTGACGCTCCTAAATCCTCACAGGAAACCTGGTTCACTGAACATTAAAGGATAACTGAGGCTTTTCTCTGTTTTGTTGTAAAAACGATTTTAACCCACAACGAACCCCACTCTAACCCTCTCAAAATAACTTATACATTTAGTTATCTTAACCCTCCTGTCGTGTGTTCAGGTCAAATCTGACTGTTTCACTACTTTCATCATTCATAAATATATTGTGCTTCACGTTTGATTTTCTCAAGGCCTTGTCATATCATAGTAGGTGTTTGAACATATACAACTGCTGATCACCATTCATTTGTGAGTCGGTTAGTCAACTGTATTACACCGATGATGTTTAGGAAATGAATGGGTAACCGTTGGTTTTAGGTTGTGTGATGTTCAGTTTGATTGGGCCAGGATTTATCTTACAAACACATTTACAGAGTTTGTATGTTTGGGTGCAGAGGTGGCTGTTTTCTATGTATTTGTGTTCATTGTTTGACAACTAAAGTATTAAGGTTATTGTTGTTTGTTTTCTTTAATAAGTCATTCAAACATAGCTCTTAGTTAAGAGTCCTCCTTTTGTTCCGTTTATTTCTTGGTTTCACACTACACCCTCACCTATGGTCATGAAGGATGGGTCATGACCGAAAGAACGAGATCGGGATACAGGCGGCCGAGATGGGTTTTCTCGTCGCAGGGTGGCTGGTGTCTCCCTTAGGGATAAGGTGAAAGTTCAGTCATCAGGGAGGGACTCGGAGTTGAGCCGCTCCTCCTTCGCGTCGAAAGAAGCCAGTTGAGGTGGTTCGGGCACCTAGTTAGGATGCCACCTGGGCGCCTCCCTAGGGAGGTGTTCCAGGCACGTCCAGCTGGGAGGAGACCGAGGGGTAGACCTAGGACCAGGTGGAGGGATGATATCTCTTCTGGCCTGGGAGCGCCTTGGGACCCCCCAGTCAGAGCTGGTTGATGAGGGAAAGGAACGTTTGGGGCTCTCTGCTGGAACTGCTACCCCCGCGACCCGACCACGGGTAAGCGGAGAAGATGGATGGATGGACACTACAACCATCATTTATTTTGTTTTTTATACTGCTGCAACGCAAACATTTCCCAAACTGGAATCAATAAAGTACCTATCAATCAATCTATCAAGCCCTTTGTTGTCTTTGAATCATTTTAATTTGAGATTGTCAATAAAAAAACATTTAACCAACATCTGGTTTTGTTTCCTTCCCTTTCCCCAAAAGAGCCGGGACGTAACATCCAGGTTACAAAAACCCAGAATGTCTTACACAGTACTTTTCATAAATGTTTACAAGGTGCCTCACAGTTTTATAATCAGATTGGAATCTAAATAACCAGATACTTTAAACGTAGTCAGCAAAGAAACCTTTATTTACAGGTCAGATTAACTTGAAGAGACAAAGTAGACACATGTGGAAGTCACGCCGCCATTATATAACACATGTATGACAAGGACAGTCCCAAAATGATGTGAGTTGGATGTGTAAAATAATCAGAATACAAAAGCAACACTTTAAATGTCTACCAGATATGCACTTTTCAAATTAAGTTATTCAGCATGAAAACAATCTATTAAAAATAAATAATCGTCTGAAGAAATATCAAATCGAGCAATTAGGAAACGTATCAACTAACAGCCCCCTATCACTGACGGGGCATTCTGCAACAAATCAAGCTTACATTTTAATCTTGAATCGCACATTTTGGATAAGAACACTACATGTTTCCGCTGTGAACTGACAGGTGAGCTAACCAGACATTAGTCAGTCTCAATCTCCAGTTTAAGATTGATAAAACTGACTTTGCATTCACTGAAAGAAAATGAAATTGTCCCCTTTAAGCTCGACTTCCAGCCTCATGAGTCGGAATCTGAGTCGCTGTAGTCGGCCATGATGGATGTGAGCGCTCCTAAACTCCTGCCCCGCTCCTTCCCAGAATCCTTTGTGGTTGTCACTCCTTCCTCTGTGGTCTTGACATGTGTCTCTCTGGAGCCATTAGTCTCTGTTACATCCTGACACATTTCTGTTGGGCTTATACTCGGCGTTTCGTCTCCTTCACACGTGCTGATCTCAGGGTATGAGTTTCTGCGCGTGGCGGTGGCACAGGGTTCAGTTCTGGGTCCTGCGGAGCGTCTGCGGATCAGCGCGCTCTGAGAGGAGCTCAGGGCTTTGGCCACGGCCGCCTCCTTCCCCTGCAGACCCAGCTTATGGAGCAGACTTCCTGCAGGACTTCCTGGTGTCGGAGACGGGGAGGTGAACCACGAGCGAGAGGAGATCTCTTTCCTCTTGATGTGCTGCTTGTCGTCATAGGCTGAGGAGGGAGGGGGAACAGAGGAAGACATTTTAACAGGAGTCTTAATATTAAAGGTCACATATTAAATCCACTTCCTCATGTCTCTTCTACATCAACATGTGTCCCCTTTCTCATGTCTCTTCTACATCAACATGTGTCCCCTCTTCTACATCAACATGTGTCCCCTCTTCTCATGTCTCTTCTACATCAACATGTGTCCCCTCTTCCTCATGTCTCTTCTACATCAACATGTGTCCCCTCTTCTACATCAACATGTGTCCCCTCTTCTCATGTCTCTTCTACATCAACATGTGTCCCCTCTTCTCATGTCTCTTCTACATCAACATGTGTCCCCTCTTCTTCATGTCTCTTCTACATCAACATGTGTCCCCTCTTCTCCATGTCTCTTCTACATCAACATGTGTCCCCTCTTCTCATGTCTCTTCTTCATCAACATGTGTCCCCTCTTCCTCATGTCTCTTCGACATCAACATGTGTCCCCTCTTCTTCATGTCTCTTCTACATCAACATGTGTCCCCTCTTCTTCGTGTCTCTTCTACATCAACATGTGTCCCCTTCTTCGTGTCTCTTCTACATCAACATGTGTCCCCTCTTCTTCATGTCTCTTCTACATCAACATGTGTCCCCTCTTCTCATGTCTCTTCTACATCAACATGTGTCCCCCTTCTCATGTCTCTTCTACATCAACATGTGTCCCCTCTTCTCCATGTCTCTTCTACATCAGCATGTGTCCCCTCTTCTCATGTCTCTTCTACATCAACATGTGTCCCCTCTTCTTCATGTCTCTTCTACATCAACATGTGTCCCCTCTTCTTCATGTCTCTTCTACATCAACATGTGTCCCCTCTTCTTCATGTCTCTTCTACATCAACATGTGTCCCCTCTTCTTCATGTCTCTTCTACATCAACATGTGTCCCCTCTTCTTCATGTCTCTTCTACATCAACATGTGTCCCCTCTTCTCCGTGTCTCTTCTACATCAACATGTGTCCCCTCTGTGGAAAGAGACTCTGAAAGTTTCAGGAACAAAGATTCTCTCTCTTTTTGATCCATTTCTATAAAAACCTGTCTGATCAGATTTTGGCCACTTTATGATGTCATAACGATGTAACTTTCTGCCCTAAAGTGTGTGATAGATCCTGACATGTGTGTTGGATAAAAGAGTGTGTGTCAGTGTAGAGTGTGTTCTCACAGTCAGGTGCCTGGTATGTGAGCAGCGCTGCCAGCTTCTTGTCCTCTTCCTTCTCCGGCAGCAGAGGGATGGACAGGTTCGTCCTCAGCCTCACCATGTTGTCCTTCTCCTCCTGCTCAGCAATCACTTTCTTCTCCGTCTGTGCAAAATAAACGGAGCCATCCATGTAGTGACAATGTAATAGATAGATAGAGAGACAGAGAGACAGAGAGATATATATATATATATATAGATGGATGGATAGATATATAGATAGATGGATGGATGGATAGATGGATAGATAATAGATAGATGGATGGATGGATAGATAGATAGATGGATAGATGGATGGATAGATGGATGGATGGATGGATATAGATCTATGTATGGATGGATAGATAGCTGATAGATGGATGGATAGATAGATGGATGGATAGATGGATATATACTCGCTAGCTGGCTGGCTGGATGGATGGCTGGCTCGATAGCTATCTAGATGGCTGGCTGATCTCTAGCTGGCTGGCTGGCTAGATCTATCTCGCTGGCTGGCTGGCTGGCTGGATAGATCGATGGCTCGCTGGCTGGCTGGCTGGCTGGCTGGCTCTGGCTCGCTGGCTGGCTCGATCTCTCGCTCGCTGGCTGGCTGGCTCGCTGGCTCGCTGGCTCGCTGGCTCGCTCTCTCGCTGGCTCGCTGGCTGGCTCGCTCGCTGGCTCGCTGGCTCGCTGGCTCGCTGGCTCGCGGCTCGCTCTCTCGCTGGCTCGCTGGCTGGCTCGCTGGCTGGCTCGCTGGCTGGCTGGCTGGCTCCTCTCTCTCTGTCTGGCTGGCTAGCTCTCTCTCTCGCTCGCTCGCTGGCTGGCTCGCTCGCTCTCTCGCTGGCTGGCTGGCTGGCTGGCTGGCTGGCTCGCTGGCTCGCTCGCTCGCTCTCTCGCTGGCTGGCTGGCTCGCTCTCTCGCTGGCTGGCTGGCTGGCTGGCTCGCTCGCTGGCTCGCTGGCTGGCTGGGGGCTCGCTCGCTGGTGGCTCGCTGGCTCGCTCTCGCTCGCTCGCTGGCTGGCTCGCTCTCTCGCTGGCTGCTGGCTCGCTCTCTGCTGGCTGGCTGGCTGGCTGGCTCGCTCGCTGGCTCGCTGGCTGGCTGGCTGGCTCGCTCGCTGGCTGGCTCGCTGGCTCGCTCTCTCGCTCGCTCGCTGGCTGGCTCGCTCGCTCTCTCGCTGGCTGGCTGCTCGCTCCTCGCGCTGGCTGGCTGGCTGGCTGGCTCGCTCGCTGGCTCGCTGGCTGGCTGGCTGGCTCGCTCTCGCTCGCTGGCTGGCTGGCTGGCTCGCTCTCTCGCTGGCTGGCTGCTGGCTGGCTGGCTGGCTGGCTGGCTCGCTGGCTCGCTCGCTCGCTCTCTCGCTGGCGGCTGGCTGGCTGGCTCGCTCGCTCTCTCGCTGGCTGGCTGGCTCGCTCTACGCTGGCTGGGCTGGCTCGCTCTCTCGCTGGCTGCTGGCTCTCTCGCTGGCTCGCTGGCTCGCTCGCTGGCTGGCTGGCTCGCTCTCGCTGGCTGCTGCTGCTCGCTGGCTGGCTGGCTCGCTCTCTCGCTGGCTCGCTCGCTGGCTGGCTCTATCTCTCTCTCGCTGGCTGGCTGGCTAGCTCTCGGTGGCTGGCTGGCTCTCTCGCTGGCTCGCTCGCTGGCTGGCTCTCTCTCTCTCTCTCGCTGGCTGGCTGGCTGCTCGCTGGCTGGCTTCCCTCCCTTGGCCCCTGCTCTTTCCTCCTTTTTCCTCGCTTTCCTTTTCGCTCGCTTGCTTTCTCCCCTTTGCCCCTCTTTTTCCGCCCCCGCGGCCCCCCTGCCCCCCCTCCCCCCCGCCCTCGCTCGCGCCCTGCTCCCAGGCCGTCGCTCGTTTCAATGCTCTTGCCTTATAAAGCATTACATGGTCTGGGACCCCCGATATTCCCACATGCTTCGCTCTGTTACGAGCCCCCAGTCTTACTCCTTGTTCCCCCGCTCAGAACCCAAACCCGCCGAAGCTTCTTTTAGTGTTTCTTTAATTTATCCACAAATGGAAACTTCCAGAAACTCTGAGGTCTTCACCGACGCCGAGTTATTTTAAGTCGAGGCTAAAAACATTACTTTTTTCATGTCTTACCCAGAAGTCTTGGCACCTACCGAATTTACAATGTTGTTTTTAAACTATTCTGTGTCTCTTTTATGAATCTGTTATTCCATTGTGTTCCTTTCTCTTGTCTTCTTCTTAAGTGTTAAGTTGACGTAAAGCCCTTTGAATTGCCTCTGTGTCTGAAAGGCTCTATAAATAACGTACCCGTACCAAGTATCACGCTTCACTAATCCATATTGCGATTTCGTTATAATCTCAATCATGTATTGTGCACCCCTAGCAGTACCGTCATCTGAGGTGTCTCTCTTACCCTGAACTTCCTGCGGAGGGAGCTGTTGAGCTGGAAGTCGTCCTTCTTGCTGGCCTGGTAGTCTTGGATCTCAGCCAGAGAGGGCAGAGCCTCTTCATCTTCTCCTTGTCCTTCCCACCGTGGTCCAGTTTGAACATGGCATCTGTCTCCAGTTTCTCCTTCTCCTTGTGCTCTGTACGGAGAGACGGACAGGATTAGGAACAAACGAAAAATCCAGGAGGCGAGGAAGCCGACCGTGTCTTTGTGAAGAATAAAATAAAAGCCCCACTGCAGCGAAAATATGAAAACCCTTTTTCCGTTTGAGCTGGACCGTACTTTTGACAGAGCACGATCAAATAAAAGCCGTTGTGTTGATGTTATGGTGCTGATTTCCAGCATGAATTACACCACAGTAGTGAAGTAATAATAATAATAATAATACATTGTATTTTCATGCGCCTTTCATGACACCCAAGGACACCGTACTATTCTAAACTAAATTAAAAATAAATAAAATAAAAGCTAAGAGGCACAGCAGAACATGATAAAAAAAACCACAAACAGGAAATCATGGAGGAGACAGTCAAGTGGACACAAATGGGACATATAATGGGGGCACTACAGCGAGTAAGCAGATCTGAACAGGTGGGTTTTTAATTGGATTTGAACATGGTGGTGTGTCTGACTGTCGGATGTGCGGGGGAGGGAGTTCCAGAGTCTGGGAGCAGTGCAGCTAAAAGCCCGAGCACCCATGGTGACGAGGCGTGGGTGGGGGCGGTCAGCAGACCAGCAGAGGAGGAGCGGAGGGAGCGAGAGGGGGTGTACTCCTGAAGAAGGTTCAGCCAGATAGGGGGGGGGGGCTTTGTAGGGCTTTGTAAGTGAGCAGTAGGGTTTTTGAGTTGATACGGGATTGAACAGGGAGCCAGGGGAGTTGAAGTAAGAAAGCCACAGAACTTATGAGTGATATCAAGGGGTTGTTATCGTTCGAATTTGAATGATTCTGGTTCAAAACAGGTTCCATGGTTTACACAGAAAAATAAAACATGTGGAGCCAGTCCCCAAACCATTATAATAATAATAATAATAATAATAATAATAATAATAATAATAATAATAATGGGTTCCATTTATAAAGCACTTCATATTTGAATTAAAATCCCGAAGTGCTACAAGTAGTGAGCATGAACGGTATAAATAAACATTGCACAACACGGTAGAATTAATAAAAAAGCAATACAAAAATAAAAAATAAATAAAAGGGTGATAAAAAGGTCTAGGCAAAGGCTCTTTTGAAGAGATGGGTTTTGAGGCCTTTTTTAAAAGCCATTCATCCGTTTGTCATCTTGCCATCCACTTAGTTATATACATAGTTATCACCGCAACAATAAACCTTATTACATTTCATATTAATGTACATTATTTAACTTAATATTCTGTTCTCGTACATATCATATTCTATTTTACATGTACACAGTGACGCGTCCTAAAACCCGGAAGTAAACTCCTTCCGGTTCCTTCGACAAAAACCAACGCAATCGATAGATTTAGGATTCGAAAATTATAAAAGTAGAGTCGAGATGTGAGATTATCCGACTGAACAAACGTGATCCGTCTCTTAAATGTGTTTCAGAGCGTATCTCCAGCTATTTTCCAAAACCCCTGTGGAGAGACTGCATTGGATGAATGATGTGAATATAACCAAGTGTTGAATCAGACTTTAGTCCACCTGGAGTAAATCCACCCAGCTACCCTGCAGTCTACAAAGTACTTCAGACTAGCTGCACCTCCACCAGCTACCCTGCAGTCTACAAAGTACTTTCAGACTAGCTGCACCTTCACCAGCTACCCTGCAGTCTACAAAGTTACTTCAGACTAGCTGCACCCTCCACCAGCTACCCTGCAGTCTACAAAGTACTTCAGACTAGCTGCACCTTCACCAGCTACCCTGCAGTCTACAAAGTACTTCAGACTAGCTGCACCTTCACCAGCTACCCCTGCAGTCTAACAAAGTACTTCAGACTAGCTGCAACCTTCACCAGCTACCCTGCAGTCTACAAAGTACTTCAGACTAGCTGCACCTTCACCAGCTACCCTGCAGTCTACAAAGTACTTCAGACTAGATGCACCTTCAGCTTTAAGAACACTTTCATGATCAATCATTATAAAACACATCATATATATTATTCTGAAAATGGACCAATCTGCACAACGACTACTTTTACTGTCTTTCACTATATTAGATGAGAATACTTTTCTACTTTCACTTGAGGAACATTTTGAATACAGGACTTTTACTGTAACAGAGTATTCCTACACTCTGGTACTTCTACTTTACTCAAGTACAAGATCTGAGTACTTCTACTTTTACTCAAGTACAATATCTGAGTACTTCTACTTTTACTCAAGTACAACATCTGAGTACTTCTACTTTTACTCAGTACAAGATCTGAGTACTTCTACTTTTACTCACGTACAAGACCTGAGTACTTCTACTTTACTCAAGTACAGATCTGAGTACTTCTACTTTTACTCAAGTACAAGATCTGAGTACTTCTACTTTTACTCAAGTACAAGATCTGAGTACTTCTACTTTTACTCAAGTACAAGATCCGAGTACTTTTACTCAAGTACAAGACCTGAGTACTTCTACTTTAACTCAAGAACAATATCTGAGTACTTCTACTTTTACTCAAGTACAGATCTGAGTACTTCTACTTTTACTCAAGTACAAGATCTTTTAACTACCATTCTGCACACAGTACTTTACTTGAAAATTAAGTATTTTTACAATATGATTTAAGTACTTTTTACTCAAGTAAAGAATACCTCTCCACCACTGGTTGTAAGGTATATAAACACTTGCTACATCAACAACTGTACTTGGCTTGCCTGTAAGTTGGCTCATTAACACTCACTACATTGCGGGTAGATGAGTAAGAATATTAAAGTATTTACAAGATACAGTAAATACAGATTTTAAAATGCCAGATTTTTTTTTGTCGAAGGAACCGGAAGAAGTTTACTTCCGGGTTTTCGGACGCGTCACTCGACTTCTTGCCCTATTTTTTATTTGTATTTTTGTATTCATTATATTTGTTGCATTGTTGGAGGAGCTCAGGTCAGAAGAATGTCATTGCCATTTCTACACTGTAGCTTAAGTCCATACAACCTTTGAAGCTATTTCCGATCCCAACCCCATTGATAACATACAGACATCCGTTACTCAATGAACCCTCACCCTCAGTGGTGTGTAGGAACCGATGAGCAAAGCAGATATCCTCTTGTTTAAACGGCTTCCAGGCATTTTCGTATTCGTCTCTTACCAGGATCCTAACTTCAGTTCCCAGCCCACTCTGTACCTGTGGTGATGATCTGCTCGTTTTCCGCCATGTCCCAGCGCTCCTCCTTCCTGCTCCCTCCGGTCACTATGACATAGTCGCAGGTCGCCGGGTCCGTCTGCATCTCGATGTAGTTCACACACAGGTGGCACTTCATCTTAAACCTGGTTGATGCAAGAGGTCTTTAATTACTCAGCTGTAAATCTCTTTATCAGAGAGGCTCATGGTATCTAAAGCAGGGGTTCCCAAACTGTTCAGCCCGCGCCCCTGGGGGGGGGGGGGGGGCTAGTGCAGTGTTTCTCAAAGTGTGGTTTTAAGTCTCACCTTCCGATTGCATGCTGTAGCCCAGCGCAACACCTTCGTCACACAGCCACTCGTTTGTACCATTTTCAGGCGATTTGTAATCTGTTCTCGAAAGACGATGTGTTTTTTATGATTTCAAGAAGCGTATAGAACAACCAATGGATGTATTTTGTGAAAATGTATCCATGCTGGAAGCAGATTTAGATGTTAGGAGTGAGATAGAGATTATTATCCAACACATGCATCCGATGAAGCATTGCGTGAAGTCTGTTGAGGATCAGGGGCTGTTGTTCGACCATGCCGGCCTCAGAGAGATAAACTTGGACCTGCGACCAAAGTTTAACTGTATTTTGTTTTGAAAATCCACAGCGGAGGTTAGTGTCGTACTACATGCGGTGTGTTTTGCATTTCTCTCAGCAGCCAACGATCTGTGAGTCTGTCGGACATAAGCTCCGTCATAAATGTAGTCTACATTTCAAGAGGTGTAAAACCTGAGAGCGTTTTAAATCGCATTTGAAACTAAATGCTTATATAATCTGTAGTTGTTGATTTATTGTGTGAACGAGGCGATGCGGAGAAGGTTAAGCGGTCATTATTAGGCTGGATGTACTGTTGGAGTGGTGAGCAGGCCTATTGTGGGAGTCAGGTGGTCCGTGAGTGTTTTTTTAAAGTGTCCTTGGTATGAAAAGGTTTGAGAAACACTGCGCTGGTGGATTATCACCGGGGGGAGCGTCGCTGCGGGGATATTCTACAGATGGCCAGCCCGACCCTGAAAAATGTCTATGCACATGTTATTATTAAAACATATATATTACATTGCTTTTAATGTTGTAATCATCTCGCGACCCCCACTTTGGGAACCCCTGACCTAAAGGACAGTTTCATCCCACAGGCCATAAGACTTTTAAACACCTTTGAAAGAACATTCATCCGTTTGCAACTTATACATATCAATATTTCAATTACTTGTATATAGACTATTCCGCACGATTCCTACTATATTCTATTCTATTCTATTTACTTGCACTATTGTATCTGTGCTGCTCTGTGGGAGGAGCCTGTGACCTCAGATTTACATCGTCATAACTGTAGCTACGTACACATGACAATAAAAGCCTTGATCAGTAAGACGGAGAGAGGGGTACTGCGTTCACCTGTAGATTGGCGTGGTGTAGTAGTTCCCCACTTTCTTCTTCTCGGCGTTGTAACGGACCCTGGACCGAGCAGAAAATCAGTGTCGGGGAAATGAAAAGCCATTGTATTCGACTGCGACACTAATAGAGCGTGGTTCTTCAAACTCACCATGCCGATGTGATTCTTGCAGCCATCGCACCAGATGTTGTAGGGCATCTCAAACCTTCAGGACAACAGTTTAAACATGCATTTAAGCAGCGTCTCCATAGCAAACACCACATCAAATAAATCTTAGTTTTTTGTCTCGTGTGTTTATCTATTCATATATTTATTTAAATCGTGGCACTAAATTGTATATGTTTCCAAAGCTATGACATTTAATTGTAAACATGGAAGTACCCGTTTGGCAAATAATTAAAATCCAACTAACATCAGTTACAACTGCTTTAATATGTGTACACTAACCTGATGATGAGGATGCCCTGGGACAGTTTCCGGGCCCTCTCCCGCAGAGGGTGGGTTTTATGGTAGCCATTGAGGGATCCATGCTAAAAACAAAGCATTATGGAAAGTTAGACACACACACACACACACACACACACACACACACACACACACACACACACACACACACACACACACACACACACACACACACACACACACACACCACACACACACACACACACACACACACACACACACACACACACACACACACACACACACACACAACACACACACACCACACACACACACACACACACACACACACACACACACACACACACACACACACACACACACACACACACACCTTGACTGGATTAAAATCCGGAGGGTAGTAATGGTTCTGTCCTTTTCGTTCACCCTGTCAGGAGAACAGTAAAGGATACTCCGTTAGTGAGGAGTACCAGTTGGATTTGAAACATCTTCATTGTGATTATTGTGAATCTCATAATGACTTAGTTACCATGGTGACAGCTGGATCGCACACCCGTTACGGCTTCACCCTTTTTTCACTGGATAAGAAAGTGAAAACAAAACATGGGAGGTTACATCTAAAACAAAACTATTCAAAACACGAGGTTTGATAAGACCATTAGCTAAAAACAGGGTTGTTATCAGGGACAATGTCAACAGTAAATGTTGGCAGTAATTAAGTATGTTGTTTACTCAAGTACTGCACTCAAGTACAATTTTGAGGTACTTGCACTTTACTTGAATATGTCAACGTGTTGCTACTTTACAGCTCAGAGGTACACGGTGTACTTCTACTCCACTACAGCTCAGAGGTAAACGGTGTACTTCTACTCCACTACAGCTCAAGAGGTACACGGTGTACTTCTACTCCACTACAGCTCAGAGGTACACGGTGTACTTCTACTCCACTACAGCTCAGAGGTACATGGTGTACTTCTACTCCACTACATGTATTTAATCCCTTCAGTTACTTCACAGATGTGGATGAATGATGTGAAATATAACCAAGTGTTGAATCAGACTTTAGTTCCACCTGGAGTAAATCCACCAGCTACCCTGCAGTCTACAAAGTACTTCAGACTAGCTGCACCTTCACCAGCTACCCTGCAGTCTACAAAGTACTTCAGACTAGCTGCACCTTCACCAGCTACCCTGCAGTCTACAAAGTACTTCAGACTAGATGCACCTTCACCAGCTACCCTGCAGTCTACAAAGTACTTCAGACTAGCTGCACCTTCACCAGCTACCCTGCAGTCTACAAAGTACTTCAGACTAGCTGCACCTTCACCAGCTACCCTGCAGTCTACAAAGTACTTCAGACTAGCTGCACCTTCACCAGCTACCCTGCAGTCTACAAAGTACTTCAGACTAGCTGCACCTTCACCAGCTTTGAGAACACTTTCATGATCAATCATTATAAAACATATCAGATATATTATTCTGAAATGGACCAATCAAACAACGACTACTTTTACCGTCGCTACTTTCACTATATTTTAATGATAATACTTTCCTACTTTTACTTGTGACAGCGTATTTCCTACACTCTGGTTCTTATACTTTTAATTACCATTCTCCACACAGTACTTTTACTTGAAAATTAAGTATTTTTACTCAAGTAAAGACTATGAATACCTCTCTCCACCACTGGTTGTAAGGTATATAAACAAAGTGTAAACACTCGCTACATCAACAACTGTACTTGGCTGTATGCCTGTAAGTTGGCTCATTAACACTCACTACATTGCGGGTAGGTGAGTAAGAAATATTGACTATGGAAGTATTTACAAGATCCAGTAAATACAGATTTTAAAAATGCCAGATTTGTGCATGGAGGACTTAAAATAGCTAGCATGCTAACATTAGCAATAGCTAGCTTTCTATGTAACGTTAGCGTCTCCTACGTCAGAAATATATACACACTGTAGCTTCATTACAACTGCAAACAAAACAACAGGTAGTACGATTCTTAAATGTGCTGCTGTCATGTTTACATAGAGTATAAACCTTTAAAAAAGACACTCACAAATGCTCACGTTTCCGCACCACCGACCAACTGGGGAACGTAACACGTAACTTCCAGTTTCGGAAGTGGCGTCACTTCGCAGTGCATTGTGGGAAGTAGCGGTGTCAAAACGGTCAACGTGCTGAAGCAGTGTTTCCAATCGGGGTTTTAATAGCGTTAATGATTAAATGGCGACTAAACCGGAGCCGCAGAAACGCTACATCTGCTCTGTTTCCGGCTGCGCGGCGGCTTACAACAAGCAGTGGAAACTGGACGCGCATCTGTGTAAACACACCGGAGTGAAGCCGCACACATGTGGGCAGGACGGCTGCCGCAAGTCCTTCTGCAGCTCCTACCACCTGACCCGACATGAGCTCACACACACCGGGGTGAAGCCCTTTCAATGCACCGAGGACGGCTGCAAGGAGGCCTTCACCACCAACACAAACCGAGCCAGACACATGACTAGAGTCCACACTCAGGAGCACAAGAAGTACGAGTGCAAATATGAAGGCTGTGGGCTGGAGTTCAAGAAGAAGGAGCTGCTGAAGTCCCACATGTGTGAGCAGCACACCTTGTTACCCCCTTATAAGTGCACGCATGAAGGCTGTGAGATGAGGTTCACTGTGCCCAGTAAGCTGAAGCGACACGAGAAGGTAAATATTCCTGTTTGGCACATTACACACCTAGGGTAGTAATGGTGTTGTCCTTTTCCTTCGCCCTGTCAAGACATCAGTGCAGGGTACTCTGTTAGTGAAGAGTACAACTTGAGTTTTGAAACATATATCATTGTGTGCATTTCATATTCTGTTCTTGTACATATCATATTCTATTGACAGGTATCTAGACTTTTTGGACTAGTTTGTATTTTGTATTTTATTATATATATTGCATTTCTACGCTGTAGCTTATGTTCATATGACGATAACACCTTTGAATCTTTTGAAAGGTGCATCAAGGTTACCCCTGCAAGGAGGAGGGCTGCAGCTTCACAGGGAAGACGTGGACGGAGTACCTGAAGCACAGGAAGGAGCAGCACAGGCCCACGTTGAAGTGTGAGCAGTGCAACAAGGAGTTCAAGGACTCCTGGTTCCTGCAGCAGCATCAGTACGTGCACTCGGAGACCCGGGTGGTGCTCAAATGCCCCAGAGAGGGATGCGACAGATCCTTCACTAAGATGTTCAACCTGCAGAGCCACATCAGCTCCTTCCACGAAGAGGAGAGGCCCTTCACCTGTCCCCACGCCGGCTGTGGGAAACCTTCGCCATGAAACAGAGTCTGCAGCGTCACAAACATCGCTCACGACCCGCAGAGGAAGAAGATCCAGAGGCAGCAGGCGAAGAGGTCTCTCGCTTCCAGGTTGAGCGGCTTGAGTGACACGAAGCGGTTGGTTTACAAGAAGACCAGGCAGACGGAGAGGAAGCCTGCGCAGACGCCGAGTGATCCTCCGGGTCCTGTGGAGCTGGTGTGTCTGCTGCAGGACACGTCCCTGCTGTGCGGCGCCGCTGTGGACACGCAGGGACTCACGGACGCCCTGACGTCCCCTCTGACTGTGTAGACTCCGATACAGAGTACGTTTGTCCTGCACGATCATGTCACGGTTGTTTGAGGTCAAAACCAGGTCCTTATCTCGGACAGTTTTGTAGGCAGGAGTCTAAAGAACAACCAAAGTTGAAAATGAATCGTCGCAGCGAGATATTTTGACTTGGATCTTTAACCCTGGCTGGTTTTTATGCATGGTGTTAGTCTGTGTTTAAATGATTCTTTGGGGACTTTTCTGGAGTCATTAAATCTCTCTTTCTGTATTTTATATCTTAGGATATGTTTTAACCCAGCATGTTAAAAACCTCAATAATGAACATACCCTCAGATCACCTGACTGTAGACTCAATCAAAGGGAAAGCTTTGTTAAGCAATATCTTCTACTTCGGTTGTTTGAGGTCTTGGTGTTGCGTCTGCGGGGAAACAATGGCTTTGAGATACTGTTTGGTTTGTATGGAAGAGGATTCGGGACACGCGAGAAGACATCAATTGTACTTTTGGCCCTAATCCTCTAAACAAAACCTTGAGTTGATTTATTTTCATTCGTGATGATTCTGAAAAATATGCTGTCCCTTTTCTGTGTTTAAATGATTTTTGGAGACTTTTCTGGAGCTATAAAATCTATTTGTATGTAATTTATACCTCAGAAAATATATGACTTTGCACAAAGACAGGGTTTGTTCCAATAACGCCTGATAATGAATGTGTGTTGTGTGTAGTATTTAAATAAGGACTTGTCTGAGAGCCTGCTGTCAAAGTTAGGAGCTGATCACTTTCAAAGAAGTGTCCTCAAGACACATTGCGATCTGGGTTTTGGCTGTTAATTAATCAAAATGTGGCTATTTCAAAGTCATTATATAACCTGGCGTGTGATGAATGGACAACCTGCTCTACCTCCTGAAGTCCGACCGACGTGTATAAAGATGTTCAATAATGACCTTTTCTGTTTAGGATGATGGTAAAAAAAAACAGTAAAATCTTGAACAGCATACAAACCTGCAAGTTAGATAATACTGTATACATGTTTTTGAAACTCGAAAGAATCCATGCGTGTAAAACATCCTATGCTGTAGTGTAATTACTACACTGACATGTCAAATGTATTGTATATTCTACATTAAAAACTATGTACATACAGTACTTGAAATCCTCAGTTTTTCTGCTTTTTACATTTTCCATTTGATTTCTCTAAAGCCCTGTCACACTGTCCCGAAGTTGACACCCGATGGACACACGAATATGGAATTGTGAATTTCGCACGAAGATGGCCCCGAACCACACACGAAGGCAACATTTACATTACATTTAAGACGTACAACTGCAACGAAAGTACCAAAAACAATTATGTTACAGTACTATGATACTGTACTGATATCTTCAGACTTTGTTCTTTACTTTATCCGTCTTTATATGTAGAAGATATTACGTTTTCTCCGTAATGTTGTTTCCATAACAACAACAATTTCCTGTCAACTGTCCTTCAAAATAATATATTATATCCTTTTTAGTTTCACAGAACACAAATTGGGTTATTTACATAATATATTTACATGATTTTGTTGTGCAATAAAACAACCCGATGGACACGATAAAGGAAATGTTCAAATTCGGCTGTGATCGTAGCAACATCGGGCCATTCGTGAGGGCATCTAAGCCATCGTATGACCGCCGGTGGAGTTTCTCAGGCTCCGGCAGCAACTTCGTGAGCGGAGGCAAAATCTTTGGCATGCCAAAAAATTGCCGAAGAACCTTGAGAAGGTTCATTTTCGTGTTGAATTCGTGTGTCCATGTTGCCCTTCGTAAGGCCATCGTGAGGGCATCTTGTTATCCTCGGTGCCATCGGGCATTCGCCCCGATCAGAGTGAGGGCGAATGCACCGATGATAACACGAAGATGACAAGACTTGACAAGATGCCCTCACGAATGCCTTACGAAGTTGCTGCTCACGAAGTTGCTGCCGGAGCCTGAGAAACTCCACCGGCGGTCATACGATGGCTTAGATGCCCTCACGAATGGCCCGATGTTGCTACGATCACAGTCGAATTTGAACATTTCCTTTATCGTGTGTCCATCGGGTGTCAATTTCGGGACAGTGTGACAGGGCCTTTATGAAACTTATTTAAGCTACGATTTGTTTTAAAAATATTTCTACCTTTAACTTGTGTTTATATAAGTATTTTGATTATATATAACAGCTTATTAATTCTTACTGAAGTGGACTGTCACGACACAGTGATCAAATCGACACCTGAGATACGAAAACATTTGTTCGATATCTCCCAACTTTATTTCATATCCCCCGGGACGAAGAAACAGTCATCTGATTCTGAAATGCTCTCCTCTCTGTGCTGAATCCAAACATCTATTTGGATTTAATTTCTTACTTTTACATTTGTATTTCTCAATCTACCTTTAACTTTTTATGTTTAAATGCATATTTATATGAATCATTTTTCCCTATCTATCTTTCATTTAATACCTTTTTATAATTGTTACTGTAATAGACTATCACGAAACCCGATTTTGTAAAGATTTAAATCGAATCGGGAACCCAAGAATCAGAACGATTCGTGAGTTACACCAAACTGTTCTTTATACATCTCCCAGCGTTATGTCAAATCAATTTTGAACTATCTTGATTATTTTTTACTGAAATGGACTCTAACAAAATCTGATTTGATTTGGGACCCCAGAATTGAAACGAATTGAGAGACACCGACTAACTCACCCCCCTATTGTACAAACTCTATACTCTGCTTTGGTGTCAACATACTTTGGGTCATTGGGTGTATTTATCTCATCTTCAGAGATGGCAGAAGTACACACATCCTTTACTCACGTAGAAGTACAGATACTCGTGTTTAAAAATACTCTGGTGAAAGTTGAAGTACTGACTAAACTTCTTTACTCAAGTCAAAGTAAAGAGGCTTTGAAGTATCCTTCGGTAAAAAGTACCCATAGCTAGCAGCTGCTTTAAAGAGTACCTGACCTCCCTTTATATCAATAGAACAATAATGTCATTGTTAGCTAACATGTTTCCATGCCGACCAACGGCAACATGACAACGTTTCCATTGGTCCCTCTTCTTTAGAGAAGACCAGGAAGTGATGGATACACGGATCGTGTTCCAACCAATAGGCACGCAGTGACTCTAAAGAATAATGACCACGCACCAACACACATTCAGACTAAAGGAACCAGCTGTTTGGAAAATGAGAGAAGTAGAAAGTACAGGTATTTGGGTTCAACATGTGAGAAGTAGAAAGTACAGGTATTTGAGTTCAACATGTAAGAAGTAGAAAGTACAGGTATTTGAGTTCAACATGTAAGAAGTAGAAAGTACAGGTATTTGGGTTCAACATGTAAGAAGTAGAAAGTACAGGTATTTGTGTTCAACATGTGAGAAGTAGAAAGTACAGGTATTTGAGTTCAACATGTAAGAAGTAGAAAGTACAGGTATTTGAGTTCAACATGTGAGAAGTAGAAAGTACAGGTATTTGGGTTCAACATGTAAGAAGTGGAAAGTACAGGTATTTGAGTTCAACATGTAAGAAGTAGAAAGTACAGGTATTTGGGTTCAACATATAAGAAGTAGAAAGTTCAGGTATTTGTGTTCATCATGTAAGAAGTAGAAAGTACAGGTATTTGTGTTCATCATGTAAGAAGTAGAAAGTACAGGTATTTGAGTTCAACATGGAAGAAGTAGAAAGTACAGGTATCTGTGTTCAACATGTAAGAAGTAGAAAGTATTTGTGTTCAACATGTAAGAAGTAGAAAGTACATGTATTTGAGTTCAACATGTAAGAAGTAGAAAGTACAGGTATTTGGGTTCAACATGTAAGAAGTAGAAAGTAAAGGTATTTGGGTTCAACATGTAAGAAGTAGAAAGTGCAGGTATTTGTGTTCAACATGTGAGAAGTAGAAAGTACAGGTATTTGTGTTCAACAGGTAAGAAGTAGAAAGTACAGGTATTTGGGTTCAACATGTAAGAAGTAGAAAGTACAGGTATTTGTGTTCAACATGTAAGAAGTAGAAAGTACAGGTATTTGTGTTCAACATGTGAGAAGTAGAAAGTGCAGGTATTTGTGTTCAACAGGTAAGAAGTAGAAAGTACAGGTATTTGGGTTCAACATGTGAGAAGTAGAAAGTACAGGTATTTGGGTTCAACATATGAGAAGTAGAAAGTACAGGTATTTGTGTTCAACATGTAAGAAGTAGAAAGTACAGGTATTTGTGTTCAACATGTGAGAAGTAGAAAGTACAGGTATTTGTGTTCAACAGGTAAGAAGTAGAAAGTACAGGTATTTGGGTTCAACATGTGAGAAGTAGAAAGTACAGGTATTTGGGTTCAACATGTAAGAAGTAGAAAGTACAGGTATTTGGGTTCAACATGTGAGAAGTAGAACGTACAGGTATTTGAGTTCAACATGTAAGAAGTAGAAAGTACAGGTATTTGGGTTCAACATGTAAGAAGTAGAAAGTACAGGTATTTGGGTTCAACATATAAGAAGTAGAAAGTACAGGTATTTGTGTTCAACATGAGAGAAGTAGAAAGTACAGGTATTTGGGTTCAACATGTGAGAAGTAGAACGTACAGGTATTTGAGTTCAACATGTAAGAAGTAGAAAGTACAGGTATTTGGGTTCAACATGTGAGAAGTAGAAAGTACAGGTATTTGTGTTCAACATGTGAGAAGTAGAAAGTACAGGTATTTGGGTTCAACTTGTAAGAAGTAGAAAGTACAGGTATTTGAGTTCAACATGTAAGAAGTAGAAAGTACAGGTATTTGAGTTCAACATGTAAGAAGTAGAAAGTACAGGTATTGAGTTCAACATGGAAGAAGTAGAAAGTACAGGTATCTGTGTTCAACATGAAGAAGTAGAAAGTATTTGTGTTCAACATGTAAGAAGTAGAAAGTACAGGTATTTGAGTTCAACATGTAAGAAGTAGAAAGTACAGGTATTTGAGTTCAACATGTAAGAAGTAGAAAGTACAGGTATTTGTGTTCATAGTGTAAGAAGTAGAAAGTACAGATATTTGAGTTCAACATGTAAGAAGTAGAAAGTACAGGTATTTGAGTTCAACATGTAAGAAGTAGAAAGTACAGGTATTTGTGTTCATAGTGTAAGAAGTAGAAAGTACAGGTATTTGAGTTCAACATTTAAGAAGTAGAAAGTACAGGTATTTGTGTTCAACATGTGAGAAGTAGAAAGTACAGGTATTTGAGTTCAACATGTAAGAAGTAGAAAGTACAGGTATTTGTGTTCAACATGTAAGAAGTAGAAAGAACAGGTATTTGGGTTCAACATGTAAGAAGTAGAAAGTACAGGTATTTGTGTTCAACATGTAAGAAGTAGAAAGTACAGGTATTTGAGTTCAACATGTGAGAAGTAGAAAGTACAGGTATTTGGGTTCAACATGTAAGAAGTAGAAAGTACAGGTATTTGAGTTCAACATGTGAGAAGTAGAAAGTACAGGTATTTGGGTTCAACATGTGAGAAGTAGAACGTACAGGTATTTGAGTTCAACATGTAAGAAGTAGAAAGTACAGGTATTTGGGTTCAACATGTGAGAAGTAGAAAGTACAGGTATTTGAGTTCAACATGGAAGAAGTAGAAAGTACAGGTATCTGTGTTCAACATGTAAGAAGTAGAAAGTACAGGTATCTGTGTTCAACATGTAATAAGTAGAAAGTACAGGTATTTGTGTTCAACATGTGAGAAGTAGAAAGTACAGGTATTTGGGTTCAACTTGTAAGAAGTAGAAAGTACAGGTATTTGAGTTCAACATGTAAGAAGTAGAAAGTACAGGTATTTGAGTTCAACATGGAAGAAGTAGAAAGTACAGGTATCTGTGTTCAACATGTAAGAAGTAGAAAGTATTTGTGTTCACATGTAAAGTAAGTATTGAGTCAAATGTAAGAAGTAGAAGTACAGGTATTTGAGTTCAACATGTAAGAAGTAGAAAGTACAGGTATTTGTGTTCATAGTGTAAGAAGTAGAAAGTACAGGTATTTGAGTTCACATGTAAGAAGTAGAAAGTACAGGTATTTGTGTTCAACATGTAAGAAGTAGAAAGTACAGGTATTTGTGTTCAACATGTAAGAAGTAGAAAGTACAGGTATTTGGGTTCAACATGTGAGAAGTATAAAGTACAGGTATTTGAGTTCAACATGTAAGAAGTAGAAAGTACAGGTATTGAGTTCAACATGTAAGAAGTAGAAAGTACAGGTATTTGTGTTCATAGTGTAAGAAGTAGAAAGTACAGATATTTGAGTTCAAACATGTAAGAAGTAGAAAGTACAGGTATTTGAGTTCAACATGTAAGAAGTAGAAAGTACAGGTATTTGTGTTCATAGTGTAAGAAGTAGAAAGTACAGGTATTTGAGTTCAACATTTAAGAAGTAGAAAGTACAGGTATTTGTGTTCAACATGTGAGAAGTAGAAAGTAACAGGTATTTGAGTTCAACATGTAAGAAGTAGAAAGTACAGGTATTTGTGTTCAACATGTAAGAAGTAGAAAGAACAGGTATTTGGGTTCAACATGTAAGAAGTAGAAAGTACAGGTATTTGTGTTCAACATGTAAGAAGTAGAAAGTACAGGTATTTGAGTTCAACATGTAAGAAGTAGAAAGTACAGGTATTTGAGTTCAACATGTAAGAAGTAGAAAGTACAGGTATTAGTGTTCAACATGTAAGAAGTAGAAAGTACAGGTATTTGTGTTCAACATGTAAGAAGTAGAAAGTACAGGTATTTGAGTTCAACATGTAAGAAGTAGAAAGTACAGGTATTTGTGTTCAACATGTAAGAAGTAGAAAGTACAGGTACTTGTGTTCAACATGTAAGAAGTAGAAAGTACAGGTATTTGAGTTCAACATGTAAGAAGTAGAAAGTACAGGTATTTGGGTTCAACATGTAAGAAGTAGAAAGTACAGGTATTTGAGTTCAACATGTAAGAAGTAGAAAGTACAGGTATTTGAGTGCAACATGTAAGAAGTAGAAAGTACAGGTATTTGTGTTCAACATGTAAGAAGTAGAAAGTACAGGTACTTGTGTTCAACATGTAAGAAGTAGAAAGTACAGGTATTTGAGTTCAACATGTAAGAAGTAGAAAGTACAGGTATTTGGGTTCAACATGTAAGAAGTAGAAAGTACAGGTATTTGAGTTCAACATGTAAGAAGTAGAAAGTACAGGTATTTGGGTTCAACATGTAAGAAGTAGAAAGTACAGGTATTTGAGTTCAACATGTAAGAAGTAGAAAGTACAGGTATTTGAGTGCAACATGTAAGAAGTAGAAAGTAAAAAGTCGTACTGAAGTACAGTAACGAAGTGTTTGTACTCCACTACTTCCCACCTCTGCTGATCTTCATGTCATCACGGAGCAGGAGTGTGTGTCACATGTCGTTGCACCGCCTCAGTGTAATAGGGTGTGTGTTGTGTGTGAAATCACCTGCTTCACACAGCGTTTGGAGAGAAAGGCTGCAGGCTCTCGTGCCTCGATGACAAACTGTGGAGCGTCTCCACAGATTTACGGTGTAAACAGGAGCGTCTCCGTGCGAGGCTGAGATTCCGAGGCTAAATCCTCTCCGAATATTTCCCGTTACTGGAAGTCTGCTCCCCACATTCCTGCCCTGCAGCTCAGACGAGCCCTACAAGGACCGGCGGTGTGACCCGGAGACCTCATCCAATTAACATTCATACGTCTAATTGTAAAGATGTAAAGCGTATGTGAGCACTAGGAAAAGCGCTATATAAATCCAATGTATTGTTGTTGTTATTATTAAAGCACTGAATGGTTTAGGGGCTATCATACATGTCTGATCTTCTGCTGCAATATGAACCATAATGCTTTCTGTCCCAAGAGTCAAAACTAAACATGGAGAAGCAGCGTTTAAATATAATTGCAATTCATGTTACACTGCACCGTAACTTTTATTCCTGTCTTTTTTTTTACCGTAGTCTATTTTAGGCTGTTTTATTTGTATTTTCTTGGCATTGAAATTACCCTTAAAAAGTACTTAAATGTTATATTTATAATGTGTTTCTGTTGAACTACATCTAAATCAGGGGTGCCCAATTCGTCGATCGCTAAGGTAGTGTGGGTAGATCGCATGGCATTGAACAAAAAGAAGTGAGTCTATCATCCATCCTTACTATGGCATTTGCCACTTGATTGACGTGCAGGTAAGCCAGTCTGAGGTCTTGTCTAACACGCAGTTCACCGCGCCTGCTACAATTCACCGGCGAGCTGATTACCTTTAGTTAGCCTTCCAATTTATACAATTCTACCAAAGAAAGGGTATACAATTTACGTAATGACCAACAAAGTTGTATTGTGCCATACGGGTTCATGCAGTTATGCAAGGTACCCCAACATAAGGTATACTCAGTATATATATGTATATAAATACATATATTTGTTAGCATTTTTAATGTAGACAGATCATTTTGACTTGGTCATTTTAAAAGTAGCTCCTAAGCTGAAACAGTGTGGGCACCCCTGATCTAAATGCTTACATGTTCTTAATATGGTGTTAATGAAGACATATTCTGCTCATTATTAGGTTCTTATCAGTAGTGTCTCTACTGTGACATGTTTCCATGCTTTCATGTTCAAACATATCTTTATTTTTCACCCTTGAAAAAGAGATCTTTTGATCTCAAGGGGCTTTCACCTGGTTAAATAAAGGCTACAAACAATCTTTATGTTTCTCATGTGAGAGTGGGAGAGCAACTCACAGGGATGTTAGCCTTTGCAGACCATGCACATGCACTACAATCTATATAGCACACACTATATAGCACACACTACAGCAGGGGGGTCAAACTAAATTTCATCACGGGCCACATCAGCATTATGGTTGCGCTCAAAGGGCCGGTTGAACATTAAGAATATATAAAAATACATATATAAAATATATAATATATATAAAATAATGTATTATATTACACCATTGCCTCTGCATTGGATTATTATCTGATAGGGTAATCACTTTATAATTAATTACGTCTGAAAGCAGAAGTCTGGGGCAAATAATTGCAAGTCTCTTCAGTGAGAAGGCCACAAAATGATTTAAAAAAAAAACCATATTCTGGAAAACAAAAATAAAGTGACATTTTGAGAAAATAGTCAAATTCTGAGAAAAACAGGCTTATTTTGAGATGCATTGTGGGACATGTAGTTTATGGGCAACGTGCTTCTGTAAAGTAGCATGTAACCGTATAATAAACATATTATATTCTTTGAAAGCTCTTGTGGGCCACATGAAATGAAGTCACGGGCCGGATTTGGCCCCCGGGCCTTGAGTTTGACGCCCCTGCTCTACAGGAAAGGGAAGTCCCCAAAAAGCATAATAGGGCCTCTTTAAATGTTTTTGTTTTGCGTTGCACTTTGAATTTCCTCGTGTTGACGTGTGCTACCATTTTGCCCTGCATTACCTCATATATTATTCTGCAATAATTTGCTCTTTAAGACCTTTCTACACAGATATCCAAGTAATACAACACTGAGTTTCTCACGTAGGAAAAATGCTCACATTTGTCCTGATTTAAACCGCAGCTTAAGAGTAGGCATAAATACATTTTAATTATTGTCTAATCAACACCATTTTGGCTAAAATTCATCACTCACAGCATCGTTGAGAATTTGCCAGAAACACCTTTTCTTGCATTAACTTTCATTTGTTTAATTGCTTTTGCTTTGTGGCCGATGAGAACACATACAATGGCAGCTTTTTTAACCTTTATATCTCACAGTTTCTCTGTATATATATCTTTCCAGTCTATTTTTACCTCTTCATCTCAGTGTTGGCAGTAACTCAGACTACATTTAGCCCGCTCTCATGCCCGGGCTTTAGCAGTCTGGCTGCCAGACTCAAGACAAACCTTTATTTCATATCTTGAAGTACTTCCACATGAAGAAGATCATTCTTACAGGCATTACATTTTTTTTTAAATATATCGTTTTAATGTATTTACGAATTTATGGGAATCAAAACAAGTAAGAACTCACTCCAGACTAAGAAAAATAATCGTCTTAAACCTACAGAAGAGCATGGAACAAATATGTATTATTTTAAATGTCAAAAGGTGGGTTTTATTTATAGATGGGATAGACATACAGGAAGCTGGACATCATAAAAATATGTCTGCTTCTTGAGAAATACAATAAATACGCTGAACGTGCAGGAATGTGCCAGAATGACAGAGTGCTGGGAGGAGAAATGCTCCTCCTAAAGATCTACGAGGCCTCCAGAAAGATTTAAAAGTGGACTAGAAACCAGACGATTGTTGTGACATTTATGTTAGAAGCCCAGAGGGTTGAAAATCTGCAAGGTCACTGTTGAAGAAATCGGTGAAAGGAGGGTTGGAAAAACACATAGAGGAACGTCGTGCAATTAAACGAGGCATGATTATAGGGCACTGTATTCGTCTAAACTTAAAGCAACGAATACAAGTTAAAAATTGAAGCCTTGTATGGTGGAATCGCATTTATGTGAAAAGAAAACAAAATGTCTACAGCCATTTCATTTCATTTTATTTTTACCTATATTTGACCAGGATAGGGTCTCATCGAGATTAAAAATAAAAATTGTAAGAGTCCTGGCCCAAGACAACAAGTTAGCCAAAGCATTTACAGCCACAGCAGCTTCAAGGTCGTTTAGAGTCGCTTTGAGTCTGAAGAAACCACAGGACAGGGGGCGGACTGGCCGTTGGGAATACCGGGAGTTTTCACGGTGTGCCGGTACCGAAGTGGGCCAGTCGGCCGGTCGAGTTTCCCGGGCTGATTTTTAGTCCCAGTCCGCCCCTGCCACAGGAGCATCGTACCGAAACCCATTTTCCCCAGTTCAGTACGGACTTTTGGTTCAGTTAGATGAAACAAGTCCTCGGAGCGAAGCCGATAAGATCCTGTGAATATTCGGTTTATATGCCACGCTAGCCTCTCTGTGAGGCTGTAATTAGGAACAGTGGCGCATCAAGATAAATGCTATCATCATTAATAAACATTTTCAACACACGTCTGCTAATCAGGACTGAACATACGTTACAGCTTGAGATTATGGACAGTTTGGCTAGCACTGATACACCGTTCTGAAAAATGAAAAATGAATACTGAAGTACTTTATTTTTATAATAACAGTACGGCTCCTCAGAAGTCTGATTATATAGAAGTGTATGAGAACATGACCTTGAATCTCACTTGATTTATTGCCTCAGTAGTAGGGGTGTAACGGTACAACGTACCCGTACCGAAATTATTCGGTACGGGCCCTTCGGTTCGGTACAGGTGTGTACCGAAGTGTACCGAACGAATATAACGTTAAACGGAAAAAATTGAGAACGTGAACAACTTTTTGGAAGTAATCTCAGTGCGTCGCAGCATTCAGAGTAATTTGCTCACATTGGGTTAAACGCATAGAGCGAGCAAGTCATTTAATTGGACGAGAGGCATACTATGAGAGCTGGTCAGAGGGATGCGTTCAAATGTAGTCAGTAATTTGAGGAACTGTCGAAAATTAATGGCGAACGCAGATAAAGTTGAGCTGAAAATCCTCCAGCATCATTGAAGTCTCCGGTTTGGGAACATTTTGGTTTCGCAGTTACGTACAAGGATGACGGACAAAGACAGGTGGACTGAACCAAAGCTGTTTGTCGACATTGTTCGACTAACATTGGTTACGCGGCTGGCAATACATCAAACTTGCACACTCATTTGAAAAGGCATCACCCGAACGTGAATATCACCGGTACCAAAAGAAAAACGACTGAAGTGCAAACCCAACTCCCGCTAGCATTTAAGCCTCCACCACTCGCAACAAGTTCAGACCGAGCCAAAGCTATTACAAACGCCAAATATCCTTATGTTGCCATGGTAGCGAAGCGCTACCTGGCTGTATCCGCTATCTCTGTCCCTAGCGAGAGGGTGTTCTCCACAGCAGGAGACATTGTTAGCAGATCTGCCCTTTCGGCAAGCAATGTGGACAAGTTCATTTTTCTTTAAAAAAACATGAAACAATGACAAGCAAGTCCTAATGTCAAACTGGCTGCTTAAGTACTAGTACAGTTCAAATACAGATTATTTCAGTTCATCGAAATGCTGCACCTTAATGTTTATTTTATTATATTTTGTATGTATTTGAGTGAATACATTATTCACAGTTTAATAATAACTAAAACAAATATATATATGTTTTGTGAAAAAAAATTCTGCTGTACCGAAAACGTACCGAACCGAACCGTGACCAAAAAACCGAGGTACGTATAAATGTTTGTGAACCGTTACACCCCTACTCAGTAGTAAAGCAGTAAACATTTAACTGATGAGTTTATAGCCCAGTCAATAGGGAAGTCTTCTTCAATATAGCATGCTGGTTCTTCAGCGTGATGGTTCTTCAGCGTGATGGTTCTTCAGCATGATGGTTATTCAGCATGACGGTTCTTCAGCATGACGGTTCTTCAGCATGACGGTTATTCAGCATGACTGTTCTTCAGCATGATGGTTCTTCAGCGTGATGGTTCTTTAGCGTGATGGTTATTCAGCGTGATGGTTATTCAGCGTGACGGTTCTTCAGCGTGACGGTTATTCAGCGTGACGGTTCTTCAGCGTGACGGTTATTCAGCGTGACGGTTCTTCAGCATGACGGTTATTCAGCATGACGGTTCTTCAGCATGACGGTTATTCAGCATGACGGTTCTTCAGAATGACGGTTCTTCAGCATGACGGTTATTCAGCATGACGGTTCTTCAGCATGACGGTTCTTCAGCATGACGGTTATTCAGAATGACGGTTCTTCAGCATGACGGTTATTCAGCATGACGGTTATTCAGCATGACGGTTCTTCAGCATGACGGTTTTTCAGCATGCTGGTTCTTCAGCATGACGGTTATTCAGCATGACGGTTATTCAGCATGATGGTCGAATGGTGGTCTAATTTCGAGTAAAAGACAGGATAAAGCAGCGTATGCTTTACGGTTGGTTTCCTTGTGATCGACAGGTCACTAAATATTTGCTCTCTGTGTTTCCATCTGACAACGTTAACCTGTTCAGAGTTTGTTTGCAGTGTTTTGGGGAATTTTAGAATATAATTGCAAACAGAGCTTCATAACCCAACCAACAAATTACTTACATGCTAATTACATCACAAGTCACTTGTTAGACGCTTTTATCCAAAGCGACTTACTTTCTCAATACTGTGGGCAATCCCCACAGGAACAATTTGGGGTGAAGCGTCTCAGGGATACAACGACATGCTGACTGCAGTGGGGTTTGAACCTGGGCTCCCCTGAACCGAACACCTACGCACAACCCACTGCGCCACACGCCACAATTCATTTGTGAAGTCAAAAGATAGATGCTTTCAGACTGTATCCAGATTGACATGCAGAGGAAAGTTGTTTAACAGGCAAAGGTCATTTGTTGAATAGTTTTATATAGGACTTATTGTAAAATACTAGATTTGAAACCATGCATATAAAAATAATATGATAAAGAAATATAAACCTGAGGAATGAACATTATAGTGTGTGTATGCAACGTAATATGCTAAGGCATGGCCTACATCTTTTCAGTCTGTATATCTTAAATTGTTTTTGTCATTATTTCAAAATAAATTACTTTATTTATTGAAGATTTTACGTGTATTTGAGTTGTACATTAACTAATCTGAGACCTTAAATTGACTAATATCCCACCAATGGTGCCCTGTGTTGTTTTAAATGTGTGATCAACTGGGCTTTTTGGAGCATCATCAGACAGGTTTCAGATCACACCTGGTGTACTACTGCTTAACATTTTTATTTACGCCACGTTCCCTCCATTCCTGTCTCCTGACATCCCAGAATTCCAGACTGGTTCTTTAGGCGGCGCTCCAATGGGATGGCGGTGTCTCCACTTTGTTTCTCCACCTCCTCCTCCTCCTCCACTTTCCTTCTCATCCCTCTCTTCATCCTCCCGTCTCTCTGAGAGGAGGAAGGAATGTGTCCGGCCCTCTGACCTTTCCTCTCCTTGTTTGTGTGAAGGATGCTCTCCGTGAGAATCATTTCACCTGTTTATGGACGGCAGAATCTTTATATTTCCTAAATTACGCTGGTTGACACATTTGCGTTTGATTATTGTTTCTGCAGAAATGAGGAGCGCGTCGTGCTCAGTATGTAGTCTCAGTCCAAACTAGGCCATTTAGAAAGTCCACTATAGAGCATTTGGGTGTGACAAAGACCTTCAGTAGATTTGCAGGTTGAGTTTTGCTTTCCTAAAAGACTATGCGTTGATGGGTCGGTTATGAGACAATGGGCTCGTGGACACTGAAATTCACAAAGGCCGCACCAGAGTTGTGTGTGTCTTTTTGTAGTTTTGATTATTAGGTTTGTATTTTTTTAGCTGTGACGGTTAGTATGGCTCGACGATTTTGAAAAAAATTACTAATTGTGAATATTCTGATTCAAGATTCAAGGCTTTATTGTCATGTGAACGGTAGCTTCAGTGTAGATATGGCAATGAAAAAGTTAAGTCACAGACTCCTTTAACAGTGCAACATGAATAGAAATAACAATGGAAATAAAATGGAAATTGCGATAGGCCTATATGTAATGTTTTTGAATTCGCGAAACATTATTCACATTATGATTGAAAAATATAATAGTGTGTAATGTATATATATTTACACTTTAGTGATTTTTAACTGAACAACTTCCTTTACAATCCTGTTTGTAGGTTTGGACATTTCGTTGCTCCACAACAGAGTCCTGCATCGGGTGACCCGCAAAAAAGGTGATTCGCGGGTGGTATTTTTTCAAACGCTTTTTTCCGGGTTTGGTTCTGGGTAAAACAAAGATGAAGCGGTCGGTTCGCGGGTATTGCATAATAAATATATTAAAATAATAATAATTTAGTTTAATGTTTAAATCCTCAGACTTCTCCCCCGCGGGACCGCGCATAATCATAACCTCTGCAACGCATCAATATATATAGGCTATATCAATATTCTACAGAGAATACAATATTTTCAATAACACTAACAATAGAGGCTGGAGGCTTTTGGTTCCTAGATGGAGAAAATAACCAACATCCCACGCTTTTTGAGACAAATATGCAACTGCGTGTGTTAATAATTGCACGTTTTCACTGCTCATATATAGGCTATGCGGGTTCGGGTCGGGTTGCGGAACTAATTGGCAATATACAGGGTAGCGGGGCGGGTTCGGTATTGCACGTCGCAGGGCGGGAGCGGGTCTTGAAAATCAGACCCGTGCAGGACTCTGCTCCACAATACTTCAATCAGATTTTTTCACATATTGTTTTCTTTACCAAATATTTAGCTTACTGCAATTTGGATAATCCATCATTTCAATTTCAATATAATTGCAATAAACGGTGCAGTTGCCCGTTTCTTAGAAGCTTTCATCTCTGAGTTGAACTATAGTTGCTATTTGCTTTTTTGTGTCTCTTTCTTGTTGTTTTTTGTCACTTATGTGATTGTTTTATTCATCTCAAAGTTAGTATTTGTCTATAGTAGTTTAGCATATCTGTGTAGTTTATTTTCATTTACTTTTGTACTCTTTGTGCGTGTTTTCTTTGTCTCTTTTTAATCGTTTTGGTCTCAGCTATTTGTGTCTCTCCGTCATCTTTTTGATACTCTCTTTGCGGTCATTTCGAGGGGCCATGAGTGTGTGCGTTTCGTCGCTCAATCTTTATTATTATACTCCGTGAGATCTTTAAACATCCTATTTTTGAGAATTTAAAATGTAGTTTTTCCCAATTATAATTCAAAAAGGAGATAACTCAGTAGTTATTTCTATAAAAGAAAAGTATTGAGGGTAAAGTTAGAGCGAGAAGTATTGAGTGTTATAACTGAAGAGCTCACTTAAAACACACTGTCCTTCTTCATGTCTACGTCTGATTTAGAGTAGTCTGAATAACTTTATCCTTTAAAGAATTATTGAAATTCCTGGCAGTGAATTTTACGACTTTAATATTTGTTCAGACTTTAGGGATGATTCCTTTGTAATTCATGTGAACACACCTGTAACAAATGAGACTGTTTAAATATAATAAATACTCTTTAAATCTCACTTGACACCCTCCTCTTGTCTGAATGTAACTAAATTAGGAGTCAGGTATGAACAAAATGCAGTAGAGGTATTTAGATAATGCCTGCTTTGTAGTATTTATTTCATAATGATTGACTCGCTTGTTTTACTGTCAGTTTGTCAAAACATTACTTATTATGAATTAAATACAACCTGTAAATTAACTGTAACATTAAGGTAAAGCAATGCAGTCAACAACAACAACTGACATAACTAATTGTATCGTCTTGATTTAGTAAATATTATCCTCAATATCCCAAAAAGTAATTTAGTCAATACAGTGAGTAATCTCCATTTAGCGTATACATCTTCATGAGGACAGAAGATCTGTTGTAAGGGTTTCGTGAGGCAAGACCCAAGACCAGCAAAAAGAGGGGAGGCAGGTATGGGAGGGTAAACAACAGGCGAGCTTTTATTAAATTAAAATCTGGTACAACACAAAAACAGCCGAGGTTGGACAAAAGGGAAAGTGACAAACACAACTAGAACAAACCAGGAGGACTTGGAGGAGGGCAGACGAAGGAAATCCAGAGGACAGACGAAAGACCAGGAGACAAATGTAACATTTGTGATATTGGGCTATATAAATAAACATTGATTGATTGAAAACCTAAGAGAACAACCATGGGAACAACATCGACAGCCCAACAGAGCACTAAGGAAAGCCAGACTAAAAACACACTAATAACCAGGCAAGACACAGCTGGGGAGGGGGGGTGAAACACAAGACAATCAGACACAGGAGGGAAGAAACCAGGAGCAAATCAATGTCACAATAAAACAGGAAACTGAACACAAAACTTCTGTCAGTTTATTTGAGTATCCACCCATTGTTCAGACTGAAGTATCAATGCTGACATTGTTTTGGTTTAAACACTCTCTATAAATGATGTTGGTGAAATCCTGACATCAAGCCAAAATTCCTGTGCAAACTTTGCTTTAAAAAACATATGAAAATCCATTGATATCACTCTCAGATTTACTTGTGTTAAAACCTCTTAAGCCCCACGGACCCGGTTCCGGGGCCGAAATCGCGTCATTTGCAGGAAACAACATCTAAGGAACCTTAATATTAAATAAACTATGAATATTTTATATCCATATAACGGGAAAAAACTAATTTAACTGATCTTTTTCATTTTTTTTCTTCAAAAAAAACACTCAATGCTAACAGTGAGCCTCTGAATTAGCCCCGAGAGAAAAATGCTAACCTATTACTGCACCGAAAATCACTCCTAGCTCCCTTATTACTTATCCTAGCTGCACATCCAACACATCGTTTCTGATCGTAAAGACACAGAATCTAACGGTGTCCACCTCAACACTGAAAGATACAAACTCGCGACGTTATCAACAAAAACGTACATCGAAACATGTGGCGCTAGGTAGCCTACAACGCTAACATGGCTTACCTTGGTTTTGTCTGGTCAAAACTGGTCTTCAATGGCATTAAAATGGTAACAACGATGATGTAGTTAATCCATAGGTTAATATCCAATGTGGCTGTGTCCCCTTTGAAATGTTCTGATAATCTATAAGCAATAAAACTGCAATTCCGTTTTCAAACATCAGAGCAGGCCATTCCTACGCTCTGTAGCAAGATTGAATTCGCGAAGACACAACCTTTTTTTTTTTAACATGAGTGTGTGCAGGACGATTTCCCTTGGATTCTATTGGCTGTAATGGTCAGAAAGAGATGTCACATCAAAATCGAAGAAGGGGGTCCAGAGATAAGGAAAATCCACCCAAATGGCCCCAGAAGAGGTTTTTTGTGCTAAATCTGTCTAAAAAGCTCAAATATCACTTGTTTTGCATCAATCTTGATACAGGGTACTTATTATGTGTTGTACTTTGGATTCCTAAAGCTTTTAGTCTACTAACCCATCATCCAAGGTTAGTTTTCACTATAAGTACAAAATATGTTTTTAGACCGACACTATAATTTACAGTTTTTTACCATGTTCAATCTA